>OY813002.1:72930074-74130074 GCA_963681545.1 Germaria angustata
TTATTAAATGTTAATTATACATTTACGTGTATATTTTTTAAAACACAAATAAAATTATATGTTTATTAAAACATTAGCTCAGATTAGCAATTATCGATTACAAATTAAATATAATGGCGTGAAGTTATAAAAAAGTAGTAAATGATGTATAAAAGTAAATTGTTATAAATAAACTTTGAAAAGAAAAAAGTATAAATAATATAGATAATAAATGATATATGTACCTATAAATAAATATATTTCCTCTATGAGAAATAAACTCAAATAATTTTTCTATAAAAATAAAAATATAATTAATTTATGAAACTAAGCAAATAGAAATTAAATATATAAAAATAAAAAATTAAATATAATAATTTTTAGTCAAATTAATAAAATATATTAAATAAAAATTTAATATGTTAAAAAGAAAAAAATACTAAACAAATAAATATAAAAATGAGTAATAATATAAATAATTGGAAGATAAGGATTTGGAAAAATTGCATAAAATGAAAAAATAATAAATTTTATTTTAAGAAGTTTTTAGCAAAAATAAACAACACGACGTGAATTTTTTGTACTGAAATACTCGAATTAAAAAAGCAATTAAAAATTTATCAAAAATAAATAAAGTGACAATGAATTAAAATAACCAATTTAAATTAATAATTTAAATTAATAATAAAGTAAATAGTTTAAAAAATAATAAAATTTAAAAGAGTAATAAATTTAAGTTGTTAAAAAAATAAAAATATAAAGACTGCACTATTCATGAAAATGGATTTTTAAAAGTAATTCTATAGGTTTAGAGATTGAATATGGGCCTGTATTAATTTTGGACTTCAAGTTTTCTATGCAATAAATTGGATATAATATAATGATGATAATAAAAATAATTTCATCAATAATGAAATGTAAACTATAACGAAATGCATAATGATTATCAAATATAAATATGAAATACATATATGAAAAATATAAAAAAGAATTAAATAAAAATATATAGATTCTAAAAATAATGAAATACATATGAATAACAATAGTAATAAAATAAAAATAACGATAAAATATAAATAATAATGAAATGTACATAAAAATAAAGTAAAGAAATCTAATGAAATAGTTGATGTATATTAGTAATATTAAAAAGGAATCTAGAGTCTGAATAAAAATAAACATAAAAAAGGAAAAATTTTATAACAATATCAATAATATACATAGAAATATAAAATGGAAATAATAATTTCAATGATTAAAAATATTAATAATATAAATAATACAAATGCAATAAGAATAACATTAATAATAAAAACTAGAAATAATTATTGTAATAAAAACTACTAAAGAGATAATAAAAAATAATAATAAAAATAAGATTAGTAACAAAAAATTATAAAATTAATTTTAATAACAAAAAAAATAATAATAAAATTAACTATAATAGTATAATTATAGTAATATAATATAACATACTAATAATAATAATATAATATAATAATACATAATATAAAAATAATGTAATAATAATAATAATAAGAATATTATAATAATAAGAATAATAAGAATATTATAACAATATAATAACAATAATAATAAATTATAAATAAAAATAACACCTACACACAAATATATATATATACATATATATATATATATATATATATATATATATATATATATATATATATATATATATATATATATATATATATATATATATATATATATATATATATATATATATATATATATATATACAGTAGAGGCTCGAAAAAGTTAAGTAGTTTGTTATAGGGGTGCTTAACTTTTCCGAATTCTTAACTTTTCCGTGATATGAAAAATGCATGTGTTTATACGTGTATTTATACATTGTATATATTATTAATGTGTATTTAATACACATGTATATATGTATGTATGCAAATGTATTAATTTTTAGCTTTTAAAATAGGATCACTTAGTGAACAGTGTGTTTCACGTTGATATATGTATGTATGTAAGAACCATTTGTACAACTGCTTCTCCAAATTCACGAATTCTGCCTTATGTAAAGTCTTTCTCTTAATTTCGTCACATGTACCTGACACTGCAACAAAAATGTTTGCTTTATTTTTTTTAATTTTATAAATTGAAGATTCAGAATCATGAAAATCCATGGCCAATCGATTAGCCAAAAACGCCTTCATCTAATTTTTTTAAAATCTTGCATTTTTCGGCAACTGATAACCTTTTTTGCTTACGTGCTGCTGACATTGTTACGATCAAAAGAAAACTAATAACTGATGCAAAAAGGTATGAAACATTACGTACGAATGTAAAAAAATTTATAACGGGAAATGACGAATGTGTTGAATTTTTTTATGCTACCCATGTACTTATTTAGTACTACATATATTAATGCGACAATCGACATATGCATAAGAATTCAAAATGAAAAATTAAATAAGAACAAAAATTACTCAAAAAAGTTAAGAAGCACTTAACTTTTTAGAGTTCCGTATGGTGACAAAAAGCTGCTTAACTTTTCCGTATTCTTAACTTTTGCGCGTCTTAACTTTTATGAGCCTCCACTGTATATATATATATATTCATATGTTGCACGCTATTTGATTTAAATATCACTCACATCATTCTTATTGTCAAGAATATGGCCATACGAAAACTTATTGCAAATTACCGTCTGTTTGTGTTGTGTGCGGTGAATTACACAACACTGCTATTTGCAATAAGTCGAAGGACCAGAAGGAAAAAAAGTGCAGTAATTGTGGAGGTAATCACACTGCTAACTACAGAGGATGTCCTGTATTCTCTTTTGTGAAACAAGCTATGACCCAAAAGCCTAAAGTAACTCCAGCTCAAGCAGGAAATACGTACTCCGCTACTCATCCCCTAATGGCCCAACCAATCACTTCACATGTATCGTATGCTGACGCTGTGAAGATCAACTCTATTCCCGTTCAAAAAGTGTCACCACCAAACAATACAACAAACGCAAATGCAAGCTTTAATTTCAATCGCCTTGAAGCTACTATTGATAATCTGGTGCAAACTATAAGCAACTTTACGACAAATATGACTAGCATGATGCAAGAAATGCTGCGAATGCAGAACACTCTGCTTCTAGCATTAGTTAACAAGCCATGAACACGTTAAAGTTATGTTTCTGGAACGCTAACGGCATTCGCCAACATAGAAACGAACTAGAGCACTTCCTCACGGTGAAGAATATTGATGTAATGTTGGTATCTGAGACTCATTTGACTTCGAGAAGCCTTTTTAAAATGAGTGGCTACACCTTATATGATACAAAGGACCCGAGAGGAAGAGCATGTGGAGGATCAGCAATTCTAATAAAGTCAAGACTCAAGCACTATATTCTTGAGAACACTTGTGAAGACCATCTACAAGCAACAAATATTTGCATCGAAAATTTTTGTTCAAATCTTGTGCTTTCATCAGTTTACTCCCCTCCCAGATTTTCAATCAGTGAAGATCAATACGAGGATTTTTACAAAACTCTTGGCCCTCGTTTCGTAGCAGCTGGAGACTACAATGCAAAGCATACGTTCTGGGGGTCGCGTCTTATTACTCCTAGAGGTCGAGCATTGTTCAACACAATTTCAAAAATGGATTTGGATGTCATTTCTAGTGGGGAGCCCACTTACTGGCCTACTGACATACAAAAAATTCCGGATGTTATAGATTTTGGGGTCATGAAAAATATCCCTAGGGATTTAATTCATGTTGAAGCTTCACATGATCTCTCCTCCGATCACTCTCCCACGATCGTTACAATTTGTAGCCCACTAAGAAGTGACTTACCTGACCCATATGTGAAGATGATACATCGTGTTAACTGGCTGGGGTTCAAAAAATATCTCAGTAGTCATTGTACGGAAAACATCAGGCTTAGAACTCCCGATGATATTGAACTTAACATTGCCAATCTTACCGAGAATATTAAACAGGCTGCTAAACATGCCACTACCTCCCATCCGCAGACTGGGTTTAATAGAATTTATTCTGCGGACATTGAACGTCTCGTATGTGAAAAAAGAAGAGCTAGAAGGGAATGGCAACAGCACAGATCGCCCCAACATAAAATCAGACTTAGAGAATGCACTAAACGACTCCAAGAGTTGCTTTCAGCTGAAAAATCTGCTTCTCTTAAGAACTACCTGGAAGGTCTCGATGTCACTGCAGCATCTAATTACTCCTTGTGGCGCGCTGCTAAAAAGCTTAAAACACCCGTTGAGTCTAAACCACCCCTGCGCACTTCTACCGGAGGTTGGGCAAGAACTAATACTGAAAAAGGTAACATATTAGCTGGTCATTTAAAAGACGTATTTACCCCAAACACATGTACTGGTGCTGTTGATTTGCCGAGCGTAGTTGCTCTACCCCCTCGACCTATAAAGTTTAAGATGCTTGATGTACAAAAACTAATTGCTGAAACCAATCCAAAGAAGGCCCCGGGTATTGATGGAATTAGTAACAAGATGCTGATGCAGTTGCCTCGTATTGCTATTAGAATCCTGTTATTTATTTTTAATGGCATTTTACGACTGGAGTATTACCCACACAGCTGGAAACTTGCCATGGTCAAAATGATTCCAAAGGCGGGTAAAGATCTTACCAAGGCTGAGTCATATAGGCCAATAAGTTTGCTGTCAACAATTTCGAAGCTCTTTGAAAAACTTCTCATGACAAAATTGTCCCCAATTCTAGCTGATAATGGATGCATACCGGACCATCAATTTGGTTTTAGAAGTCAGCACAGCAGCATTGAACAATGTCATAGATTGGTTCATTTCATAAGAAGAACATTTGAAGAAAGAAAGTATTGTTCTTCCCTATTTATTGATGTCTCTCAGGCATTTGATAAAGTGTGGCATGAAGGCCTAATTCTAAAATTGAAGACATATCTACCAATAAACATTGTAAATCTTTTGGAAAGTTACATTATTGCCCGGAAGTTCACTGTCGTGGAAGGAGACTTCATGAGTGTGCCCGAAACCATTTCATCTGGGGTGCCTCAGGGGAGTATACTGGGGCCAGTTTTGTATTTGATTTATACCTGTGATATGCCTTTGAGCAGTAATATCCTCACCTCTACATTTGCCGATGATACAGCCTGCCTTAGTATGCATGAAAACCCTCACGAGGCATCCCGTTATCTTCAGCAACATATTAACCTGTTGGAATTGTGGTTGAACTTATGGAGAATAAAAGTAAATGAACAAAAGTGTGTTCATGTTACATTTACCCTACGAAGAGATACTTGTTCCCCCATTCAAATCAACAATCAAGTTGTTCCTCAACATTCACATGTGAAATATCTTGGTATTCACCTCGACCGACGGCTTACATGGAAACACCACATTGACTCTAAGCTGACACAAATGAAGCTTAAATTAACCCAGATACATTGGCTGATTGGTAGAAATTCTACCCTCAGTCTAGATTGTAAACTTTTAATATACAAGTCGCTTTTGAAGCCGATATGGTGTTACGGAATTCAGCTATGGGGCACTGCTTCAGCTTCCAATGTAGAGAGAATCCAACGAATGCAAAACAAAATATTAAGGTTAATAACTACGGCTCCATGGTACTTGAAAAATTCTATTTTACATCGTGATTTAAATATGCCACTTGTGACCGCTGAAATTGCAAAATATGCTGGAAAATATTTAACAAAACTCGAGTTCCATCCTAATCCCCTTGCTCGTAACATCTTGAACTTTCCTGGACACATCCGCTTAAAAAAGAGGGACACTACGGCATTAATACGCAACTCTCCAGATGAAATTCTTTGAAAATATTTTTTGTGCGTAACATGAATTTTATGTATTATTAATTATTATCACTAAGTTTATGTCCGACACTGGTTGGGCCTAATAATTATTTATATATTTAAGATTTGAACACTTATTGTTAGTTCAATTATTTGAAGATACAATAAACATATATTAGCGTGAAAAAAAAAAAAAAAAAAAAAAAACATCATTCTTATTACAAAAATTCTTAAAAACGTTGATTATACACTACGTGATAACAAAAATAGGCAAAATATGTTTTTCAACGCCATCACTTTCTTGTAATAAACGCTTTTTTGGGCGTCACTTTCATTGCTAAGAACTTCAACTATATCATATGTTCACTTTATAAATTATATATATCCCTATTTTTCAAAATAACGAAATGATATTTCTAAATTGAAATGATATTTTAAATTCGCGTTAACAAAGTTTGCGCAAAAACAGAATTTGGTGGAAATATATGTTTTGTATTACTATTTGCTTCTTTCATTATTATGATTAGAATTATCATTATTATTATTAAATATCAAGAAAAATGGACTTACCTTTACTTTCCAGCCTTCGGTCAATTCCGGCAAAAGTTTCTAGTTCATTATTATAGTAACTATTATTATAAAATCATTATTTAATTAAAAAAAAACAAAATAGCAAATGTATATATAAATGAAATGACAGAAGGAAAAACTAAAGAAAAAAAATTAAAAAAATAATTGACTAAAGCTCTAAAATGTTAAATAAATATAATTTCATCTATAATAACATAAGGAAATAAAAATTTCATTAAACATTAAAAACAAAATTTAAATAAATTAAAATACAAATAGACATATTAAACTACTCGTAACACAACCCAGTTAAAATTTTAGAACTAGTTGCAACAAAAAAAAAAAAAAATCTTTAATGAACCCTTAAGAAAAATTCTTACAATTAGAGAGTTACTTTTGATCTAGAATTTATGATAACGATTTTCCTTACATGTGGAAAGGTCCGGTATTTATATCTCCCTATATCGATTACATTGCTCAAAATAATCTCTTTGGACATACAATTTTCAATTGACAATTTTTCATAATTAGTTGTCTTCAAAAAGGTCGTTTTAACTCATAAATGAAAATTTTCAGTTAATATTAATATTATTTGTCTTATCATCTATCTCAAAAAATTCATAACTTTACTTTGCATTCAGATGACCACAGTTTCGAATTATCTTGTTGGAAACCGGGTGGTGGGTTTGGACAAAATCCATTTTAAGACAGCCGCAATATTCTCATTTATTCTTCCCCTATACTTATATATTGTATGTATATAATAAAATTGTTATACATGATCAAAATATGCTTAAAATTATTTTATTATCATCTAACATATGAAGTTGTGATCTTAAGTGCTACATGAAAAACCAGCTCCTACAAGGAATTTTAAGATTTCTGAAACTCCACGCCCTGACAATTATGTTTTCCAAAAAAGACCCACATGACTCACAATTGTTGTGCTCATTATGTGCTTTTTACTTCTTCGAAATATTTTTTTAGAATTTCTTATCATTTAAAAACGAAAAATTAAAAAATCTCTAATTTTAGAAAATATACTCCAATTTGTAAGACTGAAACTGCAGGAAGAACAACTACTCAAACAATGTTATTTTGACTGCAAGTTGAACAGAAGAAAAGAAAAAAAAAACACCCAACCATCCTTGTGATAATCTTTTGAATTTTTTTTTAAATAATTTTCAAATAAAAAACTATGAAAGTTAGATTTATGTATGCAATTTAAAGTTCAATAAACATATTTTCCATATATGTATGAATGTGTGTACATATATGTATGCATGTGTGTACGATTGTGTGACAATACTGAAAAAATATCTACCTCTATGCGTGTTTGTGTGTGAGTGAGTTTGTGTTATTCTATAAATAACGAAAATACAACATACGTTTTCCATTTTAATTAAATTATTGGCAATAATTTTATAAAGTCTTTAATTAAAAGTGAAATTTCTATAACATTTTCTTTTCAAATATTAAAATCTTAAATGTATATATGTATATATGTGTGTGTATGTATGCAAAATCTTGCAACTACATATTTTGGAAGCCAACATATGTCATTAATTATTTTAAATTCAATTTTATTATCTGCAAATGACAAACAGAGCAGCAACATTGTTAATAATTTAAAAAAAAAATTAATTAAAGAAAGAAATAAAAAAAATATATATATATGTATGTATAATTTTTTTTATTTTCAATTGTCAAATCGTGGATAATCTTAAATATTTCTTTGATGACATTCTCTATATACATATGTACATACTTAAGAGTACAAATACACATGTACATACAAACTCGTACATGTGTCAATGTACAAGTTTGTTATGGATGGGTTCCTGTTGTTGTTTTCTATGTGTGGATGTGTGTAAATGTGTGTAAGTGGTCTTTGGTCTGGCATTGTGTTTGTTTGAATGGTGCTGACAGTCTAAATAAATTTTAGATTTGAAGATATACAAATAAATATATGTATGTATATATTTAAATTTTTCATAACACACAAAATTTCTGAGACCAATGAATTGTTTGTTGTTAGGCAGAGAAATTTTTACAAATTAAATTAAAATGTTTAAGAAATGACTTTCGTGTGTGTGTGTGTGTGTGTGTGCGTGTGCGTGTAAATAAAAACAAAATTAAGGTATCCTAGTAAAAAGTGGAGCTTATCACTTTTATTACTTAAGTACATATGTATATGTATATGGTGCATGGAAATTTTAACTATGGTTTGTACACGCATATACATACCTATATAAATTGTAATACATAAATACATATGTATGTATATGTATGATTAAAAATGCAATACATAAACATACGTAGGTATTAGTTATGTGACAAATATGAATACGAATATCTGAGCCAACATTCGCGAATACTATGCGAATATCAAATTAGAAATGAAATACATATATAAAATCTAATTGAAAAGTTCATTTTGACTCAATATCTTTCGTTTGTAAAAATTATCGCAAAATTATTATGAATGTAATTCGATTACTTTAAATAACGACACAAATTTCTATTCTATCGTAAACCTACTGGAATTTTTTTTATTGATGCCATGATTAATACCACTACAGTAAAGTACGGATAAATGCACATCGGTTTTCACCCGACTTTTTGTGCACTTATCCATTCTTTGCATTTATGCTAACCTCGGATAAATGCACAAATATTGCAATTATACAATTATTGGGTAAATGCAATTTTTTTGCATTTACATATAGTTACAGAGAAAGAAATCAAACTATGTACATACATATATGCTTAGAGTATATATACATACATATGAGCATAAGTTCCTTAAAAATATAATATAAAATAGACTGTTGATGATTTTTATAAACAATAAAATTTTATTGGTAATTCATGTTTATTTTTGTATGTCTAATAGAGTTCAACAAAAAAACTTAAAAACCTAAATCATAAAGTTTTAACGTACATACTATATATATGTTTACAAACTTTCATATATCGTATATATTATGTAAATAAAATTTTTTTACAAAACTTAAAGAATCAGTTCAGTTTAAAAAAAGTCTTTAAAAAATCACATGTGTGCAAAGTTAATTTGCTTTTGTTTTTAATCAACAACAAAATAAATATTTTTTACTATTATTAACAAGAACAATAATTAAAAAAATGTTGGTATGGAAGATTATATAGATGACGAGCAAACTGAAGAATCTAAATCAGATTGCCTTGGATCACATGAGGTGAAAAAATCGGAAACCTTTTTGTAGAAAAAAGTGGTTATGTGGAAATTAAAATTAACTATTTTAGTTGTGCATTTATGCATACAAAGTTGTACTAAAAATGTCTCTTGAGGCTTGAAATTATTATGCACTTATGCATTTTTTGCATTAATCCGTGTTGCATTTATCCGTGCATTTTTACATGAAAAAATATAAAAGAGGCTTATGGCTTCGAAACACTTTGCACTTAAGCGTTTTTTGCATTTATGCGTGTTGCACTTATCCGGTTTTTACTGTAATCACAATTTTGTGTGAAAAAATTCTCAATGATTTCGAGTCATACGATGACATGTGGCAGTAGTTTTAAAACAGCAATTGATTAATAAAATTCCATTGAGACTTGATTATAAATTTAGGGCCTGTTTGCCGATGTCGAAAGAAAACTTTCTTTCGCAATCTAAGCGAAAGAAAACTGATTTGGGTTTACCTAAATTGGTTCTATGCGAACGATGACTCGAACGACAACTCGAATGAAAACGTAAGTGTTTTCATACAAAAATGGGTTTGTCTATTTCGAAGTTGTTGTCAACTTTGCGAACACAAATTTCAAAATCAGGCACCAGTTATTTTGTGTTCGAATGACAATAATTTTTTAAAAAAATATATAAATAAACAAATATTTTATGAAAAAAATTTTTAATAACAAATAGCTTTTTTAGTTGTGAGTACATACATACATTCATACATATGTATGTACATTTGGGGTGGGTTATTGCCTACATATACATATACATATATGTACATACATACATCAATAGGTACTTATTTTGTATTTGCTACTTGCAAAAATGACACATATTGTTTGCAGATTTGAAATCTGATTTGAAATCTAGAACCAAAAAGACAACAAAAAAGTATGCAGGAAACAGGTGGTTGTAGTTATATTTTTTTTATTTTGTAAACTTTTAGTTTGTTTTGGTTACATTTTCTTTATTTCGATAGCTGATTAATTTCAAAAGGAGTTGTATTTGACTTCAAACAATTTAGTAGTATTTTTTGTATTTTTAGAGGAAATTGCTGTAAAACAATTATACTTATAAGTTGGCACTACTTTGCTTTATTAACACGTAAGATACAAAAATTGACTGACGTAAGTAGCTGCGAACGAAAGTGGGTGACATAGACAAACTCAAATTGATTCGAATGTGAGTGACTAGCTTTCTTTCGCATGAGTTTTCTTTCGACATCGGCAAACAGGCCCTTAACGCTTCTTAATTTAATGTTGTCTAAAGCTATTTTTCTTCGGCTTGAGGTCAAATTTTTAAAAAGTTTTATAAATAAAATACCAATTCCTATTCGGTTTTTTCGTCATTTATTAATGTTTTCACCAATATTTCGATCAACTTCGTTGATCATCATCAGGGGACGAAGTTGATCGAAATATTAGTGAAAACGTTAATAAATGACGAAAAAACCAAATAGAAATTGTTTTTTTATTTATAAAAGTTTTGCAAAATTTGACCTCAAGCCGAAGAAAAATAGCTTTAGACAACATTGAAAATCATAGGTCAACAAATACAGCTTCTTAATTTATTTAAAGAAGTTTATGTTTTGTGTTTTTTTTTTCTTAGTCGACTAAAAGAACAATATCATTTTAAGTTCAAAATGATTTTTTTATTAAAAATTACAATTTGATATAGGTATCTGATATATAATATATAAGTTCCATTCGTTCGTACCAGGAGCATAGGGCCTCCTTTCATATTATTTGAGGTTTTGTCAATAGGGGATTTTCAGATATTCTATTCTAATGATGGTGCTGCCATCTAAGCCATCAGCTACAATTCTTTAGCGAAGAGGAAAATTATATCATTTGCTAGGAATTCTATTAGAAGAAAAAAAATTCTGTCCTGGGAGGGGCTTAGTTGGTAATGAAGCGTATAAGCACTATTGGTATATACTCGTATGTACCCATGATATGTATATCGTTACCTTAAAATGCAAAGGATTTAGGTCTACATATTTTGAAAATTTATTTTTGATGCAACACGACCATTTACATATTTCGTATTTATTCCTTTTAGATTATTTTTAAACTTAAAATAAAATGTATTGAAAGCAAAAGATTCTCGAAAGTTTTTTTCTCTATCCTGTAAACTTTATTAAGTTGGACTTAGTTCCCCTTGGAAGCGAGGGGTAACGATATCCAATGTAATACGTGTTATAAAAATTAATTATGCTTTTTCTCACTCGATATATTTAATCGCGATAAAACTTATTGAACCTGTTACTACCATCTACATCAGTTGTATCGGCTGCATATTTCTTAAATGTATCAACAGGGTGTTGCACCGCCCATATAAGCTAAATTGCCACCAATCCTTATTTGAAACTATGAAACTGATTTTAATGAAATTTTAAATGTATAGATGTTTAAATGCCTTTCAAAACTAGAACCCAAAGGGGGGATCGGAGCAATATATGTTGCTCTGTGATTAGCCAATATATTTAAATGAAATTTACAGCATTGAAAAATCCTCTTTTTTTAACAAGGACCTGGCGGAAAGAAGGCAAGGCAAATTATGCTTCTTTCAAATTAGCCAAGCGATTTTAATGGAAACTTAAATACAGAAAGGATTTTTATTTACATCCTTCTTCTGCGGCAGCAACGTGTGGGGGTATTAGATATTTTGTTTAGAGAGAGGGAGAGAGAAGGAGGGAGTAGCTGTGAGAGTACCATAAATACTTTTAGGAAATACTCGGTAAAAACAGCTTCTTAAGAAGTCATGAAAACTCATAGATTTTGATGCATAAACGGTGCGACTTTAGCATATTTCCACATGACTTTATTAAGGGTTTTTAATATAAAATAATTATTTTAATTCCTTTAACTGAATTATAACGTATCTTCAACATATTAAGAATGGTGTGTTTGTTTTTACTTCTTTTTTTTAAAGAAAACAATGTGATATTAAGTAATGATAATTTATTTGTAGCACTATTTAAAATTAAAGTTTGATAAGATTAAAAATTTAAGAAAAATACTTAAAATTTTGAACACATATTTTTTTGTATTTTTTTTTTTAATTTCATCAAGATTTTCACAGTCGAAAAAATGCACTAACGGATTTTTTGGAAGCAACGAAAAGAACAAGAACAATGACCATTTTTGTTTTTAACTGAGTATAGTCAAAACAATTATTTTTCGTTCTACCCCAATGTGCAGTGTTGATTTTTTAATTTTAACAAAAATCCTTAAAATAATCATTGAAAATCTCATCAATAAAAAACAATATTATGCTTGAAAAGGCTCCTACTTATTTTGGTGCATGCAAAAACATTGCCACGCCCAAGAATCATTCCCCTTTTGTCTATCTGAATTGTTCTACTAGGTTTCGCTGCGGCTTAGTGATTGAAATTTAATACATTTTTTTAATAATTTCTTAACAACATGAAATTCTAAATGTCAATAACAATATGTTCTATCTTGCCACAACAGGTTTTCGGAGGCAGTGTATCCGCTTCCTTAAGTATCCAATAAATTAATCCGATAATAAATAAATTAATTGGGCGCAAATGGCTCAATTGAAAAAAAAACATTGGATTGTCCTTGATTTGTTTGGTTCTTAATTAATTTAAATATTTTATTTGCATATAGTTTGAATTAAAAATTTTCTTATACAAACATACATTTGTATGTGCGAATATGTCTGTAATTTTCCTTCAAAATTTTATTTATTCTCAAAAAATATTTCATTTAAATAATGAAATTATTATTAAATTAATTTCAATTTAATCTATTGTTATTTTTAGTTTTTGTGCTTTTTATGTATTTTTTGCAGTTTGTCAGATTAGAATTAAAATTGAATCATACAAATACAAGTGTAATGACGGGCTACACACACAATGATGACTGTATCAAATATTTATAAATACGCTGTTTATTAATTTATTAACCAAGCATGTCTGGAAAAATATTGTTTGGAAAATGTATGGAAACATATTTTTATTTAATATTTGTAATAAGTCGATTGCAATTCCAAAATATTCTCTTTCAAATCAAATTGCAGAGAAACAATTCAATATAAAGTAGAGTGGGTGGATCCTCATAAAATACTATAATGGAAAAAAATATGTACATTTATTTCCAAGTTAGTCATTAAGTGGTTAATTTGCTGGTTGTACCAAATACAAAGCAATAAAATGAATCTATAATTACATAATTTTAAGCCAGGCTTTTTTATGATCTGCAATATTGGAAAATAATTGCAAATGAATCGACATAGAAACGGCAAAAGGAATTTGATGTGCGGTTGAAAAAATAACCAAAGACAAAATTCCAAATGTAATCCAATTATATCCAACAATACAGTTAGTTGCAACATAAGGCCATGGGAGTTGCTGTATGTTGAGACGCGGCATTTTTTAATTTTATATCGTTTGAATTTCTGAACAAAAAAAAAATTAAGACATTTTTACCCTCCTGCATGTTTGCGTTCTCTTCTAGAAAATATATGCTCATTTCTAAATATGTTGCACATAAAACATATTAAAATGTAACATGTTTTGCACTCAAATTGTAATTCAGGATTAGATGCAACCCCTTTTCAACTAGTTAGTTTTGTTTTGTTTTTATTAACATATGTATTTGAAAAAAAAGAGAAAATAAAAATTATAAATTTTAATATTTCAGAGAACTATTTATTTTCTATATTATGAGTATCAAAATGCCATCACCTTGCGAGACTGTCGTTGACCTGCAAAACGTTTTATGGCGGTATATTTTTTTCGGAAATAAAAATACTATTAGTACTACTATAGCGATTAATAAATTTCTTTTACTTCAGAACTGCTGGGTACCTGCCAAAATCTATTCGTTGAGTGATAGTGTGTATCATGAATTTAACTATAATAATAACTAAATGGCTTAATGCCATTAATGTAATATTTATGTGATACATAGATTATCAGAAATGACTGCAAGAAACAATAGTTATGCTTCAACACAAAAAGAAGGCTTGAAAATTTTTTTTTTTTTTTTCGATAAACTAATTTATTATCAGATTTTAGATGCCAACCGATTTCAAGTTTAAGTTGGCAGTTACTTAAAATGGTATTACACGTGGCAATTTCAATTCTCATACTATTCGTATATGGGCAACCACTTGCGTTTGCTGGGCATTGATTCATAAGTTTTGCATTGTACTGTACCCATTAATAGTTTTTAATGCCTTTGTTGTTGTTGTTGTTGTTGTTGTTGTTGTTGTTGTTGTTGTTGTTGTTGTTGTTGTTGTGTCGTTTCTACCCCCAAAATATTACATACGGCCGCAGAAAAAAGACAATTACTAAATTAATATATGTATGTATATTATTAACAGAAATGTTGTCAAAAATAAAATTTTTTATTAAATTTTTGTCATTTTATTAAATGCTTTATGCTCGTATTTGTTGTTTTGACGTAAACACACAAGAAATATTTATTTAATCTATTTGAATATGTTTAAATTCTTGTTTGTTTATAATTAATGCGGATATTTGCGAAAAATAAAAACAACAGAAGTATCTAAAATTTATGGTCAATGGTTTTCCCCAAAAAAAAAAAAAAATAATAATAATAAAATAAAATAAAATAAAATAAAAAAAAAATAATAAAAAATTTATTAAAAAAAAGATATATATATATATATATATATATATATATATATATATATATATATATATATAAGAAAAAAGAAAATTATATGAAGCAATTTTTCGTGGTTGCGACAAATTTTTTTTAAATATCGAAAATTAAATTGCTCTTCGTTAAGCTCATTAAAGAAATTGTTTATGATAAAATTAAACTTACTAGAATGTTTAATTTCATTAATATAATCTTATTTATTTATATATTAAAACGATAATTCAAGGATACATTAGGAATAGTCCTAATTCGTTTACGAGGCGAAATTATTAGTTTCAGAAAGGTTAGATGTCGTATTTTATAACGCCTTGAATTTTATGGACTGGCTACATATTCTTCTGCACATATATTTTCAAATACACCTACCCCGCATCTTACACGCTACTCATTTAATACTTTTTTCGATCTTATGCGGCTTTTAAAATCAAAAATATATATTTTTTTAATTACTAACCACGCGAATTTATTTTGCTTAATTATAATTCTGGTAACACTTTAGATGAATAAATTTTATACAAATGTACTCTGGTAAAAATGCTCAAAAATGGTAATTCCCTGTTTAACATGCAAATGCAAATTTTTGTGTACCCATGAATTGGTGGATTTCGAATTTCATCATTATACGTATTATATTTTTGATTATTTCAATCGTTTTAATATGCAAGTGTTCATTAAAAAAGCTTGTTTATAATTGTATTCAGTCGTATTCTATACAAAAATTTATTTTACGGCTTGAATGGCCTTATGACGAGCCTATATTCCTTGTTAAACGAGGGACAGGTGTATTAGATGCATGTATGTATGTATGTATTTAAGATTCGATACATGTGTAGAGGTAAATATTTTGAAGAATTAGCGCTTTACTAGGCCAAAGTAAAGTATAGATTTTTATTAATTTATTTATTATAAAGAGGTTAATAAGCACAAGACCAAATATCTTATAAATTGTGGTACTAGTCGTGTGGCAATTATTCTTAGAAGTATAAAGTTACCAGGAATGTAAACAAATCCACATGAAGATTAAAATACAAATGGTTAGAATATTTTATTTAAATAAATATATAGTTGGGGGACTCACAAGATATGATATCACAAAATTAAAAATCTTTATACGATTGATAGCATAACTTGTGAATACCCCAAATACTTAATATTGAAATTTTTCGGGATTGTATCGAAAAAAAAATATTTGAACTTTTTTTTTGCTAAAACAAATTATTGCATTTCTTCCTACTATGATTATGTATTTTGTAATTCTCATATTGTATATGTTTGTCTTTGCTTTCCTTCCACCCTTCACAAGTTTGTTTAGTTAATTGAAAGAAGATAAAAAAATTACTTTCAAATTATGCATTCATATAATTTTCGTTGTTTTGATAAATATTTCAAATAATCAAACTGCTTAATTTTATGTCAATGTGAAGGAACGATTCATTGTTTGGAATGTTAGACTTTTGAAACTATAGAATCTATATATGGAGTCAATTACTCCTATTGTGAATAAAGTGTGAAATTGTTGTTCCCATGAAGGGGAATTTGGTATCGTGAATTTGATGGGAACGTTTGGTGTAGTCGAAATTTTTAAAAATTTAAATAAAGTTGGGTTTATAAAGTTAAAATAAGCATGGACATTTTTAGAATTTGTGCCATTGTATTGTTGCAAGAGGAAGAGATATTGCAATATAGAATATCTCGTCGCGCTTTGCGAAATGCGAAGAAGAAAGCCGGGGCCTCTACCGACTCTTACATTCCTATTAATTCATAAATACACTGCTCGCTAACTGGCAAACTTTTATTTTGGTTTAGCCCACCTCCCATTCCCCGTTGTCTTTTCACATTAGCGGCAGCTTTTGACTGGACATACTTAATACAAGTTACATATGTGTGTATAAAAATGTCCAATAAATAAAATAAAACTACATTTTTCCATTCAAGAACTCTTCATAGAAGAACCAGTACTATTAGTTCTTCTATAAGAGAATAACAGAATTCCCCCGTCACTTCTTTAAAAGCGTTTACAAAAACACATGCACTGGGTCGGTTAATTTGCATTCTATTGAAAAGGAAGTCGCTTTGCACTTTATATATCGATTTCGACCAAAAAAATAATTTAGAGAAAACAAAGTGAACAAATTAACACAAAAAAGGGGAAAACAACGTTGAAAAAGTCGTTCACGATATGGCGAATTTTTTGAATGGGAATAATTTTGTGCATGTTGGTTGTTCCCCACTGAATTACATTTGGTTCTTTTCTCAGGAGCTGAGTATACAAAATATTTTTATGAAACTTTTACAGAATATAAAAAACGACATATTTTGAGTTATGACGCTATTGCAGCAAAGGCTCGATATGATATGATTTCATTAACTGCGTTATTTGTTTGTGCGTGAAAGAAAATCAAAATCGTAAATCTTGACATCTTGACATCTTAAATGAATTGATTAGGGTATATTTATAACAATATATTAAATAAATTAAAAAAAACAATATTATTTATAACATATTCTTAGTCATGTTGAAAATATTTTTTTTATATTTTTAATCAAAAATTATACTAGCACAATAAGGTGTTTTCTGAATGGCAAAAAATAATGACAAATATACACTATTTTTATAAAATTTTGCTACAACAAATTTTTAAGTACGAAACATTATATATCAACTAACAAAGAAAAAAGAGCTGCAGATTTAAAAAAAATCAAACAAAAATTAATATACTATATGCCAAGACTTTAAAGCAACACCAGTTAAAAGAAACAACATAATAAATAAATAAAACAGTCGAATTTGGGTAAACAAATGCCATTAAAAAAATTGATTAATAGAAGAAAAAATATATGAATATTTTCCCTGCAAATATTTCCCATGAATAATTTAATTTTTCCCTTTGATTTCTTCTCTTTACCAATATATTTTCTTGGGAAATGTTGGGCATAATAATAGTAGTCGTGAATAGCGAAGAAACAATCTGAATTGAACTATTTCAGAAATTATCGGCACAATTCCAGTCGGCATACGCTCTGGTATAAAGAAAGATAACTTTTGTTTACAGTTCAGTTGCGAAATGAAAATTTTGTTGAAGATCAGTTTATCTATCGCTCACTTTTGCTAAAGGTACCTTTTACTATAGTCTACTTTAAAGCCAAGTTGTAATAATGGGCCTTATTCTTCTTATACGCATTCAAGAAGAATTGATTTTGAACATTTCCATGGGAAATTCACTTCGAGGAGAATGAAAACTTCATGGGAATAAAAATTTCACTCTCTATTCAGGAAATTATTTTTTCATTATTTCACTAAAAGGAACCATACACATTTATTTTGCAAAGGCGCAAAATTATATTTTCCATTTCATTTCAAAGAATCCTTGGAAAAATGCGTTTTTTCTGTCATTTGCTGGACTTAAATAAATAATAATATTACATTTAAGATTTGAATACTTGTTTGGAGATTCAGAAAATAAAAAAATTAGTTAAAAAAAAACAAAAATTTGCTGAGTCCGTTTAAACGATAATCTTGTTTAAACAACAATCAATAGCTGAAATTCTCCGTTTTCGCTTATCCGTATTCGACTGTAGTAATGGTAATTATTGATTCGTATGGCACGTTTATTTAATTGAAATGAATTGATTATTTTTGACAAAATTTTAAAGTGCTGAGTCCGTTTAAACGATAATCTTGTTTAAACAACAAACACCAGCTGAAATTTTCCATTTTCGCTTATCCGTATTCAACTGTAATAATAATAATAATCTTTACTACAAAAAACACAAAGAACGATGGTAATTAATAATTCGTATGGCACGTTTATTTAATAAAAATTAATTGATTTTTTTTTGCTAATGTAACTTTAAAAAAATTAAAATTTTTATGTATTTTAATCGAGTGCACCATTAAATAACGTTCCGTTAAAACAATTTGCTATAAAAATTTATGAAATATATGTGACAGCAGGTTGCAGTACTCGTATTTGCAGCCGGTTTCACAATAGACACTTAACGGTATAAATCTGTAAAAAATGCTACAAAGATCTCTTGATCTTTGACAGCTTTAAAGGCATATAATTGCATTTAATTCGAAAGGAAGCTGGGTGTTAAAAAACCGACGTTCATTTGGATAGTACAAAGTTCATTTGGATAGTGAAAGTTAGGTCAGGTTAGATTCAACCAGGCAGTTTTCGTTCATTTGGAATCATGATTTGGTCTCCATTTGATATTTTTGATAGATAGAGAATAGAAATTTGGAAACACCAGGAATTGAACCTGCCACCCCTCTGACTACTGCTCTAGTACACTAGGCACTAGTCTACGAGGGCACTCTTAACGAACATTGCTGGAAAGCAAAGTTTATTTCCGAATCTTAGGGAGCATCCCTTATAATTTTAGTATTCGAGAACACTGAAGATGGCACAAAGCCGAAACCGGTCTGTTCATAAACCAAATTTGACGTGGGATGACGGAAAATCGTTCCAAATTCAAACAAACCCCGTCGGAAGAATATCACAAATATCACAAAAAAAGCATCCCTGATACTTTCCTTGAGACGATAACTGATTGCAGAGCAGTTCACAGCGAGATTATAACTTCATAAAATCTACATACATGCACTGAGGTCATCATGGCCTGTCTGATGAAAGAAAACTGTATGGTGGATCAAACACTGAAGCAATACAAGGAAGAGTTGCAAAATAAGTTCTTCCCTCAATTAAGATTTTTTTACTAAAAATTTGTGTAATTCTTCTTAAAATCTAATTCATGAATATCCTTAATTTTTCCAAGTGAATTATTGTTTCAATGTGGGATGAATGAGTCACGGGAATAGTGTTCTTAGTAATTTTTTAAATCCATAAATACTCGTATGATAATTTTTTTTATAACATATTTCGCACGTTGGGGCACAACAGGTCGAAAATAGAGATAGATATGGATTTTTTCTATTGTAAATATATGCATTAACTTGAAAAAAGTCTTATCTTTGATTAATAAAAATACCTACAACTCACAATTTTTCCTTAATGGCCACTAATCTTCTCAAGAATTTTTTCAAAAACATGAAATATTTTCAAATTAATTTTTCTGAAAATCTAAAATCATTTCAGAAATGTAACCTAATGTTCTCCTTAGAGGCTCGCCTGGGCACCAACACCTTATAGTGGGATATACCTACAATTTACCACGTTTTCATATAAATAGTTCCCGTCGTTCCTACTACGGTCGTAGGGCCTCAAGTAATTGTGGTTTTAAAGATTTTACTTCACCCCGGCTTCTTCGCTTGGTTCTCATTTGTGTCCTTCATGTGTGTGCAGGCTTCCTTGAGTTGAGGATTCCAGTCAATGGCATTTCCGGTGATATTATCATGCGCTCTGTGCAGAGTGCGGCCGATCTAGCTTTATTTGTGCCTACTTATTTCAATATGAACTGGTTGATACTTAGTTAAAGCTCAAAGTCTGTTGTTGGAAATAGTTTCAGGCCAGAAAATTTTCATGATTTTCCTGAGACACTCGTTCACAAATACTTGTACGGTCTGCAGGCCTCGTAGGTCAGCATTCCTAGTTTCGCAGCCGTGTAGAAGAATAAATTTTTCGTAATTTTTTTTTTTTTTTTTTTTCATAAAAGTCATTTATCTTCCCGATAAGAGGTCTGCTTTTATTATTGCGTTTTTGTTTTGTCTTTTGTATGTCCATTTATTATGGGTCCAACCCCTGAAATTCTCAGAAAATTAAGTAGTTAACAGAGCTCTGTTAACTGAAAATGAGAAATATCAAAGGAATTGGTTTTTGTCTCTGCTACTTAAATTTAAATTTATCTTCTTCACACACATATTTTTGTAGTCCATAAATTTTTTGTTAAATGTGATCGACTCTATTGTGGGAAATTAGTAACTATATTTGAATTCAGTTTTTATTCGATTTTCGAAACTTTTTTTCTTGTTTCATTGAAATTTTGCTCAAATTAAGGAAAGTTTTGGGGGGAAAATTTTTCTTTTCTAGTAAAATTTTTTCCTAGTTTTAAGGAAATTTCGCTCCAATTAAGAAAGTTTTGTAGAAAAATGTTTTTACTTAAATTTTAAATATATATATATATATATATATATATATATATATATATATATATATATATATATATATATATATATATATATATATATATATATATATATATATATATATATATATATAATATTAATTTTTATATCAAAATAATAATAGTAGTTTTAATTAATACCGATAAAATAAGTTTGCAAAAAATAAGGATATATGTATAAAATGATGGAAATGCGAGGGATTATCCATGAGTTTTGAGAGGGAAAATATCGTAAACGTGATTTTTTTTATTCTTCAACACATCTTTGTCGCTTGTTTTCACTTCCCACCAAAATAAGAGTTCAAAAGTTATTTACATTAAAATTCTATTTCATTCTATTCGAATCTTTTGTCTTACATGTTTCCATCACCGTATTGAATCGTTTATATAAAATGTTGGACTCATATAGAAAGAAATAAAATTTTGCTTTCCCCAAATCAATCAATATTATCAAAAATAATAATAATAATAAATAAATAAAACAAGAAAATAAGAAAATAAATAAATAAATATATATTTGTTGTAAATTTTTATTCAAGCAATAATATGTATGTACATATGTTTTGTTGTTCAATCATTCAGTTTTTCAAAATGATTCAATTTGCTTATTTTATATAAACATTTTTCAACTGTGTTTGGCATGAATTTTTTTTTTCATTGTTTTAGATTTGAAATTTCGTTTTTATGACATGCAATAATTTTGCTTGTTGTTGTTGATGTTTTATACAGATGATTTAATTATTTGTTTTTTATTGTTTTTTATTTATTTGAAATTTTAAATAAACATTACATTTGAATTGTTTTAAACTAAAGTATTATTTAAGCTGCATTGTAATTAAATTGATACCAGTTGTAGGTGGTTTTATTTTCTTCTCCTTCAATATTAATAAATCGAACCCAAACGAAATAAATATATTTTTGGTTTTTTATGGCAATTTTTTTTTTTTTTTGTATCTCAAGTTAAATATATTTATCGAGGCATTTTGCTGCAGGCAGCGGTTAATAATATCAATGAATAATTCATTGAAACGAGAAATTTGCCATAAATATTTGTTAAAATCCATATAAATTTTAATTAAAATACAAAATGTGACAAGTTCCATAGAGAAAACAGTTAGAAAGGAAACAATTAAATTTGTTTCTAAATAAGAATTGTTTCAATATAATTTTATTAGTGCAATATTGCATAAGTATTGAAATTTAATATAAATAATTGACTTTTTTAAGTTAATTGTAGCGAATTAAAAAAAAGTACATATTGGCTTTTGTTATACGGTAGGGTAAGAAAATTTTATATTTTAATCAGTCATACCCGGTATTCTTCGCTGCCTAATCGTTACAAAATACTGGAGATTGCAGTTTGTGTGCTACTGCAACTTTTGTTTTCAAAGTAGTCACGATTATAGATCTCCTGTAGAAGAAAATAAATAGTGTTCTTGTAAGGGGGTAACATTCGCCTCGCTCCTATCCATGTAGTTTTTTTCCTGACTTTATCTTCCATCAAGGGATGTGGAAAATCAAATCTCGTTGGAGGGAAAATACAATTTTCAATTTTAACTTAAAAACCATCCTGGCAAAGTTGTTGACTCAATTTTGTAGTTCCCCAAAAAAATAAAGTATAGTTAAAAGCTTCTGTGTTAAAGGGGAGACCTTTCGGACTCTTTAAAGTATTTTATTGTCAAAGTAATTTACGTGAAGAGTGTAGAGACATAAAGTAAATATTTTGTATTTGGGGTACAAATCTGCCCCTACTATAGATGAAGTCTTTCTCTCGGATACCCACTTTATTTCCATAGTAACGTATTGTCTTTGCCTTGAGGATGTATTGCTTTGTTTTACGAAATAGCTTGAATAAAAACAAAAGATCCTTTTGGCGTCGCAGTGCCGGTCGCAGAACCGGATCGTTTGCTTTTTAACTTAACGTACATTTAATTTGAGTAGTCTCTTTATTGTAATTCTCTAGATGTAGAATAATTAATAATCACTTATTATAGGGGTTATCCTTTTCTCCACATCGTTGAAACAAATGAAACAAATGAACCGTCAGTAAGACGGTCGCAATATTTCAAGACGATCGACCCTGTCACTTAAGGGAGTTAAGTTTTTTTAAATTAGAATCACAAGTCGATATTTTTTTTGTTAATAAATGTTACACTTTTTTCTAAAAAGCAAATGTCACAGATGATTTATATAAACTGTATATGAATATATTTATTTAAAATAACTTCACTATGGCTTCACAGTGTACACGGTAGCCGTGTTTGATAAATTATTTATTTTATTAATATGCAAAATAAAAATTAAATAAATATTGACACATGTGTCACAATTTCTCCAACTTTATTGTGAGGAGAATCAAACGTAAAAATTAACCTTGAAATTTCAAATTTGTTCAAATAATGCATTTTTTTAGGTTTTAAAAGCACTCGTTGGGTGGGTAAACATTTATTCTTTGTATGTATTATAAAACTTTTTATACCATAAAACTTTTTTTGCATTATAAAACTTTCTTGCCTTGTTTGTGTTGTCATTTGAATTTTAAATAATATTTTCTTAAGCTCTGACGTTGGCAACTTCACGTTGACTTTTTTTATAATTATCAAAAGTGTAATGATGTATTTTATCATTGCATTTATTACTTTTGAATATTGAGTTCTATTTGGAAAAAAATAATTTTAAATCAAAATTAAACGTAAGTGATTTAATAAGAAAGAGAAATTTTTTCTTAATGGTAATTATATAAAAAAAAATTATTTTTATGTTGCCATCACACGGAGAAAAAAAATGTTGTTAGATTTTAGATGATTAATTTATTTGTTAAATCTCATTTGTAATTAAAAAAAATTAAGCAGTGAAAAACAATAATTTATCTAACCAACTAAACTCAATTGAAATGCAGCTGTGAATATTTTGAAATGAAACACGCGTGAGCGTGATGTATAGAATAACATGTTTACTATCATGTTCACATTTTTAAAATTATATATAATTTCAAAATTCTGTATCATATTTTTGTGAAATATTTGTACAAGTAAACAATTTTATAAGTCTTGCACGTATATTATTGAACTGTCATTGGCAAAAGCGAAATGCCACACATTTAGACGAGTTTTATACCCACAAGAAATAAAAGAAGAATTTAACACTTCTGACGTTTTATTTTCTAACGAAAATTTCACCCATATTTCGCTCCTCGTACATTTTTATGTTCTGTTCTATAAAAAAGTAGAAGTGCAAAAAATAACAATGTTCATTTCTAATAATGTTGCACATGAAACATGTAAACATGTTACATATTTTGCACTCAACTTTATTTTGAAGTGAGTTAGTGGTACCCTTTTACAACTGTGTCAACAATTTTTCTTACACACATAAGGATCTCATTTTGTTTTATTTTTAGTAAAATGTTTGTTCTCGCGTGAAAAGTTTATAAAAAAATTTATAAACTTTAAATATTTTTAACTATTTTTGTTCTATTGTGAGCTTGAAAAAGGCATTGCATTGCTATGTCCATTTTTATGGCAATATTTGTTGTTTCCAGAAATTAAAACGCTATTAAAAAATTATTTGATTGCTGCAATTAAGAAATGTAGGCAAAATTTTCTGATTAATTATTATAAAAAATTTTGTAAAAATCTTTTCATTACTAGTTTAAAAAATTTAAGATTAATTTTAAAAAAATAGTTCAATAAAAATGGTAGTTAAAAACTTAATATAAACTTTGTAAAAAAAATTTATTAAAATTTTCATTATAATTACGAAACATTTCATTAAAATTCAATTAAATCAAGTACAAAGTATTAATTGGTGCTATTAATCTGGTTATAAGTGCAGATCTTAATGCTAGCATACGTATTTTCTACGTTCTACACCCTTTCCACCCACTGTTACATGTTTCTTGAGAAATAATCAAATATGATCTGTATATATTTGAATTCTACTCTTCTAGAGCTTGGTGTGTCGCTACCCTAAACAGGTTGCTTGAAACTTTTTAATTTTGTGCATTTTGGTCAATTGAAGAACAATACTAGCATTTGTTATGTTCCATCCTCATTCCACTTTCTGTAACATGTTCTCTGAGAAACAGTCAAATACTGGTGTGCTGAACACGTATTTGAGTTCTATTTCTTTGTAGCTTTCACGTGCTATGTCACAACCCCATGTGGGTCCATTCTAAAGAGCTCACAGTACCCATTTTAGTATTAATGTTTGTGTTTTCTATGTTGTACTTGCAATCCACGTCCTATACCATATTCCCAGAGAAACAATCGTAATTTCAAACAAAATGGAAAGAACAATTTTTTTTAATATTTTCAATATAAAAATTTACTATTTTTGTATTGAAAATATTAAAAAAACTATGCAAAAATTTAAAATTTTTGTATTGAAAATATAGAAAAATTTATTTATTAATTTTGTTTGGAATTTTGGTAAATAATTTTATTTTCCTGAAGAAGACCCCCGCAGGGTGTAAAAATATTGAATAACTAAAAATTAATATATTGTTAAAAAAAGGCCTGAAACTCCTGAAAAATAATTTAATTACTTAATCGAAATAAAGGTCGAATAATATAAATTTACGACTCTGACTCTTACAAACACGTGAAATCTTTCTCTATATTCTACAAAAGTGTAAATTTCTTGAGAAGATTAGTGGCCATATTGTAGAAACGAAGAGGGGCTAGAACTACACACTACACAGGCTCAATGGATACTTAATTCGAATATAAAAGTGGAATATCTGAAATAATTTTGGAAGCTTAATAAATTAAGTTTGAAAAAAATTGTTGATGTTTTTTTTTAATTTCTTGAGACGATTAGTGGCCATATTGTGTACTCACTGGTGGGGCATCATGTGTATATGTAGCGTATAGTATCAGACTACTTCTGTTTCTCCAATATGGCGACTAATTTTTTTAAAAAATTTAAAATTTTCTAAACGAATTTTATTTTTGTTTTAACATAGTTTATAATGTCATTAAGAAACTCTTGGAATATATTTTCCGTTTTTTTTTTGACCTGATCATAGTTCCTATATTTCGCCTACTAAATGAACTTAGTGCACAACTTGGGATTTCTGTTAACTGTTTAACAGAGCTCTGTTAACTGTGAAATTGGCATTGATAAAAATTATGGATTTTGTTTCTGCTAGTTAAATTAAAAATTTTAATATTAAATAAAAATATTCAGTAATCTGGCTCTATCTTGTTAGAAAGTCTTTTATTTAAAAAAAGAATTTTAATAGCTTGTTTTTGTCACTGCAAAACTCAATCAATAAATAATATTTTCAATGATAATTTTTATTAATTTTCTTAATAACATGATACACCAGACAAAAAGTCTCAAAGCTACGGGTTCAATTCGCGCCAAAGGGCTTGGGTGATCAGCAGGAAGTTAAAAAAGGCCTTGCACTCGTACTTTGTTTCTTTTTTTAATAAAAATTAATTGTATTTGAAAATACAATTAAATTTTTTTCTGATTAGAATAATTTATAAAATTATGGACAAAAACCAGCAATCGAAACATACTTTGCGAGGAAATTATTCTTAAAACATCAGAAAGTTGGTAATTTTCTTGTCAACAATTCACTCAAGGTAACAACAAAGTGCAAAGTGGCAAAAGAATGTGAGAATTAAGAAAATCCATTTAATTAAGTTGTTCCTATATTTGTCAAAAATTAAAATGTTCTAAAATGCTTTATCACCCTTCTAACCGCTAGTGATTTCTAATTGTATCTGTGCACATTTGTAAAAAAAATGGATTAGAAATAAGTGTCTTCGTCAGAAATTGAAAATCAAAGGTTGTTTGTACTTAAACACATTACAAAAGCGAAAAGTAAAAAAAAAAACTTTATACTTTGTCACCCGACCGTCCGTCCGTCCTTCCTTCCGTGAGCCAGACAACAATTTCATTATTATATATTTTTTTTTTCGTAAAAATACGTACACACGTGCGTACATATTTGAAAAACCGAAAAATAAAGTTTATTGAAAAACAAAATCATTGTGAGTACGTGCGTGTCTCTGGCTGTCACTCTGTGTGTCAATCAGTCAGCCAGCCAGTCAGTCTATTTTTCTATGTGACTGAATAAAATTTTATTGTTGTCATTATTATTTCATCATTAATTTGTTGCTTCTTTTGTAACAATATATGGTTGTTGTTGTTGTTGTTTTATATAAGTATAAATGTCAAAAATGTTTTTTTTTTGTATTTTGTTTTTCACTTAATTTTCTTTTACATCAAACAGTGACAATAACAATATATGTAAGTATGTATATGTACATATGTACATACATAAATAAATTTAGCAAAATTAACGAATTATTATGTAATTATGTAATAAGTAATACCCACTCGTAGTGGTATTATTAATTTTTTTTAATAAATTCTTCTAGTCATTGTTATATTGCAGAAATTAAAACGCACAATTCAATATGAACTTTTGTTAAACAACGAACGGCTCGTATAAAACTTGGACGCATTATAACGTTTGTGTAGAGTCTCTAGTGCGCAAAGTTAGAACCTTCAAGAGTACGAGGGAAAATGCTCAAGTCTTGGTTAAATCATATAATGGGTGCATGCTGTCTAATAATTCCCAGAGTTTTTCAATAAAAAGGTATTTTTCGCCAAAAAAAAAGCGTTGTGTGTCTAAACATAAACTCGGTAAATGTATCCGGGGTCCGGTGGCCTCCAGTTGTTATTGTTTGTTTCCAGTTGTTATTGTTTGTTTCATTGATGATCTCTTCGTCAGACACAAATCGTTTCCACTAAATCTTGGCTAAATCGAGTGCGTGTGCTAGATCCCTATATAGCAGTTCGCAGCCCGATTCATGGCTTTATGACATAGTGATTACAAACGTGTGCACACGTGCATTACTTTTGTCTTCCCTAGATGAGATAATTTTTGCTTCTATCCAAAAGCTCTGAATAACAGTCGCCGGCAATCGTTTTATCGTTTTCAAGGTAATCGATGAGAATGACGCCGCATGCATGCCAGAAAATTGTATCCATGACCCATTAGAACTTTCTTTTGTGTGCACATTCACGCGAAGAAACCCCCTGTTGCTTTGAATGTTCTATAGTGTCTGGTGTTTTGTATACAGTATTGCAAAATGGCGTTAAAACTCTTACGGATTGCGCCTGAACATCGCTATCACACGGTAGCTCTCATGGTCGTGTATACGCAATCACGCGGATAACTTTTTCATATCCTATTATTCATGCGAAATTTAATGTACCCGCTCGTTTGAGATGCCTACCGCCTCAGCCACCTCACGCATGTTCATTCTTCAATTATCTAATATCATTCCATGGATTTTATCGACTAATTTTGGGCGACTGCAACGCTTTGTGTCATTTGTACTGGTACGACTACAACGGAACTCAGTAAACCAGTTTTTAACTATAAGTTAACGGGAGTAGTGTTGCATTGAAACACAATAAGTCACGGAATTATCAAACTGCCCTCGTATTCAATAACGAATGTGAAACTCAAATTCTTTTCCAAAGAAAGCTGTAACCTTTCTAAGAGAAAAAAAAGAAGGAAATTGAATGTTTTTATTAGGGGCGTATATATAAGGAAAAAACAAGAACTCCGGTACGGGTATTGAATATGCCTACAAATTTTTTTTTTTTTTTTTTTTTTTTGTAAATTCATCAATACTTGCAGTTCTTACGCATTTTGAAAAATAAAGAAAATGAATTTCATGGAGTTTTCACAAACACGTATAGTAGAAATATGAAAACTATTGCTCATTTGCTGCAAGAACGTTATAACTCCAAAAAATACTAGGTATACTAAATTCACACCACTTAATGGTAGAATAAAATAATTTCTCCGCTCAAGTGGCAATATACTCAACATATTTGTATCAGTTTTGAAAAAAAAAAATGATATGACCATTATATCAAAAATACAAATTATTAAGCTGTAACATTCTTTCAGCAAACGAAGGATATAAGGAAATGAAATTTTATTTAAGGGGTGTTCACTCCACATTTGGTATTCCGCTTAGAGCGAACTATGTATTTACAATCGACAAAATTAATTTAAAAGTGTCCGTTTATCCACTGATGATGACTGTCATTCGGAACGTCCCCTTTATGTAATTACTTCTTAAGTCATGGCAAGAAATCCATGATTTAGTTTTGAGGGACCATAGAACTGAACCTTAGGAGCCGCTTCCGACTACATACGAAAAATTGGACACGTAAATATGATTTACATAAATGTTTTCCTTGGGGATCCAGTCGAACTTTTCAGCGATACATGAATCTGTATCTAAAACATATGACGTTTTCGTTTCTGAAAAAAAGTGCAACATTTTGTTGATTAGTTTACGAAATAAAAATCCATTTAACGTGCTTTAATTTCAAAAATTCAACTCCCTTAAGGGAATGCGAGGTCTTCCTATCTAATTTGCGCTTGCGAATGATTACAAAATTCCATTTAATTTTTCTCTTTGAAGGGGCAAAAAAATGCTACACCTTTTTGTTTTAGAAAAGAAAGCGTTAATAGATTCGCCACAGGGCACAAAGCAATTACATCAGCAATGACTTGTAGAATACAAAATGTTGGTCCAGTGTGAGTCAACAACTCATGGCCGAATTGGTAAATCAAAATTTTCGCAAAACACCCGATAACTATAATATTTTCTGTATTGGAGCAGAAAGCCCAATCCATAGGGGTCTATGTACTTCCTGCAGAATAATATGACATCTCTTAAAAATAATGTGCCTTAATTGTCAAACATGTCATACTGAGATGAACCTTTTCCTTAGATAAAGAAGTTACAGCCTTCTTTTTGGAAAATTAGTTTGTCTATCACAGACAACAAGTGTGGCCAATTTGAAATCAATATTGTTGGATGTTTTCCCACTATTGCAGAGTTACAATTAAAATGAACAATTCATTATATACGAGTACGATATTTATTTTGGTTTCTTAATTTTTTGCTTCATTTATTTTATTTTAAATTTTTTTTTTCGCTCATAAAAATTTTTACCATCTTTCTCGTACACAATGAATTCTTTTCCTTTTTATTATTATTTTTATTTTCGTTTCTATACGGACTTTGCTTTTATATGATTTCTTTTTACTTTTGCAAAAGAAAAATATTTTGTGTTAATTAGAGTGAAAAAAGCATAAAATACTTAAAAATATAAATAAGTACTAGTTTATATTTATGAGGGTAAATTCTTCCGCATTATTATTTCATTAGATACGAGTATAAAAAGAGATTGAATTTGTTTAAAATTAAATTGTTTTGTGAGAGAAAATTAATAAATAGAATAATTTTTAAACGGTTTTTTAATAAAGAACTTTTAATAATTCCACAGGAGGTAGAAAATTGTCAAAATAAAACTTTTTATTTGTTTCCTTCAAATTTTTTTTTCTTGGAGTCGTGCTTGATTTCAGCGACTTACACCCACGGGAAAATATTAGTATAATCAAAAATGTATTTGGTTTAAATTATTACAGTACATAATATTTTATTACGTTTTTTTTATAGAAAGCGTTAAATATATTTCAGGATTTTATTCATTAAAATTTATAATACGAATTTTTATCACTCTCATGTGAGTGAAAGAGACATACTTGTGATCTGTTCTGAATCCTATACGATATTATATTTTCTTTAGTTTCCGAAACATCTATTTTATACCTATAAATTTGAAATCTTAAAACACAAACAACCCTCGTGTGAATATCCGAAGCGAATTAGCAAAATTTACCATATAAGTTCACAATTATTTTCTGTTTTGTCATTGTAATTAAATTAATATTTAATTAGTTTCATTTGGAAATCTATTTCGTATTAAATTTAAATACAAAAAAAAAAAAAACAAAAAAACAAGCATACAGTGGGGACCCTAAATATGATTACGATGAATATGGCGATTCAATTATATTAAATATACAAAATAATTATATATGTACATGCGATATATATATATATATATATATATATATATATATATATATATATATATATATATATATATATATATATATATGTTTTAAGTTATTTTGATAGGAATTACAGTAGTGTTCATCAATTTAAATACACTCGAATTTTTTCTTTGTAAAAGTATAGAGAAACTTTTTTTGATCACATGATTAGGAAGAAACATAATATGAACAATGATCTTTTATATTCTTTAATCCCTTCTATAGAACGCTCCAAAAAATTTGTTTTGTATACTTATGTACGTCCTAAGTTTGAAATTTTGTAACACTAATAACCACCTTCGTATATTCAAAATGATTTAACAAGTTATTTTTTTTAGCCTTATACGAGCAATTATATTCTGTTTGGTTATTACAAATTGGTTTCATTTTGAAATCTATTTGTTTTGTAGTAAATTTAAAAATACTAAAAAGATAATCGTACAGTGGAGGCTATAAATATTAGGGCACCATGAAAATCCGAGTAAAGCCAGGATTCAATTGTATTAAATTTAGAAAATAATTGCAAGCTTTAAATTTTATTGAAGTTAAATGCACTAATGTTAATAGCTATAAGTACACTTAACCTTTTCCTTTGTAAAACTGTAAAAAGGTATTTTTGGTAAAACTAAAATATGTCGTATTTTTATTCTACAAGAATTTATAGTAGATTGCATGATTATAAGTACAGTTGCCCATTATTATTGATATCATTATTTTATGCAGTAAAGTATACGAAGTCTGTTCAATAGAAAATGTGAATTTTGAAATTTCTCGGCCTACGTGCATCCGATAAGCGATTTTTTCATGTTGGCACACTGGTCTCGAATGTATGTTCTTAGTTAAGTTTGTTTGTGAGAGGCATAACAGTTAGACGTGTTTTACTTGTGCGGTGATTTTCTGCTGTGAAAAAATGGATCAAAGAACTTGCATAAAATTTTGTGTAAAAATGGAATTGAGTGCCCCAAATCACTTGAAAAAATGTTTACAAGTAGCAGAAGCTTTTCAACCACGACACTCGTCCTGGAAGCTCCGTCACATCAAAACCCGATGAAAATGTTAAGAAAGTGAGTAAAATTTTTATTGAGAGTCGTCGAATCACTATTAGAGAAGTTGCGGAGGATGTCAGCATATCGGTTGGCTCATGCCATACAACTTTTTTGCAAATTGTTGGTTTGAAGCGTGTGGCAGTGAAGCTCCTTTCAAAATTGCTGAATTTTGAAAAAAAACTGAGGCATTTGAATCGCTCAGGAAATGTAGAATGACGTTAACAATGTCCCGGATTTGCTTAAAAGGGTCACGAATCATGGGTATATGGTTACGACATCGAAACTGAAGTCCAATCGTCCCAATAGAAGAGCCAAGGAGAGCCAAGACCAAAAAAGTACGCCAAGTTCGATCAAATGTCAAGGTTTTGCTCTTTGTTTTCTTCAATTACTTACGGTTAATAAGAAGTATTATCTTGAAGTTATGCGCCGCTTTGCGATAAGCAATGCGAAAAAACATTCGGAATTGTGGAAAAACAATTCTTGATATTTGAATCACGATAATGCATTGCTTGTTCGTAATTTTTTGGTCGAAGAGAATTCCGTAATCATGCCTCATAAACCGTTTTCACCAGATTTGTCCCCAGCGACTTTTTCCTATTCCCAAAATTGAAGAGACCCATGAAAGGACAGCGTTTTGCGACGATGGAGGAGATAAAAACCGAATCGCTGAGAGTTCCCAAAGCCACACGAAGAATTGAATATCGGAATTTATTCGGGGATTGAAAAAACGCTGGCACAAGTCTAAGGCGGGAATACTTTGAAAGGGACAAAATAGAAATTGATGAATAAATATATATTTTTTTGAGTAAAATTAAATTCACATTTTCTATTCACCTTTTCTATTGAGCAGACCTCTTATGTATTTTTGTATAAAAACACAATTGTAAATATTCTTGCAACATATTTAATACGTCACCTCATTATTTTGAAAAAAAAAAAAAAAAATAGAGTAGACTCAATGTATTTTAAAGGCAAGATCTGACTTACGATCAATTAGTATCTTACATCCATTTTATAAAAATATAAACTGCCTTATAACTATTCTCAGCCACTGTAAAACTTTAACATTTTCTTTGCCTAAAAAAAACTCTTGAATTTTTTTGTATTTCAATTTCGTCTCTTTTTTATTTTTGTTCTAATATTTTTCATATCATATTGATAAATGTTTATTTTAAATTGTATTTTAATTGTGTTCGGTATGTTACTTTATGGTCTGCAATTTCTAATCAATTTTGCTGTCGTTTAAAATGAAGCGTTTCGTTTTGGTTGGTTAATTTGTTCAATACGTTTCATAGAATTTATCTCGAAATGGGCATTCTTTTTTCATTTTGATAACAAGCAAAAAATATATTGAACAATAAAATCTAATGTTTTTTTAACACCCACATCTTAGAAATATTTGATAAAAATACAATTAATGCAGTAATGTGCAACCAAAGGCCCCAGGTTAGGTGTTTGTTGTATTGAAGGTGTTGTTTGGTCCAAATTTATGTTTTATATTAATTTTAATAATAATTTTATGAAAATTATTAAGAAACATATCATACATAAAATGAATAACATATTGAAAAAGGAATTTAATTCGCCTTAATCAATTCGCTTTTAAAAAATTTTAATAAAATAAACAAAATGGTAACGAAGGGAATCAAAAACTCACTTAAAACTTTTTTTGTGCAAATACGTTTCACCCTCGTTGAATGTCGAAACCGAAAATATACTCTTAACGATCTTTTCTGCCGAAACGAAATACGATTAATCGGTGTTTTTCCCAATTTTTAATGCGTGAATATATCGTAATCCTGATATGAAAAATAATTAATATCACGTGAGTAGCTGAACGTAATCAAAAAATAACTGCGTACGTGATCGTACAAAATCACTCACGATCTCTAACGTATTCACTACAGAACGTTATAAACTTTGGATTTTTTTAATATTGATATTTGCAATATATAAAAGCAGATTTCTGTTGAATTTGACGCACGTCTTTTGCCTTAAATTATCGTGCGTATATAATATATCGTGGCCCCCCGCGTGAACATAAAAATGTTTCTATTTGCCTTGCGTAATTAATAATATCACATTCCTGGTCCTGGCTTGTCTGGATAATTTTAAAATTTTCGGGCGTTAATGTGCGTACATGAAATACTTTTGTTCGGAATCGTGTGTAGTGTGAGTCCAAAATCATGAACGGTAATATTGGAAATTTTGCTTTAAAAAGTAATTACTTCGCTTTAATCACAAGCAAAAACGTGAGCATTTTCGTATACGTGATTGTACGATATTGTACGTGATTGAGTACATTCTGTTCGCGGTGTGTGTGTTAGTGATTGCTCGTGCCGTGAGCGGAAATAAAGTGATAAAATATAAAAAAAAAAAAATACAAACGAAAATAAATTTTGAATCTTTGTTTTGAAATCGCAAAAACCAAAATCATTAAAATTTCGCCCTCATCCCATGCGATCACTATTTTAAGCACTCATTTGCTTTTGTTTATTTAGCACAAAGATTTAATATTTTCGCTTTGTTTCTTCTCTTTTAATACAGTGCGGGACATTAGACGCACCCGATTCGTCATATCACAGACAAAGATACAACAGAATGGACGTTTATCAAATTGACGATGGTTTTCATTCAGACGGTGGCACTGAAACCCCACCACCATCACCCAGTTCCGGCTCGTCAATAGCCTCCACATCAGATCACGGCTCACTGGAAAGTGTCGATACGGGTGGTACACAACGTTTGGCCGTGCTCTCATTCGAGCAGGTACGCAAACTGCACAATGTGATGGATGAAAAGGTGGCCATACATGGACGGGGTAATTTCCCCACACTGGAGGTGACATTGAAAGACTTGGTGAATTTGGTGAGGCGCAAACTGGAGGCCGATGTGGGTTCCGGTGGTGCCGGTGTTATAGTCAAGGATATACGCTTGAACGGCGGAGCAGCTAGTCATGTATTGGCTTCAGAGGATCAGCCTTATAATGATCTGGATTTAATTTATGCCATTGAGCTGAGCTCACCACGTCACTTTGATCGTGTCAAAACAGCGGTACTGAACACATTGCTCGACCTGTTGCCCGAAGGTGTTTCCAAGCGTCGCATCATGCCGTGTGCGCTTAAGGAGGCATACGTTGGCAAAATGGTTAAAGTGAATAACAATAACGATGGCGATCGCTGGTCGCTAATCTCATTGGGCAATTCGCCCGGTCACAAAAATGTCGAACTGAAATTTGTCGATACCATGCGGCGACAATTTGAATTTTCCGTCGACTCTTTCCAAATTGTTCTCGACTCATTGCTGCTCTTCTACGACTGCGCAGCCTTGCCAATATCAGAGAACTTTTACCCCACCGTCGTGGGCGAATCTGTCTACGGCGATTTCCAAGAGGCCTTGTATCACTTGCAAAAGAAACTGATCTCAACGCGGCAGCCCGAAGAGATACGAGGCGGTGGACTGCTCAAGTATTGCAACTTGTTGGTGCGCAACTACAAGCCAGTCGACAGTCAGCGAATCAAAACCCTGGAGCGCTACATGTGCTCGCGTTTCTTTATCGATTTTCCAGACATCAACACACAGACTGTGAAATTGGAGGCCTACTTGCGAAATCACTTCTGGGGCGTGGATGAGGAACCTTTGCAGTACCAGTACCTGATGCATTTACGTGAGGTGGTGGAGAATTCGACAGTATGCCTGATGGGCCACGAGAGACGGCAGACTTTGTTGTTGATACAATCGCTGGCTGGTCAGGTACTGTACAAGGAACAGCAGAAGCAAGTTCACGAACAACAGCAGCATCACCAGCAGCAGCAACAGCAACAACAGCATCACCTTCATCACCAACAACAACAGCCGCAGCAGCATCATCAGCAACACCAACAGCAACAGTATCAGCAGCAACATCAACATTTAGTTGAACAACATACGACCACAATGACTATGGTGAATACAACGCCGTGTCAAACACCGCAGCAGCAACAGCAGCAGCAGCAACAGCCTCACAACACACACACCATTTACTTACAACAGGTTCCACAAACGTCGCCACAAACAGCCACCATCTGCTGTGCCATGCCAGCCAGAAATGCTGATCCAGTCCAGCAACAGCATCAGCCAACACAAACGCAACAGCTGCCACCCCAATCGCAACAGCCGCAGCAGTCTACGGTTCCTCAAGCGGCTCAGGCCTCGACGTTACCACAAACAATACAAATACAAGCTGGACCACCCGGCCTGATTTACGCCAATGGCGTCTACTATGCACCTGTGATTCCCACAACAATTTGCACATGCAATTCAACATGGCTAAGTACGTGATTAACTGTTGTCTCAGACTCATTACCAACAACAGCATCCACAGCAACAGCAGAAGCAGCAGCGCCACAAGCAGCATCATATACGAAGGCAGCAACAGCAGCAGATATAATTTTAACCACAATAACACCATCAACAACTTCAACATCAACAGTAGCTCCGGCCAAGTTTATTATAGATTCAATTGTGCCCTTCTCCAATACCAGCACGTTTCCCTTCATCAACCCCACCAACACAACCACATCCCCCATCAACCTTGATACTTCCACAAAATCTTCACCCAAAACTTTGTCATCATCATCATGTTGTTTACACGACGTTTTACCAGATGATACCCAACCGACCATGCCCACCATGGCCGGTGACTTGATTTTAACTCACGAACAGCATGAATTTCATCTAGAAGGCAACATCGAGGACTTGCCCCCAGTTTTAATGCAGGCCAATGAAAACCACAAACTAACGGGCGAATTTGCTTATTTCTACCCTTACGATGGTTCTGAGCCTTCTCTACTCTTAATAGGTAAAGATTTTTATATTAATGTAACACCTCAATCGAGTTGATTTCCCACTGATCCAAAAAAAAAAAAAAAAAAAGAGTCAGTGAACGATCATTAAGCAAACAGAAGCGATCGATAGACTTCTGAAATATTTGTACAGTTCACTTAAAGATCATACATATTGAATCGCAGATATAGTTTTAAGTATAAGAAATAAAGAAATAATTAACGATTCCAGATAAACAACTGTAGGACGAGAGCCATGTGAATCTTTTCTTATAATTTTTCAATAATTTTTTTTTTGTCTTTTGCTATTTTTCCCCTCGTTTTTGCTTAACGTTTTCTAGTCGTTTACGAATTTTTTTCCTTTCTGCTTATACAATCCAGACGGTCAAGTCAATCTATTGAGTGAATTTTTACACTAATTTCCTGAATACGTTAATCGTCTGACAGGACTGTGTACTAAATATTTATTTAAAATACAATTGAAAAAGAAAAAAATATTTAAAATGTTAGTAAATTCACACTAGTAATTTTAATAGAAAATAATATCCGCTTGGTAAATTTTTCATTATATATGTTCCCAATGATCCCATAAGGAGCTTAGGGCTTCAAAATTTTTTTTTTTCATAATTTTCAAAATTTTCATTAAGAAATTTCAAAAGGAAAAAAATTGATCATGTCATATACTTATATTGAAAAATTAATTAAAATAAAATTTTTATTCTATTTATTTATAATTTAATATATAGTTGAAATTAATTTTTAATGGAAATGTTGCATATTATGAAAAAAAAATTAATTATACATATATTGTTAAAGAAGCTTAAAATATATATATAAATCTTGTTCTTAATATTTGTTTAATTTTATTTTTTCCTTAATATTTTATCATAAAAAATCGAATATTTCCGCAAACCAATTCGTTGATCCCTTAAGACTGTTCACGTTTTAAAACAAACTTTAAAATTTATTTCCGACCATTGAATTATCGATATTAATGTCGATTAATTCTAGAATTTTAAAGGATTTCATACAAATTTTCCTTATTCTCTTTTTTGTGTTCTTTTAGTAGCTTAAAATTTAAGACTTTCGAAACTAATTTTGAAGTGAAGTCTTCTTTATGCTCCAGTCGTTTTGAGTTTTAAATTTTAAAGTGCTTTGGACGGAAAAATACTCTAGAAATTATTTAAAAAAAAATCTTATTCTTTATCTGAAACAAACATTCATTTCAGATTTTGAACAATTGCTTTTGAGAACTTAAATTATTTCAAAAATTCTATCTTTTATGAAAATTCTATATCCATATTTGCCTTTTTTCTAAGAGAAATGTTACAGCTAATTGTATTTTAATTAAATATTTTCAAATAAACATTTCTGCGCCTGAAGGAAAATTAAGCAACACTTCTTATATTATTCTCCTCATCATGTAAATTACGATCCACACAACGTTAACCCACTAATATTGCAATTTTCCACAATTGATTCAATAAAAGTCATATATAAGACATTAAGGTGACATGATTTCAACAACGACTTGTATAATAAGAGCAATTCGTATATTTTGCATGTATTTTAACAGTTCGAAACGTAAAAATGTGACCGTTTGCCTGTCAATTGCCTAAAGTATTATATCTGTGCAAAAGCCAAAATGATAATGATGAATATTCAAAATAATAATGCAGACAACCGCCAGGTAATTAGAGATATCTGGTTGCCGAATAGCAACCCAATTGAAGCTCGGATGCCATCCATAATCGAGCCATTAAATTATCCAAAACGTCAGCTGTTATTTAAATCGTTTCATCTTTTTTAGTTTTACAGATATTTTACTTTAACAGTGTTGCCAGATGTTTGTTGCTTTTGCTATTTAGAGAAGTTTTTTTTTTATAATAAAAATTTGAAATTAAAGTTCTTTTTAAGCATATATATAGTTTTTTAAATTCGATCTTCTAATATTCAGCGCAAAGATTTTTTTTGCACTTTTCCTCTCCTTAAATATTAAAATTAAAATTGTAAAAACAATAATTTTTTGCTAAAATTTTCTTTTTAAATTCTATTAAAAAAATTTTTTTCCATAAAGTTTCAAAACAATTGGTTGTACTTTTCTCAATGATTTAATATATTTAAATAAAAAATTTCATTCGATTATTTGTATTGAAAACGGCATGTTTGAACGAAATTTTCAAATCTGTCATTTAAAATTGGAATTCTTTATTAAATTTTTAAAGATCATAGAGTGGCTTCTTAAATCTTCTTTTTTTTAGCAAAATTTCAGTTAAGAGATATATTTTATTAAATAAAAAATTAAAATTTAAAAAAATATATTTTTTTTCTTACAATATAGGCATAACTAGGATTAGATTACACTTATTGGCTTTTTTTACAGAAGGAGAGGATCCAGTTGTTACTTTTTTGCTTGAAAAATATTTTTATAATATTTTTTAAATAAAGTAGTTATACATTTTTCAAAACTAAATGTTTGAGGTTAGGTTTTGTATGAATTAAAAATATGCTTTGAAATTGGAAAATATAGCATTTCTGGAGGTTAAAAAGGGAAAGGGATAATAATCGAAAATGGTTTGAAGCGTAGTTGCATTAAGTGTAGGGATTTTCTCCAATTTTTTTAACTTAAAATTAATTATTTCAATAGTTTTTTTTTGTTTGTATTAATATTTGCTATAATTATTTATTTCTTTTTTGAAAATGATTTTTGTTAAGGATTTCCATTATTTATTAAGATTAAATTAATTTAAACTTAATTTATTATTTATAAATGACAGCGGATATTATTTTCATCTTTATTTTTAATTTTTTTTTTACAATTTCGCACTTTTGCCAAGATCTGTGTCAAAAGTGAATTTTATATATTTCTTATATCCAGCCCTGTATTTATGTATTATGCAAAGGTTAAATATTATTGATCTATTTTTTTCTTGTTTTTGTTCTGTTGAAATTTAAACTTAAATATTTTAGATAATTAAGGTACAGAAGTTATATAATAAAACTATATCTGTGCCGGTTTCCTGTTTTCGTAAAATTTTTTTTTTATTATTGAGGTGACTTGTGAATGATTTAAAGGAGCACTAATTGAAATTCATTTATTATATTCATTATGTTCAAATAATTTTTTTCTAATACAAACAAAGTAAAGGATGAAATGTATACATATTAAAATAATAAATTTTACCGTGAGCTAATTCGTAGAAGAGAAGAAAAAAAACTACACAAGCAACCATTTATTTAATGTTAATTCTTTCCATTTTAATTTTTTTTTTTTTTTTAATTTAGCAATGACTTTTTTTTACTTTTCCCAATTTACTTTAAAACAAACACCCATAAAATAATAAAGAGTTGAATAAACTAAAAATTATGTAAATGTTAAGTAAAAGAGCTGAATATTAATTGAAAAAGAATAAACTTGAATTGTTAATTAGAATTCCAAAAAAAGAAAGATATATTTACACATATAAACATTAAAAATATTTTGTAACAAAAGCTAAATTAAAAAAAAAATATATTTTAAAGAAGAGAAATGCTCATTCTAAAAGAAACTCTGCAAATATTAAATTATTTAAACAGGGTTTTGTTACTAAGGATATTTATATAAAAAGAAAAAATTAGTGAATAAATATTTGATGTAGAAGTTTGATTCCACTATTTCGAGAAAAAAATAACGAGGCTTTATTGCGTTTAGGCCAAATTCAAAGGGAGAAAAGATCTCGGAGAATGAATTTATTCTCCGAGATCAAGTTCTAGTATATAAAAACTGGCCACAAGACGGAGTCAAAACAAGAAATTGCTGGAGCAAAAGCTTTTAAATCACAATTTTAATAATGTATAAATTCGAGTAAGGCAATTTTCCGAATACTTTTTGTTTTGTACCAACTTCGCCAGGTGCCAGAGGAAATTTTGTATAAAACGGCAAATTTCCAACAAGAAAACAGTTTCCTATAGAAACCAAATAGAAATAATCTCGCTTATTCCAATTGTCGTCATCGTCGTCACATTAAGTCGACATTAAAAAGAATGTAAGTTCTGTGCTCGATGTGAGCAACAATTGAGTGTTAATGATGACCACTTGTAATTTTTTAAGCCTTTGGAATAGTAACAGCTTATAAATAATATATAATTGTTGTCGACATCGATCCTACAGTTGCTGAAATATTGGTGTTGACTTCGTGTGACGTCGACAACGACAAATAGAATAAGAGGGAATAAATCACTTTCTACTCCCCGCAGGATCCGTGCTTAAACTGCGCATGTACTCAGTTTAAGGAAGTAATATTATGCTTTTTTTGTTTTTGTCGAATATAAGAGCTTTAATTCTTTTTTAGGGTGAGTTCAATCGGGAATAATGGTTAGATGGATTTGAATTTTTTTTTTTTTCAATTTCATTTGGGGCAAGAAAGAAAATTTTTTATATATGGTTTTGTCTTATATTAGCAACCAAATATGAATCGAACTCCATTTATTTCATAAAACATTGAAAAAATCGAATTTTTCTTTTTATTTTCAATAACTCAATTGCGCAGAAAAAAAACAAAATTTATTGCGGAGCGTTTAGATATCCCTATAGATTATCACATAGGTCTATTAATTTAGGCGAGTTTTGGGTACCAATCCCACCAAAGAAAATAAATTGAGTTGGAATACAGTTTAACAAATTAGTTTCCTACCACTCAGTACAGTCTCACAAAAAATAACATCGGAATCAATTTTATATATCAAATTATTTAAAAAAAGCGAAACTTCATTAAGTAAAACACAAGCAAAATAATCACTTATTTAAAGGAAAAGAAAAAGTCTAAAAGTCTTGATAATTTTTGGTAAATGAAAGACATTAAAGCAACATTTTTTTATATACATACTTATATTATTAATTTTTAATAAGCAAGAAAATGAAAAACCATATTTACTATTATATTAACAAGAAATCTAAAACTAATTTTTACTTTTTCGAAAATTTAAATAGAAAAAAATACCATAAACTTAAGAAGAAAACAAAAAAACGAATGAAAAATATTTAAAATATATTTTTCGTAATAAAATAATTCCTGTAATATTATTGAAAAAAAAAAACTTAAGCAAATACCACTTTATATATATAAAAAACATAAATAAAATTATAAATCTACATAAATACTATATACCTAAAATATAAAATAAAAAACTATTTAAGAAAATTCATGTAAAAAATACAACTTTAATATTATATACATAATTTAAATTATTACGAAATAAAATATTAAAATAAATCCCTCTCTCTCTCTTTAAAAAAATTACCAAAACTGCCTTTAAGCAGTTTTGGTTTTGTAAAAAAAAACCATTTTATTTTAAATACCTTTTTTTGGTTAAATTTATAATATTAATATTAAATTAAATAAATAAAAAATACGAAGGAATTTTTCTTTCTAGTTTTAAGTTCACAAAAGATTTCGGGCAACAATTAAGTGCCCATTAAATAAAATCAAATAGAAACAGCAAGTAAAATCTTGCATTTAAATTAAATAAAATATAAATAAAAATTATTTTTAGAAAATATTTTCAAAAAGCAACACAAAACTGTAAAATATCTATAAATATGAAAATATATATATAAATATATATATTTTATTATTAATTTCTTTTTTTTTATTTTAATATTGTAATTATAATTTTGTTCGAAAAAAAAAGAAACAACAAGAATAAAGTGAAACGTACAGCAAGTGTTCCGCTAATGAGTAGGACAATAATAATAAAAAAAGGAGAAAAGAACAGAGAGTTTGTTAGAAAACTTTTAGGGCACATAACAAATATACGAGTAAAAGCCGTAAGAACCTTTAATAAATTCAATACATCAGTTATTGAACATTATATGAAACTGAAAAACTCAAAACTATGTATATTAAATTTTAATGTCTCAAGAAAGTCTAAAGGCCTAAAATATTATATATGGCGTAATTTTTTTTATTAAGTCCAAATGTATAAACAAATATAAATGCTAATGCAAAATAAAAACAAAAAATAAATATTCAAGATAGTCCTTGGGTAAAAAAAAATCTTTAAATTCCAGAAATTATCCTTGAACAATAGACGTCAGAATTTTTCAAAAAGTTTTTAGTACAAACGCCACTAAAGACTTTTTTTTCAAATCAATTTTATCATAAAAAACGAATTTTGTCATAAATAACAAATTATATTGAAACCTATAACGATATTCTTTTGCTTTTGGAGATTTTCGAGATATTAAGAAATCAGGATATCAGGAGAATTGCTTTCGGATTTAAAACTTTACACTAAATCGAGGACTGTCTGTTGTCTGCAATTTAGCGCAAAATGTGAAAATTGAAGTCGAAAATGTATAAATTATGTAAAATATAATTTTCATCCCAAAACGGTCAAGTTACAAAGAACTCCCATGGAAATGTAAACAATATTTTTGGAGACTTTTTCTGCGATCTCTTACTACGTTTATACGCACGTCTTATTTGCAAATAAAAAAGAAGAATGTTGCCGTATAACTTTTTTATTGTAACTTATTAACTCACTTAAACAAGTCGTGAATAACGACACTATTTGCAAATAAAAAGGAAGACGTTGCCACTTCATGAACGTTTTTTGTGTTTTACTTACCAAACAATCATATTTTCGTCACATGGCATCACTAATAATAACATAAGTTCTGTATGCAATTTCCCGTATAAACAGTGAATTAGTTTTTTGTAAATAGTTATATTTGCAAATAAGACGTGCGTATAAACGTAGTATCTGACGATTTTACTGCAGCCTGCAAAAAACTCGACTAGCACATACACACATGTAAAAAGGGATCAGAAGTGCTCCTAACCTATTACAAAAATATATGACATGAACATGGATATCCTGGAGAAAGATCACTTACTCCTCTTCCTTTATAAATATTATATCAAACTAAGTCCGAAACTTCGATGTAACAAGTAAATGGATGGACCAACTTTAGAATAACGATTATAATCGTGAAAACACAAAAGCATCTTGTACAGCGATAAGTAAATACTAGTTTAAAAACGTCGTGCGCCATAACTGACTGCCATTACATAGGACCATATTGTGACCACTTTCGTTTAGCTAACTCGGATCACGTAGTCCATGAATTTTTGCAAAGGCAGTTACATCTGGCAATTCTAGCGTAGGGGCTACACTCAGCCGACCGAAGCTGCGATAGATGTTTAACCAAAGTTTAGCGTGTTTCCAAAAAGTTGTATCGCAATTGACGAAAACACGAAGAGAAGTTCCGTTAGGAGAAAAAAATGTTCGTTGCCCTCCAGACGGGCCTACCTGGCCTTGCGCTGTAGATCATAAGAATTGAAAAAAAAATTATTTTCCCAGTTAAGACTGTCCCAGCTGTGGCAATATGGTAGTAGCTGTTGCACTAACGGAAAGTGAAAAGTTCTTAAATAAGATTTGACTGATTAAGTCAGTGCCAGCATATAATAAATATTTTCGGCCTGAAGTGTAAAAATCCTCAGTTCCCGATTTGTCTACAATTGAAATTTTCGTTTTTAATTGTTAAAAATAATAATGCAGACAGATGATGTCCTTGAGGCTAAAAAAACCATGGTTTTAAAATTTATTTTTTTATTTACAAAAGTTTCTGATTTTTCAAACAGGTGCCTTTAGAGAAAGAAAAAAGTTCTCACTTAAATTGTTTTCTCCTTTTTCACCTCCTTGGCGGTGCTTATTCCTTGGAACACTTCAAAAGATCTTAAGTTGTATTTCGTTTATTTAGAATTTTTGTTTCAATTTTTCTTTTGTGTATTAAAAACAACAACAACAAAAATGTTTATTATTATTTGTACTTTGTTTATGTTTTTAGTAGTCCTTAATTTTAATTATTACTTTTTAATATTAAATGATTTTTTTTTGTTTACAGTTAATTAAATATAATTAACAAATATACATATTACAACAAATACAACAAATAAAAAACCAACAAAATGTCCCCAAAAAAATTTTAAAAATGTTAATAAAATAAAAATAAAAACTTTAAAACAAAAAAGTATATAAATATGTTTTATTACTTTATTCGATCCTTTTGTGGAGCAAAAGGATAGAAGGCATGGAACTGCAGTTGCCAAGGGTGGCGTTAGAGGGTGTTATCGCCCCATTCTGATACGAAACGAAAAAATGTACGAATTCGAACGTACTGCGTAGTGACATTTTCGTAAAGTTTGTTACGAAAGCGCGAAAGTTTCTATTTTGCACTTAATCGAATTATAACATCCCTTTCGAAAGAGTACAAAGTCCTTTCGAAGCACTAAGTCTGTTTTACGAAACCGACTGTCAATTATACAAAAAGTGATAGGAGTTTGTTCGAAAACAATTTTTTTAGTGATAGATTGAAACGAAAATAAAAAAATGAAAATATTCAAATTCGAAAGGATACTCGTAAATGTAATAGATGAACTAAAGTCTGAAATGTTGGCTTATATGGAAAATAGTTTAATAGTTGTCTTCTTCGACTCCTAAAGGAAAGTACATGCGGAAATGGTTCAATTCATGTCTACGTGTCCCGGCCCAACAAAGGGGCATCTTAATGAATGCAAATGATAAAAATAAATCTTTTGCAAATTTTATAGACCACATGAAAGTGAAGTTAAAACCTTGGCGGAAGATACATAAATTATGGTAAATATTACAACTTTCTGGAATGGAATCGTTTTAAGTCCATATTTGGAATGATATTCTGTCCTCTCACGTCAAATTTGGTTTGTAAACAGAGCGGTTGCGGATATGTGACTTCTGCAGCGTAATTTAGTAAAGAAAGGAACACCGAAGGTGTGGTATGACGAAAAACCGTTGCAAATTCAAGGAAAGAAAGCAACTCGCAACAATATACATACATATTATTATTATAAAAAGGACTAATAAAATATTTTACTACATTTTTTTGTTTTTCTTTTTTTTTTTTTTTTTTTGACATAGAATTGCAGAGCTACCAGCCTTTGGCTTCATTGGAAAGGCATCACTGCGCTGCATGTGATGCGCAGTACTTTCGGAAATACATCAATTTGCGCTACTACAAATATCACTAGTTCTAAAATGCATCATAGAAATATATGATGCGCAAAAACACACCTAAAGCGTATCATAGATATGACTGATGCATTTTTGCAATATAAATTTTTTAACAATAAATTTCTCTCTTTTCGCTTCTAAACTATTAAATTTTCTCAATTGCATAGTTTTCTATCATTTTTGTTATAATCCAACTCAATATATAAACATTAATTATCGATGTATCAATTTTTAATGCTCTAGCGTGCGGATCTGTAAACAAATGAATATTTTTGTCAACACATCACATGCGCATCAGCATCAGTTGATTTGTATCCGCATCGCAAACTAATCACACATGCACATTACATGCAGCACAGTGATGCTTTTCCGAATGGACCCTTTTTCCATTCATTGTTTCGATCAAGTTATGCAATACAATTTGCCCTTCGATTGGGAAATTGATTTCAAAAAGTTTTACCTTTCGAACAGAAATATGCGATAGCCGCACAAATTATTCCAATAAACAGAAGGACCAATTATGTCATTTCACAGCTCTTCATTGAAATTTCTATAGGTTTGAAAAGAATTTAAATCGAAATTCGCCTCAATATTAATATCCATTCTTTGGGGGTTTTGAAAATTGACTATTGACCAATAAGTAATCCGCGTTATCCACAGCAGATTGATAAAATTAAATTATTAAAATTGTGTTGCACACAAACAAAAGTAAGATAATGAAATGGAATACTTATTTAACTTGTAATTTTTCATGCAGTAAGTAATGCAGCACTGTAGTGCAACAGAAAAGCAAACTTTATAAGACTATTGCATATGAACCGTATTGAAATTATTTTGAACACCATCTGCTTCACTGTTGTTGTTAGAAATATTTCAATTAAATGTCACAGCGCAGTACTGCATTTACGAACGAACGTACCGCACATAAATGGAATTTTCGCAGTCGTAATTAGAAGTACTAGATTTTTTGATTGATGGGCTCCTAATATGCTCCATCATTGAATTGCAACTTATAAAAATGAAATTTCATTCATAATAGCGGCGTTATATTGTAATTGTTAATATTCAGATTTGTTCAAGAATTACGTGGATGCTTGCCACTATGGCACTATGTCAGGGTGCTCTATGTGAAGAAATAGCCGATCACCACTGCTGCTACCAGCCCTTTGGGCCAACAATAGGACTCATTCTGCTACCAACCCCAGTGCCGCACAAGGGCAAGGATCTTTTGCACACCCACTTTAGGGCCGACATGGCGGCAGTAGTTTCTGTACAGGCTGCAGGACCATGCACAGACATCTTGGTGAAGTTCTGTATCTATCTACCCTCATACCACCCAACGACCCTATCAGAAAACAGTCCCCCTACCACAGGCCTCCAAGCGCAACGGCCAGCGCAGCACTGTCGTATAACTACAGCATCAACCAACCCATAACTCGCCACCATGTTTTTCCCCGAGGAGGCGTCATCAATATCCAGTATAGGACAATACAGCAGACAAAGCACAATGCAATGCCCACGGGGAGCTCTGTCCTATTGTCAGCCATCAGTGGCCTTAGCTGCCACTATATGTTACCAAGAGGAGATAAGACTTAAGCACGTGCGAGAAGAGAAATTTCAATCCAATTTTGCTTGCAATTTCCATAGATATCGAATTCCGTAATCTGTTCCATGTCCTTATAACCGAATGAATGATGTGATTTTAATCGTATTGTACAATAAATAAGCTGACCCAATTCGACTGGTCCATAATTCCATCACCATATCTGTGCAGCAACAATGCAGTGACAATTCCGAGTGGAGTAATTTGCAGAACAGCCACTGGCCCATTTTAAAAATATATCGTTTTTATGGAAGTTTTCAAGAAAGGCATTTCGTAAATTTCGCTTTAGTAGATAAATTATCTAATTTATTAAGAAATTTATCGAATTTACACAACAGTTACGTACGTGAAAAAATTTATGTCGTTTCGATATTGTTTTACAATATTTTTATTCGAAATGTGATAATCTACAACGAAATGAGATCCGGATTGTTACACCTGTTTGGTGTATAAAAACACAAACAAACACCCAATTATTTTCCGTAAGAGGTAAAGGGTATTCTTTTTAAAGGCTCACAACCTTAAATTTAAACAAACCAATTATAATGAAGTAAATAAAAATAAAGTTCTGTTCTGGAAATCGCCAATCATTTTAAAATCACATTGGTGATTTTATGATGTTCTGCAAATCACCCGATTTAAAATGTTTCTCTTTTTTTCGAAATCATATGATAACAGCTGATTTATTTTGTTTAAAATTATTCATTAATTGGTATGTTTACCTTCACAATGTAAAAATGATATGAACACATGTTTATTCTTCATGTTCCATATTTTTTAGCCATTTTCCCAACATTAAAATGTACCCCTGCAATTTTAGGGAGGCTTCTTGCGCATTTTCAAGAATGCTGTACCATCAGCAAACGTTAATACGGGAAGATTATTGCATGCGTATTGGCATGTCAGAGGCACATATCAAATACAATATTGGACCTTGAGGAACTTCTGCTTCTATTGTCTGTGGCGTACTTCTCTGATAATAAATTTGCAAACTGTTAAGCATCTTGCGAATAGATTGTGAGTGTTAGCGGGCCACTTTTGCATCAATTTATTTATTAAACCTGCATGCCAAAAATTATCAAAGGCCTGGGTGACGTGAATAAAAAGGTCTGAACAATATTTTTCCTCTCAAAAATATAGTTAATAAATCAAAAAATAAATATATAACATAACAAATCGGTTGTCAAACAAAACAGTGTTTTAAGCTCAAAGATTTAAGCTTCTAAAAAACACACCCTTTATTTGTGTTTTTTTAACAACGTCTTAACAACTGGAATCATTTTGTAAATGGGTCGATAAAAACAGACTTGACGCACTCGTTTGTTCTCATTATAATTATTGTTGAATTTTATTTGTTCCTTCTTTATTTCGATATGTTGAACACAAATAAAAAATAATTTAAACGTGAATTAAAAAAATAAGGTTGATAATTAAATTTACAATATGCAAACAAAACCTAAATCATTTGCCCGTTCTTATTTGTTTATTTATTTTTTAATTACATGGCACAAGCAGTCGTGTATGAACTAAAATGTTTAAAATTAAATTAAAAATACATTTATATACCTGCACATACTCGTGCTATTTATTTTTTATTGTTTAAAGTAAAATTAAGTCACGAAAAAAATTTTGTGGAAATTTTTCTTTGTTTGTAAATGTGCAGCTTAAAATAAAATAAAAATAAAAAACAGAACTAGACCTAGAAATGTGGAAATCGACTTTGATCGTATTATTTATACTCATAAAAATATAATTCAAGCAAAATTTCGAGATTCTATAACTTTTAATACAAGAAATAATTTTAAAAACTGATTTTTTATTTTTATTATAAACTTGACTTACACTGTGAATTTTCATATGCAACTTGTTACATGCAACTCGTTTTATGTTGAAACAAACGGGATAATAAAACTGGCAGGAAATGAAATTTCATACGATTTCTTGCAACATTTTTTTTAAACCAACTGTTTCACTCTACTTTATATTGGCAACTGGATAAAGTTTCATGTGGAAATTTTGAGAAAACATTTTCCTGGTTGAGCAATCTGCCGTTTTGAAGATTTGACAGCACCAGACTTCTTCCTTTAAAATCTCGCGAACCACGAACCTTACAAGTTTTGAAAGTGAACATTGAAATCGCCGAATTCGAACCAGATTTTTTGCGAGCAACAATTCACGATATCGTAAAACGAGCAACAAATTTTGTAGATAAATAAAGTTTAATGCAACCCATTTCATTACAAAAATGCTTAGTGTAAATAGCGTCATATAAATTACTCTCCTGTGGAAAATAGTCATATTCCCTCACTAAAATCGGATTGTTTTAGGAATAGCTTTCAATTAAAAACATATTATTATTGATTTGGTCATAGTCAGAAATTAAAAATATTTAAAAAAAAAATTGTGATGGTATTAGTGAATATTTGTATGTATGTGTCACACAGACGCAGATGCTGGACGGAAAATTGAACATTTTTGATTCTCGTCATGCTGTATGGAAAATATTGATGCATGTATTGCATTCATTCATCAAACACGTACATGTTTTAAACGAGACTTTAAAGCGAACGTTTGTTGGAAAAAGACGAAAGTACGAAATGATAATAGAAACTTATAAAAACAACAACCAGATAAAAAATTAAATATTCAAAATAAAAGTAAACTTGATATTTTTATTTTCTTTTATTTTTAATTATTTATAATACTTGGTTCACACACGTCAAGTTTTCTTGCTCAAGTTTCAATTGATGTTTTCTCCATCTTTCTGCTACATGAATCAAAACTTGAGCAAGAAAACTTAATGTGTGTGAACTAGATATATTTTTTTAAGATTAAAGTTTTTGTATCGTTTTCAAGGCAAATATCATTATTTTACAAAAATTAAATAAATATATAAAAATTAGTAACTTTTTCCGTTGAAAAAGATACCTAAAGTGTATAGATAAATTACTGAATTAAAAAAAAACATCTAAGCTGGAATAAATATTAATATTTTATTTTCATTTATTTATTTTTAATCCGATTGCCTTCATTGTTTAACAAAATCTTCCACTACTGGCATCATTATCGCACAAAATTGAGTTCAAAATGAGTGCTTGACGATTCATACAGCATGTGTATGTTCAAACATCCAGCCAAACGTACACAAGTTTGATTGCGAAATTTCATACATTTCATTCATTTCATTTCATTCATTTCATTTGTTCATACGATAAAATCTATAGTAATTTGCCCTAAGCGATATAAATCTTTTAAACAAGATTTCATAGATTTCCTTACATATTGATCTACAAAATTGTAAATTTCTTTCAGAAAAGAAAACGTCATTAGTATAAGTGCAAATTGTTTGCCACCATTAATCCTTAACTGAGGGCTTTACACACAACCCTCGCACAATATAATAAAACGAAGGGGCATTAACTATCTAAACCTTATTTATTATGGATTTCATACATATTTAATAAACCTCTTTTAGCAAATATCTAATTTTTAAAAAAATAAAATTGCCAACAAACAATGGGATTTTTGACTATTACAGGGAACACAATTTATGTTTGTCCAGAAAAACAGAAATATAAAATTAACTTCCTCCTTTCTAAAATAAAACAAATAAAACAAAAAAAAAAAAAAACAAAAAATAAGTGGCCAAAAAATATTATTTAGTACGGCTACAAATACAATTTTCCTCAGTTGGTATTCATTTTTGTATCTGGTTGATGAAAGAAACAAAAAACTACTAGTACTCTTAAAATATCTCTAAAATAAACTCCAAGAAACAAAAAATAAATGCTACGGCCAGCTTACAACTTATTATGACACAAATGGCGCTTCTTTTGTGGCGTCTCTTGCTCATCTCCTCGCCTGGTCGTCTAGAGCAGAGCGATCTTTTTAACTTTTGCCAGCAACAATTATTTTGCCATAAAAACCAAAACTCCAAGATGATTTTGTTCAATCGTGTTTGTTTGATTGTTTGTTTTTTTTTTTTTTTTAAGATGAGTCCAGGCAACCAGCCACTTTTGCTTTTCCTTAATGTTGTCCACTCACTCTGGGGATATTTTTTAAGGAGATAAAATTGTGTCATGTTGTACACACTTGTTTTCCTTTAATGTTTTTCTGATCGGTGGCGAAAGATGATCTGCCACAGAGACTTATTTATGATGGCAAAGATGTGTTTTAAAAAAGCTAAAACTTTTAAAATAAAACATTTTGGAATATCAGAGATGGTAAAACGACGCTTAGAAAAGACATGATTGTCGCTAGATTGTGTTAATGACACTATGATATCTGCAACAATGTATGGTTGTGGCAAACAAACTATAAATGTCTTAAACAAATTTCCCAACATAAATTTAAGCACAATGAACAAGTTCATATTTATGTTTGAACACTTTTTTTGTTGAAAAAAGTTACATTCAAGCAATTAATGCCTACAACTTACTTAAGGTGTTACTTTTATGTGAAAGGGAAAGGGCAAAGAGTACAGGCGGCGAAATTAAAAGATAGAGAAAGATTAATGTCTGTTTTACAACTCGAACTATTCCGCGTTGTTTGTTATTTTTTTATAGCACAGTTGCATGTCTCTGGTGTTAAGTAGACGCATTAAGACTCTTAAACTGTATGTGTAGCCATTTTATTAGCTGTTTTGTTTCGGCCCACGATTCTGCTAACTTTACCGACGAAGGAGGTAGGGCGCCGTGATGTAGTTTACATTAGCGTAAAGATTATCTTAATCGCAGTTACTGTTAAGTGATCAGTATTATGCCTTCATCACTTAAACAGTCCGACAATTAACACAACGTAAATCAGAAAAATAAATGATGTTAATATTTTTTTAATGACTTGTCTTGAACAGGGATCAAACTCAGGTCCTCAGTCATAAATTGCTTTGTAGTCAATACGCTGACTACTTCGCCCAACTGCTGTTGCCTCATAAAAATTAATAAATTATGAACATAAAAAATAATACGATACGATTGTACTGCAATCGTTTTTTTTTTTTACAAAAGTAATTTTATTCATTTCGTAGTCAAAGAATGACTAGAAACCTTCTAAGCGTTTTATGAAATTGTATCCTTGATGCGCTAAATTTTGTTCCCAAGGGATATGGTTAATATTTCATTACCCAGAGAACCGGCGGGAATGTTTCACGGTTTTGTTTGGGTTTGTCAAGTATTCGACATTTAACAAATGCAGGTTTTCGATAAATTAATTTGAGACCTCATTTTCAGGAACCGGTTCACGTAACCGGTTTGATAGCCGGGGTTTTTTTTATTAAAAACGTAGATTTTTTACTTTTTCTTACTATTTAACAAAAAAAAAATCATTCTTAACAATGTGGCAAAAAAAATTTATATTTGGTGCATCTTTGAAAATACCGAATACTTCGACACTAAAAAAAACCGGTAAAATACATTAACTTGGATTTTACGAAAACCAGGTTTGACAACTTTGGTCAAGGTGTTATTAAAATTTTTGTGAAAGAAAAAGATGATGGAAATGGAACTCAGAACAGTAGGTTGGGTTAAGTTGAAAAGAGAAAATGATTCATCTCATGTCAAAGACATGCACATGGGCCAGTAAAAGGCCTATGGAAAAAAGACTAGGAAAATATGAAAACCTATACCCAATAGGAACTATATGAAATGTAAGTAGTTCCTCAATTTTTCTCCAGTTCCTCCTGTAATTACCCCTGAGGTGTATAATGTCCGGTAAGGTGTCATGAAGAAAAAATCTGAATCTTGGCTGCAATAATAGATGAAGTGTTCCACCGCATGAGGTTGTCGCCTGCATGCTCTATACTCATCCTTTTTTGCAACGCCGATCCGGTGCAGATGTGCTCGTAAGTTGGAGTGTCACGTCAAGATGCCAATCAACTTACTTAACTCGTGTTTTCTTAACCTTAACAAGATCCTAGTTTTAGAATCGTCTGGGTCGAACCATAGTACTTTGGTCGTATAAACCACAGTTCTGTTATTCTATAGTATGCTGCGAGCAAGTTCACCCGACTTTGCAAATCAGTCGTGGCATCCTCAAAGGTCTTCGAATCTATCAGGATTATTGTCTGAAATTCTCCTGCTCTGATCGAGGGGCTGTTAGCAGGATCCGAATACTTCCGATTACGAAACAGATCCTGCCATGTACCGTGTAATCGCAAATTTTATTCTTACGATCTAAAATGGTCCTAAAACTTACCCTCTCCCTGCCTTAATATCCGATATCCTGATATGTAGTCACTTTTTGTCTGTTCAGCCATCGCTTGTAGACCTTTCGCCACGGTAGCTGCCTTATATCTTATACGGATATCTATAAGTGGGACATATAGAATAGTCTCCAAAGCCCTAGAGGATGTAATTTTCATAGCAAAGCTTATGCCAAGGCAGCACATGCTCTTAGTACTGCAGTTTATCTCCATTGATACTCAGCATACTACTGATGCGTAGGATAGTATTGGTTCAATTACACTTCTATAGAGCCAACGTGACATTTTGGGATTGAATCTCCATTTTGAACCAATGGCTCTCATGCAGAGCGTTCAGCATAGGGTAGCATTATTTAGCTTCTCTTCTAAGTGATGTCTCCATAAGAGTTTTCGATCTGGAATAATAGTAAAGATAATACTTCCCACAAGCCGTTCACATTGCATTTGTGTATATGTAGTTTTCCATCCCTGGCTTTAAAGTTGCATTTATTTAATTTCCTATTTTACCTAAAATAATAGATGTTTTTATTTTGCAACATTTTGCAGCATAATTTAAACCAATTTGCAGGTACCCATTGGCGTTTTAGTATTTTTATTTTACCTTCTTTTCATATAGACTCATTAAAACGAAACTTTTAAGTCGTTTCATTTTGTAACGAAATAAATCCTTGTTCAAGTCTTGAATAACGTCTTCAAAAACCGAAAATGGGAAATTCCCGCAAAAAAAAATTAATAGTATGAAGCACCTCTTGTGCAATTTTGTTTAAAAATTTAAATAAAGTTCAAAAGATTAATGATGATTTAAAATATTTAGATGCTTGAAACTTTAATTTTTTTCGAATTATTAACAGACGTTAAGTAGATGATTTATTTATTTAAAATGATGTTAATGAAACTCATTAAATACAACACGAGAACAACTAAATTTAGTTTCAAACAAAACCATTTTTTTTGTACTCGTATATCAGAAAAAAATTGTTTGCAATAGAGGGCAAATATTTCAATATTTGAAAGCCGAATTTTTAATATTTTTTTTTTTTGAGACTGCTTTCCCTTTCACATTTAACAAAACTTTTTTTATTTGTATATACATACGTACAAATATTAAACACTTTTTATACATAATTGCATCTGATGGTCTTTTATGTTAAGCGCGAAATTCAAAATGAAAATCTATTTCCAAAAATAAATATATAAAATAATAGGAATAGTAAATGAAAATGTTGGCTTTATAGATCTGAGCAATAAAGCTTATTTTGTTTTCAAGGTCATGTTATGATTTGAGTCCTTATTTGCAGGATAACGAATTTTCAGCAATTCCATTTTTCTACATTTTTTACCAAAAAGTAATTTTTCCCTAAATCTTTGTGTAGTTTCTTGAAAACTTTAAATAGTTTTAGAACTTTACATATAAAAAAATATTTTTTTTAAATTAGTTGAAACTTTAAAAATTTTACTAATGAAATATAAAATTTGCTATACATACAAACGGTGAAATATTTTTATTTGTCTGAATATGTGTTAATAATTTGTCTGAAATATTTTTAGTTGCAACAAACAATTATTAAGTCTGTTTCATATAGTGGTCTAATGAAAGCAGAAACTAGATTTACTCTTCTTTAAGTTAGCCGAAATTGCTGGAGCGCGAGAACACTGAATTATAAATCCGAACTTTTTATTGGTGGCAATTTATGAGTATTAGTTTTCTGATTTTAATCTCTTTAAACTCATGAATTAATGAAACAAAACATGTACGAGTACAATATCGAAGGAAGTCTGTGAAAACAAAATTTTTCCAGAGTAAAATGGTTCCAAATAACGAAATGTTCAGAAAATTTTGAAATATTTTCAATTTTTTTTTGGGGTACCCCTTTTGTTTTTTTTTTGTCATAATTTTTGAAAAAAATTTCTCTCTACCTACAGAAAAAGTTTTGAATTAAAGCCAATATGTTTATCTATCCAACGCAAAAGAAATCAAGTCGATATCTTGAAAACTAAGCAAGTTATGACCAAAATGGTAACCAGTTCTACTACTGCCTCTTCCCGGCCACTTTTTAGTAGAACTGGTTAGCATTTTGGTCATAACTTGCTTAGTTTTCAAGATATCGCGTTGGATAAATAAACATATTGGCTTTAATTCAAAACTTTTTTTGAGGATAGTGAGAAATTTTTTTTTAATTTTTTTAAAAACGAAGGGTACCCCTTTTGTTTTTTTTTTTGTCATAATTTTTGAATAAAAGAAATTTTCTCCTTACCCGCAAAAAAAGTTTTGAATTAAAGCCAATATAATTATCTATCCAACGCAAAAGAAATCAAGTCGATATCTTGAAAACTAAAACTAAAAGTCAAGAGTAGAACTGGTTGCCTTTTTCGTCAATTAAAATTATTATAATAGATTTTTATTTACAATTAATTACAATTATTTTTTACAAGTTTCCATTTGGTTTCAAAATAGAACCAATTCAACGTTTTTTTTTTTAATTAGTAATTGCATCAATCAAAACAGATATTAGCAGAGCTCACCACCACCGCCGTTAAAGTAACGAGTTAAAAAGCTTTAGTTTTTCTTTATACAAAAGCACTTAATATTAGCGAGTTCTACAACAATAACGAATAAGAGAGGTGACTGTGTTTCCCGCACAGCTAAACAATTGAAAAAGTGAAAAATAATTGCAGAAGTATGTATTTTTCATAAATAAAACTAAAACATAAAAATAAATTGTAAATTATTCTTAAAAAACATACAATTTTGTTAAAATAACCTAAAGCCCAAAAATAAGAAAGTCTTCTATTAAAAATTTCAAACAATTAAGAAGATAAAAGGCTCCAAAGGGAACAAATATACAATAAAAATATCATAATGTACATATGTATGTGTGTATGTGTGTATATGATGGAAAAGTGTAACCACTAATTAATTTACATCCTGTCTCGTTTAAAATAATATTGAATTAATCTAATACTTTTACACATCAGGTATGACCATTACAAAAAATTAAAAAAGTAGCAGCTGACAGTTGTTTCCTCAAGAATTTACCACTAGCAACCGTAACTTTTTATTATTAGTCAGTGCAAATGCATTTTTTATATGTGACGCATAAAAAAAGCTTGTTATACTATTTAAGATGCTGTACCTTGAATTAAAACAAAATAAATAATTAAATTTACTTTCACTATTACTTAAAACGTAAATAGTTGAAATTCCCGAAATATTAATATGACTATCTATGTTAAACGTTCGAGGCTTGTAAGAGATTTTGCAAAAACGTTTTTGTTGTTATGATGCCGTTGCAGGGATTAGTGGTAAGCAGTATAAAATACGTTGCTTGCCGTTTTTGTTTACGTTTTTCTACAAAATAACTATCCCTAGCTGGGGTTGGATTATCATACCAGAAAGAAGCTAAAAATCATTATTTAGCATTGCTAGTATATGACACGAAATACTTAAGATAATTATTTTTAATTCACTTAGTTTGAAAAATATTACAAATTAAACAAACTCAATGCATTGAATATATTTATATGTATATAACTCGTTTATAACATACACATGTTATAGAAGACCTTCGTTTACAAAAAAAAAAAAAATAACTTCTCTGGTCTTAACTTTTTTATAGAAATATTTTATTGAAATTATTACGGTTATAATGAATTTTCTTATGGAGAACTTTCGCTTATATTGTTCAAGTATCCAATAGAAAAACAATTGCAAGATAAGAATTTTTCAAACGGTTCAAAGAAATATTTACCAATATTCGCCAAAGCGAAAAAAATTTAAGATCTTTTCAATATCACATATTGAAATAATAAGATATAGAAGTTATATTTTTTTAAGGCTTTTTTAAATTATTTCTTAAACGTAGAGGCCTTAATGCATGTTGATATATATACATACATTGTGTTGTAGATGTAATTACAATAAAATTAAAAAGGCCTAATTAAAATAAGTAGTTTTAACGACTTTATTTAAGCTTTACTTAATTCTTCATCTAGGTTGCAGTTGGAGCCTTCCGATTTTATTTGGATTTTCGATTTTTTCCCATATATGATCTTTACCACAATATATGTATGTTTATCTCAACAATATACAATTTCCTCGATTTTAGTATTTTTATAATTTCATTGGTGATTCTAGCGATATAAGCGACTTTTCAATAATTTAGATTTTAAGTTTTATTTAAGGGAATTAAAAAATGTATAATTTTAATAATATAGGGATTTGAATGTACATTTCTGACATTTCTCAATTTGAATGATGAAGTTTTTTTTTTAATTTTATTGTGTTTAACAAATATTTAAGCAGTTTAATGGCATTTTGGAAATTTTTGTGATACGAATTTTGTATTAATTTTTGCGTGTTTTAATAATTAAAGTTCACATCTCTCTTGTATTAGAAAATATTCAAGACGGCAACACTGTACAGTACCCTCTTTAAACATGTGTGGAGCAGAGAAAATAAATCATCAACAACAGCTGCCACAGTCCCACTACTCGTTGCAATTGCGAAACAAACAAAATAACAGTTAAAATACTACGGACAAAATGAACTGATGAATAAACAACCAAACGAGTGGTGGGCTAAAACGGCTGATATTCCAAAGAGCCTTTTCACACAAGAACAATTTTTAATCCGCACAACTTTTGTTCTTACGTATTCACACTAGACTAATTATGCTGGCATAAAATTGTGTACGTATACAAAGCTTTGTGTGTGTTAGTATTTTCTTTGTTTATTTGACGTTTATCTTTCGTTTGTTAAACACATACATAAGGTGCAGAACATACTTGCGGAAATATGGCTGAAATAAGTGATGATGAATTGGCAATAATTTTAGGAGGAATTTCTAGTGCCTGTAACTTGCAAGCTGCATCATTACTCTTAGAAGCTGAGAAAGCGAAGAAACCCAGATCTTGCTGGGTGAAGCCATGGAGAGAGACCCGTGATTCTGGTGGAAACATCCAGTTCCTCCTCAAAGAATACAACTTGTTTTGCGATGAAGAAGCATATACCTCTTTCTTGAGGATGGACCAGAGGTGTTTTTCCTTAATACTGAGTTACGTGAAATCAGATATTCGGCGTACTGATACACATATGCGAAAATGTATTCCAGTTGAAGAAAAATTGGCTGCCACTTTACGATTCTTAGCGACAGGGGAAAGTTTTAATGAAATTGCTCAAAATAGTAAATTGTCTATAGCGTATTTAAGTTCAGCTATTATAGAAGTATGTAGTGCAATTTACACAAACATGAAAAGCGAATATTTAAAGGTATGTACATGGATATGAATTTATATAGTCATACAAAATACTAATATTTTTTTTTTAATTTCAGTTTCCTGACTCGAAAGAGAAATGGTTGCAAGTTGCGAACGAATTCGAAACGAGGTGGCAATTCCCCTTATGCCTAGGTGCCCTTGACGGAAAGCATATTGCATTCCAGCCAAAAAAGAAGTCGGCCAATTTATTTTACAATTATAAAGGATTTACGAGTATTGTTTTGTTGGCTTTGGCAGACGCAAATTGTAAGTTTTTGTTTATTGATGTGGGGTGTAATGGCCGAATCTCCGACGGCGGAGTGTTAGATCGTTCAGATTTAATGCGTGTACTGGACAACGATGACAATTTCCCACGGCCTAAAGTAATTGGCAACAACAGAACACTGCCTTATGTTATAGTGGCAGATAATGCGTTTCCAAATGGAAAACGTATTTTAACGCCCTATAACAAGCAAAGTTTGGCAAGAGACGAAATTGTCTATAATTCCAGATTAAGCCGTGCCAGACAAAATATTGAAAGAGCTTTTGGTATATTGGCAAATCGGTTTCGAGTACTCCAAACAAAAATTCAACATGCCGAAGTCAACACAACTATTATTGTAAAGGCATGTTGTGTACTTCACAATTTTTTATTGGACTATAGCCAAACATATATGAACAACGCAGATTTAATTGAGCCCGACACTGACATCGAATCCCCAAATACGGCATCGACAAGTAACCACAACAGAAACTGTGAAAATATAAGAGAGGAATTCAAGAAATATTTCAACAATGAGCGCAAATTTTAAACTTTAACTTTATGGGTTAAGCACGTTAAGGGTTAATCAGAAGGCAAATTAACTTATGCCACATTTTCAGAAGATTTCAATTAATATTTTATTCATATTGACAAAATGTTCGTTTTTAATTTTTTCCCTGTAAAATACATACATATAAAAATCAACTCAAATTAACTTTAAACTTAATTCCCCTTCATAAAATATTATAAGAAAATTGAATTCAATCATAATAAAATCTCAATCATGTACATAATTAATATCATTTACTTCATATGATTTTTTTAGAAATATAATAAAAATAAATAAATAAATAAATAAATACTTAATATGGAAATTCATTATTTGGGATATTCTCCCCAACTAATCGTTAGAAACAATTAGAGCTTTTGCAAAATGCATACAAAAATCAAAAGTTTGTTGTGGCTTCAGCTCTTCATATGCCGACATTTCATTGGTTGCTAAAACCAAATCGTCAGTGAAGTTTAAGCAGTTTCAAAACATTCAACCTCGGATGTTTATGCCACATAAATCAAATACAATATGAGAATTTCAATATTGCATATGAATTACAACAAATACATAATCATAGTAGGCTTAGAATATTTCAATACAAGCCTACTATGATTATGTATTTGTTGTAGTTCATATGCAATATTGAATACTTTCTACTTTTGAACTCATCTTCACGCGTCGAAGGACAACTAAACACTAAAAATCGCTCTGCAAAAAAAAAACGCATAACCTGTGTTTTCACAAATGTGTATGTGTTAGTTTTGTTCTGGTTGTGCGGGGTTGAAGCTGGTTGAAAAAATTGTGCCAACCAAAAACCACTCTCTTCCCCGAAAATGCCTACAAACTGTGATTTTATGCCAGCACAATTGTTCTTGTGTGAAAACCCCCAAATAGACGAACAAAAATAATGTTATCAACAGAATCGTTTGGTGGGGAAAGCACACCTAAAAAGAGATTAAAAAAGCACAATAAGTATATACAAATAGTAAAGCAGTCAGTCCTTAGGTAGTGCGCGTTCGGTGAACTAGTGAATTTTTGTGAGCGAGTCAAGTTAGACGGGTACAACAAAATTGAAAGTACATATGTAAATTGTGTGAAAAGTTAACTTAATGAAAACGGTGGATATAAGAATAAAAAGATAAAAACACAACCAACATCAATGGCAAGAGTTAAAAGTGAAAAAGTTTACATACATATTTGTTAATTAAAGTCGAAATAAAAGTCTTTTTGCTCCCAAAAAATAAAAGACAACAAACATACATACATATAAGTATATACTTACATATGTACCATCCATTGTCTACGAGGGTTCACGAGTGTGTGTGTATATACTTATTTATGTATGTATATAAATAAATTCCAGTAGAAGCAAATGTGTAATTTACATATATATATACTTATCTAAGTACATAATGTGTACATACATAAAAAATTGATAGTTAAAGAAGAAATCTTCTTAGTAAAAAAAAAAATAATAACTTGCGATAAATAAAAATTTATTTTAAAGAAATTGTTATAAGGAAGTTTAAAAGCAAGTATTTAAAGTTTATGAGCAGTATTTAATTTCATCTTAAGAAAAAGGTAATAAATTGTAGAAAAATTAGAAATTTTAACATAGTACGTGCGTATGTATATACTTACATACATACCTACATACTTATATACATATATGCATTTACATATCTACATACATACATATATATATATATATATATATATATATATATATATATATATATATATATATATATATATATATATATATATATACATATATATATAAATAACAAAAAGCTGTTCCCTAAAACCTAAATCCTAATTTAAACAACATAGTACTTTCAAACCCCGTTGTTATAAAATATAAACATAATAAACAATTAATATAGGTAGACGAGTATAAAAATCTTTCAAAAATACATACATACATATATTAAATAAAAATAATTTAAATACATACAAAAACACATACATACACACGTGTGGATATACATATATAAGCAAAGAAAGAAGACCTCAAGTCAATATCATTGAATATAAAAAATAAAACTTATTTTTATGGTTTTTTGTTGGCTTTTTTTGTGCTAAATTTTAACTCGTTTTTAGAGGTTTTTCCAGTTGTATGTTCATATGTATGTATGTATATATATATATATATATATATATATATATATATATATTTGTTTTAAGTTTTTGTTGTCTCTTGGCATCTGAACTTTTTTGTTCACTGTTGTAATATAAAGGAAAAGAACAACAGCAAAAAGAAATCATTTAAACAACAGTAGCAGCAAAAACACTACAACAATATCAACAAAATGTAAGTAACAACAAAAAAGAAATATGTCAATAAAAAAATAACAACAATAATAATAAAATAAATTTAAAAAACCCCATAAAAAACATTAAACCATTTTCATTGCAAATGTGCATCAAGGCTAGAATATAAAATAAATAAGTAAATGAAAAATAAATCGGTGATAATGTTTTAATGCCTCTATAACTTTAAAATGTTTGAAAGCTTAATTGTTACAGTTGATTTATTAAAATTAAATCTAATAATATTTTCAACGATTTAGCTTTTCATAATTTATAATAAACTTCACCACAGGTGGCAAGGTTATATACAGCTATGAGAATAGAAATAGCACACATTTCCGCCATAGTATAGAATATTAAATAAATTAACAAGTAAATTTAATAAAAAACCATATGTTAATTCAGATATAATACGTTTAATAAATTCATTTAATCTGGCATGGTATTTTATTGTTGTTAATTATTTTTTAAAAACTGTAAGATATCCTCTCAATATTTAAAATTTATTTATTATTTCGTAACTCTGTCAATTTTAAAACTACTCTGTGAAATTTAATAAAATACCGCTCATCAGGCGGGGGTCAATTCGAAACGGAAAATGTATGAATTGGAACGAGCTGTAACGTGTAGTTTAATTTTCGTACTGTTTGTTGAGGAAGTTTTTTGTACACCTTAATTTTTTATCATTAATTGTTATTTATAAAATATTTAATATAATTTTAACTAACAATAACTAGTCAAATATTAATTTTTCGAGCTTCAATTAATCTACTAGTGCTCATTAGCTGATTACCTCGTACTTCGATTCGAAATGGAAAATTACGAATTCGAATAATTCGTTCCGTGTTGTACAATTTTCATATGTTAAGGAAGTTTTTGTTTTTATCATTAATTATTATTTATACAACATTCGATTGAAATTTAACTAACAATAAGTTTTAAAATCTTAATGCTGAAATTATTTTATTATTTAAGTTCAGCCATGTCAGCCGAAAAATTCAGTTGCTGCTGCGATTGTCTAAAAGTAGGCTTAGATAGTGCTCTATATACTTTTGAAACCGCAGTTTTAGCCAATGGAATGTTTAGATCTTTATAAATGTGGGAATTTTTCGCATCATGCAGAATTTTATTTTGTCGCTTTGAATTTTTTTATATATTTTTATACAGTGCCGATAGCTGAATCCTACAACACCATATTAGTTTTAAGATCGATTTCTATAATTGATGTTTGCAATATGGGGTTAGTGAGTTTCTTACAATAAGCCAGTTAAATTGAATTGATTTCAACATCATTTAGATTAGTTTTCCATTCATGTGACTCTTCCTTATTAGACGAAAATCAATGCGATGTCATGCAGGGAATGGTATCCTCCGCAAGTTAATCATAAGATGTACATTTTTTTTGACCTTTATTCTCTCATCACACTTTTAACAGCTGTTATAGACATTTCTTTCGGAATTTCATTGACATTTAAAAAAGCTGTATCATCAGCGAATGTTGACATGTGGATATTTCTTGTTGGCATATACGATTAAGATGCTGCTTCTATCGGAGTTCTTTTAAATAATAAGATCCATTTTGAAAGCATAAAAATCCATTTAGACAGTTACACAAAATATTTTGGGAAATTGTTGGAAAGTTACTTTATCAGATTCAAACTGCAACGAAAATAAACGAAATTTAGGTTCTTAAACTTTTCAAGATATATAAAGGTGTTTAATAAATAAATTTAATGTGAAGAAAGTGTTTTTGAAGTTATTTATTGGAAATATTTTATTACATATCTGTGTACTTCAAAGGAAAGTACATACACAAATAAATAACAATATAAGGAATATTTGAATTCTTGTCGTAGCATCCAGATTTAGTAGATTAGCATCTTATTGAGGCAGATCTTAAAAATAAATTTAAATAAATCTGTGGAAATATTACGAGTAGGCTTAAATAGATTTGGACCACGTGAGAGTGACATTAAAGACTGGGAAAAAAGTACTTTCCTTTAAACATAGCCATACGTATGTTCAACTATGTATATAAACTCCTGGAATGAAATCAATGTCTTCAATCCACAAGGAAACACAATTTATTGCTATAATAAAAAGGGCGAACAAAATATTTTCAACAAAAAATGAAATTTTCATTTATTGATTTCCTTTGAATTTTTTTGTTTGTTTTGAGATGACATTTATTTGGAGGTTAGAGGATCAAGTTTAAATACACTCACACTTTTCCACCAATATACTCACAGTTTTGAAAATTGAAACGAACTTGCTTTCAATTTCTCTTTCAAATTGAGTGTTTCTATTTGCGTTGAAGAAAACAGCTGATAAAAATTCTTTTGAAGTATTTTTCGTTTGTCTTTCTACATATATTTTGCCCTCAAGCGTACCTTTGGAAAGGTAAAAAGGATTCATACTCATCAAAAACTAAATGAAAATTTTCATGAAAACAAAAAACATAAAAATCCTTATAAAACAAACTGCTTAAATGCAGAAATCATATCATTTACGTGACTTAAGACGTTTTCTTTTCTAAAGAGGTGTACATTTTTGCCCTTTCAAAGAGAAAAAGAGAAAACTATTAGGAAAGAACTCAAAACTTCTAAGGAAACGAAGCTCTAATTTAAGTCTAAGTTTAAATTGGAGCGATAAATAGATTTTTGTTATAAACTATCTAGCAAAATGTTACATTTTTTTCAGAAAAGATAACTGCAAAATTTAATTTTTCTGTATGAAAGTTTGATTTTCATTTAAATTGGGCCTAATTTTATATTTCACGTATGTAGGTGTAGTGTGGTGCTGCGTTATTATAATAAAAATGTTGTACTTAAAAAAAAAACAAGTACAATAACGCAACGTTTCGTTTTGGTCCCATTGAATCACAGTTTGAAAAAATGTTGCTACAATGTTGCCAGATACATTTCTTTTGTTTTCAACAACACCAACGCTGTACAATATCCATGGCATTATTTTCGAAATATTTCATACTAAATATTTCGACTGCATTTGACATGAAATGTTTAACAAAACTCTTTTTGAAATTCTAAAAAGCAAAAACATGCAAAACGAAACAACATGTTGTCTGCAACACCCTCATCATACATTTTCATTGTGTTTTATTCCACTATTTGCAGTGGGATTCAACATTCATTAAACATAATGTTGCGAAAGTTGTACTGTGTTCCTGGTGTGTGAAAATATATCTGTCAACATTTAATAAAATTTTTTGAAATTGAAATAATATGAACTGAACTCATCTCACATGAAGTTTATGGCGGTTTTCGTTTCTAAAAAACGTGCAAAATTTTTTTGCACTTTTTCAAATTCTCTAATAAGCCCTAACATATTAGAAAAGTGTACTTAATTCTGTAGGGGAAATAAATTTTGTATATATAATTTTTTAGTTTTATTTTTATATCAGAAAAAAAATAAAAGTTACTTAAACATATTTATTGCAATGCCGCAATATTGCACATTTAAGAGCAGACAACAAGTTGTTCACAGATTTGAGAGGACTTTCTTTATATTTTACATGCTTTCAGTAATAGTTTTCATTCGGCAATAGCAATTAAACTGATTTTGATAAAATTTGGCATATAACGCCTTAGGTCGTACCATTTTAAACTATTCCCAGCTTTAGTAACTTTTGTTTGTTTATCTCAGCTTGAAATTTCGCCCAATTTTAAGGTTTTAAAAAATTAAATTTCATACTATTTTAGTGAATTTAAATTAAATGGTTGGTGCTTTCTTTATGAACTGCCAAGTGACCTCCACTCTTAGAGTTTCTAATGGTATTTGCATCTATACATCAGTACAACGCTTTGAAAGCGTAGCGCGATAAGAATTGTCGAGGTAAACCAATAACTCGTATGACAGCGAGACGCAAAATTATTGCAGATCGAACAACAAACACTAGCCTGATCGCGCTTTAGAAATAATTTCGAGGATGCGACAGCGAGTTCAATCCTGCTTTAATACTGCACCAAAATTTAACGTTTTTTTTAAGTATTTGTTGTATGTGCTTCGAAACTATTAAATTGAAAAAGTAAAGTTCTATGACTCTGTTAATACAAATTTCAAAACCCTGTTTTCAAAACCTAGGAAAAACATAAGGGAAAAGTCTAAGTGCTTGACTTTTCATGGGAACTCTAAAAAATTAAAAAAGAAAGTAATGCAAAAATGTCAATGTATGAAAAGAGAATACGAGTATTAATAAATTATTTCTAATAGATGGTATGTACGGACTGAATAATGGGGCCATAGCGGTTTCCGAAAACATTATGATGGCTGCTACTGCTTGTATTTGTTAAATTGTCACTTGTCAAAAGCCCCTTTCTCTATAATGAACTAAAAAGTCTGATTAACAAAATTTTATTTTGGACTTAAAAATCGTTCCTATTTTGTTTGGCAAAATTATACGAGTATATTATTTGTTGTATTAGTTGTAAGTGGAACAAACTTAAAGCAAAAATCCCACCCAGCTAGAATATTCAATTAAGAGCCCTTTTATGTTCATAGAATTTTCATTAAATCGATAAACTCATATAAAGTTTCATGTTGTAATTACCTGAATTGAAGTTATGGATTAATTTTTTCTCCTGAAATTGTAATTATCACAGTACTAAAAAAAATATAAAAGGCAACTTTTTGAATAAATGACAGTGCTAACGTGAAGTGATTTTGTATTTATTTAGTTTATTTTTTAAATATATGTTCTATTTTTTCGACCGTTTCTGTTTAATTAATAAACTTTATTTTATTTTTTATTAAGCTTAAGGTCTTAAATTTTTTATTTTAAATTATTTTCGATATTTCGGTACTCATTGAGTACCATCTTCAGGATATTTATTATTTGTTTGTTTTATATAAATTGAAAAAATTTTAACATTTGAAAAATAATAATGAAAATTTTTGTCATTTTTGAAATTCTAATCACATATTTAGAAAATATTTAAAGTAATTATAATATACATTTGTACATTAAATAACAACATTAAAAAACTCATGTATGTAACAAAACATATATGCAAGTATTTTTATACCATGTTATTGGTACACGTGCATTTATGTTGATTTAACATTAAATTATAATTTATGTTATTTCAACATTGAAAAATTAAGTGTGATAAAATTTAACATTTCTTATTTATTAAATGTCTATAACTATGCGCAACATTGTCTGTGTCTGTTTTAAAATTAATTTTAATCAATGGTGGAATTTTTATAATTTGTAACATTTCTAAAATTAGTCTTCTTTTGTAATTTGTTTCTGTGTTTAGTACTGAAACATTTTCCTAACTTTGAAAATGTTTCAGTACTAAACACAGAAACAAATTACAAAAGAAGACTAATTTTAGAAATGTTACAAATTATAAAAATTCCACCATTGATTAAAATTAATTTTAAAACAGACACAGACAATGTTGCGCATAGTTATAGACATTTAATAAATAAGAAATGTTAAATTTTATCACACTTAATTTTTCAATGTTGAAATAACATAAATTATAATTTAATGTTAAATCAACATAAATGCACGTGTACCAATAACATGGTATAAAAATACTTGCATATATGTTTTGTTACATACATGAGTTTTTTAATGTTGTTATTTAATGTACAAATGTATATTATAATTACTTTAAATATTTTCTAAATATGTGATTAGAATTTCAAAAATGACAAAAATTTTCATTATTATTTTTCAAATGTTAAAATTTTTTCAATTTATATAAAACAAGTTAAGTTAAGTTAAGTTAATATTATTGAGCCTTTTTTTTTAACAAGAATTATTATTTTTTTACAACATAGGGATGTGGAACATAGATAACTTAAGACTATAATGTATTGTCTTAAAAACAAAAGCAATTTACAGCACCACGCTTTAACAATAAAATGGAAAATATAAATTAACAATGTGTAATAATATAAAAGTTTATATGCCTTTGCTCCCGGGGCTAACATAAATAAAGAGGAAAACTCTTAAAATGCACTTAAACCTACCTTAAAAGCAAATAAAATAAAAAAAAAATTATAATAATAATAATAATAAAAAAAAAAAAAAATAATAATAATAATAATTCACAAAATTCCGCCAACAGAATACTATCCTCTGTGAGTACCAGGTGTAGTTTTTGTAAAAAACTCATGCCTTAAGTTAGATCTAAAATCAAAGTTAACCGGATCTTCATTTAAAAAACCGATAGGTGAAAGGTAGTTTGTATTTCTCCAATTAAAAGCCCTCTGAATATCAAATATTCCCTTAATGTTAGCATTTTCATGCATTTCTAGTCTATTTAAAAACTTTTTCAAAATGTCGCACACATATAAACCGATTGGCATCATTTTTGAATGACAATAAATATAAGAGTTTGAATAACGTTTATTCAATAATCTAAAGTATTTCCCAATACAGCATCGTAACACTTTTCTTTCAAAAATTTCCATTTCTTTTATTACAATAGGAGATACACTAAACCAAATTGGGAACCCATATAAGAAAACTGGTCTTATACTAGTTTTGTATAAGAGAAGCTTTGTTTTTGAAGATAAGTTTTTATTGAACAGAATCTTAGAGAACGAACCCAAAATCTTATAAGATTTTTTTAAAACAATTCTCCCATGACTATTATATAAAACAAACAAATAATAAATATCCTGAAGATGGTACTCAATGAGTACCGAAATATCGAAAATAATTTAAAATAAAAAATTTAAGACCTTAAGCTTAATAAAAAATAAAATAAAGTTTGTTTATTTTTTAAGTTACATTTTGCTAAGAGTGAAAAATGTGAAGTTGCAAATATCATACAATGTTTCAACAATCATTTTATCCAAATTTGATAAGGATATCGCTTCTTACAATTTTGACACTTTAAGTGCTTGCGGGCTGTCGCCCGTGTTAGTCCTGTGAACATTTCATGGGTTGAATTTTCCATAGTTTTTTTTCAACCTCATTCGACTTGGAACGCTGAAGGCCTTACTTCATTGAATTTGGAAACAAATAGGATGCTGGCACTTAAATCTACAGAGTGCACGGAATTTTTGATGTCATAATTGTTAGCGGAGGCTTTCTTCCTTTTCTTCCTTCAATTGTAATAAAAGTTAATGTTCAGACAATTGTTTGGTCACGGAATTTTATTTATTGTTTGTGATTTGTAATTAATTTAAGGTTTGCTTTCTCTAATGTTGTAAATAACATTATTTAATTGATGAATTAATGAATTTGTTTTGGTTTAACGAACATTCTCCATGCATGTTTGCAAGGTTATTTCTCCAAGTAGAAAATTCCAGCTTACCAGCCCATTCCACTTTGTGTTTCGCCATACGGCCAAACATTTTCTTTCTAATAAATTTTTAGCTCGCAAATCTCGAAAAACTATTCCATAGACTTCATCCATTCGGGAACACAAATTCATCAATTCTTACAGCTGCTACACATTTGCCACGTACTTCCTTAAATTCATATCGACAGGGGCTTGCCGGGAAGGGAATTCACGATTTGAAAACTGCAAAATACGCAAACATATCCAAAGTACTTAGTTGTATGGAAAATTTCTAAAACATCGTCTAAAAATATTGTTTTGTTGATATGATGCCAAAAAATGTTCGTTTCTTTTTAACTAAAAATACGAAAGTAAACCATTTAAAATCGTATCAAGGACTTCCCTTTTTTTGGGATTTGAAATGCAAATATAAATATAACAGTAAGAAAACTTAGTTTTCCCTTAAATTGGAAACATAAAACTCCTCCAACTAATAATAGTGCGAGATATTCATGTTTACAGTTTGTCAAGTAAATGATTGCACAATATGAAAATGTTGAAAATTTTCACACACAATTTTTTAAGGTTTTCTTACTTTACGTGATTGCGACTTGATTGCAAAAATGTTCATAATAATACGAACACATGGTAACAGCAACGAAAGAAAAGCTTCTATTATAGATTTATTGGTTAATTTTTTGGAATATTTCTTTTTTAAGACTTGTTCCTAATGCCTTTTTTGACATTAATTCTTTTGTTCTAATGTTGTTTGTGGATTGCAAAATGAATTTAAAGATTGTGGTAGTAGGATCGTAAAATAGAACTTCTTTAATTTAATTGTATCACGACACATTGCAAAACATGTACATTAACTATTTTTATATAAAAACAGACAAGTCAAATAGAGAAACTGTGGGCTAGATATTACTGGTTTTAATTTGCATTTATAAAGCTCCTGTGTACTGGATAATGACTGCCGCGACATCGAATTTACTTCCTAAGGGCGACGATGTTTGTGATCCATGAGCTTCAAGCACATTGAGTCTCGCTTTCACACGTTTCAATGGCTTACCTAGACTAATTAAAATTTTTTTTGGAGTACGGCTTTCGTGTGTGTAAATTTTTAATAAATGAAGGGATAGATCTCTTAGGGGTTCTGAATAAAACAACCAGATTACACTGTCGTCCACATTTAATTTTGGAATAAAAGAAGCAGATGTTATCTGGGAATTATTGCTTATAATTATTATAATTATTGGATCTAATTCGATGAACCACTAAATAAAAGCTTTGACAAATTTCAAGTCAGAGATAGCTAAACTGCATGAAAAAGCAGAGAGCAATCACGAGTTTTATATGGAAACTTACCTTTTATTTCATAAACGAGCTTTAGGTGTTTTTATAAAAAACAAAGTAATTTTATTTCAATATTTCAACGCCTCTTTTGGGGTCTTCTTTAAGATGTCGTTTTTTTCCTGAAGAAGACGCCTAAAGAGGCGTCGAAATATTGCAGTAAAGTAAATTTGTTTTATATAAAAAGACCTAAGCTTGAAAAAATTGTGTTAATTATGGAAAATTACTAAAACTGGGAATACTTGTTAATAATTTTTTATATGGTTGTTGTACACATATTATTGTACTTTTGAAATTTTAATGACACCAAAAATAGTACAGCTGTACTAACATTGCCATCCCTGATGGAAAATACGAGTATTACTGAAGGTATAAAAAAGCAAAGAGAAAATCCCCTCAAATTTCTGATTGGAGCATTTTTTTCGTTCCCTTTAAGCTTCTCAACCTCGATCATATGTAAATTCCAAAGTCATGCCTTTAACGTCAAGTAAAGAAGACATTGTATGAATTCCGTCTGTGTTTTTGTTATTTTTTCAACTTCTTGCCTCTAAGTACATAGATTGTTGAATTTTTGATTTTTTCATACCGCAGATAGTCGATTGATAAATTAACATTTTTATGACGGCACGCCAATTGAAAACAGTCGGGATTTAAGCATTTTTTTAATTTTTTTCTGAATGGATTAAACATAAAAAAATTTATAATGGATAGTAATTTTTTTTTTGTTTTTTTTTTGTTTTTTGATTTGGATGATAAAAAATTAAATTAGTATCACTAATACATTTTCAAATTAGATGGAGGGCAGCTAATTATTTTCGAAAAGGCCCTTACATGGTTCGCCAAAAAAAGTAGTATTCTTTATGAGCTGGAGTTCATATCTAATCAGGCTCTATTAGGAAATGATGTATTTTTAATATATGATTATAAATGGTAGGAAAAGAACATGCGCATAGCTTCGGTGTCGCCACACATCTCATAAGCAACCGAGTGTACTACTTGAATAGACTTTTTTCAAACGAATTTTGTAAACTCACGAAAATACAATTTCTTATTGAAATGTAACATTTTAAGTGTTAATTTAATTTCTTACATTAAACTTTATGCACATTCATCGATCTAATTTTTTACAGAATAAAATCACTTAGATCTGTATGTCTGCTATAAACAAGCAATAAACGCTCTCTACAGAGGAGTTCGGTTATAAGGAACTAAATATAACCGGGCAATTAACTTCGTTATATGTCTATGAATTAGCAACATTGAAATACATGAGTTTTTTCTACTTTATATAGTATTCCCAAGGAGGATTAGAATGTGTTCTTAAAACAAATTGAAACAAATTGTACAAAAGTTACGAATTGAATAGCCAAACAACTGTTAAGAATTTTTAATATATTTAACATACACGCGAAATTGCGACCTTTCCATTGAAGACTATGAAATCTTCACAAATTGCAAAAGTATCATAAAACAAAAATCAGGCTATATAATTGTTAAGAAAATTTAAATGGTAAAGAAAACGTAAATCGACACACATTATACTTAAAATATTATAAATATAACTAACTGCTAAGTCGGGTAAAAATACAACCAGTAATAAATATACACATGCTTTAATAAGTTTTTCTTATTATCAAATATGTAAGAAGTGTAAAGTCCTTTCTCCAAAAAAAATAGTGTTTTATGTTGAATTGTAAGGAACGTACAAAACTGATGTACAAATGACGGTGTTATAGGATAATCGACGAAGTGTTTGTTCGATTTTTAGTACCAAACCTTTCATCCATAAATAGCGGAGTTATGTTATAATCATTATTTCGGGCGGCTAATTTGCCCGTATTATTTCTATTTAAATTTCTGTGAAACCAACCTGCAGGCTACACTCCAAAATCGGTCCATAAATGGGGAGTTATGTTATAATCAATACTAATAAATTGACCGACTGATTTTCGACAAATTATTTGACCAGACTACTGTGAAACAAAAAATTATTTTGAAAATCTGTTCATAAATGGAATGGAGTATGCGAATCTATGAAAATTGCCCGTCTGGTTTCCGAAAAAATCATGTGAAAAAAATCCACACTGGTTGATAGCCCCCTGCTTCTTTGAAGTCTGTTAAAAAATCAATCTTTATCAAAAGCAAACTTTTTGACTATTATAAATTTTTTGTTATGCAAATAGTTTCTTAACAAACTGTAAATGCTCAACCAGACCTACTCCTAACATTTTTACAATTCCTTCCAATATTAGAAACGACACAAAGTGGCTGGTGCTCACACGCACACAAACACCCACAAACACAAACACACACACACACACACACACACACACACACACACAGATTTCATTACATAAAAAGCTGAGAAATAAAATATAGCAAAAACAACAAATTACCGTTTATGCTGGTTCCTTTTCCTTTTTTGTTGGGTGGGTGAGTGAAGGAATGTTTTCATGCTTTTTGTTGTACCACCATTTAACAACAACTTCCTGTTTTGAAGATAACGGTCTAAAATTTTGTTTATTTGTATGTTTGCATTACATTCTTAAGTGAGTGGATGAGTGTGTGTGTGTGTGTGTGTGTGTGTGTGTGTGTGTGTGTGTGTGTACGTATTTTTGGGCGAGTATGTGTATAAAGTATGCTGTGGAATTTTATGAGAGCATATTTTATAATATTTTTTTTAACAAAATATTTTTCTTCTCTCTTTTAGTAGTTCTCCTTTGGTAGAAAACAAAAATAATAATAAAAATTAAATTTTATATGTATGTATGTATAAGTTTAAGTTGTTATTGCTGGCTTTTGCTTAAATTACTTTGTAGCACTTTTCTTTAAAAAAAATGTTTGTTGTTTGTTGTACATATTTCCTTCTTTTGAATTTACAAAATTTCGTCGTTGGAAAATCTTCAGGGACATTTGGGAGAAGAAAAGCAAAGAAATAATGCTGCAGATAACAAGAAAATCGTGTTTTTCCAGTTGGTTTTTTTCTGTTTTTCTGTTTTCCACGTTTGTTAAGTGTCGAATTTATCTTTAAAGTATTGATTAGTTTGGCACAAAAGCATAAAATAATATTTTTACTAAAACATGTACATATGTTACATACATACTTACATACTTACAAATAAAATAAAAACTAACATTTAAATCTGACATTCAAGGAAAACTAAATTGTGCCTCGAATATTTCGTAATTTGCAGATACGAAATTTTTTTGATAATAGAGTTACTGGTACATAGAGAAAAACTAAATACTATGTTCAGTGAGTAAATTCCTTGAATCAGTACATATGTATGTATATATTTTGTGTACATATACATATATTTTACAGTTTTGTAAATTTTGTAAAAATTTAACTGAAAAAATCTGTCTAAAAATTCCAACTATTAATTATTACGGGCAAAAAAAAAATGCAAAATTCGCTGCAGACAAAATTTGTGTTCGAATTTTTTTGGCAATAATTTTTTGTGTGTAAAAATAAGCAGTACTAAAAATCAATTTAAGAAATAACTGAAGCGCAATTTACAATTTCCATAAACAACATAAATATATTTACATAGAAGGAAGCTTTTAACTTTTTTTTTAAACATAAACTCAGTAAACAGGAATTTCAACCATAAAAAATCATAATCCAAATAAATGAAAAAAAGATTTAAGTGGGTTTTCTTTAAGAAATTAAAAAGTATAAAAACTAGACAAAACTTGCTGTTGTAAGAGCTTATGATATGATTTTCATTTAAGAATTTAAAACTTTTTCTTATTCATATCAACAACGGCAAAACTTCATAGTTTAATTATGGCCTTCGATGTTGGATAAATGGGTTTTTTTGTTCAACTATTTATAAGATATATTTCAAATTTTATTATTTCTTCTAAAGTTATAGATTGACCAAGTGAAAAGTATCATGAGATCATTATTAGTCTTGGCTAAGGGAGAGTTAAATACATGTAAATACAATCAATCCAAGACAGTTGTATAAGACGGCATCTTTCTATTTCACTTCATTAATCTTCTGTAGTAGGAGAGGCCATGTATACCAATAATCTGGGTTATCGAGACTTTTAGACTTCAATTTTTTATTGCGCTCACTAATCATTCCAAAAAAAAACTTTCACTAAAAAACTAATTCTTCCAAACTCAATATTGTGTGCATTCAAAGTTGTTTGTATTCAATAAAATAATATATATATATATATATATATATATATATATATATATATATATATATATATATATATATATAATATTTTGCTAATGTTTTTCTCATTATTCGATTTAACACACGTAAAGGTTCTCGTACGTAACAGGGAGTCAGGTAATATAAGGGATAACTGTATTGGATATATCACCATCCTACGAAATGAGGTAGTGCAGGTCCTGAAGATATACTACCTGACTATATGACCACTGCCATGAACTTCGACAAAGCCTTCTCAATATAGACTTCAGGAAAAACTGTAATATGAAAAAAACGATGCTGTACTGGGTAGAGCTAATTTTCTGATGATCTTGACCTTTGGTTCTCAATCAAGCTAACCGCAACCTTTACCATATTATAGGTACATATGCATACATGCCTTAACAGAAGCTGAGAAAAGCATTAAATAGCTCATCCCGAATTCCAACTCAATCGACATTTAGTGGATAGTCAAGCCAAGGAATATTTTTATTCGCTTGTTTGAGCTGTCAAATAGTCTTGAAAAGTAGGGCGCTGAAAAATATGGAGCACAATTTCTATCTGTATAATATCCAAGACTCTTCGGTCCTTACTAAATCAGTAGCACTAAACAGCTCCTAATCCTAGGAAGAGGCACGCTAGCACTCGTGATGGCCATCATTATGGGCTACTGCACAATTGCATTCCTTTATAGCAGAAGCTACTTTGACGAAGAGTTAGTTTAATTCTTCGTACGTTCTGAAGGAACGTAGAATTAGGCATCTAGTTAAACTTTTTCTTCGACTGATTCTTCCCACTAACTAATCTACTAGGTTTTGTAAAAGTTGTGGTCATATTGTGTGTAGAGTATAGTTAGTCGTCTCACATGGGCCTTATGGGCTCCGAGTATACCCGAAAATTTTTGCCGACTAGCATCAATATGTCGCTTTTCCCTAACTTCATAATGCATTGCTGTTTAAATTGCCATGGAACAGTGCCTCTGCTAAAACGTATTCCAAGCAAAAAATTTTAACTATTTAAGTTTCATTTAATCTTGCTTAATGTTGAGTCCTAAATTTGATTATTGTGGTTAATAATTTTTTCAAACTATTTTTCTTAATGAGAAAGTATTAAGAAGAAAGAAGAAACAGTCTTTTCCCCTCTTTGCGTGGGTGATTTTTTGCGAAGTAAAGGGGTAAATACTAAAATATCTCTTAATATGCCTCACGGCGGCAAGATGAATCCTGGTACTCTAAGTCACGGGACAAGTAGAGGTTCTATCACAACACATCTGGCGGGTTGTATGGTCATGTTAAAAAAAGGTCATCTAGACTATACTTGACAGTTTACACTCAATAAATGACCATTAAAACCTAACAACGAGTAAGAGAAGCCAATTATGACACTAGCACAACGGAACAGCGCTGTTTTCGATGGTCACCACATCATCACCATCAGTGTTAGTGTGTTCATTTTTATAACTTTTTTACTGGCTGGTACAATTGAAAAATATCAATCATTTGGCACACTTTTCTATGAAAACAATACAATTATTAACTTTAGTTGCCAAATTCAGGACTCGAACTTAAGCCAGATTAACTAAAATTTCACTTCAACGAACACATGAGTTTTTCAAACTATTTTGCGTTTGGTACTTTAATTTTTTTTTTATTTATTTACATACATATTTTATTCATTTTTTTTCTTCAAAACTAATCGTTGCTCAAAAAAGGGTGTCGACAAAATAAAACCCGTTTCAGTACGACATCGACATTGATAAATTTCGATGACGACAAAAGCAATACGATAGGGATTAAACACCACAAGACAATATCGTTTAGCATCGATGAGAAAATCGTTTAATAAATTGATTAATTTGGCCAAGATCTTACAATTATATAAAATGGGCATCCAATAGGTTTTCTACCTTATTTTTTTTCCTTTATAAACGGAATTACACAATTTATATTCTAAGCCAGAAACCTTTCAAATATCTAATGTGCGACTTTAACAAGCACGTATTTCTACATTTTAACGGAAAAATAAGCATAACAAAACAATAATAAAACGTTTACTATTCAGGTTGATGGATAAAATGAAGAAATACGTTTCTTTTGCGTATGAGTTTAAATATAAAATATCGTACAAATAAGGACAGACTAATACATTCTTATACAAATATAATTAATTATGTATACATATAAGAACAACAACAACAACAACAACAACTAAAATATTTAAATAATTTTATACATTCATTAATTGAATCGCTCATTCGTAATTGTTGTTTCTATACAAAATAAACATGGCCAAAATTAAACAAGAAAAGTTCTTATTACCATTAGAAAAAACAAGCATTATATAACCATTAGGTGTTTTTCCTCTTCAACTTCAAATTCTATGCGCGTGTATATTCATTGATTTGAGTATGGGGAATATAATTCATTTCCAATGTAAGGAAACATTGTGGAATGCATTTCGAGAAGATAGTCCAGATTGCGCTTAGAATTTTGAATTGTTAGTAAATAAATAGAAAAACTAAAAAAATCCGATTTGCTTTGGATTGTTCATCTAGATCTTTTTCGAACTGAAGGGAAATGTTGTCGTTTCAATTTTCATTCAACTAATAAATTAATGCAATTGTGGAGTTCGATCATATAAATATGTCTCAATAAATTTATGCATCTGTGCAAGTTTGCACAGATTATTTTCTTCATGGTGGAATTTTAATAACCACTCCCATCATTTTTGACTTTATTTTGCACCAGCTTTTAAAATTTTCAGTATTATGGGCTTAATTCTGCAAATCGCATCACCAAAATGATATTTATGTATATGGAAAACTTTAAAAAATTGTTTTTATTTCTCGTAAAAGTTCTAAAATTCGTTATAAATTTCTATGCTTAAACTTTTTTAAATATTGATTTTATTTTCTATACGAAATCCTTTCCGTGACGAGGTTTACGAAATTAAGCCCTAAAAATCTGCCATATGTACGACGACAGTAAGTACATTGTATAGAAGCGCCTTTGCCGGATTTTTGTTTCTAAATTCAATAAAAATAAATTTTTTTATTATGTCAGATCTTTTAAGAATTTTCAAACCAATTTTATTTTTTTTTTTACATTTTATAAAGGTAAAACAAAAAGCACAAATTAGGTTAGGTCAGGTTAGGTAGATTGGAGGGCTGTGATAGCCCATATCATACGACATACACTTAACCCAGTGAAGGCTTGTTGTGCGCTCCCTTTAATTATCAAACACAAACTGCCAGAGTTCTGCGGCAGGATTCGAACCTGCGACCTTCGCACTACGAGTATAGTACATTACCTACTAGTCTACGAAGGCCAATAAGCACAAATTAACTCCAAAATTTTTTTATTTTAAACATAAATATTTTTAATTGGAACTGTCTACTCGTATATGCCTGCATTTCATTGGTGCCAATGCCATCAGTAAACTTTAACCATCATGTTTAAAAAGATTTGCCGCATATACTTTTATAAATAACTCTAAAACATCATAACAGAATTACAAACTATAGCCAATCTCTTGTCAAAAGTTTCACAATTGAACTTTTTGTAATTCTCTTATGATTTTTGAAAAGTTTTTTGTACGAAAGCATATCCATAAGACATTTTTAAGATGGACAGAAAATTTTTGTTCTGTTGCTTGTCTACTTTTAATGACTATTCTTATCGCATTTTTCATAGCCGTTTCTGGTCGAAAATATTCGAATTTCTTAATGATTTGAAAGTGAAATTTTGCAAATGTAAAGTGTGTTTCAAATATATAACATGTGATAAAAATCTCTATAAAATATATCAGGACTCTATCAGAAAATTATGTTTATTTTCTAATGCTTGTTCTGTCTTTTCAGTAAAATATAATTTGACTACTTACTATATAGAAACATCCACATGTTTTCGATACCGGCACACACTACATCAGCAATCGAATGTAAGCACATGGGCAAAAAAATTCTTTTAATCAAAAATATATTCGAAAAAAGTTTTTACTTGCCTTATAAAGTAGGGTATGCTTTTACTAAGCCAAACTTCCATCTCTGCTGAACCCTATGTAGTACGCAGTTCTGTGTGAGTTTCATGTTTCCATAAGAACCGCCTGTAAAAAACTTACGGAAATTCTGGCTGGGAAAGTTCTAAGGAAATTTCCCGTTATCGGACGCTGTTCGAAATAAATAATTTTTAACATTTATGGCCTATTACAGCCAATTCAGACTTCTTTCTGTCAAATAAAATAAAAATTAATTGTCTGTCCACGCAATTTCTGACATTTCGTATTTTTTTGTTGCTTGTAATTAATTTAAATATTATTTTCTTGTTTTAATTAATGAACTGGTGTGTATTCTAATAAACAAATGTAAAATTTCAAATGTTAAATTCAAGCTCAATAATTTATTTAAATTATATAATTTGGAAGGTATATAGCAGCGCAAAAAATTCTGATAGACGGCAAGGAAATTGAAGATGTGGAGGGGCTATCAGCAGTATACTAAATAAATCCGCAGATGTTGCCAGTCGCATTAATAAGGCTCGTAATACATTTGCCCAACTTAAACCTGTTTGGAAATGTTCAATTCCAATGTTAAATCCACATTATTGTGCCGTTGCGAAACGTGGAATATGGCTTCGCGCGATACCCACTCTCTTCAGATGTTTGTTAACAAATGCCTGCGTAGAATCTTGCGTGTTTACTGGCCCTTCGTAATATTCAAAGCCCAACTCTGATCAGATACAAACCAGCAACCAATTGAGATGGAAATAAGAAGATTCAAGTGGGGTTGGCTTGGACACACTATCCTCAAGCCATTAGATAATATCACTAAGAAAGCCATAGACTGGAACCCCCAGCGAAGTAGGCGCATCGGGAAACCATCACACACCTGGAAACGCCAAATCACAACAGAGCTACCCAAACTACGTCTACAGTGGATCGAGCTCATTGGAATAAACTTGTTGCGGCTCTATGCTTCCCAGAGGAGTAAGAGGAACATATACTTAAATATAGGATAATGATATCTTTATGGTTGCTTAAATGAAAAATTTTCAAATTAATGTTTTCTTTTTTTCGAATTAAATGTCGCATTTAATGTTTTTGATTAAAAATAATTTAATATCGAAATACAAGCAATTTCATTAATTTATAAACAACAAACTAATTCCAAGACACAAAAAAGTTTTTTTGCATACATTTCTTAATGGAAGGTAAAACTCAAGCAGAACTTCCGTACTTGGCTTTAATTATAAAAGTGGCACCGACTGTTACGAGCACGTAAAAATTAACAAATACAACAATCAGCATTAAATTGTACACAGATGTTATATTTTATTAATTAAACATCACACATATGACATTAAAGTTGTGCTGACGTCATCTAACGAGCGTATACACAAATATTAATTTGTATAAAAGTAAAAAAACAGCAAATGTCAAATCTGCCGCTGGTACAGTGGATGCTAATGAGATTTTAACGTTGTAGAGATAATCAGGCCGCCAAAAGAAAACTTAAATTAATAAAAAAAAAAACAGTCAGTCACTTTCGTTCGACAGAGCGTCCCACTATCATTCGCCTTGTCGTTTGCCTTACTTGTCTTACGTTATAACGTAACACTTTTGAAGATTGTCAAATTACTATGTTGCCACATCGTAAATTCGACAACTAAATCGTCAATTAAGAAGCAAAATCGCTAAAATGGGTATATGTGTATTGCACGTAGAGTTAATACATTTAACTGTGTGATGTTCTTATTTCCAATCAGTGACTGCAAAATGTAAACAAAAAACTAAAGTAGTGTGTGCAGGATCTATACAAGTACTTATATAGAGCGTGAACTAGAACTCGTTACAAAAAATGCATTTATTTAAATAAGTCGGAAAACTGTGAAATAATTCGGGTTTATTTGAAAACAGAATTCAAAAGCAATTATTTTATTTTATTGCAAAAATACTGGTGAATCAAATTGTTTCGAAAGAGGCATTTATCCACTTATTGTTGTACCAAATGAAATGCGTCCTCATTTGTTTGCCACTTTGAAATTGTTTTCGTAAATTTTTTGTATTAATATTAGCTGGACGTACGAGTATACGTTATATACAAATTTTTATAGAAATGTTTACAATATCGTTCGACTTCTCATGCTGAGAGTTCGAGAGTGCGAGCATATGTCTTCCAAAAAGCATCTCTATCTTACACGATTTGCTGCAGTTGTTTTCGCATCTTCGCATGTAAGACTGTACTGTCCTAGTTCTTGAGGTATCGTGCGTCTGCATGTATTCTTCGGCCGATCACAGCCTTTTGAGCCTTGAGGGTTCCACTTTAGCGCCATCCTTGTTATACTGTCAGGATTCTTTCTGATAGTGTGGCCGATCGAAATCCATTTCCTACGCTTTGTTTGTGTTAGTATGGATTCCTCGATGGTAAGGTTCCCGAGATTCTGTTGCTGATGTTGTTAGGCCAAGATAGTAAAAGCTTTCTACGTTTTCAACTGGTTGGCCTTCTAACATCATCGGTGGTAGCGTTGTTGATTCTCATAGATTTGGTTTTCTTGATATTTATCTCAAGTCCAACATTGCGTGCTAATCTATCCAAATCTTCTACTTTTGATTACATGTTGGAGATCTTGTGCGGGAGTAGACAGATATCATCCTCATAATCCAAATCTTCGAGTTGGCGTTTGTGTGAAATGGTTAGTTTATATTCCCGTTCTGAAGAACTGATAGTTCTGAATCCTCGTACATAGTTCTGAGGATTCGAATTATTTTGTGAGGTACTCCTTTTCTCCTCAATGCTTTCCATATGGCAGTCCATCTGATGGTATCTAAGGCTTTCTTGAAATCTACAAACAGAAGATACAGGGTAGTACGCCTCTAGGGATTGTTCTATTCTAATGCGTAGAGTGTTGCCTTGGTGCACGCAGCTCCTGTTTGGCCGGAAACCTGCTTGTTCTTTTCGTAAATTGCTCTCTATTTTACTTTGAAGCCTTCCCTGTATTATGACTGCTGGTGTTTTGTATATAGTGTTAAACAGAGTAATTCCTCTTCCAGATCGCCACTTTTCGTTAACTTAACGATGATGTCTTTCTTCCATGTTGGAGGTAGCCTTTCCTTTCCCCATTAAGAAGTTTTTATTCTGTCGCCTTTGAATTGTTTAAATATTTATTACAAACAATTTCTTTGCACTACTCTTTTTGGATTATCCAGGTTTTTATTACGAAGTTATTGTCTTAAGTTCTGATTATAGACAAAAAATTCCGGCATTTTCTGGAGGTTCTGGTTTCCAATTGATGTCATGTGAATATGAATTAAGTTTTTAATTTTTTTTTCGAAAATAAATTTTTCATAGGCATCTATTTTTTAAAATAGATATTAAAGGTGCCACTTGGATCGAGCCCAAAATATATTAAGTTTTTAATCTAAGAAAACAACATCTAGTACTGTAAAAATCGTTTGAAACATTCGAAAGATATCGTTGTCGAAAAAAGTTTTATTTTATAAATTCCAAATTTGTTTGTCAAATCATTTTATGGATTCAATTATTTGAAGCAAATTTGATAAAAGTTGGTCTATTGATTTGATAGATATCGATTAAAAAATTTATCAAAAATAGTATTTTTTTCTAATGAATTCCATTCATTGTTCATATTAAATAAGTTTTGAATTTTCCAAACTTCGCAGAATCTCGTAAATGTTGTCTGAATCGGTTAATTGGTTGGGAAGATATCACTTAATCTCGTTAACAATGTCTGTGTTAGATTACATCGAGAACTCTTCTCAAATCGAGGTTAATATTTGGGGAAAGTCTTAGAAATGGAAAATACCGATAAATCGTAAATGATATTTATTGACAAGGCAAAATCGTTTGTAATGCCATATCGGTCTTAATTTTTTTTTGCCGTTCATTTATGTCAATTCATGTTGACAATTGAAATTCCATGAAAACTCGTACCCAAGGCAACATAATTTTGTGTCGATGACGACATGTAGGAGAGTAGCAACTATATTTATTTTTGTAATTTCCTCACCTAATTACATACTTTTTACATTTTCTATAGTCTTCTATTTCCCTTTAAATAATTTACATTCTGTCCACCCACATTTTGGTTACAGGTCATCGACTACTTATCCATTGTCAATAACGGGAAATGTAATCGAAACAGCTATTGATAATGCGATTAGTGGTCTTAGTTTTAAACGTCATTATGCTGGAAATTTTTTCCCAGTATTTTTGCCTTAACAGGTCGGCACAATATTATTTTTTGAAAAACTTGCTAATCCGATGCTTTGACATAAACGGAAATAGAAACAAAATCTACCACGAAATTAGGGAAATTTAATTATACTTATTCACTCGTATAAAGCGTGTTAATGTTGCAAGGTAGTCGCATTAAGGCACCAACTGCAATAGCGGAAAGAAAACTGTGTGCAAGAAATGTCAAGAAGTATGTATGTATGTACATAAATTTAGGCAAACACACACACATATGCCAAGAGGATTACTGCTGCTAAAATTGTATTCATTTTCATGCCGGTTGTTGCATAATGCAGTTGTTCCGATAATGCGGTCATCTTATTAAATTAATAAATTTTTTTTATGTTTAAAAATGTGTACTTTTTATGATTTGTTAAAACAATTTGTTAATTCAACATTTAACATTTCGAAATGGGCTTAAGGAATGTGAACAGAAAACCAAAATTTCAAGAGTGATACAATCTACGCTACATGCCACTTAGATCGAGTACGAGTACATATCGAATGGGGATGATGATGGGTGAAATTATGGAAAGGCGTTTGTTACGTATTGTTTCCACAAAAATACACGTGTATTATGACAACTACCAATGTCACGAATACAACAAACACACTTGTTCTAATTGATATAAACACGCTTATACGCCCAATTATCAAAGTGGGTGAAACAATTGTATGTTATTGCTAAATAAATTATTTTATCTATTAAAAGAATGAGCTTAAGTCAAGTATTTATAGCTTAAACAAGAATCTTTTGATTTCAAATAAAAAATGTGTAATTTGCTGTTTTCATAAATTTGAAATAATTTTTTATCTATAGATTATAATGAAAACAAAAAAAATTTTATATTTTCTTATATTTTTGGTTTTTCACTGCGAACTCCCAAAATGTAATTATTTTGTTTATTATAAAAATTGTCAAACAGGACTCCATTGACATAAGATATTCAATTAGAAACCTTAATTAACCTCAGCTTGGGGGCTTAATTGTACAAGGATGCAATTTGTGGGAGTTTGAATTTACATTAGGGCAGAAAACTGTTCCACAAGGTTATCGAATATCGATATCGTTTTAGACACAATGTTGAAATATACATTTATCAGAAAATGTGGCACATTATTAAATACTACTTGCTGAAATTAAATTCATTAATAAAGAAGAGCTTTGCAAAACTGTTCCAAAGAAATTTCTGTAAAATCCTCACTCGGTAGTGCTTCCTTGTAACGAAAAATAAACGTCACTTTTGAAAGAAAGTACTTTAACTAAAGAAACAATGAATCATTTTATGAAGATAAAAAATAGGCTTTGCCATGGGCAGATGACCTACCTTACGGCCTTATTACAATGTGCTCTTAAGACTAGCTGAACTCAACGCAGCCATCACATCACGATCTCCGTACACGGTCGCCACTCCGCATACAGGTGACGATTTTTGTACATGAATGTCATTGATCATGCGCAAGACCCCTTGTGAAGGAGCTTATATACACCGCTTGTAGGCAGCGGTTTCTGTTGTTTAGCGACAGCACTTAAAGTTTTAACTTTTGGTAGCAGAAGAGCCCGGAAGCCAACCACTACCACTACCACTGACCCCAAACCCCCCCCCCCCAGGGGGCGCGGTCAATGCATCCTGTCTTGGTGGCTTGGTGTTGAACCTCCTGGGGTAGAGGGTTATCAGGTTTCCGGACCTAGGCCTTTTTGCTGATAACCCCTAAAAACTTGTATGTTGCTACCCAATCCCTGAAACAACAGGGCAACGGGCGCGCATGCAAGTAAACTAAAGGTAAAAGCGGGTTCGCTCGCTCGTCCGGAGGGGTAGTTGGTCTTTCCAGACCTTGACCTTTGGCCAATTGCCCTAAAACTTAATATGTTACTACCCAATCCCTGAATACCAGGGTAACGGGCGTGCATATAAGTAATTAAGGAAGTAGCTTGCTACGCTAGTCTGGGTAGAGGTGTTACCGATGCCTCAGGTGTGCAAGGAACGTAAAATCGGAGGTGCTTTTAACACGCGGCTGACCAGAGTCCTATCTGGTGCCACGGGAACCAGTAGCCCCTAGGACTTGTCCTAGACTGGTTATTGGTGAGGCCCCTTCGGGGATCACGTGGTGGCTGTGGTTAAAACTCAAAGATACGCGGGGAGAGGTATGGGCTGGATGATTGTGTCTTCAATCATGGGCTAGTGGCATGATGTGGATGTTCTCTTCAGGCCATATATCTCTAGGTGCTGTTGCTATTCGACAGAGCTGCTCTAATGGTTACGGTAGGTGAAGCTTCAGGTCAAATTGGGGTAAAAGTTCCACTGCCGTGCCATTTGGGTAGTAGGAGGTTAGATAGCTCCAAGCATCTTAGCAAGGTGTCTGTACATGGTCCAGCAGCCTGTACGGAACTTGCTACCATGTTGTCCCTGTTGGGGGCACATGTTAGTTGGCATTTCCTCATGTGCCCTTGACGGGGGCTGCTGGGGCGGTGGTGAACGTGCTTTATTCACCCTTGTGCAATAGTGCACCGTCAGGTTAGGCCTTCGGGCAGGTACTGACGTGAATCTTTTGCAACTCTGACCCCAAAACCCAAAGTAACTTCTTCCCGCGATTTAGGTTTCAACCACAGCCTCCAACTAATCTCCGAAGTGGCCTCACCTCGCTTAGGATCTACTGCTCCTATGGCACCAGATGGGTCTCTGGTCAGCCGTGATTTGAAAAAACCCAATACTGAGAGGGGAATTAAATTCTGAGGCTGAGGTAAAGGTAGAGTAGCCTGCTTTTACCTTTACAATACTTCTTATACGCTCTGTTATTTCAAATATTGGGTTATAAAATACAAGTCTTAGGGATTGTCAACAAAAGGTCCAGGTTCGTAAATACGAATCATTCGATTTCGCAGACAAAGCAATACCTACAGGGGAGGCCTGACTTGTCCCCACCAAATATTTTTCAATAAGATCGGAAGTAAGATCCGTCTTTTTAATAGAGCCAAATACTTAATCGAGAGAATAATTTGAATATTAATACCAAATGTTTTATATATATTAAAAAAGAAAATCTGACAATAATCAACTGAAATTGCAAATAAAAAATTAAATATTTTCTACAGACGATTTAAAATGTACATATATGTAATACAGTCGTATGGTACAAAAACTTATATTAAACTTATATATTGGCATGCTTATATAAATGATACTGGGCACGAATTACTAAAAAGGTCATAATTAAATTTGCAATTGCATCGATGCTCTTGATGCTTTTCTCCATTTGCTAGATATAGACAATGTCTCTAGGTATAATCCATTGGAACCGAAACTGAACGATTGCCTCATGTTAAATAGACATTTCGATTTTAAAGAGGAATTGATTAGAATAGAATTTGATCATACATTTTAAAAAAGGACTTTTTTCAATAACTGCGGGCTAAGACTGCAGCCAAGTCTATATGTTTATTTGATTTTTTTTTTAATATTAGTACATACATCAAGAAAAAAAATTATTAAAAAATTGTTAAAAGTTCAGTTGAAGACCAAAAGTATATTCCTTCTGAGGTTGTAGCTCTTCACACTTGAAGTATTTAATAATGCAATTGTATGGTATACAATTTTCACTACATTGATTGTATTAAGGAGAAATTATTAAAAATTAAAAATAAAGATGTGCTTGCAATTCGCCGCTTAAATAGATAATTTCGTGAACAGTTTTTCTCTTACTGTATGTCATAGCAACTGAGGTAACTGACCCAGCAGAAAAAAATGGTAGCCGCTTTTAAGAAATATTTTAATTGCTTCCGACGCATCCATTAATACCTTCTTTTTTACTTCTTAGGAAGTTATTTATTTCTTGAAGTGCAAATGGAAACAGTATTTTTTAATTTTTAATTGGAACTATTATAGTCACCCAAAAAAAAAATCAAATTGTGACTATTCAATATGAAATTATTTTCCATTGTAAAATTAAAAAAGAAAGGAATTGACTGCTCTTAATATGTCGAAGATGGCTTATAATTTAGTGAAAGGCATTAAGAACGGAAATCTTGTAATGTCAAGATTATTTTAAAATTGTTGGAAGCATCTTAATTCGCACCACAATTTTTGCATTTTTTCACTTCTTTGGAATCTCTCTAAATTATTTTATGCATTTGTTAACAGTAACGATTTGGACGTTGGTGTGGCTCAAGTGGTAAACGTCATGACTAAATAACATTCAGAATTTCGAGTCTAAGTCTAGTCGACAAAGAATATCGAATAAAATAACAAATATATAAATTAAATGTAATAATTATTTTCATATCCAATGTATAAAATTTGAAGTACTTTTAACAAATTTGTTTTTTTTTTGTCTTCTTAACATCTTGAGCATGAATTCAAATCCAGTGAATAGGAGTCATCTGGCAATGACAAGCCGATGTTAATTTCATTAGAAATATACCGAATTTGAACTAATTGTGGATCACAAGTTGTGGATCTTATTGAAATCTTTAGAAGTGACTCTTTTTACTGGGTGATATATATTTAACCACAAGTTGCGCTTGTTGGTAAAATAAGCGCTGATATTAACCTTTTAACATTTTACAGACTCAACAATTTAGTACAAGATCAGGGAAATTTCGGGCATATATAGTTCAGTTAATACTCGTACCAACAACAAATCTTTTTCTTGATCTGCCTATCCGATTGCGGATGTTGGCGACCATACAATTTATTGATTGATTATTGATTAATTAGAAGTCTACAACCTTTTTCCAAATTAACTTTGTATGCATATATACATTTTTCCTTTCTTCACATTATATTCTATTCTAGGTTTCTAACAATTTCTGCAAATATACTTCTTCTTGCGGCTGTTAGTAACTGTCCTGCATTGCTTATCCCAGTCCATAGATGTGTATTACGAAGCCATAAGAGTTGTTTTCTATCAATTCTCCGTCTTCCAACGATTTTTCCCTACAATATGAGTTGAAGTAAATGCTATTTTTGATTTATTATGTGGTCCAAGTATGATGTTTTTCTGCATTTTATAGTTGTCAGTAGTTTGCGATCCTGGCGATTTTCAAAGCACTTCAGTATTTGTTACACGATCCACTCATATTTTGAAAGCTTCTAATTTGTCCATGTCGGCTATTTTTAACCTCCAGGTGAGTCTCCATTACGTACAGCAAAACTGTCCGAACGCAACATTTTACAAACCAAAAATTTAGATTGATATTGAAGTTGCGGTTTGTAAGGATTTTTTTTATTTACAAAATGCTGATCTAGGCATATCTATTCGACATTTGTTTTCCATAGATGGATCCCAGTTTTCACAACAAATAAAAAAAAACCAAAAAATATTAAAGCAATTCAGCTTATTTGCAGTTTATTGCTTGCGATGTCTGTGCTGTATTTACGAATATAATTTTCTTTTATATATATATATTTTTTTTCATTTTATTTTTAATTATTCAATAAAAATTCTTGCAGTGTTTATGAATATTAATGTTTAATTTCCGTTTTTATTCTCTGCCATATTTGCATAAAGTAAACGAGTGATGGCACACAAATAGTATTTCAGTGTACAACGAACTTTACTGGCAGACGTTCATAAATACGTTTTCGCCCTCTTCTTCTCCAAAGCCGTTATAGTTGCGGTAGGTAGTTCCGTAAATAAATAGACTGCCTTAGGGTACGAACAGAGTGAACGCTGAAAGCCGAGCGGAGATTGTCAGTGCGATAAAGATTGTCAGTGCGATAAAACTGGTTACATACAATTCAATACAAATAAGCGTGTGTATAACACAGTGAACGCCGACAAGAGCAGAGAGCAAAGCTGATGAGTGCGAGAAAACAGTTTCAAAGCGTATTTCAGCGCCGAAAACATTGTTTATGTTTACTTTTTAGCGTACAGTCGTGTTTTTTTGATGGTTTAAAATAAAAAAAATGAATATCGATCAAATAATAAGTGAAATTTTTTCCCGGCCTGCTTTGTGGGACCAAAAAAACAAATTGTATCACAATCGTGTTTTAGTGGAAAAATTGTGGGCACAAAATTGTTTCACACCTATCTTGTCCAGAATGTAATCAAAGATTTCAATTTTCATTCGGGTATATTTATCTGGATATTTTCTTAAATCATCATATAAATGATGAAATTCACCAAATTTATTCTTTTTTAGTGTAATTGGATGTTTTCCAAATTCTTTGGTGTTAATAATTGCATTAATCACACTAGGAGAAGCAAAATACTCTTCATCAGATGAATCCATTACCGTGTACAGCAATTTTATAAACACAAATGAACAACAAGACTAAATGACAAAAGCAAAACACATGGAATAAACAGAATTTCAGCGCTGATTCTCGCACTCACTGTGTTATACACAAATCTTTTTCTCGCATGAAAATAAGCGTCAATAAGCTCGGCTCGGCTCCGCTCGGCATCAGCGTTCACTCTGTTCGTACCCTTAACGAACGAAAAACAATAACTGAATGACACTTGAGATGTTCATTTTCATTTTATTTAACATCCACTACACGGTAAAAAAATTATATAACAAAATTATTTTATTAGAATTATAAGAATTTTTTTAAATAAACTACTGCTGTGATTGAAATCTATGGATTAAGTGTGTTTGTTTACGCATAGAAAAATACTATATTATAATATGTGTAAGAATATTATGTTTTTATATATTTCTTATGGGAATCATTCTTAAGGAATGACATTTTCATAATTTCCAAAGTGTTTACACATATGATGTAAACGACCTGCTAATTGCACCTGTTTTATCGTTAACTTGTTGGTTCATGTTTATTTTTAATTTTTCTTGCAATTCAAACACAATCTTCATATTTAAGTTAATTATAATTAATATTTCATAAAGCGGTGAAGTTAGCTACGCCAAGTTCCAAGTAAACAAGTCTTTGACGTAACTCGTCACGTCAGACGTATCTAGCAAGTATGTCTTACGTTATACCTTGCAAATTTACATACTTAGAAAAATATTTCATTTGACATTAAAAATTAATTGCTGTTAAAGAAAATTTTGGTTTAATTGAAATTGTTGAAAGGATAGAAAGGATGGTTCAAATAACTTTTAATTTTATGTACACCTGATCACGCACTCTTTTAAGGAATAGGAACATTTGACATTTATTAGGAATCCGATAAGAAGACATATTTATGACTGTTTTGGCTGCAATTTTATTAAATAAATTTAGCAAGGCTTTGAGCTGTTAAATATCTGTCATCTAAAAAGTAATTTATTCAGTGAAAGGTTCGCCATTTATGAATGCGGTTCGTTTAACAACCGAAGAACGCGTAAAAATAGTAAAAACTTACTACAAGTGGTTCAAATATGGCCACTTTTCGAGCATTACGCTGCTATTGTAGTCGTCATAACCGACCTATTGTGCAAGGGATTGGCAAGATTATAAAGAAATTTAAATAAACTAGAAGCGTTATAGATGTGGTCGGGCCTGTGTATCATCGCAATTTGCGCACTGCTGAAGATATCGCTTCTGTTAGTGAAAGTGTGGCGGATAATTCGAATTTGTCGATCCTACGTCGTTCTCCGCAATTGGGCTCATTATGGCGTATTTCACGTTTAGATTTGTACCTCCATCCATATTAAGTCCAACTCACGCAACAATTAAGCCGGCAGACCATTCACAAGGCAGTAGATATCATGATTGGGTGCTGGAGCAACAGAGCTGGAGGTGATTTTTCGAACAAAACATTTCTACAGCTATAAAGCTCTTTTCTCACTCGGTCGTTACGTCAACAAGCAACCCAAAATTTATTATGGAATAGACATTGCACCCGTAAGAAGTGTCTGTTTGGTGCGCATTATGGTCTGGAGGTATTGTTGCGGCGTATTTGTTCGAACACCACGCATGAAGAAGTGCTACCGACAATTCAGATCGCTTTTACCGTATGATAATCGACTTTTTTTGCCTGCAGTCGAAGATTATGAACTGAAGGTTATGTGGTTTCAACAAGACGGTACCACGAGCCACACAATTCGATCGATGTTGGGTTCATTGCATGGGATGTTTTCACAACGCGTAATTTCCCTTTTTGGCGACGTCAATTGACCGCCTTTTTTGCAGAGGCTACATCAAAGACCGTGTCTACGCGAATATATTCCTAACGTTGGAGGATTTGAAAACCAACATTCTTCAAGTTATCGCCGAGTTACCGTCAGAACTGTATGAAAAAGTGGTCGACCCACTGCACCAACCAACCTAGATGTATTTTGTACATAATGGCAGGGTTCAAGCATTATCATAGCTTTATGTGTTTTTTATTTAAGTTCACTTTTGAAACCGAGAAATGGATAACCTTGTAAAACAATTATAAAATAAAATGCTAGGAGTAAGTTGAACAACAATGTGACAGCTACAAAAATGACATTGACTTTAATAAAATGGTTACGACTACGAGTATATAATTCAATCATAATTTGTTAATCTTAGAATATGTATGGTCACCTCAAACATAGACCTACACTAATCACCCTGATGTCACGCCATCAGGATATCTTGCGCAGGTTTCCAACGAACTTCTTGTCAGATGTATAGAATTTTTTACATTTCCTTCCTTTCCTATTTATTGTGGCAATTTTTCTTAAAGCTTGTTTAGCTTTCGCTGAAAGACTTAATGGTGGATTTAAATTATTTTCAAGACACATTATCACCCCACGAATTCCATCATAAAATTTTCTCTTGCAATTTCTACATATTATTGTCCCAGAATCAGTCTTCCAGTTTCTCTTAAGAAAGTTGCTAAAATATAGTGCCTTGCAAAAAAAATCAATTCCTTCCTCTTAGTGTATTTTTCAATCTAGTGCCTCTGCGACTATTAAAATTGCATGAATCATAAATGGTAGCAAAATAACATGGAATAAAATATGCATGTGGTGAAACCCACAAACAGCTCACAGTTATTTTACTATAAATAAATCTGCTGATTGTTTTTTGATTTAATACTTTCTGCAGTTTATTCAAATGCTAAAATATTAAAGCAGAAGCTGAGTACATGTGTATGTATGAGAAAATTTTATTTATCAAATAAAACCGTGAGATTTTTACAAAATTAATTAGAAATTGTTACCTCTTGGCATATATTTAGATTTCAAAGAAATCCACCGCAATATGAAGTCTATTTGAAAACAAGGTAATTATACGATTTTATTGGTATATAATTATAGTCTACAAACCCTGCAACTTGTTTATGATAATTCGGACCTGATAATGCCAGCAACATCTTCAGCAAGATCTAATAATTTACTGTGTTGGAGACGTTAAATACGCTAGATTTGCTAGTTTTTTTTTTTTTTTTTTTTTTTTTTTTTTTTTTTTTATATTGGGCTTCTTAAAATCGCGTTCGTCCCAGAAAATCAAGACGAAATGTGTGGTCAGTTATGGAATCATTCTACTTGAGTTCAGTACTCCATCACAAGGACTTACATATTTATTATACATCGGAAAGTATTGCCCCTTCACAAGGACTTAAATATTTATTATACATTGAAATGCATTGTCGCAAATGGAAACAAATTCGGTATTTTATGCTTAAGCCAAAAGTATAGAACTACACGTAGCAGTGCTTAGTCCCTCAGTCGTTATACGTTGTTAAACTTATTTTTTACTCACAAGAAAACAAAAGACTTAATGTATGTGAAGATAAATTTAAATTTAAGTATCAGAGACACGATCCAATTTCTTTAACAGTCCTCATTTTTTGGATAACAGAGCGCTGTTAGCCACTTAACAGTCATGGGTGATTTCAAGAAGTGTGTATAATCTAGGAACTGGGACCGGAACCGTACAAGACAACACATGGAACAGGTGCTCCAGAGTATAAGTGTTGGACGCAAAATAAAAGCACATGCAAAAAACGTTCAAAACAATACAAAAAAAAAGCAATTATAAAAATAGAAATTTTCCCGGAGAGATAATTGGTCTTTATGGAAAAATAGAGAGTTATAGGTATATCCCACTATATAGAAATGCTGCTTTAGACGGTCCTCTAAGGAGCAGATTAGGTGGTATTTCTGAAATAATTTTGAGATACTTAATATTGAAATTCATTATTTGGGATATTCTCCCCAACTAATCGTTAGAAACAATTAGATAGAGCTTTTGCAAAATGCATAGAAAAAATCAAAAGTTTGTTGTGGCTTTAGCTCTTCATATGGCAACATTTCATTGGTTGCTAAAACCAAATCGTCAGTGAAGTTTAAGCAGTTTGGAAACATTCAACCTCGGATGTTTATGCCACATAAATCAAATACAATATGAGAATTTCAATATTGCATATGAATTACAACAAATACTTAATCACAGTAGGCTTAGAATGTTTCTATACAAACCAACACAACAAACAATTTACTCAACGTGAGTCTATTTTATTTTTCTCTCAACTCCCATACAATCATTAACGACCAATGGGCCTTTAATTGTATGCTTTATACTTAATAAAGAACTCACAAGCCAAATGAGTATTATGAAAATTAAATATAATAAAAAATTTATACATTAATTTCATTACTTTTAAAATATAAGTAAACTACTAATGGCCAGTTTTTGACGTCATATTTAAATATTAATTATCTAATAAGTTCGTACTTTTATATCAACTCCATGATACGTAAATATCCAACTTTGCTTTTTTAAAGTCTATTTAAGTTCAATATATTGACCATATGATTTTGATGATTTGTTGTTGTTTTTCAGACATAGAAATATGTATATCACCAAAATTAGGTGTAATAAATTTTATGAAAAATTAATCATAAATATCTTCTATTCAAGCTTTTTGTGTTTTTTAATGTTTATTTTATAAATTTTATTTTGTCCCTAAACTGTAATCGTATTCTTCAATATTTCTTTGTTTAAATTAAACAGCTGTTTTTGGAAAACTCAGTGTTACCATATTATCATAACACTTAAAGAAGTGTATTTAAGTACAAGTGTATTTTAATTTAACTTAAATTAAAATAAAAATTAATTAAATATGTATTTAAATACGATGTCAAAAACTGGCCATAAGATTTTAAGTCATGAACAATATGATGCATCATATTTAACGACAGTCATTATGAGTTAACGAAATGTGACTAAATTAGATCAATAAAGGCCACTTTTGGTTTTCGGGCTTAGTTTCACTGTCTAAAAATTAATTTAATTTCGCATTAACAGAGCATGAAATTTTTGGGTAGTAATTTAAACCTTCGAGTATTACCACTGAATTACCAAAAGTGGCAAAATTTTTTGCAAATTCTAAGTGTGCTATCGAAGCAAGTTGATTTTCTTTTTATAGAAGAAGAAGAGAAAGAAGTTCCCCCGGTGTGCCACGGCTTATACATCCTATCTTGGTGGTTTGGTGTTGTGCTTCTTGGGTTATGGAGTCATCAGGTTTTCGCGCATAGGCCTTTTTAATAACCCCTAAAAACTCAATTCCTGAAATAAGAGGGTAACGGGCGCGCATGCAAGTAAATTAAAGGCAAAAGTGGGTTCGCTCGCTCGTGCGGATGAGTAATATGATCTTTCCAGACCTTGATCTTTGGCCAGTTACTCATAAAACTTAATATATTTTTACCCAATCCCTGAAACAACAGGGTAACGAGCGTGTATATAAGTATTTAAGGAACTAGTCTTGCCTAAGCTAGTCTGGGCAGAGGTGTTGCCGATAGCTCAGGTTTACACAGGACCTAAAATCGGAGTTGTTGTTAACACAGGGCCGACCAGAGATCCCATCTGGTACCACGGAAAGCAGTGGTCCCTAGGACTTGTATTAGATTGGCTATGAGGTGGTGAGGGCCCTTCGGAGATCTCGTGGTGGCTGTGGTTAAAACTAAAAAATACGCGGAAACAGTTATGGGTCGGATGAGTGTGTCTGTAAATGCTCTCTCTTTAGGCCATATATCTCTATGTGGTGTTGATTTTCCACAGGGCTGCCCGGGCGGATGCGGTTGGTCCAAGATATAGGGACTTCTTACTGCTGGGCAATGGGTTGTAGGAAGTTAGATAGCTCTAGCACTTCAGGAAGGAGTTTGTACATGGTCCTGAAGCCTGTACAGAATTTGCTAACTTGTCGTCCCTATCTGGGGCACATGTACATCCGCACCCTATGTGTGCCTCTGGAAGGGACGACGTGGACGGTGGTGAACGGCTTTATTCACTCAGTGCGAAGAGCACCGCCAGGTTAAGTCTTATGACGTAAATCTTTAACATATTTGTGTATAATGTGAGTTTTTCGTAAGTGTTAAATAAGCATACATTTCCTCACTGCAAACTTCGCCATCATTAAAGAAATTCCGTTTTATTTGAGTTTTTTTAATTCTCATTTGTTTATATTATTTTGACAACTGGTCATACGTATACATTCATGTGTGACTCAGTTAATACGAGCTTATATTAATTTTCAGATTAGCTAACTAAACAATGTCAATAGGTTTAAAATCGAACCCAAAAATTAAATAATAATGAATAAACAATAATAATGAATAAACAACAATTTAAAAATTAAATATGTGGATTAAAGTTAATTTAATCTAAGATCTCAAAACCACTCACCAAAAACTGCTCCCAAAGAAACTAAACTGCCAAAGCTGTTGAGAACATTGAGAACTACGCCACAGCACTGAATAAACTCTTGGATATTGATGTAAAATTTTCCAAAACTTGACACTCAAAGAAAATGGGTCTAGAAAAACTCATATTCAAACTTAGTTAATCACTTAAACTGTTAATCTTCATAATTGAACCCCATTTTGCCGTCTACATAAGAATCGTTTATTTAAGATATTTATATTCCTTAATAACGAACAATCTCTTATAATTATTTTCTAAATAAATTTGAATACTTAATTAAATGTTTAAATTCTAAAATCTATTTAAACATCTTAGCTCAGCCATTTTCCAGGTATCTGATTACATCAAAGTATTTAATCAATAAATTATTATAAAATAAACAACGGATACAGTACAGCGGCATCAGCAGCAGTGAATAGAAACAGCAATAGTACGAGCAGTTAGTGACAGAATTTGCAGCAAATTCGTTAGATTTTTTTTTTGCAAAATGCAAATAATATTCTCTGATGTAATTGGAAAATCTTTTTGATTAAACCTTGTAACACTTAAGCAGAGATTTATTGTTTTGGTTGGATGGCGGGTAAAATTTCTCCACTCAATATAAAACTCATGACTATTTAATGTAATTTAATTTTTGGTAGCTTTTCTTTTGAATTTATTTAAAAAGACCGTGTATGCCAAAGTGGTAATGGGTATAAAATAACAAAAAAAAAAAAAAAATCATGGCTGAAAGACAGTTTTCTAAAGAAGCGGAATATTAAAAATACGCAAATGGCTTAAAAAAGACTCTTTTAATGTAAAATCAATAATTTTAATTCTTAGATATACAGCGTAATACATACAGTTTTTTTTATAGTAAAACTTAAGAACTGAATAAATAATTAGAAGAGGTTATATTTGTATAAAATTTTCAGTGTTCCACGGCACATATAAGAAATCATAAATTTTATTTATAAAAAATTAAGGAGCTCATCACCCGTCGTAAATTGACATGATAATTAAACAATTTAATTTATTATATAAGTACATGCCTGCGTTTCATTGGCGCTAGCCACATCATCTGTACTCCTTGGCCAAATCATGGCTTTCAAACTTGTGTACTTATACAGAAATCAACCAATACTATATGAGAATTCGATAGAATTAAATCATATTATTCTAATTGTGATTTACAAAACATAGAAGTATAAAAGTTTTAGAAAACTTGTATACAAATACAACACAATAAACAATTATAACCGACTTGCGTTTTTTTAATTTTAAAAGTCAACAACAAACATTACATACGACTATTTTTATTAGTTATTTTGGAAATATCTGCAATAATGAATTTAATAAATATGTGAAAATTAAATTTAAAAAAAAGTTAAAAATAAATAACTAGAAAAATTAAATCTTATACTTGTATTAACCAAGAAAGTAACATTCGACCTTCGTAGACTAGTAGGTAGTGTACTAGACACGTAGTGCGAAGGTCCTAGGTTCGAATCCTGTCGCAGAACTCTGGCAGTTTGTGTTTGATAAATAAAGGGAGCGCACAACAAGCCTTCACTGGCTTAAGTGTATGTCGTATGACATGGGCTATCACACCCCTCCAATCAACCTAACCTAACCTAACATTCGATTTAGATATGCGCATGCGCTAGTTAATAAAACAATATATTTATAACGTAGATCTAATATGAGATCATTTATGTATATAAAAATCAGGTCTTACACTTCACAAATATTAAGAAAAGATTTTCTAAATGAGTTATGAAAATGCACAACTTCCGTATGATCATACATCCGGAAATGGTGGAGATCATGACCAAAGAATGACAATTTGTGATTCCTTTGTCTATAAAAAAAAATTGTTAATATAATCCCTAGAGTTGATTCATGGCATCAGCCTTGTGTTAAACAATTCTGTCAAAAACCCCGAATTCAATACCAATCGAACAGATTGCAAAACCGAAGCAACTATGGGTTAGTCTAAAACCCAATATAATCCATTTCAAACCTTTTCATACAAAAAGTAATCTAAAACTCTGTCCTTAAATATAGAAGTTATGCGATAGTTAGTTTTCGAGAATATCTTGGGACCCGACTATAAGCGAACAGTTTCAAACAATCAAAAATTTTGAAAATCATTTCACAAATGATAAAGTTACGTATAGACACATATAATATTAAGAAAAAATAAAAAATATACACACGATTTCATAACCTCCTACTATTTTGGAATCAGTTAAAAAATATATATATTCCATCGGTAAATAGATTTCCAAAACCATCATCACTTATATTTTCTATTTGAGTAGATATAGACCAATATGGATTTATAGCACACAGAAAAGCAATTACGAAGAAGGACATGCATTCCGTTGCGCATGAGTATCGAAGTGATTTTTCGAGTTACTCTTTAAACCTGAAAATTAAATTTGTTCTCTATTAACTTTCAATTAGTTGGCCTATTGACATTAAATAAGTGTCAAAAGCCTGTGTTCATTGAAATCAATTTGGCACCCCCAAAAACGCCCGGATACTTAATTTCATACATCTAGAGTCAAAAATAACGACGCCATTAATTTTGTCCGGTTTTGGAGCTCAAATGCTCCTCTGTGCGGCGGTCACTAAGTTAACTGTTGTACACAAGGCGTTACAAGGAACTAAACATTTAAATAAACTGGTGACCGTTCTTATGTAAATTGATCCATGATAAAACGGTGCTCGATTAATAATTTGTGCGTCCTGAATACTTCCTGTTCTTGTCTCAATAAGTTATTTTGACCAAGATTTTTAAAAATTATTTGTAAAATGTCCTTGATGACTATGCAACAGGCCTGTAAGATAACCTTTCACTTACATAGAGAATAGACGTGGCAGTGTCATGGTTGCAGCAACTAAATTATGATACGAGTATCTGCAATAATCAGTACATTTATGTGGCAGACTTCTGACTGACTTCAAATGAAATTCTGCCAACAACAAACAAGTTTACGTATACACTTTTACCATTCAATTATTTCCCTTCTCATGAACTCTAATATGATTAAGCCACAAACAGAGTATGATTGAAAACTAACTTCAGAAGTATTTATTACACGAGTACGTACTGGACAACTTCCAATTCGGCTTTTGGTAGCATTACAGCTCGAAACCCCACCACTTACACAGAGCTAAACCAGTCCAGGACAAGTCCTAGGAGATACCGAATATCGTGGAGGAGGAGGAAACAGGTCTCTGGTCGGCCGTTATCATAGCACTAGCCAATGACCACGGGCCAATCCGACAATCGCGAAAGGCTACAAGAGACTGGCGATTATTTCCAGTTTATAACGCGACGGAGGTAAAAGGAGCTGTGAGATCCACAGGAAAGCTAGCTCCCCCAAAGGAACCCCATGCTTAATAACCATCAAATTTTACGACGAAATGATCTCAGCATGAAATTTAATTTTGATGATAATCTAACCTCGATTTCAGTCATTTATGTAGTTCGAAAATAATGTGTAGCCCTTGAATTATAGTCATAGCAACAATGTTTATTTTTATTTACTTTAGCAAATGTATTAAAAATTAAAGAGCGAGTGCTTCAGCTTTCTTACATTTGCCACAGTTGAATACTTAGAATTAATGGCATATTCCAGTCAAATAAGTTTACCTTAAGTAAAACTAGGGTTGGGGTCGTGTGTGTGCGAGTATGTCAACAATAACAAATAAAAGAAAGACAAGGAATACATAATTAGTCGTTGTAATATTCGTGTCATACATTGAAATACACAGTACATAGGAAGCACTCGTATTTTATTTCCTTTAATAATTAATAGAAAAATTCTAATGTTTACCTAAAGTGACATTTCAAAGAGTGGAAAAAAACCCAGGAACGTATGCTTGTTTTGCTTGTATTTGGCTTATTAATTCAATTTTCTATTTCCTATTTACTCCTTAAAAATTATCACATGTCAAAAAAACGTTTTCTTAATAACAACCCTGTGGGATATTTGTAACAATTGTTCCAAAAGAACTTGTCCTACGATTAGTCAAAAAAGTTCCAGTGAAGGTGTGAAGACAGACCACTTAACTGGTAGGAAAAAAATATAATGTTTTATCTTGGATGTATTTATACAAACAAATACCTGTCCATCTTCTTGGAAGTTTCTGATTGCGTCCTACGACCGGAAAGGGAAAACTCTAGCAAAATACCGTGTAAATCAACTGAAACTGCCTTTGCATTCAAAAAGTTAAGGAAAATATTGGACTGATGAACACTTGAAATGAAGTGAATGGGCCACGCTCACTTTGTAACGTTTTTTTTTAACTAGTGCTTATTTCGTGAATGGTAACACTTAAGCTCATGTCTGATAATTAGTTTTATCCTTCCGCTGAACGAATATGGTTGTGTATACGCTTGAACATCGCTTCGCTAAGTGGGCCTGCGATCGACTTACAGAAGATGCCGATTTTACCAAAAAAATCATCTTTTCAGGTAATGCTCATTGTGATTTTGGCGGGAATGTAAACAAGCGAAATTGTCGCATTTGGGGCACAGAAAATCCGCACGCATACATTGAAAAGCCGGTGCACCCAAAACGAGTCACTGTTTGGTGCGGATTTTGGTCCAGAGGCATAATTGGGCCATTTTTCTTCGAAAATGAGCAAGGAGTGGCCGTTACAGTCAATGGTGATCGTTATCGGGCCATGTTAAACGAATTTTTGTTTCGGTATACAAGTAGAAAGTAAATAAACAGAAAATTTTGGAAACGAGAACTTTTTACTTGTAGGCACGGCTCTTCGCCAGGCCAATTCAGCCGCCTCCTCCTCTCCCAAGCTGATAACACTGATCTGTAGTTACGCACATATTTTTAACCGACATCAAAAAAAGGAGTGTAATTTTTTAATGTATTTAATGTTTTTACCCTCATAACTTCATCATATGTGAACCGATTTAAATTTTTTTTGTTTGAAAGGGTTTTGCTTCGAAAATCAGACGGGCAATTTGCCCGCCCGAAGTATTGACTATCTCACAACTACCCCATTTATGTACCAATTTTGATAAAATGCTTATTTGGAAATATAGCTTGAAGTTTTTTTTTCACAGAAATTTAAGTGGAACCCGGACGGATAAAGTGGCCGTCAGAAATAATGATTATAACACAATTTCGCCATTTATAGACGGGTGTTCAAAACTATTTTGTTTTTGTTGTAAAGGGTTTGCTTGTAGTTTAGTCCTAATAATTTGTTTTAAATCCGACGGTTGATTCGTCCTGAAGTCGGAATTATTTAAAGCCCCTTCACCCTGTATTATAAGTCTTTAGATTTCCATTGGATTGTTTTCAAGAAAGAAATCAAACGAAAATTGTTAAGATTGTCAAATAATCTAACGTAAAAGTTCATTTCGTTTTAATCCAAGTGAAATAAAAAATATGAGTAGAATATAAATAATAGTTTCGTATAATTTGGCTGATTCTCAAAAATATGGAGATGTATTTGGGGAAGTTTCGACCACCCTCCACCCTTCCACAGTTTTTTCCTTTTTACGGAATATCTAATAAGTGACGCCATTTTCTATTTGTTAATAGATTACAGCACACCTAATGAAAAACTTTCAGGAATTGTAGATCCCCTTTACAAATTTCTTTTGAAAAAATTAGTCAAACCCCACACAAAAACATGAATGTGAAAATAAGGCCAATTTCCCATTAAAAAAACGGCCGTTAAAAGTACTGAGGCGAATATGAGGATCGAGTTCTTGCTTCTTACAATACATATTCATAAATATAATTTCTCATAAACGCGGCGTCAAAAGTACGGAGTCGGGCTAGACTGTAAGCAAAAAAAAAAAAAAATTCAAGAAAAGTGGACTTTTGACTGGATTTTTTCGTTACTTACAATACGAATATTGAGTTAAAATTATATATTATAAATGTAAAATTTCATAGTATGGTTACTTAACAAATATTCTTTTAATAATAATAAAAATTATGAAAAACAATTTGTTAAGTAAATTATAAAAATAAGTACAAACTTAATTTAAAATATGAAATACATATTGACAAAGAAATGGGAAATGCATTGCGTAGTACCCTTCAACGAGTGTTACCTTGTCGAATGATTTTTTATTTCAATCCCAGAACAAACTGAATTCATCCTTTCCCTTATTTGTTTACACTTTAATTTTAAAGTTTTGTTTCCAAAATGGTTTTTTGAACCCCGGCTTTCCCATTTGTAGAATGTTCATAAGCATAATAACTCAGACGCAACAATATTTTAAATATCGACAGTACAAAGTCAACACGCACATAAAATCTGCCATAATAATCGAAACTTTGTGTAATTGATTTGCAAATTTCAGGTTCGATTTCGAATTTTCGTACTTCAGTTTTCAAGAACGATTTTTACTGAAAGCAAGAAGAAAAAACTTAAATTTAGTACGTTTTTTTTTTCTTCCCGTGTATTGTTGCGGTTGAAAGATCCCTTGTTACTACGAGTACAAATACAAGTTATTTGTGACTAGGAGATATCTAGAACCACTCATACTTTCTAAGAAGCTGATTTTTGTTTTTGCCACCATTAGAGTGCCACCTGCTAACTTGGCAGCAATTTGTCTCATAATTCTTTTCCGTATTAGACGGCTGAAAAGTATTTTGTATGGATTTTAATAAATTTTTTCATGAGCGAGCGCAATGGTAAACAATTTAGGGTATATGTACGAGGGTGGCTTAATAAGTCCAGGACTTTTTAAATGAAACACAGGTTTTTAGATAAAAGATTACTTTATTTCTTAAAATAATCTCCTTTGAGCTCTATACACTTTGTAAAATACAATTTTTTATCCCTTCCAAATTTATTTACTTGTGAGATGACTTCATCGTTGGACTCAAATCTCTTTCGGCCGAGCCATTTCTTCAGTTTTGGAAACAAGAAAATGTCACTCGGGGCTAAATCCGAAGAATAGCGCGGATGAGAGAGCGATTTATGGAATTTTACCATGGAAATTGCACATATGTGCACCCTTGCATTGTCGTGGTGGCAAAGAACTTTATTCTTGACAAAATGAGGTCTCTTTTTAAATACTCATTAAATCGACCCAATAAGTTGGCATAATATGCGCCCTTTTGAAGGTAGTCTATGTGGATTATACCGAGTGCATTCCAAAAAACTGTTGCCATGATTTTATTGGCTGACAAACCCATCTTGGCCCTCTTTGGCGTCAGAATCCCATGTTTTGACTGCTATTTGGTGGTGGATATACGTTTCGTCCATGGTTACCAAACGATCTCAAAAATTCGCCAATATTGCGCTTTATCGACGCCATAGACTCCTGCAGAGTTGTCATTTGTGACATCTTACATGCTTGTACGGCCACAACGAATTTTAGCAAACCACTTGTTCTTACCATTGAGATTTGTGGCGTGCAATTCCTATATCAAACTTAACCTTGGTTTGAGTCATGTTCTTAATGAACATTTTCTCTTCTCATCACTGTCAAACACTGTCAGAGGCGGGAAATGCAAAAAGCCGCGGACTTATTGAGCCACCCACGTACATTTGTACATTGTGTATGTACAAACGCCATATAAAAAAAATTCCATTTACAAGCCTGCGTGCGTGACAATAACCAAAATACCATAAACGCACAATTTTTACCATCAATCTTCAATTGCGTTGATTAAAAACTAATTGTTCTTCACACTTTCTTACCTGTCGTTAAACTGTTTTTGAGTTTTGATACCATCAAATCAGATGGCAATTAAATTAAATTAAAGTTTAGTACGTTGTGTTATTAAAAAATTAAAGAATTTAAAAAATTAAATATAAAATATTTAATAATTATTCTAGTTATTCTTTAACTTTTTTTAATCAATGACTTCACTATTGTTTAAGCTTAAGGCCTTTTTATTTATATACTCACACTCGTATGTGACAAATTTTCGGTTAAAAAAATATCCTAAGGGTGACACTTTGAAGAACGGAAGCGTTCTATAGTATCGACTTTCTCGTTTTTTTACATAAATGTTTGTATGGGTGTGAAGATAAATTTTAAAATTTGTAACCCTAGACAACAACCTTTGCTTTTAACAGAGTGATGTTATTACGCTAACATAGCTCTGTTAAACATCCAAAAACTTGCGTGGCACCTACCCGTTTGGACACCATGGCCAAAATCCTTCACAGAAACTATGTGTTTTAAAAGTTGAATTTTCAAAGCTGTATAATAATTTTTTCCTCCATTTCTGATTTTTTAGGAAAGACATAATAACATAAAAAAAGTTTTTAAATAAACTTTGTTCAAAAATATGGTTTTTATTCAACTTTTTGTGCATTAATCAAGTTTTTGGATGTTTAACAGAGCTATGTTAGCGTAATAACATCACTCTGTTAAAAGCAAAGGTTGTTGTCTAGGGTTACAAATTTTAAAATTTATCTTCACACCCATAATGTTTGTTCTATTTAATCAATATGTTTGTACACTTGCAAGGCATATTATTAATATTTAATTGTTACGTACATACGTGACAATTGAAGTTCTGTAGTTGTTCTGTTTTTTTTTTTATTTTTTACTTTCATATTTTCGACTTAAAGCTTTTCTTGCACAACGTAGACTTGTATTGCATCTTATTCTGTGATGTTCGAAAAGGCCGAATTTTCCAAAACGGTCTAGTAAAATGGCATCTTGCAGTGTTGTTTTTCAAACAACTACATATATCATTTTCATCAGATTCCTGAGAAGTCTGTTTTGATATTTGTCAAACGTATAAATAAACTCAGACAAAATTGATGACTGAAAATCTTTTATTTTCAAATGAAATTTCTAACGCTTATAAAAACCTGAGGAAAACAATGCAAACATTTTTTATCTCCTATTTCGCTTTATAAACGTTTAAATTTCAGTGTTGCTAACACGTTTATAATAAATTTCAGCAAAATAAATCGTTGCTTTGCAAACCCGGATAACTGGTGCAATCGCTGTTAATAGATTCAAATAAAAAAGTTCTCGATGTCCATCTATATAAATAATTAAAAAGGCCTGAAGCTTAAATATTTAATAAAGCTGTAAATGAAATACTTTTTATTGAAACTTATCGCGATGGCACTCATTAAATATTTGAAGTTTTTAAATTTGTTTCTTGTGGCTTAAAAATATACTGACGATTTGGTTAAGCGAAAAATGAAATGCCGCCATAATCGTATGGACATCTAAAGCCACAACGTACCAAATTTGAAAAGATTCCCCCTTATTATGATTGCCGCGTGGACGTCACATTAAGTCGATAGTAAAAAAGAAAGTAGTTCTGAACTCCTTGTAGGCAATAATTAACTAATATTGATGGCCAATTGTAATTTTATAAGCCATAGTAGTAGTAATATCCTATCAATAATATTTAATAGTTCACGATAACGATCCCACAATTGCAGATATATTGATGTCGACCTGGTGTGACGTCGACGTCTACAATCATAATAAGGGGGATTGAAATTTACGTGATTCAAAGTGAGTCAAATTGAAGGGAGCAAAGGAGTTTATAGCGCATAAAAAAAAGAGGTTAATGCGACCGGGCTTTCGACGACTGTGCTATAAACCAACCGTATCAGGCAAGTTTCATTAGATGAGTGGCCTCTCACAAGGTATCCTAGATGTATCAATTTCTGCCTTCTATTACAAGGTCCTTTTCATGTAAAGTCTTAGAACTAGAACTAGAACATTATCTCTAAAGGACGATTAGTTACGTGACAGATTCTGTGTCAGTTTCCTTCCCCTAAAACCAAATTGAAATTAAAAAAAAAATTGTTTTAGGATAAAATATACATGCAACTACTTCGCTATGATATTTTCAGTAGAGCAGGCACATTCAAAATAGTGTTTTGTTTTATTAAATAAAAGAAACATTTATGTAAAGAATCTAAAAGTAAAAAAATTATATACAAGCTGGCGCAAAAGTTATGTCATAATTTGAATTGGCTGCACATTTTTGCAGATGGCGTAAAATTTTACTGTGTTTTAAAATATAATATATGATGTTGATATGCAGAGAATTCGTTGTCTATAAGCCATGGAGCGATAAACACTTCAAGTACGTGGAGTTATTGTTACTGCTTATTTGACAAAATTTTAGTCGGTTGTGTTATCGCACCGTGAATTTCGTCATCGTGTTCCATATGCTCCACTTAAGTAGTCATCTTAACAAATAAAATTTACATTTTTGGGGTACATGAAATGCAAGAGGAGCCAGTTAGTCAGTGACTGTTTGGTTACGGTGTTTGCAATGAAAAATTGATTCGCCCTTATTTTTTTGAAGACGCCGATGGCAACACCGTATCAACTAGCCATTTGAGAGATATAATTTTTTCAAAATAATATTAGGGTTATTCACACCGGCCTTGTTAATTCGTTAGTCGTTATTCGATAGTTTTTTACGTGTATTTTGTTTTTGTAAAATTAACAAATTATCGAACTGCCGAGTAACAAAGTACCAGTCTGGCAAGCTTGGTAATTTTCTTGTTACTCGGTAACAAAGAATTTTCAATTAAATTTTTTACTATTTTTGTTTTTGCACTTTCTCGAGGCATTTTTGCTTTTTAATAAATTTAAATCATCTGTTTTGTAGCAAAAGTTACCGCACTACTGAGATAGAACAAAAAGTGTGTTCACAGTAAAGTGTTTTAACAAATTACCAACTAACAAATTACCGGATTAACAGACTCGGTGTGAATTCCCCTATTATTCATTTTACACTTTCAAATAAACTTTCTATGAAACCAGAGATCTATTTTTTAATTTATAACAAAAAGGCAGCAAATGTAAATACTAGCATTACTTTGCATTACCTTGTAAATAAACATCATTCTGTAATGGGGTCTGGTCAGATTTGAACTGCAGTCCATAAAGAAAAATTATGTTCAAAAATATTTCGACTAGAAATTTTAGTTATTCTTTTTATTTATTAATTATTTTAAGTTTGATTTGCTGAACTAGAAAGCTGTATAAATATTCTCTAAAACTAAATGAAACTTAATTAATTTTAAATACTTAATATCGAAATTTTATTATTTCGGGATATTCTTCCCAACTAACAATGCACTTTGCAAAAGCTCCAATTGTTTTAACAATTGGTTGGGGAGAATATCCCTAAATAATAAATTATGATATTAATTATTTAAAACGAAGATTTTGTTTTTAATTTTTGCCTGACTGAATACAATCATTAACGACCAACGGGCGTTTAATTGTATACATGTTGCAAGAAACATAAAACAGACTCATGCTCTAAACACATAGACGACAGCAGACAGCAAGCAGCAATATGTCAAAAATAAAATGCATGTATTTAAATGAAATCGATTATTTTGACGGCAGCACAGCAGCACGACTGCACAACAGCATTTGCTGCTGCTGCCAATTTAGGCTATTTTCTATTTTGACGGGCAGCACTAAACAAATATAGTGTTGCCACTATATATATAAATTGGATAAATAAAAACAAAAAAAAATTTTTTTTAATATTAAACATAAAAGAACATTACAAAAATACAATAAAGAAATAAATTTATGTATTTTTATAGTTTTTCTTGATATTATCACATTTTATTATCAATAACTTTAATTTTATTCATTATAAAATATATGTGCGGCATCCCTGAAATTTGTATTGCTAAAATATACATCAGCTGATTATTATGCTGTTGCTGTCTTCAAAATAATTATGAAGCTGACTTCAGAGCAGCATTTTAAGTTGGCGGCATTTGAAGCCGGGAATTCGTGAAGTCTGCTGTCGTCTATGTGTTTAAAGCTTCACGTTGAGTATAATTATTTGTTTTGTTGTTTGTATAAAAGCATTCTAAGCCTACTCTGGTTATGTATTTTGTTATGATTCATATATAATAGTGAATTCTCATATTGTATTTGATTCGTATGGCATAAACATCCGAGGATGACTATTTTCAAACTGTTTAAACTTCACTGACGATTTGGTTTAGCGACCAATGAAATGTGGGCATATAAACAGCTAAAGCCACAACAAACAATGCATTTTTTATTTAATTTTAATTTGAAACAAAAATATTTCCGTTCAACAAAATCAAAGCTTAAATAAATTGTAAACAATGTTGCACAATGTTATCGCATCTTAAAATCGTACTCGTAAGAGTAATTAATTAAAACATAATTCAAGTCCAATTAGCGATTTCGGAATGGTCATAGACTTAAAAGGAACGAAAATAAAAAAAGAAATAATAAATAAAAATAATTTTAAATCAGTTAGAAATGTAATCACGTTTAGTACTATAGTCCTACTATAAAAAGTATCACAAACGGCCAATCCCCAAATTTAGAACCATTGAGGCATCACATTGGCTTTCACAATAAAACGTTTAAAAAATCAACAAAAATTAAAATTAGAGAAATCACTTATGAAATCCACAGACAAGTATTAAATTAAATTCTATCGATAATGATAAGTGAACAAATTAAAAATAAAATGCACTTATGTATATACAATTAAGTAAATTTAACGATTTAACAAAATAATAAACTAAAAATAATTTTAGTTATTCAATTTGTTAGTTTCAAATTGCACTTGTATGAGAAAATGCATGACAAATTCATAATGGCAATGAGCATGTGTTTGTTTTCGCTGTTGTTAGCGGTTTTATATATACTTATATAAATACATACATACATACATATAAAAGTATAGTTGATTTTTGTACAACAACTGAAAATTATAATGGATGGGTTTGGTTTACTACTGACATTAAATCAATATTATTTATTAACTGTCTATCGAAGACACTAGTCTGTGTTGCATGCTACTTGGCGTACGACGAGTATGCATTGCGTGTTTGTTAGTTTAAGCGCCACTACAATAATGATCAGTTTATTAAATTTAACAACTCTTTTGTCCTATTGCTCTTTTCAATTGGTCTTTATAAAGTGAAGAAGGAACGTTTGTGGAAAATATGTGGAACAAAAAAATTCCTATTTTATTTCTTTTGTCTCGCTTCTCCCTCTCTCATTCTTTTTTTCTTACTACGTATGATAAGTTTGTTTGGAAGTGACTTGTAGCACATATTAGATTCATTGATGTCCCACCTTCATTCACTAATTACTTCACATGTACTTTATTATATTCTGGTATTTTGTTTCAATCATTTGTGACTTCAAATCACAATAATTATTGAATAAAACTGTTTATTTTTGAAAAAACACAAACATACAATCAGTATTAACGATTTGTTTATGTAAGTAATTTTTTTCCTTTAAAGTATTTAGAAAAACTATACATACATATGTAAGTATAGAGAATGAGGTTTGGGTTACACACTTGACAAAAAAAAAAAAATTACATTTAAAGGAAGTGAATACTTAAAAATAATGATCGCACGTCATTTGAAAACTTGTCATTAACACAAACGTCAATTGCGTCATATTTTATTTTTTTATAAATTGACAATACATTTACGATAATGGTTTATATGAAAGATTAAAGTTTTATATCTGGTAAAATTATTTTTTTGATAAAAAAATATTCTTCAAAACAACATGATAAGATAAAACTTTTCTAAAAAATAAAAAAAATAAAATATGTTATCTATTTGTGTTATTATTATTTTAATATAAAAATATTTCAAGTCGTAAATAACGTAACAGTGACATCCGTATTTTGCGAAATAATTATTTTTTTTTGTAATATTTTGTTGTTGTTCATTATTGTAGCAAATTTAATAAAAACAAAAATTGTTCACTGATTTAAAGCAATTAAGCTCAAATTTCTTAACTTAAACATCGGAAATTCATTTCAATATCATATTTGCCAGTCTAGCAAATTTACTACCATAATTTGTTACATATGTTAATTGTGTGGCAAATTTACTATAATTTTTGATTTGCAATTTGTTACACGAAACAAGAAGATATATTCAATAAATTGAATCAACGTAACGTCGTTATTCATCGTCTGTTTTAAATCAATATTCCCATTATCTATATTGACATTTATAGGTTATAGCAAACATATCGTGCCCTTACCGCGAAAAAAGTGAAAAGTAACATAATTTTCACTTTTTCATCGCAATCGATTATTTATGATCTCTGAAGTTAAACCTTAAAGTTTTATGGTCGTCAGAAGAGGCAACACAAATTTAGAGCGAAATTCACTTTTGCAGTGGCCATAAAACTCAGTTGCAAAGGCAGTTAATAAAAACGCTTCTCTTGTAAAATTTTATTTTTGTCCCTTAAGCTTTCCTTTGGTGGTTAAGGCAACGCAGCGCAAAGTCATTTTTATCGTCTATTGCAAATCAATACTTCCATTATCTATATTGACATTTATGGAATGCTGCAAACAAATGTTTTGTATTCTGTAAGAAAATTTGACACCCACGTTGCTATTGTTGTCAATGTTTTTGGCATTGAAGTAGTTTGGAAAAATAAATATTTTAAATGATAATCTTAAGCCAATTCGAAAAATTAGTTAAAAAATTGAACTGTAAAATCCCACATTTGCAAAAGGATTTCTCAAGGGCTCTATTCTGAATAATTTTTGAGGAACTGTGGGAAAACATTTCAACAGTGGTTAATGCCCTGGTCTTAACGTAAGGATCTAGTGATGTTTGGCAAAATGTTATATAACAAAATTACTTTTACATGTTTGGCGGAAACTGGCAAATCTGCTACGTTTTCGAAAGCAAATTAATCCTGAGGGTGCAGTTCTCGGCGTCCAATTTCAAAACCAAAGCCACAAATTTTTGTGAAAGTTCTAAGTTTAAATCGTTTCAGACACTCAGGTGGTATGATCATAATGTTGCTGCCAATTGGATGATGTTCCGAAGAAGTGTTGATCTACCCCACTTAGCAAATGAAGTGATATTGTCTTAAACCCGATTTTGTTCAGCCAAAAATATCTTTGAAAACTTTTCAAGAAATAATAAAAAGTATTTTTTGTTTGTTTGCATTTGCCATCTGAGTGTCTGAAAATGATGATGTCAACTTGGGACTGTCTTCGTCTCTGGTATCGAATATTATGTCTGACAATCCGAATGTTTGGCATCAATAGATAAGGTGTGAAATAACAGAATTAACAGGAAAAAAAAACAAAATATATAAATATATATTTTGTTGTAGGCTTTAAGCTGGCCTATATGCCCCATCTTTAAGCATATTTTAAGATATTTAAAACAGTTCATGCCTTAACAAATGCTCTACAAATATTTAGCTGAATATGAAGAAATAATTATTATTTGATTTCTTTAACTTTTTCTCAATTACTTTTATATGAATATTTCCAAACAACATTTTAATTGGCATAAGCACTAGCGAAGCCTTGAACATAAATTGACTTAAAACCCACAACAAATTAAATATAAAATTGACAGAATATCTAAAATAATCACAACAAAATTATTTACCAAACATGAAATACCTCAAAAAACTATTTTTAATTTATTGACACGTTTTCTGCTCGAAAAGAAAAGATAAGCTAAAAGAATATCTGAATAATTAAATTCTAAAATTTGCTTGTTCTAGCTGTTCATATGGCAACCATTTCATTGAAAAGTTTAATTATTCAAACATACCAATAAATTTAAATATTAAGTATCTTAAATGTTATCTTTATACCATATTATTATCTTTCGAAAAAATTATTAAGTCATAATTCGTAGCACTGTGCAGCGCCACAAGCCATTTCCACAAAAGTATCCCAAATGTTAGAAAATTTTAATCCAATAAAAATTACAACAGGTGAAGTTTCCTAGTTGAGATCTACATAAAATGAATTTTTATGATAAGCCGCACATTATATTAATAATGCACAGTGGGGCTTATCCATAAAAAGTGCAATTAAATTTGCAATTTCTAAACGTTTACCCGGATTTTAATGATACATCGAATGATTTATGCCTGAAGTTTGGAATAAACGTATCAGAAAATTGACAACGTTTGGGAATGAGTTTCCATTAAAATTTCAATCATTATTTAAACGCAACTTTTTCATATAAAAATCACACACCATATTCAAACTGTCATGAGTATACCCGTTAGTGATCCGACATATACATTCTCGTAAAGGCCAAATTAAATGTTAAGCCGACACTAATAAATTTTAATTTTTCTTTTACAATTATTTTGAGGCAGTTGAGAGGAGATTTAATAAAAATTGTCAACAACATTTAAAATTTTATTAAAATCCCATACGTCGTTTAGAAACTGCAAATTCTTCCCACTGTGCATCATTTAAATCACATTTGTGCCATTTAATAAAAACTTATTAATAAATATTTATTACACAAAATGATTATACCTGTCAACTGATCAGTTGTTAATTCATATAGAAAACACATTTATTAGTTTTTTCATTGTTGACTATTGAAAAAAGTTTTTATAAAAAAGTGTTTGATTTTTATGCAAATAAAATGTTCACAGTTGTTTTTAGAAATTCAAAGAAATAAATTAAAAAATTAATTAATTAAAATAGAAGAAAAAACATCAATGGAAAAGAAAACATTTTTTTTTTCTTTCTTCAATGCATTTGAAATATTTGTGTTTGCTGTAACTTTATCCAATTAAAGTTTTATTCATTAAAAAATATTTTCAAAATTGAAAATTTTGTCGCTAAAAAATATTTCACAACAAATGAAAGGAAAAAAAAAACATAAAATAGATAAATACTCCAGTGGTGCGATAATTTAGTCAAACATTCTGGGTATAGAATTTCTTTGTGGTCAATTTTTCATGTAAAAAATAATATTGGTAATTCAGTTTATAACAATTTGATTATTTGTTGTATTTAGTCAACAACTTTTTTTAATAAGACACAACAGTTAGTATATCCTTCTAAAGTCCTTTATTCTCTTTCGATTTTTCATTAATTTAAATTTCTTTGAAATTTTTAGGGCTAGAATGTGCTCAAATTATGATTTTTTTCTCATCCCGAAAATGATGAGAAAAGATAAATTCGAACTTCACTAGCAGAGACACAAACCATTTTTTAACACAGCAAATTTTTCAACTAACAGAGCACTGTTAAATAGTTAACAGTAGTAAAAGCAAATTGGACTAAATGGTCAATGTCTTGTAATGTAGTCAGAGAACATAAAGAATATGAGTAAAGTACATCCAAGGGGTAATTAATTAATAATATAATATGTTCGTAAGAACAACAAAATATGATTGGAAAAATAAATTGTTTGTTAACAGAATCACTTAAGTTTAAATGGGCTTCGTTGCTTATTATGATTTTTTATACGAAATCATACTCTTCTTGCACCAAGTTTAACAGAATATGGCTGTCCGATGTTTAGCTGACAGCAATTCGTAAACAGTTTGCACTTTGTAAGTGCAACATTTTCAAATCTTCCATCAAAATTCGTTGCAACGGACGTCTGCTGATGTGTGCATCGTTTTCTCTTTGATGTGTGCAGATACTCTCTGATGTTGTCGGAAACAATAGCGAAGTTGCTTGCGACACCTGTAGTGGACCCAGTTTGCCCTATGCAACGACGACGAAATTCACGCTGTGTTAAAGAATAGACTGAAATTTTGTCAAATAAGCAGTAACAATAATTTCACGTTTTTAATGTGTATATCGCTGCATGGCTTGTTGGCAACTGATCCTCTATAATATCTATGTCAAAGGTCAGTGACGTTTGGCGCCATTTGAACAAATGGCAGGCAATTTAAATTTTTAGCATTACTTTTGCGCCACCTTGTATACAATATAATAACAATCTGAGTTTACGAATGTGTCAAAGGTAAAAGTGATAAAAAAACAATATACTTTTGTTTTTATGGAAAAATATTTATTTATTCAAAGTAACTTCCTATTAAAGCCTCGAACATATCTTCTCACTTGTTGCAAGTCTTGGTATTTTCGAAGATCTCTTCAGTAAAAAATAAAATCGTAAAAATCGCTCTTAAGTAACGATGATTGATTACATTATCGCAATGCAAACAAACTAAAAAACTAAAAAAATTTTCGAAATGGGTGTACCAATTTAAAAGATCACGTGTCGGTATCGTGCGACATACTTTTTATACACATCGTTACAGTGACTTCTGCTGCCAAAAAAAACTGTGTTTTATTTTATATTTTTTTTGAGCAGTTTCATTTCAATTTTCTTTTCCACTATAAGACGATTTAAGTTTCATATAATAGTTAAACATGCTATAATTTAAATATTATGCATATTTATAGCGTTATCTTGTGCAATACTTCACAAATATTTTAATCCAAATATCGACCAAATTATACTGACAATTGCATTCGCAGACATGTAACCTCTTGACTTAATGATGGCAATTTTGAATAATACGAATAATTACATTTTTGTGAGGGAGCTAAAGCATTGTGAACAGCAGGGCAGCAGGGAAAAAGTAAAAAATAATGTAATGAAAAGTATAAAATCCAAAACAAAATCAAATGACCTACAACAATGCATTTGAATATAAGTTATTTATGTGACCTGGAAAAACTTGATCAAACAATAATGATTTCGTTGCAACTGCAGTTGACAAATGGCTTTTAATGTTTTTAAAAAAAGCAATAATGATAAAAAATGGTATATGTATACAAGCCAACATGCAAAATTATAATGCTGAATACAGATGGGGCAACCAACCGTTGAAGCAAAGCTTAAACGCATTTACATGTTCAATACAAAGTTTTAAAATGTTGCGACAACTTTTTATATACTTTTTATACACATTTTACTCAATTTGGCAAATAGTAAAAACAGCTTTTTGACATGATTCTTTTCAAGGAATTATTTTAGTAAAATAATACACTGAGATAAATACGAAGCAATTGTTGACAAATCTAAAATATCAAAATATTGATTACAATTGGTATGGTTCGAGTTTTCAAATTTTTTTTAATTATTTTCTTTTTGAGGAGGTAGTGGGTAGGCGTCGACTGCACTACATTAGCAGAACTGAACAGTACTGTTTTCGATGGTTGCCACGGCATTATCATCAGCGCTCATATGCCTGTTTTTTTTCATGCAAAAATTTATTTATTGTATCTTCAAAAACTGAACTAACAATAAGTATTCAAATCTTAAGTGTAGATATAATTATTAGGCCCAACCAGTGTCGGACATAAGCTTACTGATAGTAATTAATAATACATAAATGTCGTGTTAAGCACAAAAATATTTTCAAAAAGTTTCATCTGGAGTATTGCGTATTAAAGCCGTAGTGTCCCTCTTTTTCAAGCGGATGTGTCCAGTAAAGTTCAAGATGTTACGAGCAAGGGGATTAGGATGGGACTCGAGTTTTGTTAAATATTTGCCTGCATATTTTGCAATTTCAGCGGTCACAAGTGGCAAATTTAAAATGATGTAAAATTGAATTTTTCATGTACCATGGAGCCGATGTTATTAACCTTAAAATTTTGTTTTGCATTCTCTACATTGGAAGCTAAAGCCTGTTTTTGACCATTTTTTAAGCGGCTGCTAGTATTGAGGAATATCAACGATTTAAAACATTTTCGTATGAAGATGGAATAAAACAACTAAATATTTCTTGAATTTTTTCTATAACAATACCAATATACGGTTGGTGCGGAATTCCTATGTATTTGCTATTTAGTTTCTCTCCGTCTCTACCCGTTGTGGCACTGCATGTTGCGGTTTATACGCACATCGACTTAAAGGAAAACTATTATTTTGCTCTTTTTTTAAATTACTTTTAATATACATTAAATAAAATAAATGCTTTTAAAGTATTTTCAAAATAGGAAACAATATTGTCAACTTGACTTCCTAAGAAGTTGCCAAAATGCGCAAATGGATTTCTGGAAGCAATAAAAATGTTGACTCATTGTTGACTGGGACTATATTTAATCAAATGATTTTTCATAGTAGTCTTAGACTTCCCTAAGAATCTCTGTTGCAATGATGATTTCTCATTAGAGATATTCGAATGTGATATGAATAAATTAAAACTTGATGCTTCTCCCCCAGCTCAGGTTACAGACTTTCCTATGAATCTATTCCTTCATTTCATGGAGCGAATATCGAAAAGAAAATTCGCCATCGCGGATTGGAATGGACAGACAACAGGAAAGCCAGTAATTAGTTAAGGCAACAAGAAATTTCCGTCAAGTTTGGAATTATCCATACGGAAAGAATGTGTCATAGTTGAGCCATATTTCATAAAAATATTTAGTAGACTTACTAATTACTCATATATAGGCATAGGATTTTTTTTCTCTTTTGTCACACTGTCATACTACCTGTAATATGGCTTTAAGAACGAAATTTTGCCTAAATGAAACAAGAATGAATGGCATCATTTTCAAACACGGTAAATAACACGTGTAAATAAAAATAAATAAAGCAAAAACAATTGCATTATCGAAATTCGAATGGTTTTTCATAGTGGGCGTTGTCAACAATTGGACCCCGGTATGAAACCATACAAAATACAGCTGCTGCAAGTACTGAAGCCAGATGTCGTACCACAACGTCGCTTCTTTGATGAGTAGGCTTTAGAAAGTTGGATGGAGATCCTTTTTTTTATCGAAAAATTGTGTTCAGAGACGAAGCAAATTTTTCTCTTAAAATTGTAGAATTGGACTTGGTTCGTATATGGTTTTAACAAAACGGTGCGAAGTTTGGTGAACAATTAAATTCGTGTATAGGCAAAGACCATCCACAATTCCAACCCTGGAAAATAACAATACAGGTGCTATTGGTGAGATACCGGCCGAAATGAGGAAACAGTATGTCAAGATCGGACCACCTACGGCGTAGTCGCGGCCAATATTTATAAAGTAAATGGCAGGCATTCATTTATCGCCCAAAAAAAAAACATATATCTTTATATATAATTCTACTGTACGTGTGTTGTAACTGAACTCCTAAACGGCTGGACCGATTTGCATAAATTTTTTGTATGCGTTTGGGTGGCGCCCCGGGTGGTTTAGATTCACAATTCGGTCCAATTGGACAAAGGGGCGTGGTACCTCCCATACAAACCACAAATTAAAAATCTATTATTTCTGCTCCTGATAACGGTATTTGAACAAAATTTGGTACGTCGGTTTGGTGTGCATTTTTAAAGTGCTGCTGCAAATATGGGCGGGATTGTACAAAGGGGCGTGGTACCTCCTATACAAACCACAAATTAAAAATCTATTATTTCTGCTCCTGATATATATATATATGTATGTATATATATATATATATATATATATATATATATATATATATATATATATATATATATATATATATATATATATATATATATATATATATATATATATATATATATATATATATATATATATATATATATATATATATATATACACCTCCTAATCGGCGTTCATGCATATTAATCGTTTCAACTTATTCATTCATTAAATCTTCCATGTTCCGTAATATGAATTGTTAACTGGTTCTTATGGAACATCAATGATTTTTTATTTGATGAAATCATTCCAACTAAAGTTAGTTAAAGCAAGTTCTTCGTTTTAAAATCATTGCAACATTAACTGACTGCCATATTTCAGACTCAACGTCTGTCCGCCACATCCCCAGCAAAGTGTTGATGTCACTTATGTAGGTTAAATGCTTTTGCGTTTTCAGTTTTTGCTCTGCTCCATTCATTTTTTATATAATCAAAGTCTAAATAAAGTTCGTAAAATAATCACCTTTAAAAAGACTAACGAAGCAATAAAATTAAACAACAATTTCTTTGCTTAATCACGTAATTAAAATTTTTATATATATTTTTTTTGTTCAGTTTAAGTGAATTAATTTTTATAACTTTTTTTTTTACTAAAAAAACAAACAAACAAAAAATCAAATATCCGTAAATGGCTCATGTGAATCACATGTTTGCATTCAAATTACTCATTTGCTTAAGAAAGAATGCCATTTGAAAAGGGTACTGTGTTCTAAAATAAATATTTGTAGATAATGAAAAATATGTAAACTTTTAAATAATATGGCTTATTTTTATTATAAAAAAATCATCAATTATTTTTAATTTGGCCAGCTGTTCAGCGAACCGGGTGATGTGGAGGAACCCAACGAATCGTTCAACCATGTTAAATATTTTAAACCGTCATACCTGCATGAACTCATCTGTATGAATGGCTGAGTAAATGTATGAAAGAATGGAAAATATCTGCTCGTATATGAATATGAGGTCTTAATTACGAAGGTGCTAATAAATTTTGCAGATTTTGCTGATTGAAAAGTGTATTTAAGTTTATTTTAGGTTCTGTTTTACTGAAACACTTTAAACTTGGAATATGGGGAGGGGGCAGGACTTTTAAATAATGCAATATTTAAATTATGTATATATGTATAAATATATATAGATTTATATATATGATTCCAAATTTTTCTTTAATGCGTAACAAAAATACATGGTTTAGATAATCTTAAACTAAAAGTAACATATTGTGATTAAATTATCGTTGTTGTCAAATTATATTATTGTCAAATTAAGTCCGTTGAAAAAATCGTATTCTTTTATTCATAAAGCTATCCCGGAACAGATCTTAAAACTTTTTAGAGCTTATTCAGAATGATTTTAAAACATTTGCCTTATGGGGCACTCTAAACTCAGATGTAACCAGAGGCACTGGTGAATATCCTTTGCAATTAATCGGTTCTTAATGCAGAAATACTAGAAATAGAACAGTGGACTTTGAGGGAATTATATTCGAATTGTAAAGTTTGCTTGAATTTTAAATGACTCCATCATTCCAGGTCGGTAAAATTTGGTGTGTAAAGAGACCATCTTCAGTGTTATTTTTTACTCAAAGTACGTGAGGTGGTTGAATGGAAATGATTCCGTATTATATTAGCTGTCGTCACAGAGAGTGACTATCTGTAATATTAATATCACACAAAATATCATTTAAATGTGAATGTTTATATATTGGGATTCATTTTTTAGGATCTTTGGCTGACTGGCAACAAAAAAAATTTGCTGGGCATTTCTTAAAAAATGGCAGGATAATTTATCCTGTGAATACGGCGGTTTCGAACTTAAGATTTGCAATCGTTTTCTCATCATTATTGGCTCCATTAGAGACAGCAACTGAAACTAAATAAGCAACTGAAAATGACAACTTTCAAGTGTTATTTTTAGCAACTGGCATTTCAAATAGGACCGCGGTTGCCAGTCATAATCGAGTCATAATTTTAAAATAATTTTATCCATTATTTAACACTATTTTTTCGACCTTTATATCTTTTATTTTATTAACGAGCTTAAGGGCTTTTTATAAACAAATAAATTTATTTTATTTAAAATTTTTCTATTTGTTATTGTCGAAATTAAAAAAAATTTACTGAAGAAGACGCCCAAGGAGGCGTCGAAATATTGAAATAAAATAAATTAGTTTTTTATAAAAAGACCTAAAGCTCGTTTATAAAAAAAAAATATTTTTTTTATTAAACTACTTGTTTAGAATATAAAGAGTTACAACATTCATTTAATATTTATCCTTATGCCAAAAATAAAAAAATAATGAAATTTTTCTTCCATTTTTCAGATTAACTTCCATTTGATATTGTAAGTACATGTTCATATTGAATACTTATTTATGTCTGTGTCTATATATACTTATATATTTAATTGTATATGATTTATCGATTTACCGCGGAGAAAAAATAATGAAAGTCATTCTTAACAATCAAACTATTCATTGCTCCTAAAGAATTTATTATTGACTTTTTTTCTACACCTTAGGAAGTTAAAATGTCGTCTAGTTTTTGTAAATACACGCAAGGAAAAAAACATAGTCTATACAACCATATTTGCAAACTATCATCAATGTTCTAATCATAGGTTAGGTTAGGTTAGGTTGATTGGAGGGGTGTGATAGCCCATGACATACGACATACACTTAAACCAGTGAAGGCTTGTTGTGCGCTCCCTTTTAATTATCAGACACAAACTGCCAGAGTTCTGCGGCAGAATTCGAACCTGGGACCTTCGCACTACGAGTCTAGTACACTACCTACTAGTCTACGAAGGTCAGTCAATCTAATCATAACTATATGTATTATGTTATCATATTGTAATGCTTTTTTCAGAACCATAATGTAAAAAAATAAAGTCGATACAATCACAGTTGCAAACTATCGTTCAAACATGTTATTATTCTCACCATAACCATGTTCACTATGTTCATTACAACAATTTAAAGAAATTATATGTTTCGCCGACTATTCCCTGCGGTGTTATTTGATGCCGTCTTTTCAGACGATAATCGCCTTGACTTTGAGAGCACTATTCGTGGTACTCGACAAAAACATCAATAAAACAGAATTTAGTTATATAACTAAAAATCAAATGTTATCGATATGCTTTTCGTACTTTAAAAAATTTTTTTTTCTTATTGTGACTTAAATTCCAATGAATAAGCGACATATAAAGACAATATATGGCAATGACAAGCAAGTCCATGTCAAAATTATTAGAATTTATCACAATTTCTAACACCTCCGGATTACAGGTTTTGGATCTTATCATGACTTCATTGAAAGTTGCTTCTTACTGGGAAAAGGCAGGTATAATAAATTTTGCCTGAACTCTGGAATGTGATTTACATGTTACCCACAGCCTCGCAAAGAAATGCCCATTATTTAGGGTCATAATAGCGCAAAAATATTTGCTTGAACAATAATGTATACTTCGCGTTTCAAGCGTCTTTAGCAATATTTACTCTATTGCAATGAAGTGTCAACGTCATTGACCATTTATAATGATAAAATAAACTTCTGATTTTCATCAGGTGACAAGTATGTTATGCAATAATTCCATAACTGTCAAATATTTAATGTGAATTTATTGAACTTTATGATTATTTTTTAATAAATTTTTCAATAAAAATCTGGACACAAAAATAAAACAAAATGAAGAAACTCTTATTGCTATAAACAAAAGTAGTCAAAACTGTTGAAATAATATTTTTAACAAAGTTAATAAACACAAAATACGAAGTTGATTGGATTGTCTGCAGAAACAGCCAAAACGAGTTGTTATAGATGGGATCTCATCAGACGAGTTCAAGATAAATTCAGGGGTACCACAAGGCTCCGTTCTCTCTCCTACCCTATTTCTCATTTTTCTTAATGACTTACTTTGTAAAACTTCCAAACCTATCTACTCATTTGCAGATGACAGCAGCATTAGCCATTCTTACTCATTTGACCATAGGCCAAGTCCGTTGGAGATTAGGGCTATGAGGCAAAATATGGTCGAATCAATAAATCAAGATCTTGTAACAATCTCCGAATGGGGTCATGCGAATCGGGTCGATTTCAATGCCCGGAAGACTCAGTGCTGTATGCTTACGCATAAACGTATGACCGTACATGCTGCTCCATCTGTAATTATGGGTGACATAAATATTGAGGAATCAGAAGCTCTTGATGTTCTGGGCATGAAAATTCAGTGCGATGTTCGATGGTCTGAGCACATTTTTCATATCGCCAAAGAAGCATTCAAGTGCCTCGGTTTTTTAAGACGATGTAAGAGATACTTCACCCCTTCTGATATCCTCACTATTTATATCACCTACATCCGGCCGAAAATGGAATACAACTCTCATGTATGGGCCGGTGCTTCAAAGTCTATTTTGAAGCTACTGGACCGAGTTCAGGAGAGGGCGAAAAGACTCATAGGTGACAATAGTGTAGCCAACTCTATTGATTCACTGGAGCATCGTCGCAAAGTGGAATGTGTTACGCTGTTTTATCGTTACTTCAATGGACTGTGCTCTGATGAGGTACGAGAACATATTCCTGAGATCCGCTCTTACTTACGAGCAACACGTTCCTCATTAAGAGCACATACATTTGTGGTCGATATAACAGCGAATCGCACTACGCATTAAAGAAATAATTCGTTCTTTGATCGAACGGCTCGTATGTGGAACGAGCTCCCTGCAGATGTCTTTAATGCCATACCCAGCGTGGAGAGATTCAAGTCGAATATCCATAAGCACTACTCTCGCTATCCTCCTCACCCTATCCTATTTTCCTAGTTCCAGCACAATGCACTGCATCCCTTGAGTACTGGTCCAATTGCAAAAAAAAAAAAAAAGTATTCGGCAGGAATTGGACCTACGACCCTATACTGTCTTACCCTGCAATAAAGTTAGGTGCAGAAGTTTTATTTTATTTATTTATGTCGTATTCGTGCAATATAATCAGAAATCAGACATTTTACTGCACACTTTTTTTTAGAAAAGAACATAAAGATGGAAAAAGGTTAAAATATATGTAAGATTTTTTTCAGAAAAGATAACGCCATAAGTGACATATATTATATTAATTTTTTGGGATAAGTTTCACACGTTATACTATTTTCAGGACATGAGTGTTTTATTGGCCTTATTTATACATATGAATAGTATATAATGGCACTTGTTTCGTAAATACTCGTAAACACTCAAATTTAGTTTTCTAGTTTTCATTTATAAAACAGAATCCATTATAGCAACCAGTAAGAAATTACAAGAAAATTTCATTCTACTTATTTGGATTTTTGTATGTCTCACAAACAACTTTATCGTAAAACTTATTAAAGTCTTTAGCAAAATTTTATTTCCAAATGAGACTTAGTGACATGAAGTAAGAAAAAGCAATAGAACCACACTGAAAACCGGCTCGAACATTTTCTGAAAACAGTTGTAAAAGCATTGACAACACTGCATTTAATGTATGGGTACATTATAGTACCCAGGCCTGTAGAAAGGGTTAACATTATTTAAGATAATATTCAAATAAAATTTAAAAATAAGGCGAAATCGCTTACATATAATTTTAAAATCGTGATGGAATAAATATTTAGGTATATCAGAAGTAAATTATTAAAAAAAGTATATTTTTATAAATCAATTTAACTCTTAATGATAGATATAGTTGTTAGAATTTTATATTCTATAATTATATTTAATTTTTTCAGATTGTTATTGTTATTATTAATGCATGAAAAAATTACATAAAGCTGCTCTTTTTCAAACGTGAAATTCGGCCGTACATTAACGGGTTGTTATAAAAAGAATACAATATATTAAACTCTGTCTATCTGGAATAGATGTTAATTGAAAAACATAACTAAAATTAAAACGTTCACGGCTTGTTTAATTATAATCAAGTGAACTTTGTTAAAAAAAAGACCAGAAATGGCCAGCATACTCGTATATTAATTTTAAATTTAAAATATAAATAATGACGCATACATTTTTTGAGTTTAAAATACACCGACTCATCAAATGGAGCTGCACCACATGTGGTGAAGAAGAAATGAATTTCTCTTAAATTATATTGATCCTTTTGTTAAAATTAATTAAATTTAACAAGCTAAAGAGCGCTTAAACTATTTATATAATAAACACGTAATTATCATTAACAAGAATCTTTTTTCTCAGCGCCATACAGATAAAATTAACGTTTAACATCTAATTGTTTTAGATATATAATTAAAAGAATGTCACTTACAAGTAGATAAAATTAGTTAAAATTTTTAAAAGGATTTTATAAGACACGAGGAGGCACTTAGTCGAAGCTTTAAAAAAAGACAACAGAACAGAAGGCATTAATTTTGTTGATCGAAATTGAATAAAAATTTTTTATCAAGAGACCAAGTCAGAGGTTTTCAAATTATTTCGTCTTGTAAATCTTTTGCTATAATTTTTTTTTAATTATTAAAGTCTCTTCTTCTCTCCAGGTGTCTCGTTTAATCACAACTTCATTCTTATCTGATAAACCTTATTTATGTGACTTGTAGTGTACACGTATGTAAATACTTCGTATCTGGCTTGTCTTTTGTGATGAAAAAGAAATGTCCAAACAAAGACTTGAGCAAAACCACATACTAGGAAAATATTTTTTTCTTTTGTCATAAAAATATCTACTTAATGGGAATTGATACTTTATACGAATATTGGGTAAAAAAAGCTTAACACAAACACATGTGGGTGTTCTTTTAAACCATAAAGGGAAGGGGAAAAAGTGCTTTTAACTTTTATATAAAATGGCGGCTTTTTAATTGTTGCTGATTCTCAAAAAAGGTAATTGCACTTTTTACTTTTCGTTATATTTTCAACAAGATTTCGTTTTGCTTTAAAAAAAATTTAATCACTTTTACGAGTGAGACTTTCATATCTTTTCTTAACACAACACTTTTCGCAATATTCGTTTTATATCTGTTCCATAACAAAGAAATTCATTTCATAAGAGTGACAGACAATGGACAAGTTCAAATCTATTATTAACGATATCAATGGCAATAACAGCAGGGATGGAAAATTCAGTATATTGTTATTTTTTGCTAGAGAAAAATAAAACAGTACCACCAATAGAAAATATACCTATTTAGTTTTTTTTTTTTTTTTTTTTTTTTTTTTTTTTTGATAAGTGTTACATACACTTTGCTCTTTCTGCATGTTTGTGTTCTTTTCTAAAAAAATTCAGCAGTGTAAAAAAAACATTATATCTTTAAGCCATAAAATAGGTAAATTTTCTATAGCTGTTACTGTGTTATTGTCTTGTACCTAAAATTACCATTATACTGAATTTTTAATCGCTGCTGTTATAGACTTTATTTCTCTTACGTAAGCAACCGTTTTTAACTTCCCGCTGTTGGAAAAATAAAAGTTTTTGATTTCACGTCGATATTTGAAAATCAAGTTCATCAAAATTTCGGCATTTTGAGGAAGCTCTTCCGAATATTTTTGTTAAGAACGACTGTGTGATTGTGCATGTATGTATGTAAACCTCTCATAACTTTTTAATGGTTGAAGTGGTTGGAACACAATGTGTTAGAATTTGATACTTTTCGAAAAAATCTTCGATCTAACCCAAAATTTAATCATACCTTAATGTGAAAAAACAACAATTGCCATTAATTTTTTTATATCGATTGATTCGTTTGGGAGATATCGTTGTTGAAAAATTGCGAAAAATTGATTTCTTAATAAAATTCGAAATTTTGTTAATGCCGTAAATTTAAACAAAATCGACTTATTCATTCGGGAAATTGTCGAAAATTCTTGTTAGGTCGATTTTCTAAATTCATTAATCTTACTAAGCTCGTAAATAGAGTTTTCTTTTTCCCGCAATTTTTCATTTCCCGGGAAAGCGGGAAATTTTTTTAAGTTTCCCGGGATCCCGGGATCCCGCTCCATAGAAATAATAAAACCTAAATTCGCCAGGAATTAGCAAAAATTTTATTAGAAAGCTTAAAACACTTACTAAAACATACCTTATGTTTTAATAATACATAAATACGTTAATTTATATTGGGTATTAAACCCTTTAATTAACTTTAATTTTTTAAACTTCTTAAAGCTTTTTCCAACACGAAGAACGTATTCTTGCTATGTGAGATCAAAAAAGTAGACTTACAAATATAGGTGAACATAAACAAAAACAGTTAATTAAAACAAATACATATAAAATAATATAAAAAATAATAATTTGAGGTCCAAAACATAAAAATTAAATTCTTAAAATAAGAAAATATTTTAATAATCTCAATTCATATTTTTTGGTTTAGGAAATAATTCTTTAAAACGCTTAAAGCGTTTATAGACCCGTCAGAAAGCCTATTTCTAATTTTGTTAGCAAATTGCCCTGCTACCGAAAACGCCCGCTCACTTTCTACCGAAGTTGGATGAATGGTTAGATGTGCATTAAACAAAAAATCAACATTTTGGGTCTTTTGACCACTTCCTTCCAAAAATTTCAATTCTTTCTTTAATAAACATTTTAAAGTACTTTTGGAGTAAGATCTATCTTGTGTAAAGATTTCAAATGACGCAATAATCCGCTGGTACTTCGTCCTTTACATGAGATTATTTTAGCACATAAGGAGCATATCGCAGTTTCAGTAGATTTTTTCTTAAAAAACGTCCATACAATTGAGTTTTAAATCTAAAACTTTGCTTTGTGAACGTAAAGTTGTCAATTATTTTTTTATTATTTGGCACAAATACCACAATAAAAGCAGCCGTTTTCTAAACGTTAAGTTGTCAATTATTTTTTTTTATTTCCCGGGATCCCGCACGAAAAATCCCGGGAAAGCGAAACATCTTAAAAGTGGAATTCCCGGGAATTTCCGGGACGGGAAATCCCGGGAAAAAACCCTACCCGTAAATCTTACTCAATCAGTTAATTTGTTCGAGAGATATCGCTGTCGAATTTTTTGGAAAAAAGTTTTTATTTATAATTGCTCCGAAAATTCATCTTCAATCGAAAAGTTTTAGGTATGATAATATTTCATTCTTGCGCTCTAGGATAATAAATAAGACTTTTAAAATCTGCAAAGACTTGTAAATTCTACAAAGACTTGTAAATTCTGCAAGACTTGCAAACATAGTTTGCATTTATCATTGAGTCCGTCTGCAGTTTTTGAATTTAATTTCAAAAATATTTTTTTTCAAATCTCTGTGGAAAAAGAATTTGAAAAGTAACAAATTATGAAATAATAAAATATTAATAGTCTAATGCATAACGAAAAGTCAGCTACAGTTTATTTATTACGTCCACCCACATGCTAACTAGAATATTGATTTTGTATTTTAAGCTTTTGTATGCAGAAGTATGTTTATTTTCTATCTATTGGACGCTTTTGCTAGATGGCAAATATGTGGCATGTAGCATCTTTTTAACACCTCGTTAACCAGAGCTCAATAAGTTATTATAAATAAAATCTACGCCGAGTCCAGGACATCTTTTCATTATTAATAAGACTGCAATTAGATAACTCCATTAAAAAGTTATTGATTAAAAATAAGGCTTGAAAATGCAATAAAATTTTTTAGTTTAGATTTATAGGGTAGTGGTAGGAACATACATATTAATAAAGAAAGAATTAAATATAAGGTGCTCTTCCAAAGTCAATAAGAAGAAAGTTTTAATTCCAGCCTTCACAGCACAACATAATAACGCTGTTTGGGTTGGCTGCTACACCTCCAAACCTCCTTCGGGGCTAATGTGTATTTCATGCTTGTAGTAAGTTTTTGTGTGGCGATGGTTGTATGAAAATTAATGTTTCTTATGTAAATTAATTATACTTACGCAAATCACACTTAGGGAAAAAAAGGATAAAAGAATTTATTTGATTCCGACTTGACTTTAGAACATAATCTTATACTTAATTCTATCATAATTAGGAACAACATGAACACTAGCCTATTAGTCTAGACTAAAAAATCAAAAGGACATTCGAAATAAATTCATTAACTACAAGAAATTAATTACAGGATTGAGCCTTGCAAATAAACTTGAGTATTAAAAAATCAAACTAAAAAAAGCTTAACTTAAATAGAAAACAAAGTGTAAAAAATAAATACATTTGGCAATGTCTCCGGTAGACTTGGGCCATTTAACGATAATCAAAATGGTATATAAATTAAGGCTTCAAAATTTGGTAAATATCGGAAACAAATGAGTTCTCTTAATTTTCCTTTTCCTCTGACTGATTTACGAGTTTATTTGTATGTAGCAATAATTTACTTAAAACCACCGCCTTTTAAAAACTGACGCCAACTTTAAAACACAAAGGAGCACAGACGGGTTACAGCGGGCCTCCGAAAATAGCGTTTGTTTTGTTCTGCTGTGTAGGTTGGAATTAAACTTGAATTTTCCTTGTTCATGTGTTTAGTTCGTTGTTAATATAAAAACGTCACGGACACTAGGCTATTAATCGAAATCGAAATTACGTTCGAAATAAATTTATAAGTCGAATAGCTTTTAGAGCGTAACAGTTATACATTTTTCGAATGTTGGCGACTAATGATGCAAGTAGATTCTATCTTGTGCTCAATATGAAGTAACCTTTTTTTTGATTACATCTGCAAACGTCTCCAGTTCTCGATTCGCATCTGGATATTGTTATTATATTTCTGATCTCTCATTAAGTGGCCCAGAGGACCAATGTCTTTCGTTTTGTTTATCGTATTCAAGAGTTCTCTTCCTTGTTTTAATCTTCGTAGCACTTCATTGTTTGATACAAAATGGGTCTATGGTATTATGACTATCTGTCGATAAGTCAACATTTCAAAAGCTTCTTATATCCATTTTTCATACGATCCATATTTTCACAGCATATAATGACCATACGTACATTTTGATATGTATATTGCAATTTTGTTCTTAGATTTATGTCGCATTTAATTTGAAGTAAATCATTTATCATTGATTGTGCTCTTTCCACGTATGAGTCCCTTATATTTCATGGTGTTGTTTCTCTTGCTGACAATCATAGATTTCTTTTTCTTTTTAATTTTTATCTTCAGGCCATAGGTCTCAATGCGCGTTGTCAGTCTATTTATTATCTCTGAGACTCTTGACATATTACCTGACAAAATGGTCGCGTCATCGGGAGGTGTTTAACTCATTTAAAGTCGAGAAAATTATAATAAATAATTTCTAATTAATAAACTCTGATACACAAGGTACAATAAATTAAATTTCCGTCACTCATTCATTTCTTTTATTTTTTTATTATTATTTATTCCTTAATTTTTGTTTTAAAAGAATTTTTTTAGACTTTTTTTAATAATTATAAATATGACTCCTGAAAGAATCTTTGGAGTAGATGTTAAATGGTAAAGGGGACAGTATTCAATAGAGTTGTATTTATTATTATTATTTTGAGTGAGTGATCTTTATCGTTCAGCTCAGTGAAATGACCTAGTTTGTTTAGTTAATTCAATAGCTCTTTTATTGAGTTTATCAGACTGAAAGTACACACTCATACATGCAGACATACATATATATGTATATGTATACGTATGCACATGTGGTTTGATTTTGCGATGAAAATGGGTTTATATGTACTTTTGAAAATTTTCACAATCTAATGAAAAACATTCAGAAAAGTGCAGGATAAATGAGTTTGTATTTATAGAATATTAAGTGCAAATTAAAAAAAAATTATTTATTTTAAATTTATTTTATTTAATTAGGTCTATAGATATAAATCCTTGCAGACTAGAGATGTAATACAATGCAATTAAATTAAGTGTACATACACAGTAGAAAAAGACGTTCTAAAAAAGTAATGAAAATGCTGAGATTAAAATACGGAAGTAGTGTCATTTCCAATGATTTTAACATGGGTTAGTCATTGCAAGATGTTTTCTATTTCGATTCCTATTCACCGATTTGGAAGCCATCCTCATTAATTGAGTAAAGTAAACTTTTTAATATTATTTTTTTTGCATAGAACTAATTTATTGAATTAAAATTTTTTTTTATACTGGCAATAAGTTTTATATCTGTAAGGCATACAAATACGACAGTAGCCACTATTTTTTTTTTTTTATGTGAAAATAATTTCATCATTACTGGTTAAAGAAAACTGTTTTAATGTAAATTCAAAAAAATTAATATATTTTTGTTGTGAAAAAAAGTATTTTCAAATCGATTTTCACAAATTTGTATTTAGAAGTAATTCATATGTTAAATTAAAATTTTGTCAATTGGATCCTAGGAAGTCGAAAAAATGCACTTGCGTATACTTTGGATGAAATAAAAATGTCATACCTTGAGAACAACTTCCATTTATGTATATAAAAAAGATTTTTCTAGTGGACATTCTATTTTGTTCAGTTTAAAGCAACTGCTCCTTTTATTCAATCGCTTCTTTAGTTCAATCACTCACTTGTTCGGTTGGCTGTGCTTTTATGTCAAAATGGCTGACTGACTTTGCCATATGATCATAGATAGTAACATTTTCAAAATTGTAATTTTCTAAATATTATTTATAACTAAAATATCGACTTAATTTGATGAAAACAGTTGAAACTGGTTAAAATTACAAAAACTATGCAAAATAAATAAATTAGCGCAAGCAATTCCAAAAGGTTACCTAATATCTATCTATATTGCATTTTTTATATCTTGTCACAGGTTTTTTTTCAAGTTGTGGCAGCTGCCAATGTAAAAAAGCGTTCTCTATTACGAAAATCGATGCGATGCTCTTGAGGTGTTGCTTATGCATTTGTCAGAAAAACACAAGATGTATGGTTGAAAGATTGGAAAAAGTGCTCAGTACGAGGAGCGTTTCATATAGTTCATTTGAGTGAATCGTTCAAATGAACTAGGTCGTTCCCAAAGTACACAACTGTAGTATTCACACAGTAACTAAGTAAAAAAGAAAAGGAACACTGAACACTGAATATGACACGTAGCAGAAAGCGTTCTGTTTACGGACCAAATTTGACGTGGGGTGAAGGAAAATCGTTCCAAATACAGTCAACATCCTTGTCTAACGGCTTTAGATATTACAATATAGTCCGTAAGTTCTCCGTCGACATAAACCTGTGCTGTTTGATGCCAGTACTAACTCTTGATGCAACGGATTCCATGCCAATAGAAGAAAGAAGTCTTGAAGATTTTTTCGTATTTAATGAAGTATATATCCGTATGTACATATAAATATCTTTTTGTAAGTTTATATTTCTGAACTAATATCGGTAAGGAAAAAAGACCCATAAATTTCTTAAAATCAAAATAAAACTAGCATTCATTGCTTTTTCGCACTTTTTTTCGATTGGGGCAGTACTCAGGGAATGACCCCTATTTATGCAGTGCATTGTGTTGGAACTAGGAAAATAACCTCTCCACGTTGAGTATGACAGTAAATACATCTGTAGGGAGCTCGTTCGACCAAATAACGAATTGTTTCTGTAATGCGTAGTGCAATGCGCTGATATATCGACCACAAATGGATGCGCTCTTAATGAAGAACGTATTGTTCGCAAATAAGAGCGGTTCTCGGGAACAGATTCCCTTACTTCATTAGAGCACATTCCAATGTAGTAACGATAAAAAAGCCTAACACATCTCACGTTGTGACAATTCTTTAGTGAGTCAATAGAGTTGGCTACACTGTTGTCGCCGATGAGTCTTTTAGCCCTCTCCTGTACTCGTTCCAGTAGCTTCAAAATAGGGTTTGAGGCACTGGCACATACATGAGAGTTGAATTCCATTTCCGGTCGGATGTAGGTGGTGAACATTTTAAGGGCATGGCTCATTAGGTTAAAAGTATGTAAGCATTGCAAGAACTATAAAATTTAAAATTGTTAAGATCGAGAAAATATTCAAGGTACGAAAAGTAATTTCAGTTGAGAAGTTTTTTTAAATTGCCCCACTGTGATTGGATTAAAGAGATTAAGTAATTGATTAAATTCCGATTCATTTAATCTAATTAGTAATAACCGCGATTACTAATTATTGCTTAAAAGCTATAGTTTAAACTGAATCTTCTGATATACAACACTCTAAATGACACTGGGCTTTCCGGTATTAACGGTCTGAGTTTTGAATAAACCGAGATGATACTTAATTTCTCACTCAAGCCCACTGTGCGTTACAATTCTAAATGTATATTTTTATTAACAGAAGAAAAACCAGTTTCAGTTAGAACGTGGCAAAAATAATAACTCACTTGAATCATACATAATAGACGTTAGAACCCACACAAATCAATAAAATTTAATGAAGAAACGCTTAAATTAAAAAACATCGCATTACAAAAAAAAATTATTTAACACAACCTGTATAAATCAAGAAATGCAAAATATATAAAAGAGAAATTTATTTATTTAAGAGAAACATTCAAATCAAATACATACATATTTATTTTATAATTGCGAAGCACAGTTTATTTGTTAATTTTTTTCGCTTGATTAATTACTTTAAGCCAAGAATTATATAGTTTCAGTACGACTTAAAAAAATTATTATATGTATTCATTTGTAGGAATATATGAACATGTAAACAACGTACGCAAAGCTTTGGGTATTTTTTTGTTATTTGGCCAACAAAATGATGACTAATTTGTTTTGCCTTTAAAATGATTTCATTATTTTTATGTATATACATATATATGTATGTAAATATGTGCATACTCATATATTTGTTTTGTAAATTTACCCAAATCTTCCACTTACACAAAAAAAAAAACAAATTCAAGTCTTATTTATTTTATTCCCATTAATCGTGATAATTAGTTTTTTTTTTCATTTATATACCAATCGTTGATTCAGCTGACTGAATTTAATCTCTAGATTAAATTTATTTATATTGTTTAATTTGAAGATAAATTCATGAGTTAAATACATTCCACACCTCTGCTAACTACATTCCATAGAAAAATCGGTTTAAAAATTTTAATTTTTTTTTAACTAAAAATAAAATACATAATTTAATATTTTGCGAACATTTTTAAAGAAAACACTAATTTTTTTCAAAATTTTCAACAATACTATTTAGATATAGGCTTTCCAGGACAGGATACAAACCATTTTCAAATGATCTGCAATGGCTTGATATATATTTCCTGAAAGCTCAAGATTAGACTGTTCAAAAAAATGTCATACAGACCTCTCATGAATTCATCTTCACATACCCTCGAAAAATTTTGCTGAAGAAGTCGAATTGACAAAATAAACGGTTGCCACATTCTAACACAGAAGAAACGGAAATTTATTGTTTTAAATACGTTTTCTCCATTATCTTTCCTCTAATCGAGAAATGTTCTCACTCTCAACGTCAGCTGTCACATCATCTTTTTTATCTTGTGCAATTATGACACTTAAATAGATGACACAGTGGTTACGATTGTAAAACAAATGCTTATAAATAGAAATACAAATCACCGAAGTTTGTGTTGCAAATATTCAATTGCGTCTGGCTTACCGGCGCACACAAACGATATGACATATACCCATAAGCGAATGGATTTAGATCTCATGATGTTGGTGGCCAATTAGCAGGACTATTACCAGAAAGTATTTAAAATGTTAATGATTTGCAAGCGACTGGCAAACCAAAATAACCAACCACAAAGCAACTCTCAGCTTTCAAATCGGTTGTCAAACAAAACAGTGTTGTCAACTCAAACTTGTTTACGTATATAGAGAGAAGTACCATATTACACGTATAATAAACAGAAATCATTAAGTGAGTGCTGAAATTCTCAGTTAGTTCATTTAACAATAAGAATTCAAGGTTTGGTCACAAGAAGAGAGAACGAATTTGGAAAACCAAATCGCAGCTGTTCGTTGTTAAATGATCGAAAGTCGAAGAATTTATTTCCAAATATTGCATGTTCGAACCATTTATAGCATTTACCTGATCAAGAGCCGAAAAATGTATCCTGTCTAATAGTAGTTGTTTGTCAAGAGCCGAAGAAATAATCTCTATGTAATGCAATTAATGACTGGGAGCCGCAGCATTTACCTCTTCGGTTCACAGTAGAATTTGGCTAAGTGAACGTTCACGACGCACCGGTTACAAGTAAAAATCGCTTAAATAAACACAATAAACTCTTTTTCACTATTGTTTTTGATTAACTTCAAAGTACTTTTAAAAAATCTGCGAAAATCCGCTTGAACGAAACACATTTTGTTTGTAAAAGGGCAAGATTATATAAAACAAACATCGCTTAAAAGCAAAAATTATTTATCGGCTCATTTTAATCGATTAAATCTCTGTTTACAATATAATTTTTTCCGAATTCCGTTGAAACGAAAATAGTGCTTAAAAGATTTTCATCGACTCATTGTATTGCACGTATTTATCCGATCGCAAGCCGAAGCATACATCTATCTCGTCAGATTATGCTTTTTGCGTGCATTAATAGTACAACCGATGGTTGGAGAAATGCTGATAATTTTTTAAGTTAAAAAACGCTTGCCTCTGCTGTTTAACTTTGTCTGTGAGAATTTGGAAAAAAGTTCTGAAATGCAAATAGAAGTGCTGCACTATTGACAGAAAATAAAATACTTTTATGTTTTTTCGTAAATTTTTATTTCCACTGAAGCGAGCGTGCGTTCGCAAAATCAGTGCCTTTTTTTGGCGGGCAGCGTGTTTTACCGTGATCTACAATTGCTAAATCATTTGTATTCTCGAATGGAAAAGGGTAAACGTGATGACGTTTTTTATCTTGAATAGAATAATAAAATCAAAACTACTAAATTCAAGGGATCTCCTTTTATACAGAGTGGCGTAAGAGTAATGTTATAATTTGCATTGGCTGCCATTTTCGCATTTGATATTTATATATAGAGAATTAGTCGTCAACCAGCCATGGAGCAATATACGCCTCAGGAATAAACTTTGAAGAAAACAGAGCTTTTTTTCATTTGCAGCAAAATGTCAGCCAGTTCGAATTATGACATTACCATTGTACTACCTTGTACTTAATGTATCTTATCATTAGCTTGAAAGCTAATCAAAATATATTTTTTTATTATCTGCCTGTCTAATATTGTCACTGATTATTCAGTTGGACTCGTTTAGTTTCCTTTTCTATTTAAACATTTAATTACAACCAGTAAAACTAACAAAGATGAATCATTTAGCTTTTTAAATTAAAAATGTCTATTGTTTATGTTGCCTGTAGCTTAAATAAACGTTTTTCCTAATTGCACAGATTTTTTCATAATGAGACTTCGCAGTAGTCACGCTACATTGTTGAATAAGGCCATAAGGTTGGGCAAACGATTTGATTACAAAAAATAATATTTCGCTTCCAGATTTGCTAGAAACTTTTTATGGCTTTTTGCCATAAAAGAATTGCAAAAGTCTAAATTTTTTTTATACAAATAAAAATTTGTATATTATATCTGAGTAAAGCTAATGGCGTGGTGTAGTGGTTAAAGTGTTTGACTACAAAAAATAAATACCCTAAGCTCGTTTCTTGGTAGAGGACAAAAAATGTTCACCATGGCTTTTCGAGTTTTAAAATTAAGTGGCATTCAACCCTCCTCCAAAAAATCCACCGAAGAACACTCCCTGACCTCCCCTCCCCCTGGAAAAGAGGAGAACATCATGCAGCCAACACCCGCAGAGAAAAAAAGCTACGAATCAAAGATGGGTTAGCAAGGTTCCTCACCCTACACCAAATACATTATCCTAGGACCTGCTACAGCAGACCAATTAACTTCAATACTTACCTGGAAAAACAACCGATTAACCAAACTGTTATGCTAAATAAAAAATTTTTGAATTTGTTTGTATATCAAGTACTAATTTTGTTTTCTCTCGATGCAGGTGAGCATAAAAAAACTTATATGTGTGAAGATAAATTTAAATTTAACTAGTACAGACAAAAACCACATTTTTTAGTAATGACAATTTCGCAGTTAACAGAGCTCTGTTAACTAGTTAACAGAAATACCAAAATAGACAAGGTTCATTTAAAAGACGAAATATAGGAACTACGACAAGGATAAAAAAACTATATATCGGGAAATATGCTCCAGGAATTTCTTAATGAAACTGTCACAATACGGAAGGCAAAATACATGTTAGAGCAGCAATATAGCTAGTTTAAACAAATGTAATTTCTTGCGAAGATTAGTGGTCATGTTGGAAAAATGGAAACGGGCTGGTACTACGCACTATATAGAAATGGTGGTCCAGGGAGTGCTAATCTTCTCCAGAAATTAAAAAAAAAAGAAAATTTTTTCAGATCCCATTTATTAAGCTTCTAAGATTATTTCAGAAATTTTTTTTCGCACTACTCGCGAAAAAAAAAATCCGAATTAAAGCCGAAACGTTTATCTATCCAACGCAAAAGAAATCTAGTCGATATCTTGAAAACTAAGCAAGTTATGACCAAAAAGGTAACCAGTTCTACTACTGCCTCTTCCCGGCCACTTTTTAGTAAAACTGGTTACCATATTGGTCTTAACTTGCTTGGTCAAAGCCAATACGCACTACCCGCGAAAAAAATTTAATTAAAGCCAAAACGTTTATCTATCCAACGCAAAAGAAATCTAGTCGATATCTTGAAAACTAAGCAAGTTATGACCAAAAAGGTAACCAGTTCTACTACTGCCTCTTCCCGGCCACTTTTTAGTAGAACTGGTTAACATTTTACGTTTTCAACATATCGACTTGATTTTGCGTTGGATAGATAAACGTTTTGGTTTTAATTCAATTTTTTTTTCGCGGGTAGTGCGTATTGGCTTTGACCAAGCAAGTTATGACCAAAATGGTAACCAGTTTTACTAAAAAGTGGCCGGGAAGAGGCAGTAGTAGAACTGGTTACCTTTTTGGTCGTAACTTGCTTACTTTTCAAGATATCGACTTGATTTCTTTTGCTTTGGATAGATAAACGTTTTGGCTTTAATTCGAATTTCCATATTGCATATTTCTTGATATATGGTTTTTTATCCTTGTCGTAGTTCCTATATTTCGCCTTTAAATGAACCTTGTCTATTTTGGTATTTCTGTTAACTGGTTAACAGAGCTCTGTTAACTGCGAAATTCTCATTACTAAAAAATATGGTTTTTGTCTGTACTAGTTAAATTTAATATTATCTTCACACACATAAAAAACTTTGAAATATTAATTTCAATTTTAAATAATTTTTTTTTTAATTTGATTGTGAAACAAGTATAATTTTATTTTTTGCCGATTCAGTCCCGCCCAAATAAGTTTGCGCTTATCGAAGAGCAGTGAATTCAATTTTTCAATGTTTGAAAAATTTTACACTCTTTTTAGAAAGAAAACGACATGAAATGTCTTCAAATAAAAATGTCTGTAATGAAAAGAACTGCAAAACCGGAAAATGACGATATACCTCCAATACTGTAATTTATTATTTACTTTATAAAATTATAATACAAAATTTTATTTCATAAAATTGATTACACAGTAATAGCATCGATGAAAACTTTCTTAGTTTTAACGTAGACTTCATTCGTTTCACACTTTCGTTATTTCTTCGCCAAACTGATATTTCAACTCGCGTTTGCTTGAGTTCCTTCTTGATAAAAAGAAAAGTCGTAGAACAAAAAATTATAATTTATATTTATAGCATTTTGCATGATATAATGTAGCTGCAGTATCTGGTGGCAGGTGGATGGTGGGTGGTAGAAACGTTTGTGCGCATTGCATGTAAATATAAAAATCTTTGTTTAATTTTTGTGCGTTCATTCATATCAATTTATATTTACAACTAAACGTATTTTTAATATTAATTTTCATCATCAACGCTACATGAAATAGCAGGTCACCAGGTTTCACTACAATTGTTGCACTCTTCCTGCGTCTTTTTTTAATACAACATGCAACCATTATCTTTTGTTTAGCAGAAATATCAAGGTATTAAATCAAAAGTGAAACATTTTTATTATAAATCAGGGCCGCATTTGAATCGTCTTAGACTTTTAGGAAAAATTTTGTTTTATAAAAATATTACGCACAAGACAAAGCAAATTATAATCGCTATCAAATTGAAAGCCATTTTTACTCTTGTGCTTCCATTTTGATGAGATGTCGTCAATTTATGCAACTAATTGCATTTATTATTTTTTAAAGTATTTATGCCCTTTTAAAGGAAAAAAAAATAAATTTAGTGCTCGTTGATAAGCGCAAGCTTATTACGAAAGAGCACGCAATCCTGTAAGAGAACTTAGAGAAATTGAACTCCTCTAAGAGAATTAATATTTTTAAATTTTTAAATCAACAAAATGTTACACCTTTTTACGACTTTTTTGGCTCCACGTGTAACATGTAATCAAATCTTGAAATTCTGTTTTAATCCCACTTCTATTGATCGTTTTGAAATTAGAATTTAGAATATGTAGTTTGCAAGATAATACAATAATCTGTAGGGAGCGGCGAGAGCGGCACTATCGCTACAAAATGATTTTCATTACTTTATATTTTAAATTTAAGCTTTTGTTTTTTACATCCTAATTCACAGCTTAGATAGCGAAAGTTATTATTGACATGGTTTGGGCCCATGTCTGCACAGCTTAGAGCTGTTTTTACACAGTTCAAGCAGCTTTTTACACTCTTTAAGATATTTCTACACAGCATAAGTAGTTGTTTACACGGCAATCTGGTTTTTAGGCAGCATAAAATTTTGTTGCCATAAAGTAAGATAGAGTTTTCAACCTTTACTATAATGTGGACTATTATCCAAATTGCATACATTTATGTTAGAAGGTATTTTACATACATATTTTATTACAATATATCGATTCTAACGGATTAATAGATTATTATTTGCTTATGATGTATGTATGTAAATGAGTTTCAGCTAATCAGTCATAAAAATTCATTGTACTTTTAAAAAATACTTTTAAGTTCGAAAGAACAAACTGAATTCCAACATTTACATTTATTTTTACATGCTCTTATTATAATGTTGCTGTTGTTGCTTGCAGTTTAAAATAATCTATTAGTCAACTAACAACACCACTGAGAGTACTTTCTTTCAAAATCTCTGGTGGTTGTATATTATTTGTATAGAAAATTGCTTTTGCTTGCCAACCTTCCAGGCTTGTTGAATTAAAATTGTGGATGTACAATATGAATTGAAAGCACTTGACTACTGGAGAGTCGTATGTATTCAAAATATTTACATCATATACGATCACTGATGTATGAGAAAATAATACTCGTATTTTACTGAAACATGAAATTTATTGTTCATAACGAAATGATTGCAAAAGTAAAACATTTTTTTTAGAAGAAAACTTCTTGCCATTGAGAGGAAGAAACATGAACAACAAAAAAATTTTTTTTGCTCATAAGTTATCTTTTGATATCGCTTCCAAAAATTACTTTTGTAAGAGTAAAATGTTCTATTTCTTGCAATCATGGTCAATTTGCCGTTGGCTGAAAAGTATTAAAAATTACATTTGCATAGAGACCAGTCATCAAGACCAATAACCCATCCGTTCTTATGTTACGGCAAATATTTTTTTATCTGTCTGGTTTCTTTTTCTTGGTTTTTGTATAAAATTAAAATACATCTCTCCTCGTTTTTCTATTATGAATCGAAAACAGCCCACAATAAAAAACGAACTCAATCAGATGAAGAGATTTTTATTATTGGACAAAATTTGCAATTTATTAAAAACGTATAAATGATTGCTGTTGCGTTCATACACAAAGTGGGCGGTTATTATCTTGATGATTGCAAATAGTTTTCTTTGCATGTTAACTTTTTATGGCATGAATCTAATATAATCAATGTTTTTACATGAGCCAAGAGCAATTGAGCCTTCAATCTATAAGAATTAATAACAACTTAAAAAAGGCTTCGATAGAGTAACATAACTGCAAATTTGTATTCAAATAGCGTAAATAACTTTTATTTTCCCAATTAATTAATTTAAAAAATAATTAACATTTATTGTAATTTAAGTTGTCTATGTGCCCGCATTTCATTGGAGCTAATACCAACTCATCAGTAGACCTTCAACCATCTCGTTTGAGTAGCATTCACCCACCTTAGCGAAAAAAAAAATTAAAAAAAAAAAAAAATATATATATATATATATATATATATATATATATATATATATATATATATATATATATATATATATATATAACCATAGTAGACTTAGAAAATATGTATGCCAATAACCCAACAAACAATTTATATCGATTTACATGTTTGTATTTTCCATACAATATTTACAGAATTACCGAAAATTCTAGATTCAGAGAAAATTATATCCAGCAAACATGTGCTTCGCTTAAATTTCCGCAAATCGATCATCTATTCGTTTGAAATATTTTTAATAAATAAATTTATGTATGAAATTTAATTTTACGGAATTTTTAACTTTATAATGGAGTTCTATCTGAATTTAACGTTTCCATAAGAACTCTGGGAAAATTTTTTTATTTACTTTTTTTATTTTTTGAAATTCTGATTGGTAAATTTCTTGACCTATTTTCCCAAAAGAAAATTACATAAAATTTTCTTACTTGGACTCCGTGAACTAAAACAAATATTAATATTCAGATAGTTATTTTGTCATGGAATTTTTGCCATTTCATATTGCTGGTGCCTTTTAATTAATTAAAAGTTTGTTTGTATGTTCGAATAATTTCTCCAAAGATGAATACACAAAATTTTTCTGTGTAGAAATATATTGCAAAATTCCACACGTGAAATTTAGGAAGAACTCCATGTTACGCTTTAAATTGAAGTTAATTAGGCTGATACGAGTTCGATTACTAAATTTTTCAATTTAGATTAACAATTTTTTTTTAATATTATTTATTATATCATTTATTACATTAGCAGAACGGAACGATACTGTTTTCAATGGTCAGCACATCATAATTATGCATGTTGTAGGATATTACTTTTACCCTGAAATATTGTTAGTTTGCATATCGACTTAAATCTACATTTCAAACAATTTTAGGGATCCTATTTCTTTGATTCGTTCAAAATATATATCGTCGTTCTAGTTTGGAGGCATAATTTAAATTAAAAGAATTTTCTTTCGGCTAAACTTGGGGATGTTAATTCCAAAACATCGATCACGAATCTCATGAGATTTTTCGGAATTAAAAATCTTATATTTAGTTCATATCAATAAGTAACGAATACTGTGTATTTTCATAGTAAAAAGTCATAATCAAATTATGCCTGAATAGGGAAAAACTCGAATACATTCGTTTTTCCAAAAAAAGAAAATCATACAACTGATTGTTCCTGTTTAAAAAAGCGACAATTTTCATCGAAACACACTTTTAAATGAGTCTTACTAATTATATATATATATGGTATATATATATAAGTATATATATATATATATATATATATATATATATATATATATATATATATATATATATTCTCAATCTAATTTATAAACTTAATTTATTTTTTTCAAGCTTAAGATCTCTTAATTTTTTAATCGATATTTCGGTACTCATCGAGTACCATCTTCACGATATACAAATTAAAATAAAGCGGTGAAAAACATTGAATATATATTCTGAATTTAGTTTATGTCTATATAAATTTTTTGTTAATATTAGTCAAGTTCTCAATCTTTTGCAAATGGTCGTGCAAGATAAGCCTTGCAAGATGGTAAAGTAACTTTTTTAACTTTTCATGTACAAAATATACAGGTTTTCGTTTGCTATATTTTGTAACCATTTATTATATACTTTGCGTATGCAACACCTTGTTGCAACGTGAAGCTCCAAATAAAACACATTCACAATTTACTGTTTGCAAGTGAATACATTCCCATTAATATTAAGAACAAATCTTATTTATTTCATATTTCAATTAAATGAACTAATTTTTATTTTACTTCATAAAAAATATATTTAGTTTTTTGTTACAACAAAATAGCTATATCACAAAAAACCAGGGTCTCTAAAGAACCTGGGATCCCTAAAAAAAATCCTAAATCCCGGCTCGTACAAAATCCAGTCCCTAGGTTTCCCCTTTCATTGTTTTAAACGAGTATTCCTGCGTATACGTAATATTTTAATTATTATATAGAATTGTTCATACGTACTGGATTTGGAAACCAGTTCCTCTTTTGTGGAAATTATGTAACCCACATTCATATTTTAACTATTAGAGACACCTAAAGAATTTAGATGTATAAATAATAATTTAATTAAAACTGTAAGGAAAAACAAAAGCAACCTTATAGAAATGCGCACACTTTAAAAGGTAGATGTATGCATGGCTCTTATCGTAATACAACGAAATTCTATACATTTTGATGATAGAAAATTCAATGTACATAAATTAAAAACTGAAAAATAGCGTTATAATGAAACATTAAATAAACAAGATTTTTTTTGTCGTATGTGCCAGTTATTTTAGCAAAATTTACTCCTTGTAACTTTTTAAAAAGAAAAATGATAAAAAAACGAAACAAAAATACCAAAAAATAATGCGGACGTAAAAAGGATGCTGTCGAGTAATAGCATGAATGATATGCAAAATGAAAATAAATGTTATAGCAAACAAAGCGTGATACAACAAAATACATCCATGTATTTATTGTTAGTTTTGCGGGTATTCGTATGTTAGTCAGGCAACTACTGAAAAAAAGAAAAGTACCAGCAACGCCTATGAAACATAAAACAACTAATAAGAATATAGAGATATAAATGTTTGTAAATTAATCTTGAAAAGTTACAAAAGCTTCGCGATGAAGTGGTTTCGACCGTTTAACTTCATATACATTTATCGTAACACTTACTTAATTTAAGTAAAAAAAAATGAGTATATTGAGTGTCACAAAAACTGAAGTGTTGTTTCCACTGGTTTACACAGGGTTATGAAAACCGAACATTAATATTTTAAGTTCTAGATAAAAAGATATTCATGGCGACTTCGATAAACTAGACATTTAGAGTGAATGACCCGAGATGCCAGGAGCGATTTCAAATTTGTCTTTCATCTGCAAAATGATATACGTTGAAACTTAAAATGGCGAATCTACATATAAAGTTAAACGAACTGTACCTTAGCTTGTACAAAATATTAATTATCATATTTTTAAATTCTCTTTTGCACATGTGTATAGTTTCCACCGCAAAAGGCCGTGATTTGGCCCTACTTTCCTCCAAATAACTGTTTTCCTTATCATACCTTAAAGTTTTCAATGAAAAAAATAAATAGATATAGAAACTTTAAAGTTCTTTAGTCCATCCAAATAGAATTTCAATTAAAAAAATTAAAATTAATTAGCTATAAACTAAAGTGCAACATTCAATTCTCCTTTTTATATATTACTTTATATTTTATACACTAATTTCCTACCACATATTAATTTAAAGTTTGAGGTTAAAAAAATACTTTTAACAACATAAATGTGCTCTGCAGCAAAAGAAAAAGTACTAAAAAAATCTGCTACAATACTTATGTCCATCCCCGTTCTTTACAGCTAACAAAACCATCACATAGTTTTTATAAAAGTTCAAAACAAAAACATGTATGTATGCGTGTGTACATGTATGTTGGCTTATGTGAGTGTATGCATGTAAGAGCAATAATGATATTGTTGTTATTCTTGTAACTATATTCATGTTCGTTGAAGAGTGAAAACATTGTTGTTATTTAACTGCACTTTTCACTGCATAACTTAAGGCGTATGCTAAAAATATAGGATTGGGTTTTCTTGTTTGGTTTAATTTTGTTCTTGTTCAAAAAATGTCAAGTTGAAAAACAAAAAGGACAAAGAACACTTTTAAAATTCTATTTGGCATGCAATATGGATAATTGGAAACTTTAAAAGAAGAAAATGTGTAATTTAATCATGTAATTGAATAGAAAAAATACCAAGTTGTCAAATTAACTATTTAACTATTTAAAAATCTGATAGAATCTAAGCAATAAACGAAACAATTAAGAAGTAAATCATTTTTCTGTTAGTTAATAACAGTGGTTCGCAAAAGAAATGGAAATTAATATTTACGATTATATATATATATATATATATATATATATATATATATATATATATATATATATATATCATGTAAGAATATCTGTGTATATGTATGTGTATTTATAAATATATTTCAGCTTTATTAACCCGATAAATATCTTCATAGCATGTATTCTTTTGGCCCACAGTGTGTGATAATGATGATACATATTTCAATATGGCACAAAATTTTGCACTATTCTTCGGTTCCCAGTACCATTATTATTTTTTAAATATTTTGTTAATGAAACTAAAATAAGGAAAGATTTTTGTTTCAATTTTGCAATCTCAGCAAATTTAGTTCTGATTATTCAAATTTTAGTATGCAAATAACACTGTGCTACACGAAAAATATGCAGGTGTTTTCATATAGTAATTCCTGTTTACCGGACCTAATTAGATACGAAGACATTTATAATTTTTCACGATTAGTTCACAAAATAACAGTGTGGGTAAGATTTTAATTCCAAAAAATCATTACTTTGTTATCTTTAAAGATATTAAAAAAATATTTTAACTAAAAGGCGTGTTTTGGCTTTCAAATAAAGTAGAATTTCTGAAAATCCGCTAGCGCTTGACCCAGTTATGGTAGATTTTTTTTACTGTTCGTACTAAAGTTTTATTGTTGGAATAAAAATTATATATGAGTTTTATTATTTTTATTTTTGTAAGACGCGTAAATGCGTAAAAGTCCATGAATAAAAGAATGAGTTATTGCAAATTTGGTGATAACATATTTGAGGGTATGTCATATTGTCATAATGTACCAAAAATCTTTTGTTTTACAAAAAATTTGTGTGAAGAAATATTGTGATAATATGACTGGATAGCATACCTTGTGAATTACCACATTGTGCGTAAGTTCAAAACCAAGTAACATTTCTGAAATAAAGTCTAAAACGCCTAAATTCATGCTATCAAGAACAAAGTTATGAATATTTCCTGAATAAAAATTATAAAAAACTTCGTAGTGTATGAACTTCGGCAAACCACAATTGATGTATGAGAACTCCTGCATATTTTTATTGATCCATATGTCTGTATGCATGATCATACATCCAATTGCCAATTCAAATTATGATGTTACTTTTGCGCCACCTTATACATACCTGTGTTTTTTTTTATTCTTTTCATATTTTCCTACATGTAACATGCACACATACCTGTTTACTGTTGGAAAAAATAATAGATCCAAAAATTTTCTATACATACATCTTGAAATTCGCATTAAGGCATGGTTTCTACAGTCTGGGCAGTCAAATCGATTTGAAAGGTTTTCAAATACATCTTATAGACGAGTTGACCGTCTGGGTTGCCGGAACCGTGCTTAAGTATTGTCTTACAAACGTGTATTTAAATTTTGTGCTCCTACAAGCTAGACGGTCAACTCGTGTAGAATATTTATGTATGTGCAGGGCACTATCTGGATTGTACTGCCTCAAAGATATCCCAACTATATATGTATGTAAAATAACTCAAATAAATTTACAATCCTATTGCAATTGCCGAATTATTTTGCGCTTTAGAAAAAAAATATAAAAAATATTAATTTTCGATAATTTGAAAAATAAATATATATGTGTGTGTTTGCTAATTACTACCATCAAATCATAATACTATTTTAATATTTGGAAGGTGTTTTTTCTAATGATATATATTGCTAACCTTATTTTGCTGAACCCACTAGTTAATTTAACACAAACGGCCGGAAAACAGAAAACTAAATTTTCTGAATTTTATTCCACATATCGTGCTTAATTTTAGATGTGTTCTATACGATCGAAAACCTTTGCCAATGCATGATTTTCTTGAAAACACGATGCCTTTAGCTATTTGAAATTTATAGAAAAAAAGTGGTCCCTATTATTTTTCCCTTCACTGTATATCCATATTCTTGTTTAAGTTGCGCCATTTTATGATGACTTTCATTAAAATGTACATTTTACAAAGTTGTTCATGCATATGCATGATAATGTGTGTGTGTTTGTGTGCGTGTGTGCTAACGTGTGGTTAACGGAAGTTTAGTACACAATAAAAGTGTGAAACTATTTATTGCCCGCGTGTATGTGTGTGTGGATGGGTATACGTACATACTTACATAAGATTTTTTTAAGTGGCCCAATAGTTCCTTTGACTTGAATTTTTATTTTATTTCTGGGAGACTGATGACACCCTCCGCCAAAATTCATTTTATGGCTGTCACGAACAGCTTTTCTAAAGTGCACACAAATAAAAAAAACATGGCTGATATACATACATACATGTACGGGCAATATGATTCTGTCATGTGATTGTAGTCCAGTCATATATCGATGAAAATTTTTTGTAGTAACGCCGCACTACTTCAACCAGTTTAATTTCAGATATTTTGTCTTTCTATAAAGAAATATGTTAATTATCAAAAACATTTTCATTACTAACGAGCTGACCCGACAGACGTCGTTCTGTGACAGCTCGAATATGCTTAAAAGAAGTCATGATAAACTAATAGAAATCGATTTTTTAACGAATTTGTCATCATTACATCTAGTTACGCCAAATCTGAAATGCAATCTGAATGAAAAGAACGATTCTCGATTGCCCAGTTTGTATTTGATTGATGTATTCGATGTCAATATTTCTCGTCTGAATTGTTTAAATTGACTTCTAGATACAGTTTGCATGGGAAAAATAAAGGTGGCGTTCTTACGTTTTTCCGGGCAATTTTTCAGTTTTTTTTTCTCCTCATAAAAACCTTTCTTTGAATTTCAAGAAATATTAAAAAAAAATCTAAATTGGTCCAGCCGTTCTCGAGTTTTGCTCTCAGCAAAATTGAGAGGTAATATGATTTTCAAACTCTATATATAAAATGTAATTGTAAACTAAATTTCCATTAACTTTTTTATATGGGGTTTGACAACGGCGTCTTTATTGTAATCAATTCGCTTAGCGTAGACCTTATAAGTGGGCCTTGGCAGGGAGCATAATATTGTGATTACGATTTACCAAAAAAAAAAAAAAAATACTTTGTATTTTTTAAACTATTTAAATGTTCAGCCAGTAGTCACAACATATTAAAATTGTGCAAATTATATAGAATAATAAAAAATAACTCTTTTGAAAACACCAGCATTTGTTGAGTTTTAGTATAAATGATATCAATTTGAAATTTTTTTGCTTTTTGAATATCCTAAACAAAAAATCCTGATTAAGACCATTAAAAGAATGTATATATTTATTAGAGAAATATCTTAAAAACCCAAGATAAAAAACTGAAAGTATTATACCTGCATAATTCGAACTGAATTACTACCCATGCGGTGAATAAATTGATTAATAATGCTACGTGTAATGATCTTGCTGTTTTGTTATGGATATGGCTTAAGGGAATTTCAATTGATGCAGTGTACATAATTCAGGATCTTTAATGAGATTCTTAATAAAATTATCCAAAATGGGTGAAAATAATAGAAATAGAAATAGTAAAAAATTAAAATAAATTTCTTCAATAGACCAAATAATTTTTGTGAAAAGTCTTTATGGAACAACAATTTAGGATAAGTTACCTTTGAAATGAGATATGCGTAGTAAAACATAATTTTCCCATTAGCTGAAAAACTCCTCAGAGAAATGGTACTGTTGCACCAAAAAATAAAAATAAATTGTTTCTGTAGACCAAATCGTTCATGGTAAAAAGTTTTTATGGAAAAAAATTAGGTTGAACTACTTCCAAATGTTTCGTACCATAATAAGTCATAGTTTTTTTCAATATTTGCCAACAAATTTGTCCCAAATACGAAAACGTGTTTATATTTCCCAGGTAGAAAGGCAAATTTATAATGTCACAAATACTAAAAACATATTTATAAATATTTAATGACGTAACTAGTTACGTCGCACAGTGGCTGAAAATCGTTTTTCATTGGCCAAAATTCTGTAACTTTTGAACCGATCAAAATATTGAAGTAATTTTTTTTTAATGGATAGATATTTAGTTCAGCTTGACTAAGTTTTAATTACATTAAAATTGATTGAGTACTTCTTAAGGACTTCTAGGTCAAAGTTGAACTTTTGATTTTTTTTTAACTTTTGGAGTGAAATATGGGTTTATTTTTTTTATTTGCATATTAAAAAATTTTATATTTGGAACTTAATAATAATTGTAATTATTTTTTGTGATAATGGAATTTTTTTAATGTTACACTCAAAAAAATTTTTACACTAAAAAAAAATTTTACACTCAAAAAAAATAGTAAAATTAACTGGAGATTTCGCTGTTACCACAGAAAAAAATTTTATTTTTTGCTGTCAGAGTAGGTTCTATTTATTATTATTTTTTACTAATACTATTATTTTTTACTAATACAATGGAAGGCAATTATAATTATTATTCATTTGACACAAATATTGATTGCAAATATTCTATATTTTGCTCTGTGCTATTTCTGTTCTTTAGTAGTTTTTTGGCTTCTTCATCTAAATCCCGATGTTCCACTTTCCATTTATTTCGAATATTGGAGATGAACGGATCTGACGTTGCCAATAATATATTAAATAGATCTTCATTTGTGGAATTTCGTGAAATTTTTCTAGTATTATGCTCTCTATAAAATCTGTAATCCTTGTTCCTTTTTTCCTGAGCCTCCTCTGATAGATCTCCAAGTGGCACCAAATGATATTTAATGATATCTTCTCCATGTTAAAGGATTTTGTGAACTGTTGCAGACATATTTCTCCATGGGTAGTTGGTTGTATATATTTTTGCAGTTTCCTTAGCATAATCTCCAAATTGTTTAGAGTCAATTTCTTCATTGCACGCAAGTACTTCTAGGATTATTTTGAATCTGAAAATAAGGTTTAAATCCACTCCTGTTATTTCAGATGCTGTTTCTGGATCTGAAAAGAATCTTCGTGCGGTATTGCCATCATTTGTATTGCCTGACCCTTGTTTTGGCTGATCTATAATCAATCCAATTTTGCGATATTCATCTTGAACATGTTTCTTTTTGGTACTTCTTAACTCTTTGTTGGTTTCATTGTTTCTTACGGATCCTGAAGACCCGAAATCCAAATCAATCTGAGCTTAATATATTGCTGTTTTGTTAATTTCAAATCCAGAAATAAGACTAATGCCTCCTCATTTGTGTACTGTATTGCATCGCTCAGATTTGGTATACTTTTAAGAATTCGTTTTGTTCTCACTGGACTAGCTTTTTCAATGATATCCACTTTTGTTAATTGGTTCTGTGATCGTAATTGATGTAGGAAAGATTCTTTTGTATTTGCACAACCAATTGCATCGTTAACATCTTTAAGTTTCCGCCTCTTAGATCTATCGCTGCAGTTGTCCAATGATTTGCGTTGGTCTTCCAACCTTATCTTGCTTTGCTGTTTCTGCAGCGACAGTAAGTTGGCCTTCTAATCACTTTTCACTTTTTATATAAAACTTTTCTTTACTGTAGCTAACTTCTTTGTAGCGTTTTTTAGTACTTTTACAAAATTAGATAATTGCTGTTGTATTTCGGTGCTACACGAATTTAAGTTTAATTTTATTTTAACGTAAGTAAGAACATCTTCCTGGTTTTTATTTCTAAAATACTCTTCGGCCAGTTCTTTATAATCGAAGCTCTCCATATTTTTATTTGAGTATGTTATGATTTATCACTTGCAAATATACGTACGTACACGTAAAGGATTAACTTATTATTGAGTAATCCCTTATCGAATCCGTAGTTTTATACATTTTTAGATACATGTTATTCACACATTGATCTTCAATTTCATAGCAGGTAGTACTTAAATTAAACAAAACTGCACTTGTTATCCAGACCTTAATATCAGGTAAAACTAATTAGTATCTCGTCAATATGGGGTTCTTTTTATCTTTAGTGGTTTAATTTATTTATTATTATAAAATTGTTTATGAATTTGGCTGACCCTAACAGTTATATTAGAAAGAGATCATATGTTTACTGTAGGACCTATTGTCATATTTTTATTACTGATTTTTTGCTGATCAAAACAAAGCCATAAAACCCTTTCGCAGGTATTATATTTAACTATTTTAGTTTTACGTAGTCTAAAGTAAAAACATAAACCTTTAGGCAAAAAAGTGAAAATTTAATACACCATTGTATACGAGTAATTATAGAGCTGTTTAAATTAGAGTAATTTGAATTTTTTTGGAGTAATTTCATTAAAATTAAAAAAGTGTTCTACCGGCGGATCGTGGCGGGTGCAAAAGTATATATGGGGTGAAAGAAGACACCTTCGCCTTTCTTCGGGTGGTATACGTTTCTTGTTCCCTTTTGTTCCCTAGAAGTTCTATTCCACTAAAGTTTAAATTTTAGGAAAATATAGTAGTTTCATAAATATTTCATAACACCTCTAATATTAAACGCTAGAGCGGTAACCACTTACAACAACTAAAGACTATAATCCTACCAACATTATAAAAAAGACCGCAGGCCATTATCGATGATAGCTTGCGAGTAGTGACCATTAATTTTTGACAAAAAACTGATAAAAAACACCTTTTACTGAAATAACAAAAAACAGTTGAGTTTGACAGCATGCCACGCCCACAATTATCAATAGTTTAACCTAATTTTTTGGCTACCTTAATATGGATATATTAGCTCCAAAATGGCGTAAAAAATTTTAAAATCGGTGACAAAAAAAAAAAATTCGACTTTTGGCCAATGAAAAACGTAAACATATTTAGTTCGGCATATTTATCTGCAATCTATTGATTATGTAGTACATATTATTTATGTCGCATTTCATTACGAACATAGATTATTCCAGGGACGTAACAGTTATAAGATAAACGATAAAAAATCAGATTTAACAATTATTACTGATACATTTACGTAATGGTTATAGTCAACCATTAACAAGGAATATATTTTATTTTGGTTATTTTAACCAATTGAAATGAGATATATATTTTTTTGGTTATAAATAATCGTTATATGAACCAAAAAAACTTTTGGTCGAAAATAACCATTATTTCAACCTAAAAAATTTTTTGGTCGAAAATAACCATTATTTCAACCAAAAAAGTTTTTGATTGAAAATAACCATTATAAAAAAAATTTTTTTTTTGTTACTACTTCAAAAAATCGACTTTTTTAGTGCCTTACGAATGAAGAAATTACACTGTGCAAGATCGAAACTCAGTATCACACTAAAATAATTCTAGGTCCTGAAACATGATTTAACGAACTCTTTTGACGTTAAAAAGTTACCAACCTAATGTGTACCAAATTAAAAGACAGTAAGTAACGGTTAGACGTGTGCCACACATCTAATTACTATATAGGAAAAATTTTTGTATATTTGAGTTTAAGTATATATGTACGAACTTGGTGACAACAATAAATCATTGAAATTTTTGGAATTTTTTGATACGTGATAACCAAAAAAAATGATTTTTTTTTCTATAATGGTTAATTTCAACCAAAAATATTTTTTGGTTGATTTAATGGTTATTTTTAACCAAAAAATTTTTTTGGTTGATATAATGGTTATTTGTAACCAAAATTTTTATTTTCTCAATTAAGTAGTTACGGTAACCAATATAATATAAAAGTCACGATAATGGTTAAAAATTCCCAAATGCAGATAAAGGGCATTTTTGCCTAACCTTTTTGCTCTGAAATAAAAATATAACAGTTATTTTCGGTCCCTGGATTATTCACAAAGAAATTCCATTGTTTTCTATAAGATTTGCCAGTTTCGTTTGATTCCATTTTTCTCCATACTCGTATTTGTCTTGCTCAACATCTTCTTCTGTTACCCTGTGTGTTCCATTCTAGAGAGGCCAGAGGAATTTATTTGCATGACTCTCGTAGACTGTGACCCAATCATTTTAGCTTTCGCCGTTTTATTTCCTTATTTATATCCTCTTCATTTGTTAGTGTCAAAAGTTCGTTTCTCCTACGCCAACAAATTTTAATTATTCTCCTTAGATATATATTTGTGAAGCTTTGGAATCTTTTTTTAATGGTAATGCTAACAAGCCATGTTCTATGAGTCGTATAGCAGCGCAAAATTTACACATATATTCTCGCTTATTCCAATTGTCGTCATCGTCGTCACATTAAGTCGACATTAAAAAAAATTTAAGTTCTGTGCTCGATGCGAGCAACAATTGAGTGTTAATGATGACCACTTGTAATTTTTTTAAGCCTTTGGAATAGTAACAGCTTATAAATAATATATAATTGTTGTCGACATCGATCCTACAGTTGCCGAAATATTGGTGTTGACTTCGTGTGACGTCGACAACGACAAATAGAATAAGGGGGATTGTATAGCGGTGTGCAATGGTGTTCCAAATACTTCATCGACACCTGCTCTATGTTAATTTTTCTTCCCAAGTGTCTAATGGATGCTATATTCTGTATTGTATTATTGTTGACCTGGAACGCTGCGGAACGACTGTCTTTTGTTACGCTTTTATTAATGTGGAGTCCATTCTTCTTTGGTCTAGTTGCCAGTCTGCTTAGTTTTTCTTGCAAATTTATTGTGATTGTAATTGTAAATTAACAAAAGAAACTTCTTTCAATCAATATTTTCAAATCAAAAAATTAAATTTTTAAACCAAAAAATTAAAGTTTAAATATGACATTAAAATAACAATTCTTGAACATGGACAATCTCCCAGGTGAGGAGATATTTTATTACAACATTTGCATACAAGAAAAACTATTTTAATAAATTTATAATTAAATTTCATTAATATTGTTTTTCCAACCTTTTTGTTAATCCTTAAAAAAAAATTATTACTGACCTAAAGCTCAATAATGTTTATTTAATATGCATAATTAAAGGTTTAAAAATGTATTCTCAATCAGCAAAAATTTTAAGACAATACAAATTAATTAGATTTAATAGTTTGTAAAACAAATTTAAGTTGTTTTTTTTTTCAAATATACATACATTCATACATACATACATATAAAAATGTTGGCAGGAAACTTTATTTTAAAATTTATAAAAACAAGCAGTAAAGCACTTTAATAAGGTACGGACAGTTTTACTACAAGTGTATATTGTTGGTATAATTTTCTGAACTGGTTGTCAAAATTATTGTTAGAAAAAAATAATAGAGTAAACAAAACTCCGCGTGTATTAAAATAAATACACTTAGAAAACTGAGAATATAATACCACTTTGATAATTTGCGAAAATTGTTACATGTATATTACTATAAGTGTGTAAAAATAAATTGCGAAATTATAACCCTAGACACAAACCAGTTGTTATTACAGAGTTCTGTTAAGCCGATAACATAAGACTGTTAAACATGACAAATCTAGGAGCAGTAGACAAAAAATATACCAGTTTACAAAATATGTTCAGTTTACCTGATTTTTCAAATTTGAAGATGAATTCCATGGAAACGGAAAAAAATAGACGGATACAAATTGATGTTATTTAAAGATTTAGTGCTCCTCCATGATCCGTTGGATATTCTGACCTCTGGGGATCATGGAGGAGCACTAAATCTTTAAATAACATTAATTTTTATTCGCCCATTTTTTTTGCCATATATCAGGAATCCTTAATAATGTTTTGAGAAATTCCAACATTTTGTTATGGTTAAAAATTCAAGTTTCCTGTTGTGTTTCCATGAGGTGTTCATGTTATAAAAAAATATTTATGGAACAGGCGGCATGTGTGACATATTTTTTATACACTGAGTCAAATAATGTAACCGTAATTCTACTTGAAATACGTACTCCTAGATTTTTCATGTTTAACAGTCCTATGTTATCGGCTTAACAGAACCCTGTAATGACAACAGGTTTGTGTCTAGGGTTATGAATTTCGATATTTATCTACACACACGTTATTACTATCGAGTTGTACTGCCTGGCCCACGATGTCGAACGACATCGTTCGCTTGCATAAATCCGTTTGAAACAGCAATAAATTTTAAAATGTTGTTTTTGGTTTGAATGTATTTAAGCACTCGAACGATGTCGTTCGACATCGTGGGCCAGGCAGTTAATATTGTTTCAATACTTGGAAAAAGCGAAAAACCAAGTTTCCTGAACTGTATTCCATATGTTGCGTCTAGTTTCAAATTTAAAAGGTATAATTTAGTTTTCTAGAAATGTCGAAAAATTCCCTATAAAATTAAAGTTAATTGCAAGTAATCGATATTTTAAAAACCATGAACACACATTTCTGGCAGGCAGAAGGCTTATCCTGCATAAGCTACTATGGGGATGGTATTTCCTCTTTAGCAAGTGGGAGTGCTTTTTTCAAAAGGACGTCCAAATAATTTATAGCTTTTATTTTCTGCTGTACTCATATTCAGACAATTGGGCAAATGCCAGACACAAAAAACTTTGTCACATAATTTTGTTTCTTGAGTTGTTTCAGGCCAAAACGAAATTAGTGCAAAGGCGTATAAAAGATTCTCTATATTACTATATGTTGACTATATTTTTATTAATTCTCCCCTATAATTTCTTACAACACTGTATATGTTGTGCGGATTGTAAACAATAAATATAAAAATAAATAATCAACGTCTATTCTAGTATCTCAGCTGTGCTGCTGCCCTTACCTTACACCAGTTGATTTTTTGCTTTTCTTATTCTCAGTTCATCTATGTATGTGTCAAAATCTATATATGATCAATTTAAGTGACATTGTCAAACTCCATTTGAAAAAATATAAACGAAACTTTTCATGTATAGAGTTTGACAGTTTAACGAAGCAAAACATGATTATTGTTGTAGAAATGCATAGACCTTAATAAATAGGCCTTCTTGATTTGTAATCTGGCTAGTGTACATGGGAGTTTTCTAGTTATCTGTATATTTTATACAAACAAAAATGACTGTTTTTGTTTTACTTGTAGCACTGTTGCTGCCACCTTGTAAATTTATTTCGCCATGAACGTTGGTTATTAATTTGTCTTTTCGATGTTTACAAATAAAAAAAATAATATTTTAATATAATTTTTTTCTTTCAGGAAAATAAATCAACATGCGACTGGATACAAATTCAAATGAAGATTTCAAAGCGTTAGGTACAACGTTTTGTGTAAGTTTTATTATAGTTTTGATTTTGAATGTTATTGTAGTGCATGCAGCATTTTTATTTTCAGAAAATTAAACCTGAAAATTTATCCACCTGGGGTGGTTCTGCCAAACAAGACACAAGACTGCCAATAACTGATTATTCAACCTTAGGAGGTCCCCGACACAATTGCAGTCCCTTTCCCATATCCCGTGATGTTAATAATCGTTTTATTTTATGGTATGTACATACATTCATACATATATAAATTATTTCCGAAAATATTTTTAGAACTTCTACTAAATTTTCTTTTCCCTTAGGGATGGCGACATAACCACATTGGAAGTGGATGCCATCACCAATACAACTGATGAGACTTTAACTGAAAGCAATATTATATCGGAACGTATTTCAGATGCAGCTGGTAACCAATTAAAAGAAGATTTAACAAATAATATAAGAGGTAATTGTGTTGTTTAATTATTTTTATTACTACTACTTGATTTAGTTGAATTTCTGAATATATCGCATCGCATCCATTACACTACATACAAAGAAAAAACACCGTTGCGCTTTAGCCACGATAATGTGCTTTCCCATGAAATATCCAAAATATCTTCAATAAAACAAATATTTGCATATTTTCTATCTACACAGAAAAAGTCATTGCTGAAAAATATGAAATTTCCTGAAATCTACTCAGAAAGTTTGGTTAGTTTAGATATAAAAGCTCTTATCAGACTTTTGTTTTATTTTACGAAAATACGTTCAAAAGCTTTTTTCTTCGATTATTTCGAATTTATTTTCTGCAATAAAAATTTTTATAGAAAAATATAAAAGAGTTTTGTCGTTATTTTTGATACTATATATATATATATATATATATATATATATATATATATATATATATATATATATATCATTAAAGAAAATAAAAAAAAATTATATAAACAGAGAGAGAGAGAGAATTGAAACAAGCAAAAGATTGTGATCTAAAAATATATAAAAATTAAATAAAATAAGGGAATAAAAAAACATAAAATTTATTGGAAATAGTAAAATAAGTTACGGAAAATAAGTGGAAATAAAAATTTTTTATCGAAATAAGTTTTATAAACTTGGTTTGCTGATTTATATATCTATTTATAAATATTGCTCAGCTATGCCTGAGGAATGCAGTAAATGTAGAACAACAATAAGGGGTGAAACTGGTATTCACTGCAGTGGAGTCTGCAAAAAAGTATATCATTGTTCATCAAAATGTTCCGGTCTTGATCAATATTCTATTGCGGTGCTAGAAGGCAGGAATTTTATTAGATTTATATGCGATGACTGCATTCAATATATACATAATATGGATCTTATCTTGAAAGAAATTCAAGATGGAGTCGACAAAAATAAGCAAAACCTGTCGGAATATAAAAATGAATTCAAAGTGGTATTAAAGCAAAATGAATGTGAAATAAAGCAATTGCTAGAAGCAATAGAAAAGCGTTATGAAGATAGATTTAAAAAAATAGACAAGGCTCAAAAAATTTGCGAAAAAAATGTACAAGAGGTTCAAAAATTATGTGCCTGTGTTAATGATTTTGAAGACAAAAACAAACAAATGTACAGCGTTATAGAAGAGAGTAATAATAAAATATGCAGCGAGATCAAAAAAGCCCTAAAAGAAACAAGTGTTACAAAAAACAAAATGTCATATGCTGACTCGGTGAGAGCAAAAGTGATGATGCCAGATGTAGCAAAAAAAGTGCCTTTAATAATAAAACCCAAGGAAAAACAAACGATTGAAAAAACCAAAGATGAATTAAACAAAAAAGTGGACCCAGTAAATTTAAAAATAACAAATATTGAAAATAGAAGAAATGGAACTGTAATAATTCAAACTGATAATGATGAAGAGAGGGAGAAAATAAGAGTGGCAGTTGAAAATAAAATGAGTGAAAGGTACGAAATTAAGGCGCCTAATCCAGTAGAAATGAGTATAACAATAACTGATATGGCATTTAAATATACAGAAAATGAGTTAATAGAAAAAATAAAAAAACAAAATCCGATTTTATATGAATCTAAATTAAAAGTTATTAGAATATACGGTATCAAAAGGAATAATAAGGACATTTATAACGCGAGATTGAACATAGATACCGACTCGTATAAAAAAGTAATAGAGGCGCAAAAAATTAACGTTGGATGGGAAAAATGCAGAGTATTTGACGGAACGGAGATAACACAATGTTTTAAATGTAAGGGCTATAATCATACCTCCAGAGTCTGCAAAAATCAGGAAACATGTCTAAAATGTCATGGAAATCACAAACATCAGGATTGTGATAAAGAAACAATCGAGAAATGTATAAACTGTATAAGAGCAAATCAAAAACTTAATTTGGGATTAGATGACAAACATTACACATTGAGCAGAGAATGTCCAGTTTACCAAAATAAACTGAAAAGCAAAAAAAGAAGAGTTGGTTTAAACGCTTAACAATTAAAAAATGTTCATGGTATCTACACAAATGTTCAGGGCTTAATAAACAACTTTAATGAAGTAGAAATCATCGCTGAAAATGAAAAACCGGATTTTATTGTGTTATCAGAAACTCACCTAACAGAAGATATAGACGAAAAGGAAATATCAATACAAGGATACGGAGAAATTATAACATTGTCTAATTCGAAAAGGACAGGTGGTCTAATAACTTATTATAAAAAAAATTGGAAAGCTGAAAAAATTATGGAAAAAATTGATAATTTAAAGTATTGGTTAAATGCATGTATGATAAAAAATGAAAATAAATATTTTATATTAGCAGCAGTCTACAGATCACCGAGTTATAGTGAGGCGGAATTTTGTGAGCACTTTGAGAAATTCGTTGAAGATATATGTGAATATAACTGTGAAATAATAATAACAGGAGATTTCAACATAGACTGGTCTAGTGATGGATTTTACAAAAAGAAGATGGAAAGTGCCTTCAATGACAATGGATTAAAACAAATAGTTGAAGAACATACAAGAATAACTTCAAATACAAGGACAATAATAGATTATGTTGTAACTAACAATGATAGAATATCGGTTAAAACTAACATTAACAACAAAATATCGGATCATGAATCGCTCGATATAAATATAGAATGTGAATTAAATAAACGAGAATTTGTGCAGTGTAAAGAAATAGAAAGTTTTAAATATAATAAAAATTTATTTAATAGAGAACTATGTTCAGGCCTTAATATAAATGAAAATGATGACATAAACAATAATGTGGCCTGTTTTGACTCACTGATTGAAAGGACAATACAAAGGTTTACTTATAAAAAAATGATAAAAGAAAAAAGTTCCGTCAATAATTGGTTCAATGCACAGCTAAGAACTCTCAAACAAGAAAAGATTTGCAAATACCAAATTGCAAAAATTATAAATACAAACGAAACCTGGAATAATTATAAAGTGATTAGAAACATTTACAAAAATGCGATAAATATTAAAAAAAATAAATATATTGAGAAAAAAATAAATAGCACCACGGATCCGAAACAAATGTGGAAAGACATTAAAAATTTAGTTTTAAAAAAGAACAAATCAGTGATTGAAACTGTGATTTTTAACCAAATTGAATATAAAGATAATTTTCAAATTGCTAATCAATTTAATAAATTTTTTGTCAATAGTATTAAGACAATTAGAGATAGTATAGAAAATGAGCCATATATTAATAAAATACCTGTGATAAATTCTAGATTTAAATTTAGTGCAATAAATATACATGAATTGAAAGACATATGTAAAACAATTAATAACAAACCCGATTTTAATAAGGTGACGATAAAAATAATACTGGACAATTGGAATGTAACAGGTCATACAATAATGTATATAATAAATAAGTCATTCGAAACGGGAGTTTTCCCTGAAACATGGAGAGAAACGATGGTGACTCCAATAGAAAAAGTTTATAAAACAAAAAATGGCGAAGAGTATCGACCAATAAATGCATTAAAAACGTGTGAAAAAATAATCGAGAAAATCGTGAAATTAAAATTAGAAAAATATATGGAAGAGAATGAACTCTTATATAAATACCAATCGGGCTTCCGCAAAAAATTTTCCTGTGAAACGGCAGTGAATTATGTAATAAATAGATGGAAAAATATTGAAAAAAACAACAAATTAATGGCAATTTTTTTAGACTTTAAAAGAGCTTTTGAAACTATAGACAGAGATATATTACTACAAAAGCTATACATGTATGGTATACAAGGGAATGAATTAAAATGGTTTAAAACATATTTAACAAATAGAAGACAATCAACGAAAGTAAATAATGTAAAATCTAATACAATAAAAAATGATTTCGGGGTACCACAGGGCTCGATATTAGGTGCACTACTGTTTATAATATATATAAATGATATACCCAACATTTTAGATAAATGTGAAATAGTTCTCTATGCGGATGATGCCCTTATGTTTACGGAAGCGGAAAATGAAGTACAATGTCAGTTTAACCTTAACCACGATTTAGAAAATGTAAATAAATGGCTAAAAATGAACAAACTAAAACTAAATGAAAGTAAAACTAAATTAATGGAATTAAATATGAACAGTGACATTGTAATAAAGATCAATAATGAAAAAATAGAAAAAGTGAAAAGTATAAAGTATCTCGGTTTTGTTATAGATAAGGACTTAAAATTTAAAGAACACATCGAATATATATGCAAAAAAATCGGTAAAAAAATCGGATTATTTAAAAGAATTAGAAATAAAATTTCCTTACTAACGGCAATAAACATTTATAATGTAATGATCAAACCGCATTTTGAATTTGGATCCACAATAATATATACGTGCTGTACAAAAACGCAGATGGAGAGGCTTCAGAAGTTGCAAAATAGGGCAATGCGTTCAATTCTGAAATGCAATCGATACACACCAATCCAGGTTATGATAAGCACATTAAGATGGCTAAACATAGAACAGCGATTAGAATTAAACACCCTTAGGTTTATCCAGAAGATGAAGATGGGAGATGCGCCACAATATCTATGTGAACAGCTTGACTATGTTGGACAAGTACAGCCGTACTATCTCAGAAATGTACAAGACTTTAGGCTGCAACGAGTGACAAGTAATGCAATGCAGCGGTCTCTTTTCTACAAGGGCCTAAATTTATATAACACGTTACCCACAGATGCCAAAAATGAACCCAATGTTAGCATTTTTAACAGTAAATGTGTTCAATTCCTTAAAAATAAAAATCCACATGGCTTTGTTGTATGATTTTCTGTATACTTTTTATTTTCCTTATTTTCCTATTATTCCTATTATTTTCTATATCCATTTATTTTTATTTTTATTTTTATTTCATTTTTATTTTTATTTCATTTTATTTTTACTTAATTTTATTTTATTTTATACTTATACCGTTATTATTATTTATATGATTTTTATTATTATTATTGTTATTATTGATATTAATATTATTATTGTTTTATAGTGTATTGGAATATAAAATGTATATGAATTTTATAAAGTATGACACATACTACTACTAAATAAATAAAAAATTTTATTACTACATAAAAAAAAAAAAAAAAATATATATATACTAGCGGACCCGTTGCCTGCTTCGCACGGCAAAACAAAATAAGAAAAGAAACACACTTGTTTTTAATAAAGTTGGTTTTGTTCCCAAAAACACACTCACTTCACATACGCACCGCACACACATGCGTTATCGGATTTTAACCAAACTTCATATAAACCATATATGGGCCACTGCCTACGTAGTGTATAAGTTTGGTTGAAATCGCTCGACGCGTTTATGATTAGTTCGGCGACGTACATATACGGACTTGTTTTTATATATATAGATAAATTGTAAACAATAAGTATAAACCACCAAGCATACGGAGGTGACGAATGGTGTAAGATAAAGGAAAAAATCAGCTGACTACGTTATTGTGTGAAAGACATAAATGAATCTAATATGAATTAAAAAGAAAGAAAGAAGAAAGAATTTAAAAAGAAATACAAAAGGAAAGAATAGAAATGTTTCAACTAAGTAGAAAACTAATAACAAACATAAAAAATTAAATGGAAGAAATTATGTAGTATCTCCCGTCACGTTACACTCGTGTTATAAATATACAAAATAAAACTACGCGTACCATATTACTAAATTATGCTAGTGAACTTCCCACAGTTGTAAAAGACGATCTCACTAAATTGAAAAGACGTGAGAAGAGTAGGAAAAATTTATGAATACAAAAATTAAATTCGCCCGAATTGAAGAAAATATCGATTTAGCTGCAGTCTATATAGAATGTTATATCAAGTTTAAATTGAATCATTTCCCACTCGTTTTTACATATGCCGCAATCAATTTAAAACTAGAGTAGACAACATTGTTAGGTACAAATTCCATATTTCTCAGCCCTGAAAAGATCTATTTATTTGCAACCCTGAGAAGAACAAAAAATTTATGGTTACCGTTTCGTTATAAAGAATGTGAAAATATATAATAAAATTTTTAAAATAATTTTTAAAAACAATATAAGTAAACTACAACATTAAAGTAAAAGAAATGTGTGTTTATCAATGCAAGCAAAAATGTTTTACCGCTTGAAAAAATTGACTAAAATGCCATAATATCACTGTGGGCTTATTCAATTTAGTCGCCAATTTCATTGCAAATTTTTTTCCTAATATTAATTGAATAAATTCGGTATTATACATATATCTAGACTAGATCGTTTATAAAACGTATGAGTACTAATAAACTATCAAATTATGTATTAATCTATTCATTATTCATTGCAGAATGCCGCACCGGCGAAGTGCGCGTTACGAAGGGTTACAATTTACCCGCTAATTATATTCTGCATACAGTGGCGCCCGCGTATAAAGAGAAATTTAAAACTGCAGCGGAAAATACTTTGCATTGTTGTTATAGGTATGTTTGTTCATAAAAAACGTAAACTTTTAATTTTTAATAAAACTTTTTGCAGAAACGTTTTATGTAAAGCCAAAGAACTGAATTTGAAAACCATAGCTGTGTGCAACATTAGTAGCAATCAGAAAACTTTTCCAGCTGATTTAGCGGCTCATATTGCTTTAAGTATATCGATAATTTAAATTAAAAAACAATATATAAAAATTATAAATCGAAATGTTTGCATTGCAGGAACTATACGTCGTTATTTGGATAAATTTACTTCGCAAATCGTGATACTTTGTGTGAGTCCTAATGAACAGGGCATTTATGAAGTTTTGGCTCCTCTTTACTTTCCACGCGATAACCTTGAAGAGCGTAGTGCTCTATGGCAATTGCCTAAAGATATTGGCGGTGAATATGGTGAACCACAGCATCCTGATCGTCAAATACGCATTATACGCAATCCACAGCACAGTGTTTTAATGCGTCACCAAGGTATGTACAAAAAACTTATTTTTAAGTGAAAATATTAAAAGTGAAAGTTTAAAAACAGTATAGATAGTATTTACCACAATAAATAGTAATAAGTACCTATGAAATTAAATACTGGTCAATAGGGAAGAAGTAAATATTTTGTATGAGAAGATGTTCACTTTGAGCACATACATCGATTCAGTGAGTCGCTATTAAGCAATTCAGGTGATTAAACACTTTTGCATCAGATTAGGGGTTGTCATAAGTTTCGACTCTAAGTGAAAATTACTCTTATATATGTATTTCTGTTTTATAATTTTGCAAAATACAGTAATAATAAAATTCTGCTTGTCTTTTTTAATATATAATTATATTTAAAACAATTAGAGGTGAAAGAGCGTATGTTATCTTATTAGAATTATTTATTCGTGATATAAAACGGTACGGAACGCATATAAACCCCTGCGGACTCGTTTTTAAAAATCAGCTTCAAAATTTTTAAATGCTCTCGTGTAAAACTAAAAAATCGGACAAGCACTTTCTTCTTATTGGCACAGATATTTACTTCCTGATTACCGCATCAATCGTAAGTCATTGTAGAATCATATCACTTTCTAAAGCAGTATCGCTCTCCTTCGGCCGTTGTAAACAAATGCTAAAAGCTGATAGAACTTCAGGGAATGAACTTGAATTTTTTAGAATTTTGGATTTTGCCTTGGTATTTAACATGGCAGCACCGCGTCGTTGTTGTTCATGTCGCATTTAATGAAGTAGTTACGCAAAAGCTATTGCAACAATCGGGGAAGTATGCAAGAGTTGCGTTACTGTCGTATTCTATACATTCAGATAAATATAGTATATCTTTAATTTTTACCAACAGCATTAAAAATGGTATAACAAGCAAATTTAAGGTATAAATAAATTATGTATTGATAGAACAAACAAGCAGTAGAATTTGATAAAACCTAGAAGAGCTAGAAAGGAAGACTCTTATCTTTTTTCTTCTCTTCCTTTCCGACAGCAACTTTAAAATAAAATATTGTTGTGATATTTTATTTCGTTATCATATTGATTAGATTATAATTTAATAAAATCAGTTTACGGTGTTAAAATTTAATGTGAAACTAGGCAGAGCTAAATGTTTAGTTCCATTGCATTTCATATACGAAAAGCAACACATTTTTAAATCGAAAAGTGTCGGTTTGCAATTATTTACGCATAATACAATGCAAAAAAAATATATAGTAAAGATTTTTTGGATTCATTTTATAGAAAAGAAAAATATAATCATGATAATAAAGAAATAATCTTAATCAATTGCTGATAAAAATTAATAATCAAATAAAATAAAATAGTCATGGGTTGTGTTTGGTAGTTATTAAAAATAAATTACTAACTTTATTAAGTTGCTGAAACATTTTTTGAAGGTCCTCGAAAGTGAATCCAAAAGCTTATATAATTTCGTTAAATAATGGCCATATTCGTTTAGCCTATGCCATTGTCAAGAGATATTTACTTAAAGGGTTTTCTGGGTAAAAATCTCATTAATTATTCGAGGAAGTCTACGTTATGGTTTATTCATTCGTACGCAAATTCGTCCAAATTTTTATATAGATTTTTATAATACTGCCCTGCGTCTGAAAATTCTTTAGTTTGCTAATACGAAAAGAAATTCACGGAACAAAGAAAATCAATTTCAAAGTAGTCATGATAATAAATTTTATTTTGCTTTTTGTATAATTTTGTATATCAATTGCAACACCTTTTTATATAATTGTACTTCATTCTCTATACGGGATACTAAATCTACATATTAATTATAGAACTTTTAGTCTTATTGTGTGAAATATCAGTAAATAAATAAACGGTAATGCACTTCCTGTTCTGCTATATAATTTCTTCAGGAAATTTTTATGCATGGTGGAAATTTATTGGAACAGATTTGGAAAAAAAAAACTAGCGATATACACATCCATATATGCTTAGTTGATTAAACAAATTTTGTTATTAATCAAGATTAATTAAAATTCTGAATAGTCTATAATTTTAAATTTTGAAAAAAAATATTAATAAGATTAATGTTTAAAGCCCTTCAATTGTGCATTTTGCACGGCCTTGTCTACAACATTTTTTCGCATTAGGTTTTGTTAGAAAAAGTTATATCCTACACACACCTATGATTCTCTAAATTATGGATGGTGATTACCATTCAGAATTGTTTTAGAAGTCCTTAAAGCTCAGGTACGTTTCTGATATAGTTCAAGTCTTGCAGGAAGCCTTGGCGCACGCGGCTGCGCTCCTTCAGTGGCTTGTTCATAAGGATAACGTATATATTCCGAGTCCGACCGCCCAATGATACCAATTAGAAAGCAAAGGCTGGAAGCTGCTTATTTATCTCCAGCCTAACTAAAGTCAAACGGTCACTGAGGACTACATGTTTGTTCTCTTTTTTCGTTTCACCGAATAGAGTGTCCTGATAACGGTCACACAGTCCACTGAAATCTCACAACACTAGACTCCGTAATAAGTTTTAATTCTTTTTGTACCTTTGATTACGGCGTAAATCGTCGTCTGGGACACAGTGCATGTCTCTGATAATTTGAGTGTGATCCAGATATCAAGGCCTTTAGATAATGGAGCCATTCGTAAGGATAAGTACTGCATCCACCTTTCTGACTTCCAACATTTTCGTTACAATCGGCTCTATTTGCTATTGCTGACATTACTAACGTAAAATTTTAATGAAATTTTATCAATAAAACTTTCTGCCATTAATCTCTGCATGAACTTCCTCCACCAGAGTGTTTAGTTGTGTATGTTATGTATATTTAATGTTTAATATTCTATGAATTTTCTGTTAATCTTCACATGGTTATTTTCTATTCCATCGTAAATCGTTAAAATAATTCCAATTTATCGATTAGTCAAATTACAAAAACACAAAGAAGTAAAAAACAGAAATTTTATAAAAATCATCAGGGATGAAAATATGATTCATCGTGGATACTCTACGGCAATCCTGTAATAATTTCTTTAATTTAATGAAATCAAGTTATTATTGATCAAAAAAAACTTAAAGAAATCATTTCCTATTAATTTCAAAATGTTGGTTTTGAAATAATTTTGCATAATAATGGAAGAGTGGATATTTTCTTAAAGAATCCATTTTTTTTAAGTAATTAGAATTTACTAAATGATTGTTTTTGTTGCTCACATAAAGGTTAACCCTATATTAACCATCACAACTCCTATTAAATACAATATCTCAAAGTAATAATATGGCAACACATAAGTTTCAGCCTTAGCATATACTTCACATTTATTCTAATATTTAAAATATTCGTTCAAGATGAGGAAAAAATTTATTTTCAGCCAGTTTACCGATGTCGAAAGAAAGAGTTCATTCGCAATCTAAGCGAAAGAAAGTTGATTTGGGTTTATATAACTTATCTCTATGCGAAAATCCACTCGAACGACAACTCGAATGATAACGTAAGTGTTTTCGTACAAAATTGCGTTTGTCTATTTCGAAGCTGTTGTCAACATTGCGAACGTAAATGTCATATTCAGTCACTTGCTATTTTGCTTTCGAGTTGGAATAAATTAGAAAAAAATCAAGTTATTTTTTTTTTTATATTTTTGGTTTTTGAATTATTTTGTTTTTTAATTTTTTATTAAATTTTTACAATATGTAAATAAATGCTTTTAATAGAAAAAATATAATTATTAAATGTTTTTTTATGTAATTAGAATTCTCACTTAGGTTAGGTTAGGTTAGGTTGATTGGAGGGGTGTGATAGCCCATGTCATACGACATACACTTAAGCCAGTGAAGGCTTGTTGTGCGCTCCCTTTAATTATCAAACACAACTGCCAGAGTTCTGCGGCAGTATTCGAACCTGGGACCTTCGCACTACGAGTCTAGTACACTACCTACTAGTCTACGAAGGTCACTTAGATATTGCAATAATTTGTGCGATTCCGTATAAACGGATTAATTTCAAGGAGCAGAAAAATAAACATTAAACTGAACTCCAAGATTTGAAATCTTTAAAATCCATATGAGTATTTTACTTTATTGAAATACTCCAAATCATTCAAGAGAACACTGAAGATGGCACAAAGCCGAAACCGGTCTGTTTACAAACCAAATTTGACGTGGGATGACGGAAAATCGTCCCAAACTCCAAATCATATTTACCAATGGTAATGAAGAAATAAGGTATTTGCTGTTTTCGTACTTATAATAATAATAATTAAAAAAATAATAACAATTAATTAAATGAAATGAAAATCAAAAATATAAAAGATAATAACTAAAAACAAAATAAATTAAAAAAGTAAAATATAAGAAAAATAATTATAATACTAAAATATAAAAATATAATACCACAAATCTAAAATAATAATTACAAACGTAAAATAAACCAAAAATCTAAAATAATAATTACAAAACGAAAAAAACCAAAAATCTAAAATAATAATTACAGAACAAAATTAACCAAAAATTTAAAATAATAATAATTAGAAAACAAAATAAATAAAAAATATAGCAAACATAATAGTTAAACTACAAATTTATTGCTATATTTCTTCTTATTGCTGCTGCTCCCTCTGCTTCCAATACTAAGACTTCATCGATTGCAATTTTTTTATTTTGTATTTACTAATTTTGTTTGTATTGACAGCCAACATTAGGTAGGGTTGCGTTTATCTTCAAACAATTAAGTAGTATTTTTTGTACTTTTTGAAAAAATCGCTGCAAAATATATAAATTTATGATTTGACACTACTTTTATATAATAATACGTAAGAGCCTACAATTAGCATCCGTAAGTCCATGCGAACGAAAGACAGTGAGATAGATAAACCCAAATTGATTCGAAAGTGAGTGACTTGTTTTCTTTCGCATGCATTTTCTTTCGGCATCGTTAAACTTCGGCTGTTTAACACGATCAAAAAATTGCCCAACAAACAAACACTACGTCAAGCGTTTGAAAAAAAAGATGTATAAATAATTTAAAATTTATTAGTATGTATCGTGCCTTAAATGCAAAGAAACACTTAGGGCACAAACACAAAATTTTATAGGCCAAGTGTTTTTATTAACAGCTCTTTAACTAAGTTGCATTACGAAAATCGGTTTCTTAGTTTCAGGGAAGGATTGGTGGGTGCCCGGACATAATCCCCTTTCCAGAAATGGGGATTATGGCCTGTTTTTTTCCGGTCATAACCCCCATAATAAAGTGGGGATTATGTCCACTTCCGAAACGGACATAATCTCCATGGGGATTATGACCCCCATAATTGAAATGGGGATTATGTCCGTGGGGATTGTGACACGTCACCGGATTGGTGATGCTTTCGATTACTAATACAAGTATTTGGCTTGTTTGGGAGATGTCATTTGTTTCCTTTATTTATTCCACTTGGGAACAATCAAATTCCAATTAATTCTCTCATCACAAACTAAATTAATTTCATCAAAAGATTTGTTTACTTTCTTAAGTTCATTTAAAATTATTCTACGCCATGTATTTTTTGGACGACTGGAGCGCCGACTTCCTTCTAGTGCGGCTCTTGTAACGCTGCCAATAGGTTTACGGAGAGTATATCCTATCCATCTCCTTGTTGGAGGTGTCATACCCTCTAGAAATATTAGAGAAAAATATAGTATATAACCATTTCATAGACTCAAACAATAAGTTCACAAAGTATTATCGCGATTTGTCCGCACATGGAAATCGTGCAAATATTAATTTTTATTTATTAGATTGGACGTCGAGCACATTTATAAATATTAGTCTATAAGGATGTAAATAATTTTTTTAATATAAATTGTTAATAAAGGTTATTTTTTTAAGTACGAGCAACTCTCTTGTCTGGAAACAACAAAGAAAGAATTGTCCTCAGTTTTTTTTCAACTAGAGCTGATGCTTGATCTAGTATCGAAATTCAATTAAACAATAACTAAATTTAATTATTTTCTTTAACTAAATAAAAGAGCAAAAATATATGCTCAGCTAAATTTTTAATTGTTCTTTAACGAACATTTGATTAAAATATTAATTAATTTTATCAATTACTTGATGGAAATACATAACTTTTAAAAAAAAAGTATACAGAGTGGCGTGATTAGTTGCTGGGTTAGTTTGGATGTGTCTAAATATGCTTAAAACTGTTCTCTAAGTTACAGTGACATAAAAGCAATAGTTTCTTTGTTTTGCCTTTTATGACCATTAATTTTTTCATGTATTTTTTCTCTTTCATAATCATTAAAAAGATTTTTATTTTTTTTTCGTTCTTCGGTAACCATTTTAAATTTTTTTTAATCTCTTTTCGCCTTCTATCTAATGTAATACCTTTAAGAGCCAGTTTTTGAAATAAAGAATTAAATTTTTTAGGTAACTGTGGCTTAAACTTAGTTTTTAAATAAAGACTATTAAGCTAAAATCTACGCTTATCTGAGTTGATATTTATAAATTAAAACCAAGATAGAGCTGCAAAGAAAAAAAAACAAAATAAAATAAACACTTTACCAAAAAATTGAGAAGAAAAATTCAATAAAGGTTAAAGATTTAATTTTATTTTAATGAATTTGAAAAATTTTCAATTGCTTCTTGAATATTAACGTATTTATACGAAATATGTTTGCTGAAAGCAAAGTATTTAACCTCTAGAAAATTTGTATTTATTCCGGATTTTTAATCATTTCATCTATTCCGGTGTCTGCAGAACATTTTAGCAGCCCCATTAATTTGATATCAAACGAAATGATTTTCTAAGAGAACTCAAAATAAAAATTTTTATTTCAAAAAGTCTGCCGACCCAAAATTGCAAATGTCCCAGATGAACCCCAATGATATGGGTATCAAATAAACAAATAAAAGGAATTTCTGGGAAGATAATCAAAATAGAATTACTCCGAACACAATATGGCGGATGCGTAGCCCCGATAAAAGTAATAAATTCCTACTAAAGCTCGGGTAACCAGGTACTAAAACAAAAAATTTCAAATACTTTTTGTTACACACTGTTCACCAAAAACTAAACATAAAATAAAAGCTTTTTTGAAATGATTGTAGAGGATCTGATTGTATTGAAGTATCAAAAAAATAAAAATACTTTATAATAACATTTTATTGATTGTTGTTGGCTTAGCTGAGTATACTCGTATGCCTGTATTTCATTGACGTTAACCAAGTCGCCAGTACTTTTTAACCAAATCATGATTTGAAAGCATTCAAACTTATATACTTACTAGCGGACCAGGCGAACTTCGCCTCGCCCCAATTTTAAGCCTTCAGACAAACTTTCTATTTTTTAATTTGAAAAGCCATTAACGAATAATTTCAAACAAAATTTCATACAAAAACTCGATTTTCGGTTTTTCCAATTTTCCGACTTTTCCGGAGGAATTTTCCAAAATTTTCTTCCATAAAAACCTTCTCGAAAATACGGACAACTGACAAAAAGTTTTACAGAAATCGGCCAAGCCGTTCTCATTTTATGAATTATTGGATTTTGCCACGCCCCTCCGCCCACAGACCGAAAATAAAAAATCGGACTTCACAGTGTCACCCGCCCGAGCATTCTGAAGGTTTCCTGAAAAATCCGTCAAAATCGGCCCAGCCGTTTTGGAGCCATTACGTTACATACATACATACATACATAAATACATACATACATACATACACACATCCCATTTTTTATATATAGATACAAAATTTACAAATACTATATGAGAATCCAACAGAAGTCAATCGACAACAAACAATAAAATGTTAAATAGTTATTTTAGAAAATATCTCGAATAACCAATTTGATAAATAATCCCCCTTATTATGATTGTCAACGTCGACGTCACATCAAGTCGACAGTAAAAAAAAGACAGCAGTTCTGAACTCCTTGTAGGCAATAATTACCTAATATTGATGGCCAATTGTAATTTTATAAGCCATAGTAGTAGTAATGTCCTATCAATAACATTTAATAGTTCTCGATAACGATCCCACAATTGCCAATATATTGATGTCGACTTGGTGTGACATCAACGTCGACAATTATAATAAGGGGGAATATTTTATAATGATGGCAAGACCATAATTTTATGAAGTGCTTATTATTGTTATGAAAAAATAATGTGTTAATAAAAATAACAGTTGCTTCGGGATTCCTGATAGTCAGTTTTTATTTAACATTTCTTAATTCATATCATAAATAAAAATGGGTTTGTGAAATGAAAAGAGTAGATTTTTATCTGACAAGAAAAATATTCTTATCACACATTTTAAATAATTTTGGTTAATAACGAATATGGGGTACACTCTATTGATTTGTATACCATCTTCCACTAATATTATTTTTATAGGAGTTTTGAATTTAATAAAGAAAAATCCATGCAAATAATAAAATGTTCCGTGGTCAATTTATACAGTCTTTGGCTATTCCGTATTTCAATATCTATTATATACATATGTTTGTAGATGTTAGCGGACTAATTGCGAAAAACTATTTTTGAAACCAATTTCTTTTATTTAATCGAATAAAGAAAAAAATCTAAAAACTTATATAAGTAAAGCTAAATATTCTTTAAAAATGTTTAATGAAAAAATTTGTTTTGCTAATGCCTTTGCCACACACAATCTAAAACTCCCTCGTGATAAGTTATCAAAAAATTTGCATGCACGTACTTGGGGCATTCGATATTAATAACAATTTCGTACAAGTTTCGTATCCGGTTTCATTAGAAAATGTTGACACCACATAGACAGGATACATGCACGTAAACATTATTATATTACTTCATTCATCTTTCATAAGAATATATCTTTTTATTAACCTAATATACCGCTTAATTAAAAATAACTCATGATAAGAGATGATTTTAAATCACAATCAAGTTGAAAACTTGTGGCGAACATTTACACGAAAGAAGAAAAGATTTCTATGACAAACCCTATTATGTACATATATCACCGTTTTATCAAATAACAAAGTTTTGAAAACAAAGAGCACCAACGATAAGCAGCTTTTAACATTTTCTTTTAACATTTAAAGAGCGGTGGCTATGAACGCTTGTTTTTAATATAAAAACTTGTAATATTTTTTTTAAAGTGCAGTGAATAAATAACAGGATGATAAACGATTCCTTTCAATTTTCCTGTAATAATTTTTTTGTATTTTTCTAATTAAAGTGTAAAAAATTCTTTAATATTAACGGTCGGCAAATTAAAATAATTTAAAGTGAATTTTTATTTGTGTTTTTGTTTTTTTTTTTCAAAAATATATAAGAAGCTTTATAGATTGATATTTTTATATAAGAAAATATAAATATTTTTATATAAGAAAATATTTTTTAACAGTGACCGATAGTGCACATAAACTCCAGTGTAATAAACCTTCTCCAACTTGAAATAAAATATTTTTATAGCTTGTTTACTATTTTATAAAATTAATTTTATTCAAATTATTACTTATTGGAATGGTGTTATGCATGCTTCTTAACTTAGCGGGAATATTGGAGTGGGTGTTGTCTTTAAAATATCATTACTGTTTTATGTGACATCTGATTTCCGATATTTTCGGTGTTAATTTGACTTTGAACATTTTCGTTATTAGATTCACGTCGAATTGTTAGTCTAGAAATAAGTTAACATTAATAAAGCGTGTTACATACTTTGAAAACACTGTTTTCTGGAGGTGGATGCAATTTTTCCAAGCCTATTTATTTTTATCGAAGTCAGTACTGGTAAAGCTTAAAAAATTTTTTTGTTGAAATGTTCACCATGCAAAAAAGTGAAATAAAACTATCATCAATGTTTACCCTAATGATTCTATCAAACAGTTTATATTGATCGTCGGAGCTAAGAGAAATATGGTATAATCATATTATTATGTTCTTTAGAACAATAATACAGGAAACAAATTATATTCCTATATGTATTCTATATAAATCGAAAAGAAAAGATTCCTTATTCATAAATTACTTCTTAGAACACTTTTTCTTTCTTCATTCACTTGGACTGCATTTATACATACATATATATTCATTTTACTTCTCTGGGGAGCATAGGGCGCCGCAAGACTGCATTTACACTATGCATTTTTTCATGAAATTTGTTGCATAAAATATATGAAATTTTATAAGGTTTTTCACAATTTTTATACCATGTGCCAATGATGTCTGAAAGATTAGAAAAATCAAATATATTTGTTAATAGCGAATATAAGATGGTGCATAAATTATATAACAGTAGTTAAATTATTCAGCTAAAGACTAAAGATATTAATGTAGAAACAATTTGATATATCTTATGTAGTTTATAAGATACCATGTGATGGTAAGAATAATGATATGAGTACCACAAGGAATAAGTTAACGACTAGGATGGCAGACACAAGTCAAACCAGAAGTATAGGAATGTTTTAACTTCACAAAAAAAGGGCTTTAACGAAATATTGTTTTAATTCTAATCATAATCCGGACTTTAAGAAATTATCTGTTTTAGGTAAAGTGACCAATAGGAATGGAAATATTTTATTGTTTTTGTAATCAAATTAATTTCTTCAAAATTGAAAACATTTTTGGTTTTTTGTTTTTGTTACTTTAAAATTTTTTACTCTATTTGATTTGTTAATTTTTTTTTTTTTTTTCAATTTGTTTACGTATGAATGTGTGTATTGAAAAAGTATTTTGAAATTATTTCTATATCGGGGATCGTACAGACTGCCAATTTAGTACATTGGCCACTAGCGTACGTTATATTTGCAAATAAAAAATCGCATGTAACAAATTTCATGAAAAACTCGATGTTGTTAATCCAGTGTTACTTCTTATTACTATTCTTCCATTAGAATTTCACTTCAACTGCCTGTCCATCCTAGAATGTGGAAAAAAATTTTGTTCCAACATTTACGTAAAACGAATTTGTGTTTATTATTGTTTTCAATATAAATGTCCGAATGAAATTTTCTTTTGCATTTTGAGGAACAGGCAGTAATTTTCTATTTAACCGACTTCAAAAAAAAAGAGAAGGTTATAAATCCGTGTGTATTTTTTTACTTTTTTAATTTAAAAATGTAGTTTGCAGTTCGGTTTCACAAAAATCTAAATGGAAATCGGGCGGACAAAGTGGTCGCCGAAATAAATCATTATAATATTACCCCGCCATTTGTGGACTTATTTTCAATTTTTTTTTTTATTGAAGTAGGTATTTCAATCTTTCTTGAGAGTAAAATACAAACTAAAAGCGGATTATATCGGGTTTTAAACTAACCCATAGTTGCTTCGGTTTTATAATCTGTTCGATTTTCTCTTTGTATTGAAGTCCGGTTTCTTCCCAGAATTATTAGAAAAAATTACTTTTATATTTTCAACTGTAAGCAAAAAATATTGATTATTTGCGTTATTACGATCATATAATGGTATAGAATTATACATTAAAATACGTGAAAATAAAAAATTAAAAAATAAAACGCGATTTCAACTAGAATAATTAATGGTAGGAAGTGCACACAAAATTACCGTAATGATAAAGTGGTAATCGCACTTTTGGCTAAATTCCAATATGCCTTCTAAAACTAATTAGAATCAGGTCTTTGTTGAACGGTCCTTTAGAAATCGTATCCTTTAGTCATTTTATCAATTTCCAGCCGTCAGTGGAAAAATGTTGGTTGTGCATTCAATAGCGAATTAATTAAGAGGAGTGTTTCTTTATTCAGTAAACCCCACTATACTTGTAAAGTTTTTATTTCTTTTATTAAAAAAAAGAAAATTTAGCTAAGTCTCAGAAATAAAAAAATATCGTTCGAAAATGTACTGCTGAACTCTATGATGACAAATCAAAGCTTATATTATTCCGTTTTTAATTAAGCATAGGAAACGTATTGTTCCTTTAATGCAACACAGTCATATCTCAAAAATTAGAATTTTTAACTTACTGAGGAAAAGGTATTCTGCAATATCATCTTTATATGAAGAAAAAAGTCGAAATTATATCTGAAGCGGAACCGAAGTTATACCAAAAAGTGTCGATGTAGAAGATGCTAACATTTTTAAAACTTCCATTGTATTTTTCCAAGTTCGACTTGTATTTTGAGATATGACTATGTTGCATTAAATGAGCGAGCGATCTTTTAAAATATTCATGCAACTTTAAATAATAGAAATAGATTTTGAGTAAAATCTTTTGATTTTTTTATCACATTTCTCTGGTATTACTGCAAAAGGAGTAAACCTTTACATTTGTTGATTTTTTTGATATTATTTTAATTTACATTATTTTATTTTTGTACTCATTCCAGCTGACGACGACTCTGATAACTGTCCGCACGATTTTGAAGGTGGTGGTTCGGATCTTGAATACGGACTGTCAGATTTAAATAGTCTAAATCTAAACTCATACAGTGGTGGTATGCAATCGCAAATACAGGTAAATTCCTTAAAGATAAAACCGAAAAGTTGATTTAGTATGAAGTCTAAAAGATAAAAAGAAAGTTTTACAATTTCCCTTAAAGATAAAAAAAACGAACACAAACTCACAGTGACATTTTAATCACAATGAAGCAAATATTTTCTTTGAAATTTTATACGAAATCAAAGCAAATATTTAGTTCCTTATTTTGTCAAATTCAATACCAGTCAGTGTTAAAAGCTTTCATAACAAAACAAAAAGAAAAAATTAAAAACAACAACAAAATTTTATAAAGTTTCTAAAGTTTAGCCCCCAAGACTATTAGTATGCGTTATCGGCAAATTGAAGCAAATTTGATGTGACTTACTGTCAAACGCCACTTTGAAAATATTATTATGTTATACTTCCTAACTTTTTATTTATGGCATTTGATAGTAAAACAACCATAAAATTATTGCAATTTTCCCACGTAAACATATTCATATTTTATGTTAATTAGATATAAAATTCATACAATAGTAATATTATACCTATTTATTTCATAATTTAATTTTTAAAGGCCGACTTGGATCGCCAACATTTGTTGGGTACCCGTCCCAGTAGTGGTGTATTTGAAAGCGTCGTCCCCGATGGCATTGAAGGCATTGAGCATCAAGAAAGGTAAGTTTTTATTTTATAACTTTAATTCCTTATTTCTGCCAACAACAAATATGACTTGAAGTGCAAAATGCAACAATTACATTGTTCCGCAATGAAACTAAATATGTACTCGTCGCAGTTACAGAAGCACGATCTTTTTTAATAGCAACTCATTTGATCTGTACGTCATATACTTACATACATATACTTATATACATATATTTGTTTAGTTTTGTTTGAAAAAAAAATCATAATTTAGCTTCTGTTTTGGTTTTTAATTTGTTAATTATTACTATTATTCTTTTTTGTCTGTGTGTATTTACGCTTTATGATTTTTGACGAGTATTAACTTAATTTTACACTACGATTGAAAACGCCATAATTAAGTATTCAATTTCAAATTGCAATGAAAAGCTTAAATTGCATTATTTATTTTATTTGAAAATGTACTTAATTAATGGCAACAAAAACTTTTTCCACATTTTGCAACTTGTTTATAATTCATAAACAAAATTATCTCCAACGAACTATATTAATTATAATTCAATGAATAATTTTTTTAACATGTTCAAGGTAAAATTTATGCACAAGATTAAAAATTATTCATTGAATTATAAATAATATAGTTCGACAATAATAATAAAAATCATAATTGCAATTCATGCAAATATATAGCGACAAATACTTATGTTTAGTAGATGGAATCTGTATATATTGGCTAAAATCGAAATTTTCGTTAGTCTACAATTAAACGTTGATGTTGTTGATTGTTCTATTAATTTGGAAAAGAAGTTTGAATAGATAAATAAAAACAATAGGTGGGTGTATTTGGGGAGATGAAGTGTAATTAAAACGTAAAAAACACATCCTTTCAAAAGAAAGTTAATAATTTGGTTAAACTATTACTCGAACTTGAGGTCTTATTTTATGGTTAAACAATGAGTATCGAAATATCGATAATTTTAAATAAAATTGTTTAACCACAAAATAAGTCCACAAGCTTGAGTAATATTTTAACCAAATTGTTATAAAAAAGATCAAAAGATATAGAGATATTATTAAAAGAAAGTTCATTTTATTTCAAAAAAAAAAAAAAAAAAACATAATTAGTTTCACTTTAAGTGTGGCTTTTTTGGGCAATAATCCAGCCTGAAATCAGGGTTTAATCTCATACTATTCCATTTTTTCGTAATAGAGAAAACTTTGGGTGGCATCATATATTTGGAAATAATATTTAATTGTTTTTATAAATTTCGACATTTGTTATGGACTTAACAATCTTTATTTCTTGACATTTCCTTGGTGCTAACCAACTCAGCTACATACAGTGAACTCGCGAAAACGTTAACAAATTTTTACCAATGGTGTTCACGTTTTCAAATATATTCATGTTTTCGATTGTGAAATAAAACTCCCGGACTACCTCCAGATATTACCTTCTGTCATATAAATCAAAATCAGATATTCAAAACTGGATAAAAAGTTTAATGTTAAATGTAAACATTATTAAAATAACAGAAGCAGTTCAAACAAATACGATATTTACAATTAACATTTCACTTCCAAAAAAGCGGAAACAATTACAGTTTCTGTAATTCTTAGCAACTGAATAAAACTTGCTGCTAAAAATAAATAAATAAAATAAAAGAAGAACGAATCCAACAATGAAAGTGTTCACGTTTCCGAGTCGCTCATGTTTCCGGGTATTCACGTTTTCGCGATTTCACTGTACTTCAATCGTCATATTTGCAAAGCACTCATGTATTCATTTGCAACGCCTGTAGATGCCATTATGTATGAAATATAACGCCGTGCAAATGTCCAATTTTTACTCTTTTTCCTCCATTACCCCTCTTGGGAGCATTTAGCTTTCACAAAGCATTTCCATCTTACACGAGTTATTGCAGTTGTTTTCGCATTGTTATTTTTTGCCTTGTATCAGTTTCGTTAAACAGTTGTTGTTCCATCTAAGTGTTTAGATGACTGGTCTGCTGTAGCAGGTCTAGGATAATGGGGCTGCCATCTGTCGTTGTCTACAACGCCATCTGTGTATTTGGTGTAGAGGTGAGGAACCATGCTAACCAATCTTTGATTCCTAATTTTTTTTTTCCCTGAGGGTGTTGGCTCATTGCCCTCTTTTCCAAGGTGAGGGGAGGTCAGGGGGCTTTTTGGTTGGTTTTTTAGGCGGGTTGAAGCCACTTAATTTATAAACTCGAAAAAATTTTATCCTTCGCCAGGGAACTAACTTGGGGTACTTGGTTTTGTAGGCAAGCACTTTAACCACTACACCACGCCACCACCAACTTTTACTATCTAGCGCATAAATCAGGCTGGATTTGAACGATGGCATGGATTTTATTGGCCGTTGGGGTTTGTGGCTTATACGCATAGACCTGCTACTTGAGAAAACTCACAAGAAATATTATAACGGGAGTAAATTCAGCCCAAGAGAAGCTAATAATCATCGATCTATCTATCGCTCGCCGTTGACGGGGATGGCCTGGCAATGTCGTTCTCAAAGAAATATGGACTGTTGTCGCCGCCAGCCCAAAATCCAGACCAAATAGTAACTTTTTTGGAATGCGTTGGATCTAATCTGGATTGCTATCGTCCCAAATTAAGGTTTCCGTTTATTGGTTGCCCGGCCATCAAAGTAATGAAATGGCGAATCAGTTGACGATGTAGGCATCTGCTACTTATCTTATTGGGTCACATAATCCTAGAGTTAAATAAGAATAATAATTTCTGTCCGATAATTTTTGACTCAACCAACCATCTATTGAAAAAGATTGATTAGATTTATTCAACAAAACACATTTCTTGCGAATTCTCTATTTTACGTAGAAGTAGAAGACACTGGTATATCAAATCTGATTTTTTGCTTTCGCATAATGATCGAATTTTTTAACGCCATTTTTATTAGATGTGCTCTCCAGTGCTTGCTTTACTTGCTGATCTGTACTGTTTAGAGGGGCAAGATCGATTCTGCTCTGTTATATTGGTATGAAACCAATGAATGATTAGAACTAATAGGTGTAAGCAAAGCTTGACCAACCAAATATATTAAACAATATGAAATATGTATGTATGTATGTACCAAAAACTACGAAAATATAAAAATATTACTATTTTGCCTACGACCTCGGCAGTTTGTACTAGATTAAAGAAACATGTTTGCTTGATCTATTTAATATAATCCGACGAAATTGAAGTCGAAAATTGGCAAAAGCCATAAGGACGAATATTTTATGATCTGGATAGACTTTTGAAAGTACAATCTACTCGATCTCACTATTTGTGGTATAGAATGGAGTACAACTCCCATATATTGGACGGTGATTCAAAGTCTATTTTGAAGTTGCTCGACCGCGTACAGAAGAACACGAAGAAAGTAATCGGTAATCGGGCCAACTCGGTTGAATAACTGGAGCATCGTCACGGTGTGGGATGTGTCTCGCTTTTTTATCGTTATGCGCTTAAATGAAATTAGGAAACTTCTTCCCGAAACCCGCTAATTTTTACGAACAGAACATTTGTGGTCGATGTTCGTTTGTGGAATAATCTCTCTGTAGACGTCTTTCTTATCACCTTCAATGTGTAAGGGTTCAATTCGAATGTCCGCAGACACTGCTGCCTATATTCTCCTCCCCATAATCTATTTTCCTAGTTTCAACAATGCAGTATGTAGGGGCTTGAATGTTGGTGTTTAAAAAAATCGATGTCATATAAATAAGAATTTAATAATGCGGCTGTTTGCTTTAGAATCAGAATAATCCATGGCCGAAATTGAACTTACAGGCGGCTGATAATCCGATTCACCTCTTACCTCTTAGTTTTGTATATGAGTAACATTGCTTTTCGATAGATTTCTGAGGGCTGCGCTAGTTATGCACAAATATTTGCTAAATCGTTATAAGTCTTCGTCAAATCTAACCATACTTTTAAAATTAGACCAAAAAATTTTATTTTCCGTAATAATTAAAAGAAATCAAGTCAAGAGTTTATATAAGGTGAATAGAGTAATTTTTTTTTTGTGGAAATTATCTTATGAACCTTTGATAAATTATTAAGAATAAAAGGGGCTTCTTTTCACGACAATCTTAAGATTAGAACGACACTCACAAATTTTTTGGACAAAAATTTACTCGCAAAGCGAGAAGAATTTTTTATACTGCAACTTAAAGTGCTGTTTAAAACCCAAACAAGACGAGTGAGTGTAGTTTATGTTTTAGCAACATGCGGTAACAACACATTATAAATCTTCGAACTACTCGTAACAATCAAATTGATTTTGTATTTTGAGAAAAACCGCGTATAAAAAATCGTATACGAATTAAATTTAAAAAAATACATACATACTCGTAGTTATAGTACATGTACATACGTTTGGTTTATTTAAAAATAAAACTATACTTTCGATAGCAATCGTATTCACTGAATATTAAAAAATATTTTTTATGGATCGTTGGTCATTGAATGGTGGACAGGCGGCTGGACGGGCGAGCTGGTTTTGTTGATTTGAAATTCTCATCACACTTTTCCTTCTCGTTGCCTCATGTCATCCCCTCCATTGGCTTGAAATTAACATCGTGTGTTAGCAATTTACAAAATGTATTTAATTTTAAAATTTAAGTTTAAGGTGAATTTTTATTTTGTAAAAATTCATTCACATTTATATTCGCAATAACGTTTTCGTATGCAAACATTTGTGCAAATATTTTTGGTTAAGTGTGCAACCGGCAGATAAACCAATAAAGTAAAAATTTATTTTGTTATAACTTTTCTTTTTGATATGTAAAATTTGTTTATAATTGCAAAGAACGAAATTTCCTTAACCAATTTAAATAGCATCAAATTTTGCTAAACTACTCTTGAGCAGAGTGTACTCCCAGTAATCGTTATCCTATGGGCAGATTTATTGGAAATTTTAAATGTTAATACAAGAGATGTTACACTTAAAATATTTTATAGGTAGATATTTATATAGGAAAGCGGATCGGCATTTTGCTAAAAAAATTAAAAAAGTAGAAAAATGCTTTATGTTTAAATTTAATTAAATAATTAACAAAAATTAAAAGAAAAAAATATTCCCAAATTTTTCTTTGGATATGTCATATTGCGCAATCTTGGAATAAAATTCATGTCATATCAAATCGTTCATGCATAACGTCCATTTTTGTGTACGTTTTGTGACACAAAAGCATCCGTTCATCATTTAACCATTAAGCGGACCAGACATTATGAAATATTATTGACAGCATTAGTGTTAATGTTATTGTCGTTTTGCTCTTGACTAATAAATAAGTGTTGCAATGTCTTCAAATAATACATGGCGCAATGTTTCTCAAAATAACAAGCAACACAACACCCTACACAAGATATTGCAATTCTTTTGTTCAATAAAAACCAATTAATTTTTTCCATCTCTCAATATAACATACACACAGGCGATATTATTGCACAGCAGGAAAAATTGCACAATTATATTGCAAGTGTATGGGGCGTTTGGCATAAAACGAACCTTCCATCGGTTCTGATTTGGACTACCATGGGGTGCGCAAGTGTCATGTTTAGATAAATTGGTCTTAGAAGCTTAAACATAGATTTTTTTTAAAATAAAACTAGCAAAATAAAAAACTAAAAAAACTTTTTAAAGGAAAATTAATGGGTGGAGTTGCCAGTTGTCAAAAATTGTATGTCTGTCTTAAAAATTTTAATACACATGATAAAAATTAAACTAAAACAAAATTTTCCTCTTGAATATTATATAACATATGTTAAAATATTAATTTTGAGTACGTTAATTAATAACTAAGATGAAAAAGAAAAAATTCTTGAACTCTTGTGTATAAAAAAGAAATTTGAGCTGTAAATATGTAAACATTATAAAAATAAAACAATGAATCAAAAAACAAAATTTCAATACTATTTTGGAAACCGTCTGAGGTACGGTCGCCATCCAAATTCAAAATATTAACTTTCAATGTTAAGTAAATACAAAATATAATTGCATACATAAAATGAATTTCTTCATAGATATCCTTTAGACACATGAGGTTTTTAAATTTTTCCTTCTGCATCATTATATAGCGAAATCCTGATGTCTCCTATATTCTCATCCCAAATTTCAAATTAATTTGATTAGTAGTTTAGAAATTGTATGCATCTTTCCAATTATTTATTTAGTTTTCATCTGTTCTATACAGAGACAAGTCCGATTACCAAAAAAAAGTTAATAGTTTTTCTTTTAATTTACTCCGTACATAACTACGACAATTGTATGAAAAAATTCCATTGTAAAACAAGCAACTGAAAAACTATTGAGGTCATGATTCTGTGACGAAAGCAAGAAAGAAAAGGATACAGGTACAATGACTGACGTCACTATTTATCGTTTCGAACAAAAAATTCAACACGAGCTGATGTTTTGTGAAATAAACCGGAGAAATAAATTTAAAATGTATTACGTATGTATGTATATGATTACGTATGTATTCAATATGACTATAGTTTCGAAGGACTCTTTGTTAGTTCTCATTGCCACTATGATAAGAAATAATAGGACACGAGGCAAGGAAGCCAACTTCAAAGGTTACAATGTACAACATGTTGCTGTTGAAAGCAATTTTAGTAAATGTTATTACAGTTTGGCTGCATGTTACACAACTGCTTAATTGGATTAGTTTGCTACATAGACACATACATACATATGTCTATAAGTATGTATGTTTCGTTGTGTCCCAATACTTCTTGTTAAATTTTAATTCAAATACTTCTATGCAATTAATAAATGCTGTCCAGTTACATTTGTTATGTTTTATTTTTGGATAATGGATTTTATTTATATTTGTTTAGAAGGTGTCAATCCAAGTATTTATACAATTAATTATTTAAATACCTAACGAGCTTTTATTAAACTTTTCGCCTAGAAATAAAAACATTGGATGTTTTTAACTGAAGGTCCTGTTATTTTCATCAAGTGATATAATTGAAGACATTAATGAGAAAATGTTTAAGTAATTATTAATTAAAATTAATATAACGTGAAAATATTTCTAAGAATTCTTTTTTTTTAATCCTTTAACTAATTTATAGGAAAGGGGAACAATAAATCATTGTGACAACAGAATTTGTTGTCAAACGGTCAATTGGATTTCTACAGAATTGTTTTAATTGTAAATATAAAATTTGAATTATGTACTTTATTACATCGAATTATTTTCTTTTGTAAAAATGAACACGTTCTACATGACACCGATTTCTTAGCAGGGGTGGTGGCTTTTTCAAGCTCACAATAGAACAAAAATAGCTGATTCAAATATCTAATGTCCATATATTTATTAAAATACATAAATAGTTTATAAACTTTTCGCACAAAAACAAATACATACATGCGCACGTTAACGGATATGAAACAAAACAAATCCCTTATTTGTATAAAGGAAGTAACACATATCAAAAAAGGGTACTACTACTATTTCACCCTGAAATAAAGTGCAAAATATGTTAAATATTTACATGTTTAGGTGTAACATATTTGGAAAAGAACACGTTCCTATTTCCACTACTGTTTTCTTTTAGAATAGAACTGAAACACGCAAGAGGGGGAAAATATATGTACATATGTAAAATTGTTTGTCAGAAACGAAAACGCCAAAAAAATTTTATTTTTTTCATGCTCTTGCATACACTTCATGTTTGGCTAAATATAAACATTTTCGAGTATTCCAACTGATCGTTTCGATTGAACAAAAATTTAATTCTCTTTTGCAAACATGAATTCGGATCTAAAACTTATTGTATATTTACAGACTGACATATGTACATATTTTTAAAAACAAAATGCCAATTGTATATTTAATTTTATTGGCTGAAAAATAACTGGAAGCCCAAGTAATTCTTTGTATATTTCAGCTTTTTCACTTTGCTCATTTTGATATAAATTTCTATAAAGGAAATTGCGTTATTCTATAGAAAAGTTTTTAAAAAAATAGCGGAATATTCACCAAAAACTAAAAGAATACTGAGGTATTTCCTTACCTTTTTTTATTCAAAATTCACTGAAATATTTAAACTTGCTGCCTTTTTCGTTAAGTGATGGCAACCAAAGGAAAATAACAAAAAAAAACACCTTCATTTTTCATCACCACCATCGTTTATTGTAAATGAGATTTTGGCTTAAATATTATGAATGCAATATGTTTTCACTCTACTCTATATTTATAAATAATTCAGATTAATGCAGATTTGTGCGAGTATAACAAATTCGATAATATAATTTTAAAATTTGTTTATCTCCACCACAGAATAGACCACCGTTGTCGTTTAAAAAATAAAAATAAAAACTCAGTTGTTTCAAAATCGTGTCAGAAAGAGACAAATATATCAAATTTTTGGTAGGAATGATGGAAAAATCACTAAAACACAACGTAGAACATGAAGTGATAAAATCAAACCCTTTCTCCTAAAATTTCGATCGTCAATTTTTTATTGTTATTATCTTTGTATACCATTTTGTTGATTTTTCACCATTTTGGCTTCATGGAAAAAAAAATTCAGGTGAACATTTTTTTCACCCTTTATTTACAATAAGGGCCACTGACTATAAAGATTGTAAACAATAAATACAAACATAAACAATATTTGACGTTCACTCTAGTACGAGTATCTCAGCTGTTTTAAAGTTCTCAATTTATTCAAGGCCCCTTGGACAATATTGCCGTCAAATTTCGTTACTGAATTCAAAAAATGTGTTGACAGTATATTGTGTGAATAATATTATTTAAAAAGTGTTTTTAAGGCTTCTGCAATAAGATTAAGTTAAACAGATTACATTTTTTTTTGACTTTCAGTTTTTTTCTTAAAAAATTTCCAAATTTATTTTACTTAATTTTTTGAATATTGTAATTTCTTGTAAATCCAACGATGTTCACATATACTATGTAAGTATATGTGTCTCTGCTTCCAGCAAAGGTATTTTTATAATTTTGCTTATATTCTCGCAGTTTGAAAAGCTTCTCCTTTTACTGAGTATATTTGCGACTTAAGCGCTTTCAAAACTCCCACGCTTCATTGCGATTTAAGATTTTTCTATTTATGTATGTACTTGAAGCATTGCGTTATCTTATTTATTTTTATTTTTCTTTAAAGACAACAACAACTTACATTGAAATAACGTAACGTCTCACCTTTTTGTGGAATACGCCTTTTTACGCAAATTTGATAAATATTGTTATTATAAATTTTGTTTTTTCATTTTGCCTTATAAAGATAATTATCACCCAAAGAGCGATTAATTGCATAAAGGCGTAAAAATAAAAACAAAAAGACCCAAATCAATTGTAATTGTGTTGAGTTTGTACAAAAGCTTTCTAAAGCTATTATACTTATGCGTTTTTCTTGATTACAAATAGAAAAATATGATTGAGTTCTGTTTGGATTCTCATATAGTATTTGTAGTCTGTGGCATAAGTATACGAGCTTGAATGCTTTTCAGTCACGACTAAAGTGTACTGATGATTTAGTTAGCGCCAATGAAATGCAGGCATATACTCAGCTAAGCTAACAACAAACAATAAAATATTAAATTTATTATATTTTTTTGGAATGAAAATATTACGAAACGATTTCAAATCTCATGAAATAGGCTAACGTTCCGAAACACGAATGCGAATATTCTTTACATCATTAATATGTATGTACATATGTAGTTCATAATCATTTAATATACTTTATGACAAACTACACAATTATGTTTTATTGACCTTGACGCCATTCACAGACAAAAATAAAAATGAATTCAATATAATAAATATGTGTTTCTTAAGACACATTTAACTGCATATAAAAAAACGCAAAAAACACAACAATTAGTATTTCATTTTGGTCACTGCAGTTTGAAAAATTTATGTGGTTGTGGCCTTAAAAGCTTTTAAGAATTTTTAAATGTTTGTGTTAAAAAAATTAATTTTTCAAAACAAAATATACCCAGCGAAAACATTTGATGTGCTACAAAACGCATAAGTGTTTTCATAAGTTCATATTAGGGAAGGCCCAAACACGAGACTTGTTGAAACGAGATCCCAGGATTTTTCATTATTAAGAAATGCCGAATTATTAACTTTATTTTTCGATGAAAATTTATTTATTGTATAAAAGTACTATATATAACAATAATTCCTCGTCCTTGAGATGTGTATCGCTTCATGGCTTATTGGCAACAACTAAGTTTCTATACCTTTACATCATAAATATTAAAGCACAGTTACATTTGGTGCGATCTTCAAAAACGGCAGCCAATTTAAATCAGGACATTACTTTTCCGCAAAAATAGCAGCAAATTTTAATTATAACAGTACTTTTGCGCCACCTTGTATATAATATATCTTGAGTTAGATACATAATTCATAATGATATTGAAGTCTAGGTAAAAAAAAAACTATTATATAAACTTTTATGTATGTACATCTGAATATTCTTGTTTATTCATTGCCATGAATTTGAAAATGCTACTAAATATACATCTATGTATTCTGAATTTATTTTATGTTTGTATTAATTTTTTAAATAAAATTCTTATATGATTCAAGTGCACAATCTTGTGCAAATGATCTTGCAACACAACACTTGCAAGATGGTATAGTATATTTTTACTTTACAAAATATACAGATTTTCACCTGTTACAACTTGCAAAGTGTTGTTTATACAACACTTCATTGAAAACAAGAAATAATTACAGTTTTCTATTTACATAAAAATGTATTCTTATTAATATTAGGAGTATTTTACATTTATCATTCATATATTAATTGAAATTCAGCTATTATTTTACTTCAATAAAAATTGCGATATTCCGGGATTTTGCAATCTCTCGAATACCGGGATTGCAAAATCCAATCTGTCTTGGCATCTAGTTCATATGAACATGTTTGTAACAACACGTTGTTAATGCGTTGTATAAAGTTATAACCTTTTGAACTACTGAAAAATGCATACAATTATTTATTTAAGCACGTGTTTGAAAACTGCAATATTAATTTGAAAATTTATTTAAATAATTTTTTTTCCGTAGAACTAAATGAATGAAGTGGATAAATTAAAAATATTTTTTTATTAATAAAAATTTCTTGAAACTTAATTATTTTCTCTTTCTTTAATTTTAAAGAATTTATTGCTGCTTTGCTCTTTTAATTGCTGATGTACTGAATTATTCTTCAACTCTTTTTTATATTGAAATGAAAACATTTATTCCAACTCCAAGACTTTTTATTTTATATAAATATATCGTTTTCAACATTTGGCTACAAAATCGACTATCATCGTCAGAAATAAATAGTATTTATTTTTAACCAATGAAAATACAATAGTTGAAAAATTAATTAAATTATTGTATTTTTAATGCTGCTTATTTCGATTTTTATATGCATATTATTAGAAATATCTTGAATTAATATCTATTTAAGCAAAATTTTTTGTTTTAAATCTTTTTTTAAACAAAAATTTAACATGTTCATAGAACTTCCTTGTTTTGCACTATGGGGCATTAACAACTGTTATTTATTATTTATGATTAAATTTACTTATTGTTGTACAAACAGATTGTAAATAAAGAATATATTAAAAAAAAATTAAGCAAAAATTAATTTTATAAATTAACATCTTAATTCCTATGTTGAGATTAAAGTTAAATATTTCAATATTTTTTTAGGAGCTTTCATTACCATTGGCATTAAACCGTTGACAATATGTCTTGGACTGCCCGCTCGAAACAATCCTTGCACATTTTTTACATTCTATTGCCATATTCCTATAAAATTTTTGTTACGCATGGGACCACTGCTTACGAGAGCAGCGCCGTAACCTTCTTCTTCCGTGACTTAATCGTTACTAAATTTTAAAATTTTCAACGAATTATGGTGCCACTGGGACTCCATGCGAGCAATTAAGGGTCAAATAACTTTTTCTCGTGTTTCACGAACTTATTCATAATACATCCAAGAGAGTATAAATAAATAAGTTTCGCAAACCCAGTCAGAAACGTATGCGAATCATCGAATTTCCACTAATTTCAATAACGAACTGATTTCGGAAATTTGAACACATGCTCGCCATTGGCACATCAATGTTAATTTCATGCGTTTTACTCCTAAACTGAGCCAATTAATTTTCAGTGGAACCCATGCATAATTTATTTGTTTTGCATGATTTATTTTCTTGCTGGGATAGCATAAAATAAATATTATTCACTATCTATATGCGTCTGATGAATTGATATTAAAGTCGGGGATGGTACGTTTAATACTATTTATTAAAATTTTTTTAGAAGTATTTTTTACTTCTTTAGTGCTTGGCCGAAGAAAAAAAATCATAAATAACAAATAAGTGTAAAAATAAAATATGTTAACTACTTAGCTTTCAATGTTATGATCCTAATGGAACATAACATTGAGCAGAACTGCACTTCATCATGTCATGTCTCGGATATTTTGGCTCACCCTAACACATACATAGGAATTATTCACGGTTACAAAATGTTCGGTCACTAAGCTAAGTTTGAATTTTATTAACAAAATTAATTGTTTAATTGAAAATCGTTGCGTCGCTGATAAGCAGGAATTATTTAGGCTCTTAATCTACTTTTGGGGTCTAGCTCCTGCATGTTTGAATAAGATCCAAAATTGTACTGTAACTGTTATATAAATTTTTTAAATATTTGAATTAACAGAATTAATGGTGGATTTTCCTTAAAAAAAAAAATAATAATAATAATAAAATAAAACATTTCTTTTTTCTGTACTGCCGTTATTGGACTGAGTTTGTTGATTTTGAATGCCAAGATTTTCGGGACAATATGTGTAAAAACTGCATACCATATATGTGTGTTATTACTACAGACAGACGGGCGAAGCCAAACTTTCGCAAATGGATATTGTAGAAATTATATCATATATAATTAACATTCTTATTTAGGAACAAACTTTTCATCTCATTTTAATATTGCTTCTGGACCGACTATGAACAGTAACCGAATATTAGTTGGGTTTCCGTTCAGATTGATTGAATGAGATCTCCATCAACAGCAGTTAAAAATGACTCTTGCAGCATTGACAAGGGTTCTTAGAAGACAAAACTTCATTTACATGATTTCTGTAGAAGTTGTGAATAACAGAAGGCTGTAGTGTGCTAAACACCTCTGCTACTAACCTGCTATATCACACAGTAAGGTGGCTAATTAAGCAATAAAAATTCGTCTGAATCGGCAAATATATATTAAGGCCCTATGAGGAGAATAAAATATCATATTTGGTTTAACAATTAACTCTAACGGATGCTTTCATTTAATTTGGCAAATGTTAGTGAAAATTGGTTATTTTAATTCAATTGAAAGTTAATAATCGAAATAACTTTAAAATTATTTAAATAAGTACTAATAACTACATTGATCATAACCATAAGAATCTAGTATACTTATATAACCTCATGTTATTAAAAAAGTTTGAAAAAAAAGCATAAAAATTCTGCTTTAGAATTTCAGTTTTCCAAGCCTGCCTGAAATGAAGATTTGTTCACCAAAGTTTCCATACGGCGTCAAACTGTTTTTGTTTTTATTAAAATGCATAAATATCCTTTGGAAAATTTATTCCATAAACTGTTTTAATGGAAAATTACTTTTTGATTTAAAAGCAAATTTTTTTTATGAAACCTTGAAAATAAAATTCAGTTTTCTTGGAAAAATATCGAACACATGGCTCAAGGTATTTTCGCTTAATTATTAATTTTTAGAATCTATAGCAAGTTTTCAAAAATAATCAAAAAGAAAACAAATCGCGAACAAAAGTGATGTTCATTCTTTTTAAATGAGTTGACGCTTTAAATTTTTAATTAATTGGTTTTATATGTATGTACATACATATATACATATGTATCGAAAGATTTTTTTGTATATTTTCTAAAATACATATGTTTTTTTTTAATGTGAAAGCTACAAACCACACACACACACACACACACACACACATATATATATATATATATATATATATATATATATATATATATATATATATATATATATATATATATATATATATATATATATATATATTACCCTGTAAAAAAATTCATTTGATTTACGTCTTTTTCGTTTCTACTGCAAATATTCCTCCAGAAATTATTTGTTCCAAAGTTTCTTATCATTAGTTGAATGAAATGTTGATCTTTATTTTCCTGCACTCGTATCTTTAAATAAAAATCTGTGTATTTTTATGTGTTATGCAGATAATTCGTTAAAAACAAATTGTACGAGTATTTAATTCATAAATTAAAGTTAATAAACATAAATTCTGTTGACATGTTTTGAATGTTATCTTGAATTCCGGTATCGTATCACGTTTAAGACACTTTCTGCAGTGCTGCTTTATTTTATTAAGATGACGAACAACAGAATTTTTCAGAGGTGAAACCATGCAAAGATGAAATTAAGGTGTTTGATTATATTGAAAGTGAAATAAATTGGAAAAAGCCGCACAAAATCATTGTACGTCTGCCTGTACCTTCGGCGATGGGTGATGAAGAAGTAAAAATATTACATCCGACAATATACACATAATGTGGGTATGTGACACATAAAAAGAGGAAAAGAAAATTAAAAATGCTAAGGTCTATCTTCGTATCGCTTTTCTATCAATTGTTCGATTTAATGCAGTGCAGAAAATTCGCTTTACTTTCTCTCTTTTTCAAATTCCCATTTCCATTTTTCCATTTAGCAAAATTTGATTCGATAGCAAAAATCCGATTTTAGAATTCAGTTTTTTTCCATTCATAATTTTCTGGGTTTTAGTACGTGTTCTGTTTTTTTTTTTTTTTTTTTTTTAGAAACTCGACATTTCCGAAATTTTGATGAAACCTAAAGTTTTAAGTGATCCATTATTTTTTCTAATTTGAATGAAAATAATTACTTTTTTGTAGGCTTAACTGTCTATACGTCTGACATTTCGTTAATTTTAATCATTGGCGCTAACAAAATCATCAGTACCCTTTAGCCAAATCATGATTAAAAAGCATTCAAGCTCGTATACTTATACCAAAGACTACATATACTATATGGGAATATTTTGGAGAATATCTCGAATAACAAATTTGATAAATATTAGAAAATTGTTGTTTATAAATTTTCATTACCGTTTCGTACTCGGCAAAGCCCATCTACTTAATAAGGTATAAGAATAGCAAATTAATCTTACAACAAAGATGACGGAAATTTTTAGTCTCTTATTTTTATATACAGAGTTTGACCATCATCATATTACCTGTCACCTGTTGCATAGACCTTGTTAATTGGCCTTGATGCCAGGTCACCGAAAACGCTTTATTTTCTTCCGTCGTATTTAATTGAAATCTCGTTTAAAATTTGTACGTGCTTGATGAATGAATGTAATACAAACATCAAGATACTTATTTCATCCAGCATAGTGTGTGTCACGCATACAAACAAATTGGCATCAATGCCACCAAAGTGCTTAATGAACATTTTGACTACATCCTAATCGGGTGTTCAGGGATCAATATCACTTGACTTGAGAATGGAATATATAAAAAAATTATTTTCCAAACTGTGTCTTTTGAAAATTTCTTATAACTTTTAATTTAAAATTAAAATTGTTGTTATCACTTACATACATACTTACATATGTATATTTTAAATAGATCTATGACATAAACAGGATTAATTTAAAGCGTAATTCGCAGTAATTAATCCCAACTATTTCAACACAATGAAATTCCGAATATAACATAATAATAACAGAGTTGTAAAAGAATGATTCTGTTTTATGAAATTATGGCTCACTCAAGCAATGATTTTTAATTTTTTTAACGCGTTCCATAAAAAATTTTACGAAATTTCAATAAATTCGTGATGTATGAAAAATTCTAGAACGTATTCGTTTTACTAAAGGAAATGTGAATTGAAATTTTAATGTATTAGCTATGAACTTGGATATTATGATAATAATAAAAAAATTATTGAACTAAAGTTTAAATGAATTCACCATAAATATAAATTCTTGAATGCTTTCGTTTGATAATAAAAGTAGTAAATATAAAAACTTAATATTAAATTTGTTAAGAATTGTTTGTTGTGGCTTTAGCCACATTCAGCCTCATGATAAACAAATGAAATACAATTTGAGAATTCTCTATCGTAAATATGCTGCAAGAAAAAATAAAATAGACTCATGTTGAGTATATGTAAATGTTTGTTGTGCTGTTTGTATAAAAGCAACCTTGGCCTACTGTGGTTATGTATTTTGTAATAATCATATTCGTCTTCAAACTGCTTAAAGTTCGCTGACGCTTTAGTTTAGCGGCCAATAAAATGCCGGCATACTCGCGTGACAGCTGTTGCCTAAATAATGCCCTAAATAATGTTTTAGTAAATCGATCTTGTACATACATATATTCACTTTTTCAATAAATGCTATAGTTTATAGTTTATTTATTTATTTATGTTAGTATTCACTGACATTCTTATTTGTTTGTATGTACACAAAGTCTTATAACGAAAATTTTAAATAAATTTTGCCCCTCCTGTAAGTTTCTGTTCTTTTTATTTCAGGGTTGAAAAGTACCCTTTTTTAGTCTTATACAAATAAGAGTTTTATTTTAATTTATTTCCGTTTACGACTTTGTTTTTGTGTGAAAAGATCATTAGAAATTAAAGTTTAATACGCGAATATGGTCGTTAACAAGGTATATTAACAAGATCTGAGCAGATCTGAGCAGATCATAATTAAATAATTTTTTTGTCAACTCTTGATAAGTAAACTTTCTGCTAATAAGTTGTTGCATAGGCCATTTAAATACATACATAACTTTACGGAGCTGTGGGTGGCACGTAAAACATGTTCCCCATATTGAAGTCGAAATTTCTTTCTAGACAAGAAATCGCTATTAGACTAAGGATTTATATATTTTTAATTTTCAAACATATTTTTGTTGTGTTCGAGTTCAAATCTCATCAGAAAAAAATCAAGAATTCTTAGGGATTCAAATTTTGTTAATAAAATGCTTGCATATTGTTATTAAACTCTTATTTTTGCAAATTTAATGCTTTAAGTTTTCTTTTTCATTAATGGTTGGGTAAAAAGAAATATGAATCATTCTTTTATAGTTCTGCTCTTTTTAACACACATATGAATTTGTTCTAAAAATAACAATTTCGGTGGGCGCTACATTCGTTACAAATTTAATCTGTTAATTTAATAAAGACTTGATATATACATAAATAAACAAGCAGAAAATCCAAACACGCAAAATAAATAATAAATAAACTCAGCCAAAAATTTACTTATTGCTTGACGTATTTCCTTACGATGAATAATTTGAAAATCATATGTATTCAAAGAGATACATATGTAAGTATACTGTTGATGCATATACTTATGTATGTATATATACTTATATATATATATATATATATATATATATATATATATATATATATATATATATATATATATATATATATATATATATATATATATATATATATATATATATATATATATATATATATATATATATATATGTATGTACACACACACACACACACACACACACACACACATATATATATATATATATATATATATATATATATATATATTTAGATATATATATATATATATATATATATATATATATATATATATATATATGTATATATATATATATATATATATATATATATATATATATGTATATATATATATATATATATATATATATATATATATATATATACATATATATATATATATATATATATATATATATATATATATATACATATCTGTGTCGTTTTATCATAACATCTTAAGTCCTATCTTAATATATTAGACTTAAGATGTTATGATAAAACGACACAGATATATATATATATATATATATATATATATATATATATATATATATATATATATATATGTGTGTGTGTGTGTGTGTGTGTGTGTGTGTGTGTGTGTGTGTGTGTGTGTGTGTGTGTGTGTGTGTGTGTGTGTGTACATATGTACAATGTAAATAAAAATATTAAAAATAAATAATATGAGAGCAAAAAAGGAATCGAGTGCATCATGAAAAACAGCAATAAATAACACATAATAGAAACAAAGGCAACAACAAAAAGAGATAGGAATAATATTAAATTTGTAATACAAATAAAAAAGAAAAACTCACCTCTTTTGGGAGCAGAAAAGCAAACTAAAACGACTGCGCTAAGAAAAGTTAATAAAAATTTTGTACTCAAAAATAAAATACAGTGGGATATAAAAGTTGAAAATCAAAATAAAAACAAACTACGACAAATAATCTATAGAACAGGTACCAAAGTTTGCCAATTGCGTCGTTTATTCCACACAGAGTGTTTTATATAATATTTATTAAAATCATTATTCCAGACATTCTCCAAAATAATTATTTAAATAACTACAGGTATATATTTAGCTAAGCCAACAACATAAATTATTAAATAGCTATTTTGGAGAATATCTCCAATAATGATTTTAATAAATATTAAAAAATATTTTATATGAAAGTTTTTAAGTCAGCACTAACTTACTTATTCTTAAAATATAAAATGTAGCAAATAGGAATTCATTTTACAACTTAAAGCTTGAAGTCTTATGAGATGGAAACTCATAATTGTTGAAAACTATAAATAATTCTAAATAAGAAATAGTTATTTTACATATATGACGTTGTACATCATAAACTATAAATTAGGATCGAGCTGTCAAAAATTTTCTTAAAACATATTTTTCTTAAATCATATTCATACGATTGTTAGCTCTAAAGCGTTTTTTAACTAATGTGAACTATACGGCCATACAAATGCGAAAGTGAATATCGCTTAATAATTTTCATGGTAGCAAAGATTCTTGGAATATGTAACCCAATTCTATATGATACATCACAAATTTGTCAGTATTATTTTACGAGTATGTGAAAAATTATTAACAAATCAAAAAGAAATATAAATATAAATACTTTTCGTGCACAAAAAAGTGGATAATTGTATTAAAAAATTTACTTTAACGAGAAATTAAAAAAAGAATCTATAGTAATGAATTTTCCATCTCTGCTGTATGTGCGAAATTTATTTGCAATTATATTAAATCAAACATATTAATACTGTATTAGAAAAGAAGTATACCAATAGCACTAAATTGTCCATCCCTGCCATAGAGTAAAATAAAATGTTTTAATAAATTTGCCACTGAGAGCAAATAATCTGAGTTGACAATTGTTTAATGCGAAAAATAAACGTGAAAAGTCAAATAAAGAAGCCGTTACATTAGCTGTTCAATTTATTGTTGATGTGATCTAATCAAAATATAGGAAAAAATAGTACAATTAAAAATCAATCGAGACATAAAGTAAACGCATTAACGAATTGAATTACTAGTATTTCATTCGAATTGATATTTCAATGACGAAAAGTCTAAAATGCCTACAAAACGCGCATTTCGTCCAAATAAAATGTGGCTATAGAAATAACGGTGTAAGTTCTGCAAAAGTGTAGTAATTACAAGCGGCAGAAAATAAAAATAATTACATCAAAATTTATAATGATAAAATATTGTTGTAATCTTGGAGCAAATAATTTGTTTTTCATTCTTAAAAAAACAACACCATTTTATTGATTATCATCATGCAAATCAAAATAGGCAAACCTATACATTGTGAACCCTTTTAGATTCAGAGTGTACCGGCGATTTTGGTTTTACAATTTGAGCGGTATGGGATAGAAATAAATTCATGTTTAAAATTTAAATATAACATGACATACATAAATCTCTAAATACTTGTATAATATATAATTCCATAAGGGTTCAAGTACATATAAAATACGATTTGTAAAAGAAGAACAATTTCTCATTTACTGTAAGTTGACTGACTTCATTGAAAAAACTAGGAAACAAATAAAAATGAATTTAGAAAATGTATTTTGACAATTTGCTCATTCTGAATTTCAATAAAAATTATTTGAATGAAACCATAAACACTTTTCTAACAATAAAATAACTGCTGCTTATGCTAGTTTTCTCATGAGTAAGATATTAAAAAAATATTCCTCTAATACATAAAAGTAAATAAAAAACAAAACAAAATACCAAATACGTGATTAATGTTAGTTAGTTAAATATTTTGCTCTCTTGTTATAGTGATTTATAACTGAATTTATGACTTGTTTCTGATTTCATCAGTTTTAGCAAAATATTCGCTAATTCCGAGCAAAATGATTTCCATTAATTTCGAGATGAAAGTATATTTTTCTGCGTCTGGTAGTACTCTTAGTGATTTTTAGAAAATTTTTAAACTATTTTACGAGTTTTAGATTTTAAAATTATTCAGCATTTTTGAGGTATAGTTCTACTATTTTGGAGATTTGTTATAAATTTTCGTCTTGTCGTCGATCTGATTTTTTGATGCAAATTTCTTAATATCAACGAAAAATTCTGCTATTTAATTTATATCTTTTTTAAAATTCCTACGTATTAAAAATAACTAACTTAACACTTTAAGAAAAAAAAATTGTAGTCATTAAAAGATAGAATTGTCGAAAATATTCGACACTGATATTTCTCGAAGTAGTTAACCAACTTAAATGAAATTTGTGGAGCAAAAATTGTGGAAGCATTTTTGGAGCTACTCCAAACGGCACTATTTTCTAAGTTTTGACAATAACACCCCTCAAACGGATAAACCGTCCAAAAAGCTTAAATCAAGAATATACACATCCATTTTTATTCCACGAAATTAACCATTGAGAAGTGTAGTGTATCTACAAAAAAATTCCGTCCATGTCCGTTGACTATCTGAATATTATCACGTACACCGAGTTCAGGACGTATTTCTTTAAGAACCATAGAGATAAAAAAATTTTACAAGAAAAAGATGTTTCATTTGTACAATAATTTAAAATTTACTGCCTGTCCCACGATGTCACTCGACATCGATCGCTCGCATAAATACGTTTGAAACAGCAACAAATTTTAAAATGTTGTTTTTGGTTTGAATGTATTTATGCGAGCGATCGATGTCGAGTGACATCGTGGGACAGGCAGTTACTACTGACAAATAAAAAAAATTTCATAAATTAATGATAAAAGAATTCACATCAAACCAGGATCCCCAGCGGTACGAGTATCTTATCTAATTTTGCTCTAGTCAAATAATTATCTGCTATTTTTATCATCAAAATAAACGCTACTATCACCCACAAACCCAAAAACAGTTAGCAACACTTATCAAATCGGTAATGGAGAGCAACAAAAAAGAACAACAACGACGACGCATTTCAAATGTGTCTTGACACAAACGGATGCTCAAGAAAATTTAGTCGATAAAACACTACGTTTGTAAACGGTCGATATTATTTATTTGAACACTCTAAAATAAAAAACGAGACAAGTGAAATTAAAGAAGAAAAATTTCTTTTAGAAAGAAAAAAGAGAATTAAATTTAAGCATAAATTTTTTTAACAACAAAAATAAAACGAACTAAATATTATTTTATATATTTTGAAAATTAACAGAGAAAGCTTAAATGAATTACCACAATTTTGTGAAAGTTAAACCAAAGTAATTTTGTTGTGCAAAAGCAAAAGAATAGAAAATTAATTGATTTAAAGGTGTTTCGATACAAATAATTCACTCACTCCCACCCCTTGCCATTAGTAAAAGAAATTAACAAAACACAATCAAACAAAATAAATTGTTAAAAAGTCAAGCTGAACCATCTTCTGTAGTGACTAAAAGCTAAAATAAAATCAGAATTAAATCAATAATTTTAAGCTAAAATCAAAAAAAAGTATTAAATCAATTAGTTTAAACTAAAATTGTTTAAAACAAAAAACAAACCTTCACGAAAGCACTTCCCTAATATTATGACAATGGTCGAAGGTATGACTTCCATAGATTTGGGCACAAGTCCCATGCAGGAAACAACCAGAGACGTTGGCGATTTGCCAGACGAACTCACAGAATCACCAGAAGAAAGGTTAGTAATATTTATTAGATTTGGGAAACGATGGCTAAAAACTACGATACTATGAATGCTTTTTAGTGCACAATATTTATTGATTATTTTCCTCTCTTGTTCACTGAAAACTCACGTGGGCTGTTTGATGAATGTAAGTAAGTATTTTTCATGAGAGTGTTAAAACTTAGCGAACTTTGTATTTTAAATTGACTACATTGGCCCTTATTAAGTAAATTATTGAAAATCCTCGGATCGTACAAAAACTATAATATTCTACATAAATGATAGTGACGTCAATAGCAGAAAATTTACGCGATTAAAATTGACATCATTATCCGATGGTTTCGCTGTGTCTGTCTGTGTGTCTGCATATCTGTCTGCCGCCATTGAGTCATCATAGTTTTCTTTTAACTGAGTATTTTATTACATATTTTTTGTAGTTGTTTTCGGTGCAAGTTCTACATTGGCTATCAATTATATGTTTATGGTTTATATGAATAACTGCATATGTCATAAAATTAAATATAATCGGCAAATATAAATTTAAAAAATATTTAAACTTTAAACTGAAATATAAAATATTAAAATTGAATTTCATTGAAACTAACAAATATTGAAATTTAAACTATAGTCAGTATTTTATTACAATTTAAAAATTTTTTCCTCAACAGTCATACGAATATAAGCCATGAAATATTTATGGAAAAATTTTAGACAAAAATCTAATAAGAATAAGAATATAACAAAGATCAACCCAAGTCAGTTTATTTCCAAACTGGATAATAATAAGAAAAGATTAATTTAAAAATTTATGAGTGCAACAATTGGATTTTGAAAAAAAATAAGATATTAATTTTTAATTATATTTTATAAGAAGTATTTCTAATCAATAGACTTTCCAACAATAACTCAAAATGATCTAAAGTAGACATATGCGGTTGTATATCAAAACCGCAGATATAAGAGATTGCTCTAAATATAAACACAATTAGTTAATTAATAAATCTTTTGTTGTTTTTTGTAATTAATTTTTTGTTATTATTTTTTAAATTATATCTTTATGTCACGAATTTACAAATATGATAGTTTTTTATTTTAATACGCTGTATATTTTTAATGAATTTTTCGGAAAATGTTTTAAATGGAAAAAAGGTTTATCAGACCTGCTGTTATCTTCTTACTTTCACATAAAGTTAATGACTTTTTTAATGTTCTAATGAGTTAATTTGTATTATGTCATTTGTCGTGGTTTTATTTAACAAACAAAAGTCTGTCAGCGGACAGCATTTTTGCTGCAAATTTTTGGTTCAAAATTTGTTTTTTTTAATACTCAATTAATTATTTGTAATTATTGCAATAACTAATGGAAAGATATGATATACATATGTATGTAGGTATATATTTAATTATTGTTTTCTTTGACCTTAATAATCTTTGGAATATTTTACGCTCTAAGTCGTACTATGTATTAAATTGAAACTCTTTTTCTTTTAAGCTCTAGACGCACCTTATGTGCATCGTCATAAAATAAAAAAGCATTTACAATTAAAACTATATATGTACATAACTATATACTATTCCATTTGTGGAAACACTCCTCCAACTACTGTAGCTGTCTTTATAAAAGAATATACAAAATAAATAATAAGAGGATAACATTCTCCCTGCTCCTATTCCTCAAATTTTCTAACTAACTACGCACTTTATCTTATAAAGTAACATAACACAATTTTGTGAATTAGATTTGTTATAGAAAATTAATAACCAATTGGTATGGGAGATACACCTCTATACTTCCAGTCTTTCGCTTGAAAATACACTTTCTTCTTAGATTAAACTGAATAAAATATTGTAGTTCTCTAGATTTAGGAAAATTAATTGTATTGGATACCCGTCGCCCATCCTTTGTCTTGGGACTCTTTCTCACAATAAGTTGCATCAAATTTAGAATGTTGCGCTATTGTGGTTGTCCAGATACAGATACAGATATTTAATAAATATTGTTTAAAGAAATAAATTTGCCTATATTATTTCCCGATCGTTAGCAAGACGGTCTCAAAATTCATTTTTATGTATATATCAAGTTATACATTTAGTGGTTTCAAAATCGTTGGTTTGGCAAGGATGTCAGCTGTTAAATATCTATCTGTCATCCTAAATGTCATTTATTTAGTGGAACTTTTGCCATTTACGAATATAGATCGTTTAACAACCGAGGAACGCGTAAAAATAGTAAAAATTTACTACAAAATTGGTGGTTCAAATGTAGCCACTTTTCGAGCATTACGGGGTGATTATCGTCGTCATAATCGACCTATTGTGTAAGAATTGGCAAGAAATGTAAAGGCCATATAAAGTCCAACTCACGCAACAATTAAAGCCGCCTGATCATTCACAATGCCGTGCTGATTGTGTGCTAGAGCAATGGGCTTTCAATGCTGATTTTTTTAACAAAATTCTCTTCTGCGATGAAGCTCATTTTTCATTCGCTGGTTACGTCAACAAGGGAATTTTTGGAATAGTAGTTTAAGCTTTTAATCAAGATTCTCTTGACATAACTTGCTAAGAAATCGAAGAAAAATTCGCTAATGATCGGATTCGGATACTAGGTCCTTTAGAAGGACTTATCCCCCATATTGCCAAACTCAATGTCGACGCCGTCTTCAAATTTTAACTGCATTCAAATTTAGTCGACGCCGACGTCAACACGATAATAAATCGGCATTAATGTGGGAGAATGTGTTGATGTCGACGTGTTATCGATATTTTTTAAACTTATTTGACACCTTTATGTATTCTGACATTTATTTAATTTGTTTTCTTATTTTGCGCGATAAAAATGATATTCTTGTTTGACTCCAGTGGAAGCAGTGATGAAGAAAATAAAGAAATGCTTAAGATTCAAAGAAAATTTCTTAGGCAAAGATCATCCATATTCAAACAAAAACTGATATGTTAAATTAATTTGTTTCGCCTTACCTTTTGCCAACCCTCACTATCTCTAATTGGCGGTCCCATTGAATTTAATTTCGTGGCTATGTCCTCCCATTCCTGCTTGAAATTGCTAGGAGTTGAGCTCCTTTGGAAACCCTTTGCCAAATTTGGGTTATTTTCAAGTTCAGAAATAAGAATTTCGAACTGTTTTAGAGTTGTCACTTTACATTTTTTTCCATATTACAGCTTTTCTTTAGATGCACAAAATAAATGAAAATTTTTGCCAAATAAATTCACTTGTCAACGCCAAATATTTTATTGACAAAAACAAAGTCAATTCCGGTCAATGTCGGCGTTAAGCCGCCTACATAAATACAAATTCTTTGACAATAGTAATCGATTACTGACAATATTGATGGCATTAATGCCGTGAGTGTGCCGCCGACGTCATTTATGTCGCTCTTGACTTCAGTAATATGGGGGAATATATTTCGCCTTCGACGGTATGTTCACGTCGACTAAATGGCTGTACCATAACTTGTTCTAATTTCCTATTTTGTTGGTCAGTTCCCTGTGCGACCAGGCCAAAAATAAGAATTAAATGTGCCCTAAAAGGTCGCAGGTGAGCCGCCATGTTGCACCCTTTTGTTAAAGCCATATACATATGTCCTTATCTTTTTTCTATCAAAGGTAAGTTTTCATAATTGATCGGCTCTTGTGCGTACAGAGTAGAACTTATTTGTTTTTTATTATTCTGCACATTCTCATGGACCGCAACAAACTTATCTCCCATTAAATCACGAGTTCTTTACTGACCCAGTGACCGACTTGCCACCAAACCAAAAAAGTCTATAGAAAATAATTAATTTAACCGTAAAGCATTGCCACAAGAAAAATCTATATAATGAAGTTGTTTCATTTGTAATATCAGACACTGTAATATGCCATATTGAATTGTATTTATTATCTGATGCATAAAAATTAAAAAAATATATATTAACAATGCGTAAAACATTAGAATTTCCTTCACATATCTGATACTTTAATTACGTGATTTAAAAATCAAATTATTGATTTCTAAAAATTGCCACCTCTCAACAGAAAATAATTTTATTCTTTCATATGTAAAATTCTGCTTGTGATTTTGTTTTTAATAATACATTTACATAAATATTGATCTATTTCATTTAAATTCAGTTAACAATAACAATTAAATATTATGGTAATAACATGTTAATATAGTACTTTCACGGTTATTTTTAGTATTTAAATGTTAAAATAATTATGGGGTTTATACAGTCATTTAATGAGTTGAAATACCAATAAACATACATCAGTTGTTCTAAATTAGCGTTTACAAATAATGAGTTGAAAATTCCCGTATTAATATTTAGAAGTCATTGAATGAGTAAAAAAATAAGAACTACTGAACTACTCCTATATTTTTAACATCTTAATAAACAAATACAGTCTGAAGAATATATGCACGTACTCGTGTATATTTCTTCTGCTGAGGATAGACTTGACAATATCGTATTTGATTGTTGCAAAGTCCTACCAATTCCGATCTTGGATGCCGTCATGGCAAGTGGAAATAATATTTTTTTAGCCAATTGGCAACTTAAACAAATTTAAGAATAAAATTAATATATGTATACCTAATGAATATTACAGGCTCCTTCCATATATTTATATATTTGAAAGTAATATCAAAGTATAATGTAAATGACAGCATATTTAGCTTCTGAATTATGTACATGTCGCTAATTGCTGCAGAATCGTTATAAATCGAAATTAGATTTTTGGGTTAATTTGAAAACAATAACATTTTTCACTCCTTGAAAGGATAGAATAAATTTAAAACTTTAACCTAGTTTTATGTATAAATACATATTTTTTGTGACTTATGACGTTGTCTTAACAAGTGGCCAATATATTCTAAAAATTCTTATGTTGACTACAATGAAATTTTTTTTTTATTAAAAAACATGTCATAACCCTTAAATTCGCACTGGCTTAAGCCGTTTAGAAGCAACAGTTTCAGTGCCAAAACCTCTGGCTGCTTCTGCAGATAATTCCACAGCTTATGCTTGTAGAAAAATATTAAAATTAAAATGTTTCCCCGATTCGCTTGAGTTATATAACGAATGCAATACACCTACTCTTTAACTTACACGTGAGAAAATAAGAGTTTTAAAAATTAATTAGTTTCATAGCCAAAAGAGTGCGCATGCTTTTTAAATTTAAAAAGCTTTCAATTCATTGTCAGACTACTGAAATTTGCGAAAAATACTTAATTCTAGACAGTTTGGGTACTTTTGCTTTTTCATGACCCGCAGAATCTCATATAGAAAATTTTAGAAACACCTTGCACATAGGCAGTCCCATAAACTTATAACGACATAGATATAGTGATTCTGCACCGATTTCTAAATTCATAGCATTTGATTTTGTACACTAAAAATATGTATGTATGTACATTTCTAAGCTCCTCAAAACTTGAGCGTTAATAATAATAGTTCTCTTTGGTTCATTTATAAAAATGTACAAAGACATCAAACTTAAGAAATTTAAAAAAAATCGCCAACTTGCAAATGTTTATTTGCATTTGTAAAATGGGAAAAAAAACTTGCAGAAATCTTTTATTTTATTTTTAGTTCCTGATTAACTAAATAAAATGTTACTATTTTTACGTAAGCGATTTACTAAATAAATGAAACTAACTGTACCGCACAAGGGGAAGGATCTTTATATTTATGATAAAATTATCTTAACAAAACAAATAACAGAGTCAAGAAGATAACTTGAGATATACGAGCATCCTATTACGTTTCAAAGTTGTTGAATAAATCCATCAGATTTTATCTAATAAAATCATATAGATAAGAGAAATTTTTTATCACAAGCACTACGAAAATGCAAAAGAAAAAAATAATTATTTAAAAATCTAAAAGTGCCACAACCCCAACTATTTGCAACCTCCATATGCGGGTTATTACTACAACTACATTCTTAAAAAAAATTTAAGCAAAATTTATTAAAAGATTCATTAGCAAAAAATTTAAAAAATTTGTAGTTCTAGCGCATTTTTTGTTTAATTTATCCAAGAACAAGTATTATTAGAGAAAAGTTAAGATTGGTGGGTGGACATGAAGACAGTCCTAAATGAATTAGGGAAGGATATTCGAGCTTCAGGTTCACATGTGCTATTCAGTTCTTCTGACTCGGATGATTGAGAAACTTAAGATTTTCCCCCACGAATCTTTAAAGTTCCTTTGTAGCAAAGAGATCCAATTCGAGATTTGTATATTTGCTGTTTTCCGTAATTTAATTTCAAAGGTCCAAATCGACTTTGGAACAGGAATTGTTTGTTTTTACCAAATCAGGCTTTCGTTCGTTATTGGGAAACAATTCTCAAAGAAGCCGAGATGTTGCGTTCAAAGTTTTTATAAAAAGCTTCTTTTTATTTTAATATCGATGACAAGTAGCACGTCTATATCGTGTAATATTTACTTTATTAAGTATAACAATTTCTCCTCATAAAGAATATGAGTCAGATTTTCTTCTACTAAATACGATTGTGCGGAGAGCAATGGCCAGTGGAAGACTGCAATTTCCCTTCTCTCACCCATCTGATTTCATAGTCTCTCTTATTATCCCGAATAATGGAGCGCTGTTAATTTCTTTGTTGTCTCTGGATTTTTTTTTGCGAACTGAGAAAATTTCTGGCGCAAAGGAAACTTTAAGCGTTAAGATCACATTGAATAAAATAGGCCACCTTCGCTTTAATCGATAGATGGAATATTTAATTGGGCTGTATTCCAGTGCCCTTTTCAGCACGGTATTTTCATTTATAACTGCCTGAACACCGTTTAAGATATTACTGCGACACATAGTGTACGATAGCAGTTCGGACATGTGATCGATCGATTACTGGACCAATTTCGATTTCCAAATGCACATGAGTTGTTTAAATTACATTTTATTCTTCTAAATTAATCCTGTGGTTAAAATTTTTCAAGTGAATAATTTAAAATTTTATTAAAAATTATTCTCTAAATCGATCGAAATGCATTACGCCACCCTAAAAGGAACTTTTTAAAATCAATTGATTTCTGTCACATACGATTTCATACCTGATCAGTAGTAAAGGCCTTGTTTTTCGAACTACCAATGGCTTAATGTTCTCAACTGCCTTCGAAATTTCTTACATGTATTTTATTTGTAACATGGATCCTTTGTATTACAGCAGTAGAACTATTGAGTGGGACTTTCTTTTGTTTGCTGAGAAGTGTTTATATTTTAGATTGGTAGATTTTCAGTAGACTTAGTACCTTTTGCTTATAACCCAAGACCCAAATAAATATACACGAGATCATTAACATAGATGTATCTGTGACAAATGGGTATTGAGCAAAAGTACACAAAACTTCTAAATGTCATAATACAAAAAAGACGTGTTTTATATAAAAATGCAAAATTAATATTCGTATCCTTATTAATATTGACAGACAATTTTATTAAAATTTTTCATACTCATATATACACTCATATCTTGGGAGTATAAAATCATTTTTTCCAAAAAATTTTAACAAATTGTGAAAGCAAAATATATTTGGTGTGTTTTTTAAATAATTTTTTGCATTTTAAATTTTCTTAATATTAAAATTCATCGGGATTGTACCAAAAAAAATATTTTAATAATTACATTTCTATATATTTCTTTTACCTCTTTATATCAATTTTGATTAAAATATTATTTAAGCTCAAGGTCTTATTTAGTGGTTAAACAATTTTATTTGCAATTATCGATATTTCGATATTCATTGAGTATCATGTTCAGGATTTTTTAAGATATGATTAGAGGTCTACTGATGAGCTGACATAAGTGCCAGCAAAATATCATACTTATAAATTATATATAAAAACCTGGACACATCAATTAATAAGTTTTATTTATAAATGGGAAAACATCCTAATCAAGGCCCATTTATACCGTCTATGCAATGCGAATTGTTTACAATAACGTCGAGAATACAATTAGCAAACTCCTTATGAATAATTGATATATACATAGTTTGACAATCATTGTATCTACCACCTAAGCTGCTGCACAGAACCCTATGGCTAATGGGCCTTGATAAACTGAAAAGAAAGGAACGTTATCACCTCCCATCATTAAGAAGGTACAAAAACTAGAACTGTTCGTGATTACAAGCTCTCGTCAGTTGGAATAACATTTTCGTCTCTACGGACTCTTCCAAAATAAACAGTATTAGTGGTTCGGTGGTATTATTAATACTTCTGTGTCACTAAGATTGCTCGAGACCTGCAAGATATTCGAGTCTAGGAATTGAGCAAAAACTTTTAGGAAACTCATCTCAAGGGTCTAGTACTGCATGTATGTATGGGATCTCTTTATGGTATACCTTTAAGCAGTGTTGTCAAGTTTGATATTTCGAAAAGCACTAAAATAGTGCACAAAAGCACCAAATTGAATGTTTTATAAATTTGATGAGAGGAGTAGATAAAATTGTAATGCGTTATAGGCACAAGCGGTATGATCCAAAGAAGGTGGAACTTGTGCCCCATGCTTATCAACCGTCAGAGTTTAGGCATGTGTTCATGTCATGTGGTGATACAAATAAATACATCGCTGCTGAATATTAAAACAATTGTCAAAATGGAAAGCCAAAACTTTATAAGGGTTCGAAAGAAATCTTTCTAAAATTTCGAGTATCAAATGCAGTTAATGCTGTTGGTTGTCCTTTAAATAGAATGATGTTTTTTTTTGCAATATCACAGTTACTTGCTTCACTTCCGATACATCATTGACGCATTGCAGGCAGGCACCCACCGGATTGATGGTTTGGAATCTTTATATTGTGTGATGACGCATTTTAGTCTTTTTTACAAATAATGCAGTGATTCTTTGTAATAGATTTTATGGATTAAATCTGAATGGATTTTGCACACACATGGTTTTTATTATTAGTATTTTTTTGTTATTTAAGTTCATTTGAATTGTGTTCAACATTTTACTTATTTATAATGAAATGCTGTTGTTTTTTTTTAATTTTTATTAACTGGAACAAAATATTTCTTTAAATATTCAAGAAAATACTATTACCAGTCATGGGCGTAGCTAGGTATGGGCCTAGAGGGCCGTGGCACCCACCTAATTCTATAATAACTTTTTTTACATGCATACAATATAAAATTGATAAAAAATGCACAGGGTATTGTGGACGGATTGCTTTTTTCTATTCAAGAAAACACAGCCAATTTAGGAATAGAGATGTCTGTTCCAAGGATAGTCTCTCGTCAAACGCACCGTTCAAATCCCCCATTTTCATCACCTGCTGAATACTGGAAGCGATCTATATACATTCCTTATATAGATTCTTTAATTTCATCACTAGACAGAAGATTTAATGACGAGAATAGGCCAGCGTTTGCAATTCATTGTTTGCTTTCTTTGAAGCTGGAAGAGCTTAAAGATGCCACAAAAACGTTTGAGCATTTTTACGAGTTGGATGATTTGGAAGGAGAAATTAAGCTTTGGTATAATTCTTGGCAACAAAAAAAAAATGGGTAAAGACGAATTAGCCGACTTAGAGCTGGCGAGTATTTTGAAAGACGCTGGATTATTTTATCCAAATATAAAGAAGGCGTTATTAATTTCATTGTCACAGCCGTGCACTACTGCAACTGTTGAGCGGTCATTTAGCACTTTAAGGCGAGTAAAAACATGGTTGCGCTCCACAATGACTGAAGCAGTTTTACTTATTATCAAAAATAAGTATATTGTATATTGCAGGACTATGTATGCTAAGCGTCCACCGAAGATTGGTAACCGAGAAGAAGGACGAATTTTTGGAAAAAATTCTAGCAAAATTTTCAGAAGATCAACGCAGATTACTCCTCAAATAGATCGAAATTGTAATAATCATAAAAAATCATAATCATAAAAAATCATAATTTTCGTGGCACCACCCTATTTCATATCCTGGCTACGCCCTTGTTACCAGTACAATGCCCCGGGACATTTAATTAAATGTTACCTGCGCAGTTGAATTTCATCCACTGTTTCTTGTGTTTTGTCTTAAACAAAAACGTTTTCTATTAATTATGACTGAATATGGTACATTTTGCCATCGTTATCATCATAAAAGGAATGAATGTTGAGCAGCTTGTTTGTAAATGATTTTCATTACACATCACAGTCGTATGTTTAGCAAATTTCACATTAAGTATTAATTATGAAGACTTCAATTAAAAAAAATCTCGTGTTATGAAAGCAATTATTATCCAAGTGATATATTTTTTCGCCATTCGCGGAAAAAATATTTTTAAATTTTATAAGAGAAATTCAAAGATTAACGTCAGTTAAAATGATTGACTGATACGGATAAATTTATAAAACTTTTCTCAACAAATTCAACGAAGTGATTTATAACTAAAACATATAAGAATTAACAGCTTTTATATTCCATTATTTGTGCCAATAGTTTTTAAAACCGTCCAAGTCCATTTACATAAATTAATTTTTCCCAACTTTAACCAATTTCTATTCAAATTGAGATCAAAATTGAAACAAAATTTATTAATCACAAACAACTTGCCATAAAAAATATAAATTGACATGTTTATCCTTCTTGTATGATCTTGAAATAAGTGAAATTATTTAAATATACCTTTTGGCGTTGCGGCGTTGTGTCACTCACTTATTATTATTATATATTTTTTAATAATCACAAGTCATGCCACCATCGATTTGATTGCGTTTTAATATAGAACGTAAATAAAATATTTGTTTTTTAAATGCAACAATTAAAAAGAAACGAATGGAAAAATTTTCAAAAAACAAGTTTTTTGAAACAATTGCATATTTTATTAAAATTAAGTTGAATTAAATGCGGTTGGAAGCAAGTTTTTTTAATGTGCTTTATTTGGTTAATTGTAAATAAATAATAATGAATAAATAATGAGTAAAAATATATAAATTTTTAAACAAAAATAATATATATTTTTTTAAATTACACAACTCGATTTCAATTGACACACACAGTTTCAAATACCAGAAAATTCTGCTGGAATTTTCAATAGCAGTTTCTTAAAAGTTTTGTTATGATTTAATAAGCGCAATATTTTCAATTAATTCTAATTGATAAATTCAATTCAATGTGTTAATGAAATATCTAGTCCAAAATAATAAACACTTGTTATACACTCAGAAGTCCAGATTATTACTGGAATGTCAAAACAGGCTCAATGACCTGGCGACTGGGAGATTTCGAAATGGACATCGTCCAGGATTGCACAACATTGGAATGACATCAATGGACTATGTCACTCCAAGAAATTCCTACGCTTTGACGTTGGGAGGGCGGATCTGGCTCTAAGACTGGACAGGAAAAGCCTACGGACGCTGGTAGGGGCGCTCACAGGCCATTACACCTGCAAAGCCCACGTATACAGAATAGGCTTATCTCACACGGACATCTGCAGATTTTGCGGTGAAGATGAGGAGTCGATGGAACACTTGATAGCAAATTGTGGGGCATTGTGCCACAGGAGACACAAGACTCTACATGCATATACACTGAGTGAAGAGGATCTGCTAATGCTTCCACTGAAGGAGCTGATCCTATTTGCGAACGTATTAAACTGCTAGGGACAGAGGAAGCACAATAGATCAACAATGGTTGCAGTGCAAAGGGCCATCCTGGGCCAAACCCCCATTACATTACTTACTTACTTACTTATACACTCAGAAAAAAAAATGGTTGATGTGACCATTATTCACATCAACATATTATATTTCAACTATTACGTATACTTATCGTTTCTTATCACTTATTACGGTCTAATATATCATTATTTAAAAAAAATAATCATAATATTATCAAATAGTAGTCTTTCATAACCAAAATATAATAATAAATAAATGAAAGTTTTCCAGTATGAAAAGTGCTGCCAAAAAAGTAGTGAAAATGCTGAGATTAGGATTCTTGAATAGTGCACATTCGTATAATTTGTTAAGGGTTTTAAATAGTTTGGAACGGTTTTCCGTCATCCCACGTCAAATTTGGTTTATGAACAGACCGGTTTCGGCTTTGTGCCATCTTCAGTGTTCTCGAAGATGGCATTTAGTATTCGAGAACACTGAAGATGGCACAAAGCCGAAACCGGTCTGTTCATAAACCAAATTTGACGTGGGATGACGGAAAATCTTTCCAAATTCAAACAAACCCCGTCGGAAGAATATCACAAAAATCGTTTTAAATAGTATTGTCATTACGGTCCTTTTGAATCCTATCCACGAAATATAAACTGCGAATATCTTTATTATATGAAAAGTGCATTTTTTCTCGTATATTGTTTTTTAAAGAAAATTTTATTTTAAATAAGATTTGGTTGTTTACCACTTGAAACAAGCTTCACATCTGTAAGGCGTAGATTCTCATGTAGAATTAAAGAAATAAATTTATTTAAAAAAAAAATATTTTCAAAATGAGTTTCAAAGATTTGCAGAAAGAATTCATATCAAAATTTTTTCAACTTGATTTACTAGGAAGTTGGAAAAATGCACTATTGGATTCTTGGTAGCAATAAAAAAGTCGTTCCATTTTTTTTTTACTGGGTCTGTTATTCAATCACGCAAAAGTGGCTGAACGTAATTGAATGAAATTCGCCACACCGATAGCTTATGGCCTGGATTAATATATAGGGTAACCATAGTGCATAGAATACTTTCATAAACGACATGATTTAATCCATTTTGGGACAATACCATAATTCTTAAGGATTTTACGGCTTCTTATTAATAAGATATTTTTCGGACCCCGATCAAGAAAATGTTTAATAAAAATTTTTTAATTTGTGTAAATGGGTAGAAAATTCGACAACTGGTGTAGGGCGGCAAATAAATTGTATGCGCGTCTGAAGAAGTCGTCATATAGTCAGCAACATCTACTAAAAATCGGAGAAGATCTACTAAAAAAGGCATAAATGGTCACATTTAATTTAGCAAAGTTTTTGATCGTCCACTGGTGACAGAGAATAATATTATTTCGCAGGTTTTTCCAAACTTATAAAATAATTTTAGCAATAAGTGCTGGATTGGTAAGTCGGTGAATTAAAAAATTACTCGTTCATATCAAGAGACACGGTGATGAACAGTGATGACAGAACAACTTGATCTGTAGAATTTTTAAATAAAGAAATTCAAACATTCCTTCCCATAAGCTCTCGAGCTAAGAGTTGGTGCCGTAGTTCTATTGTTGATGGTATACATATATCAGAAAGCTTATAAAGGATATCATATAGCGAATTAATTTGGAATTTCCTTGGTTATCATATGTATGCTCAACTTTGTTTTTTGCTAATTTTTTTAAAGAGAGTCAGCACTCAGGAAATTGATGCCTCAAGGAACGACTTTTTTAAGAGTGTGAACCTAGCTCGGCTGGTCAAGCCATTAAGTATTTCTTATCTTATCGCACGTACATGCTAGAAATTTTCAGATATACATATATATTTACAAACATAAACGCTGAATATTGAAATTTATTATTTCGGGATATTCTCTATTAAAAAAATTAAGAGTTTATGCAAAATGTTTTGTTAGTTGTGGCTTTAGCTGTACATATGCCGACATTTCATTGGTCGCTAAACCAGATCGTCAGTGAACTTTAAGCCTCATTGAATTCAATAATTAACGACCAACGGGCGTTTAATTGAGAACATGTTGCAAGAAAAATAAACTAGACTCATGTTGGGTATAATTGTTTGTTTTGTTTATATAAAAGCATTCTAAGCCTACTCTGATCGTGTATTTTGTAATGATCATAGACAATACAGAATTCGCATATTGTATTTGATTTGTTTGGCACAAGCATACGAGGTTGAATGTTTTCAAACTGCTTAAAGTTCACTGGCGATTTGGTTTAGCGACCAATGACATGCCGGCATATGAATATTTAAAGCCACAAGAAACAAAACATTTTGTATAAACATAAACTTTTCTAAATGGGATTAACATTTTACTGATGAGCTGATATAAGCACCAATGAAATGCCAGTCATGTAAAACAATTAAAACGCTTAACAAATAAAAAAAAAATATTTTTTTGTAATTATTTTTCTTAATATTCCCAAAAATAGTTGCTTTCTAATATATCATGTAATCAAAACAAGATGCTACACAATCATAAAAAACTTTTGACGAATTGCTTTACCGAGTCCGTTGTATATAGCAACTTTCGTCCTATATGAACCATCACCCTGCAGTTATTGAATCTAAAATAATAAAAGATTTTTTTTGAAATATAATAAAAAAAAACTTCTCAACTTCAGTGAAAAAGGTTTTCCGATATAGTCGACCCGATGTTGAAATGCGAAATTTATTTTTAAATATTTTCTTAACTATCTTAAAAACCCATGTATGTCATTATAATATGTCACTTAAATATCCGCCACAGTTTCCCATAGTGTCATGGATCAAATTTCGATGATTGCCCCACAAATCCAGCTAAAATTTCGGATTTGACTTGGTCTGTGTTGATCTTAAGCGAATCCTTCGATGAAGGATCTCTGACACAGACCTTGCAGCTTAATATTATTACCATAATCTCCAACACCAGAAGTACAAATTTATGGCAAAAATGTCAAAATAAAATTTTCGATTTTCGTGACCGAAAAGAGAAGATTCCTTAAAACTTGCGTACATATAAATTGTAATTTTCTTTGATCCTCGCCTAATCAATTTAATGAAATAAATATTCCTTAAAGTTATTATTTAGCAAATAAAAACGTTTAAGTAAAAATTTTAATGCAAATAAATTCTTTCATTTGTTTTACAGATATGAACGTCTGCTGCATCGTGCCCAAATTGAAGATTTGAATGAAGTTTCGGGCATTGGTTGCCTTTATCAAAGCGGTGTTGATCGCTTGGGCAGACCCGTAATTGTATTCTGTGGTAAATGGTTTCCAGCCCATAATATAGATTTGGAAAAAGTATGTTGATTTGTTATAATTTATCACTTGATGCGAATAATTATTTTCATTTGCTTTTCCAGGCCTTATTATACTTAATTAAATTATTGGATCCCATCGTTAAAGGAGACTATGTCATCGCTTACTTCCATACTCTAACCAGTTCCAATAATTATCCATCATTACATTGGTTACGTGAAGTATACAGTGTATTGCCTTACAAGTAAGTAATAGAAAAGAAAGATTTTCTAATACAATAAAACGCAAATAATTAAAAGTTTCATGCAAAAAAAACAGTCAGGCAATTGCAATTTTTCTACGGACGCGGGCAAAGTCCCGGTAGTATTTACCATGACAATGTTGGCTGAATACTAAAATAAAAATGAACAAACAAAAAGGATTATGAACATAACGAAAAACAAAGCGTATTGAGTATTAAGTGATAAGGAAGAACATGGGAGAAAGAGCTAAATAACATGTCCATAGAGATGTCGTACTGAGGCACATTGGTATTGTTTTCCAAAAAAAAAGGAAAAAAAAAAATACGAGAAACATTTACTTCCTGTATTCTATCTTCATATGCAAGTATATTGAATAATTCTGCAATACCAGAAGCCGCTTACAAAGTGGTCAAAAACGGACACATTAATATGCTAATTATGATGGTGTGGCGACCAGTACTGTTACGTTTTGCTAGTTTAATAATTAGCTTGTATTGCTTCCGTGATAAAAATATTTTGGGAACAAAATTATTAACCTGCTGCTGGCTGATTTTGTAAATTTAAACTCGTTTCGATTATTTGTATTGAAAACAAAAACAAATTAAAATTTTTTATTATTTTCAATACACACACGAGCTTGAAAAGAAACGAAATTTCGTTATAGTTTACAAAATCAGTAATTGAACTCGACCCAAACAAATAAATTTCAATTGGAACAGTGCGTCCTCCACTCCTATAGTGTTAATGATCTACACCAAAATGCACACGTTAATAGAAAATTCCACAAAAAACCCCAACGCATTATAGTTAGTCGAGAATAGTCCTGGACACGGGCAAGACCGAGATGCAAAACTCGAATACCAAAAAAAAAAACTCAATCCTGATGGCATTTAAAAATTAAATAATTACGATGATGCGAGGAGCTGCTTTGAGAAAATTAAAAAAACCTGAATTCGATATCCGGATATCAGGGCATAGAGAAATATTATTGAATTTTGCTAAATCAAATACTATTTTATAAAAAAAGACCTTAAGCTCACCATAATTTAATCAGGCCTGTCACAGAAATCAATTTCGATCGAAAGTGGAATTGATTCCGTATTTTATTATTTTATTTACTCAATGAAGAAACAAGAAATTTGTTTTTGTACTATCAGATACAAAAAATGCAATTTCGATCATGAAATTAAAAGTGGTTTCATTCCGAAAAAAAAATTTGATTTTTTGTTTTCTGGAGAAGCAAAATACGGAATCAATTCCACTTTCGATCGAAATTGATTTCTGTGACAGGCCTGAATATTTAATTAAAAGAAATATCGTATAAACAATATCAATATTTGAACAAATTTTCCTTTACAGATACAAGAAGAATCTTAAAGCCTTTTATATTGTTCACCCAACTTTCTGGACTAAGGTATTTATATGAATATTTTCATTTATGCCCCTATTGCGGTTTACCACTCAACTCAGTTTGGTCGTGTGAGAGTCAACCCAACTTATGCACAACCACACTCACTTTAGTTATTGCGATACACAATAACTAAAATTAGTTTGGTTGTGCATAAGTTGGGTTGACTCTACACGACCAAACTGAGTTGAGTTGTGAACCGCAATAGGGGCATTAATTTTTAACAAATTCTAACAATCGCCCTTAACAGATGATGACTTGGTGGTTTACCACCTTCATGGCCCCAGCCATTAAAGCCAAAGTACATTCGCTACCTGGTGTTGAGCATTTATATTCAGCAATATCGAAAGATCAATTAGAAATTCCCGCATATATCACCGAATACGATATGGCCACAAATGGACTACATTATTTTACACCACAACCACAACTGACACCATCATAGACTACAATCATTAGACCAGAGGCTGTATAAAAATATTATTGCAGACTCACTCTTCTTTTTTTAAGTCGAACGTCAATCATTCAGCCAGTCAGTCTAGAAACTAAGATATAGAATACAAAATGCATACATACATACATATACTAATAATTATTTAAAGAAAAATCAATAAGCAAATTAATAGCCCATCAATATTTAAATGTTACGAAATCACAGAATAAAATTATAGGAAAGAAATTATCGAAAAATAAATTTAAAAAAATATGCTTACGAGTATAACAAATATTAAAAATTATGTACCTTTTTGAAAATGTTAAAACAAAAATAAAACGACAACTCTGCATTATATTGTTAAAAAATATTACGACTAATAATAATATTGAAGAAAAATATTTAGTGAAAAAATGCTAATATTTAGAAAAGTAGTTAATAATTTAGAAGAAATGAATTCTAAAACCATTATAGTAGTAGACTTAACGACTAATTTTGTTATTTTTCAACGAATTTAAACAATTTTGTAAAAGAAATTGATTAACAAGGTCATATTTAGCAAATATTTGATGTAACCTAAAATTCCTTAAATACGTTGGAATAAATTTTAAAGTCCATTGAATTAAATAATCAGAACATTCGTTATAATAGAATTAAATGTTTCAAAAATAAAAATAAATCAAACTTTTCCAAAGGATTTCATCAAATATTTGTTTAGTGTGTAATCACAGTTTTATGAACACATTTTTGAAATACAACAAAGCAATTATGTTAATACAGGGGCCTGATATTGGTTGCTACATTAAAATATATATATAATAAAAGCCAAAGACCAATTGTGCGTCCAATTTCTTCGAACAGTAGAGTTCAAAAAATGTTCAATACTCTAACATCGTATTTGTTTCAAATAAATTTGAAAAACACACTCATGTTCAACGTTCTTCACTATAGATATCGGTGTCGGCCACTACTTTCTTTTTCTTGTGGCAACATTTATCAGATATTCAGAAAAAAATTTCAGTTGCAAAAATTATACATAATTTGTCAATCGTTATAGTTTGATTTTGATATTTAAACTGTATTTTTAGTTTTATCGATACTAATTTAAGTGTGAAGACAAAAGTTATTGATATACATATAAGAAAATCTTATACTTCAAACTAAATACTTATATTAATTAAAGATATTATTTTTACGAAACATATTTTTCTGTTTGCCCTGTATTTTATACCAACTAAAGAAATTTTTAGCTGAAAACTATCAAATTAAAACAAAAATTCTTATGAAATTTTTAAAAAGCAAGTTTTTTTAAATTTAATTCCTCTAAACAAAAATCACTTAAAAATTAACACAAAATTTATTTAAGAACCAATTTAGAAAAAATTTTAAAAAATCTGTTTAATACGAAAAACAAAATTGTTGTTATTGCATAATTAAAAAATATACATATACATATATATGTAAATAATTAAATAATAAAAAAAATTGTTAAAAACTATTTTTTCGAAATAATAAGAAAATCCTAAACTACCAACAATTTATATTATTTCCTCCATTTATTAAAAAAAACTTTCTAACTATTGTATATTAAAAGCAAAATCATTAAAAAAATATTTATTCATATTTTATACATATATATTAAATTACCAAACTCTTTATACTCCTAATAAATATACATACTACATTTAAGCAACAACAAAATGTTTAATTAAAAATCCCCTTTAAGAACAAAATAAAAAATACTAAAAAATACTTCTGCTAAAATGTACTTTAATAATAAAGAAAATATGCTGAACTGTTAAATATACCCAGAGAATAACAGCAGACATTAAAGGAAATATTTTTGGAATGATGCACAAAGACCGGTCCACTTCGTGTTTCACCTGATTCACTTCATGGTAAATTAAAACCTTAGCCTCTCATAATAGAGAAAAAAAAAATGCAATTTATGGTATTCATTCTTACATCAGCTTCTAATAATAATAAATGTACAGAATATAAGAAAATTCTATAAAAACCACAAAATTGTACTCTACAAACATGTAAAATTTTATTACACTCTCTTCAAAATCTTTAGTTAACTATACTCAAGATTTTTTTATGGAAAAGCATAACATCCTGCAACCTTCAAAAGTGACTTAAGAAGTGGGCGTGACAAATAATTTATTATTCATTCATTTTATTCTTTATCATTCATTCATTCAGTTAATTATTTATTATCTTAGAAAGTTTAAAAATATTCAACTATGTGCGTAAGGCTTTAAGTTAACACACACACACACATCTAGGAACTCAAAATTTTTTAATATTTTTCTATATTAATTCTAATACCTATTTTCGGATTCAGCAGTTGCAATTATCACGTATAGTAAATTTCATCCATTTCCGATCACAAATTTCCGAATTAAAGCAAAAAACTTGAAATTTGCACAAAAACGCTCTCAAATTTCGTGTATGTGTCTTGAGTCTTTTACTTCGCGTTGTTGATTACATTATGAAAGACTTAGAGACATACGTACCTTTTCAAAAATTTCAAAGCGAATAATTTCGCCCACAAGTATGCTTTAAAAATATTTGCATTATAAAAAGCATTTGCAAGTCAAGACATAAACCCAATTTTCAGCACTTGTATTACACAACAGCTAAAATAATATATAAATCAAAAACGTTTCTTTTGCTTTATTAATTAGTCTAAAAAATTTATTTAAAACCAAATTTTTAAACTAATAAAAAATTGTTGTTTTGTATACATATGTACATGCTAAATAATATAATTTGTATTATACAAGAAAATTCTTTGAATTATCCATTAACATAAATAAAAAAAATAGGAAACAAAATACTTAAAACATTGATTTCCTAAATTTTTTTAGCACAATATATTTTTTCAACAAATCGTGATTCGATCCGAAAATTATCTATGTTTCATATTCCTTTAGTGCCCTTAAAGAGGGTAATTTGGGCCTATAATTGAGAATATATCATTTATTACATTCAGGCCAAGTGTTTGTTCTAATGGCCTGGAAAATAAAAAACAAAACACTATTACCCGACTAAGGCGAACAAAAAGAAGGCCTTTGATTTTTTTCGTCATAGATTTTAAACTACCTTTCATAATTTGACAAATGAGGCATTGCTGAAATTGTTGTGTACAAACCACGATTTGCCAGTAGTCGAGTCTTAGTTTTTGAACTTACTTTTTCTTGTTGTAATAATGGCACCTTACAAATACTATTTTTCTTGTGAAAAAGGATATACATATATAAAAAAACAAATATATGACAAATGGTATATAGTGGTTTTCCATCGCAAATTAATAAGTTAGTTTAAGTTTTAGTCGAACTTCTATATGTAAAAGTTATCACTTACATAGTTTTATTTCTAATGCTTATTTTACGAAATTGAAATTTTTGTCAAATATATGCGTGTATATGTCTTAAGTTTTGGATTAATACACACAAATCCAGAAACTTGATTTTTTTTTATATTTTTCTGTGATAATTCTAATACTGATTTTCGGATTCAGCAGTTGCAATTATCACGTATACGTAATTTCATCCATTTTCGATCACAATTTTCCGACTTAAAGCGAAAAACTTGAAGTTTGCACAAAAAAGTTCTAACATTTCGTGTATGTGTCTTGAGTCTTTTATTTTGTGTTGTTGATTGCATTTTGAAAGACTTAAGAGACATAAGTGCCTTCTCAAAAAATTCAAAGATAATAGTTGCGCCCGAAGGTATGCTTTAAAAATATTTGCATTTAAGTGAATTTTTAAGTGTTCAGCAGTACATTAATATCAAATCGAACACTATAAAATTATAGTCTAATACAATGATGACATTCGGGGAGCCAGCAAGTGGGTTTATTATTTATAGGAGATCCCAACTCAAGGACTTCCGTGGTAATAGAGAAATATGTATTTCAAATTTAAAATTTTTTTTTGTGCTTCTAGTATTTTTATAATTTTAATAAAAATTCCCGCCACATAAAAAAGTAATTGCACTCACAGTTTATTACATGTGTATATACGTAAGTAAATACATATGTAGATATGGCTTAATATAAATATGGAGATAATCTAAATATTATCATCTAATTTAGTTTTAACATGTATTACATAAAATTTCTTTTCAAGTTTAAATTGACTACAAAATATTTTATCGACTGACTGTTATCGAATTTTTGGAAACTAAAAAGTGTAAGAATTATCCACCCACAAAAAAATGTCCAAAATAGATATTTTTACAAAAATAGTTTAATAAACCGACATAAAAGTGTAGCAAAACAATGAAAATCATATCGTAAAATATTTCCTTTTATGGGCTGAAATTTTATTGAAACTTACACCCAATGTCATTTTCATTAGATATAAACTAATAACTAATTGAAAATTACGCATAAATAAGCTGATTCCACTACTAAATTCCATTAAAATTTTCTTTTTTAAAACTAATTATTGTATAACAAAAAAAAGTAGAAATTGTTTATTCCTCTTCCAAAAGAAATTAACAAAAAATACTATTAAGCACCTTTTTTACTGAAACTATTATATAAAATATAAAAAATTAATTATAAAAAATGCGTAAATTGCACCCAATAAAGCCTGATAGAAAATTAACGTAAAACCAAAATTTTTGGATTGAAAACATTTTAAATATTTATTTTTTATTAAAAAAAAATAAAACTAAGCTTTTATATACAAGTTGATAAAAATAAAAATATACCTATAAGTATATAACAAACTTATTGAAATAGTTTATTAGATAAAGTAAAAAATGCATAGAAATCACATTCTACTTTTTGCAGCTCAGGGATTCAAATTTGAACTCGTTAAAGAACAACAACAAACAGAATTATTACACATGTATAAAATCTGAATGATTCCTGATACAACAAAAATCAATTGCAAAAATAATAAAATACACAAAACAAACGTATAACTATAGAAAAAGAACAAAAACAAACTCCAAATATTTGCCACAGGGTCCCTCCTATTTATAAAGTTACAAACTTAGAATGATAGATAGACAGTTAGACAGATAACTTTTGAATTTTATGTTTTGCAAAACTCTTACTAACTCAATTTGTAAAGAAACAGAGCATTTTTCTGGAGAAGAACATAAACTGCTTTTAGTGCATACGTACAACCAAACTATAATTATCTATTAGTAATTTGAACAAACTATAATAACAATGAACAAAACTACATTTACCAACATACTATCACTATATATGTACATACATACATATGTATATGTGTACATATACATATGTGTATGTAATTATTTACTAATGACAAAAAAATATCTTACACTTAAAGAAAATTAAATGAATATGTATGTAACCACCTGTAATAGCCCATTTTGAATGAATTGTTTCCAAAGAGAGAATGAGAAAAATTCCTTGGTCATTGCTAGAAATCATATTAAAGACTTACAAGTTTTTTGGGCATGTCTAAAAAAAAGCACTGAGTAATCCAAGGGCTTTTGATATACATATGTATGTATGTACATAGGTATGTAAATAATTTAAAAAGTGTTTGACGTATTACTAATATACATACATATGTACGTATATATTTTAAATGTAGACATATTTTTCGGAATATATATTTACATACATATGTACATATGTATGTATATGTATATTATCTAGCAACTTGTTAGAAAAAAAAACGGCTTTGAGAATTCGTATGAATTTTTGGAAATGCTCTCTTCATTGACCATTGCTTTTATCAAAATAAAAAAAGACAATGATACAATTTTTCACTCGGCACAGAGGGACATTTAGATAGATAGAGTTCAAAAATCTATAACTTTTAATAGACTTGACATTATTTATTTTTATTATTACATATTATTATTTTTAATTTTTTTTTTTGCTAGAATACGCTCTGATTATTAAATATAAACTAGCACCCTTGAAATAAGTTATTTATTGATAACGTCAAGTCAACTCCACAGCAAAATTGATTACTATACAGGAGGAAACCACTCCAAGATTCTAAAGTGACCGTAAGTCCAAGATCTGCAGCGGTCAGCTGAAGCTAACCTGTTATTACATGCTGGAAGCTGTTATTACATGTATTCAATAGGAACTCTCATATGGTATAAAATTAACAATAAAGATTTTCGTCCTTATCCTTGCGGTTTGTAAAACACATTTCTTATGGAAATTTGTTTTATTATTTTATGTTTAATGCTAGTCAAATCATATTAAGATAATAATAAAATAAAAGTACTTACATGCATACTATATTAGCATATAAGTACATAAAATTATGTATGTATGTACTTACATACATACATATGTATGTATATTAAAAGTATGGTTAAAGTTATCTTCATTTAAAAATCAAAAAATTTTATGGAATAGGCATCGTTGTCCAACGGTGATTTACGGCATAAAAGTAAGATGAAGTGTTGAGAATTTATTGAATTGAGAAAAAATTTCCGTACATCCATTTGGAGCTATAAATTTCGACTGCTTCTTTACTCAAAGCTGTTCAACGGTGATTTTAAAATATTCATCTCTTAAAGAATTTTCTCTCCCTCTCTCCTTATTCTTCAAAACAAAAGCAATTAATACAAAAACTAAAAAAAAACTGCTTAGTAAGGAAATTAAAAAAACATCCTTCTCACGAAACTTCTACAAAAAATTAATGAAACAAAAAGAGAATAACAATGTTAAAATAGCTCACCGTATACACATTTTGCTGAAAACGAAGTAAAATGAAAACTATAATAAAACGTTACAAATTTAATAAAACAAATAATTGAAAATAAATATTTACACTGAAAGAAAAGAACATGGTTACTAAATACATATGTACATACATACATCAAAAAATTTAAAAAAATGCAGCATATTTTCTGTAGTTTATAAAGAAATATAAAAAATTTTTGATTAAATATTTGTTTTATATGAGTTTTTTTTAATAAATAAAAGAACTTAAGGAATCATTATATACATATTTTGAAAAAAAACCCAAAAACTGTAGTGTAGGTTGTCGAAAAATTTTAATTAATTGTTGCTCCTTTTTGTATATAAATAAATATTAAATTAATGAATAAGTTAATTAAATTTAAATCTCCTTAAGAGAAACGTTTTTTGAATAAAATTTAAAATTAAGAAGAAAAAAAACCAACTCATAAGACCTCCCAAAAAATGCTTGCGTTAATAATATACAGAAAACTTTAAAAATAACAAAAGTGAAAAATAAATAAATAAATGAAACATTTAAACAAAAAATTATACAGTAGTTTTATTTGCAAGCAATTCCTATGAGAAATTATTTTTTTGGACTGAATGATAGATCAATCACTGCCAAATTCGTTAAACTCAAAATTAAAGAAATATTTTTATACAACTTCATTCAGTTCTTAGAAATAAGTAGATCATAAAATATAACTCAAATACCTAAATAACTTTTCATCTACCATATTCCCAGAACAAATAAATAAAACAGCGTGAACTTGGAAATAATATCATAGCAAAGTGAGGCCTATGCTTTCACTTATAAAAAAATTTGGCCATGATGGTAAATAGAAGGATACGCATACATATATCCCGACATATTGACAATGTTTTGAAAAATACGAAATGGACGTACTGTGCGTGTCAAGGTGTGTTGAAACGCAGAGGTTGTCTCGATAGAAGAGCGCGCCTTCTATTGTATCTGTGTGGCGTGTTTTCATCCCAGATGGAAAGGTTTAGGAGGTGGGAGAGTAGGATCTTGGAAACTTGTCGAAGCTTGAGTCCTTATATAGGTATGTCCCCATGGCGAGATTAGTAGATCATCATAATATCACGATTGAACATACGGGTGTTAAGTTAATTATTAATCAAGTTAATAATATTTTTCCTACAATTATAGTACTGTAGCAAAATACAAATATTTTATAATCATCATATGGTTTAAAGTTATTTTTTACTTTCTTTAATTGTTGTGAACTTAACTGCCTATATGGTTGCATTTCATTGGCGCTAATAAACTCGTCAGTAGACTCCAGACACCATGTTTCAAAAGCGTATAATCAAAAATGTCTTGCTCTATAAATATACGTCGTAAGGACGCCATATCAAGTTTTGCTTTTCGAAAAAGTAATATATTCCACCCATAAAAAAAGTTAGCTCTTGTTAGTAAAATTCAAATTGTTCTTGTATTAACATAAACCAGATGAGAGTTTCGTAAAACGTTAGTGTGCAACACACAAATTTGATTTAATATCTATTTTTGTTTGATAAATAATTTGTGTATGCTTTTTGTTACACTTTGATTACAAACAATCAAAAATTCAGTTGTAGCCCAATCATTTTGCTTTCTTGGGGATTAATAAAGATGGTGATTATTGAATATTTCAAAACTAACATGAACTTATTTATCATGACCAGATTTAAGTAAATAGTTCTTAGAACCAAAAACTAATAAAATTAAATTAAAAAATTTGATTATTCGATTATAAAGTTTCAAAAAGTTTATTTCTATCTTAAGAATTATTAGGTGGTTTTTTATAAAAATTAAAAAACTAATAAAACTTTTCAAAACATTAAAAATAAATAACTTAATTTTTATATAAAAAATCGCTAATTCCACTAATTAATAACTAATTCAGTCTGATCGGCATTTTCTATGTACTTGTGCTTATATTTATTAAACATTTCATTCAGACTATCAATAACTTTTTGATGAATTTCATCGACATATTTGGGGCTCGGCTTGGACATTTTTTCAACTTCAATAGGAGCGCCAACTTTAAAAAATGTTATAAGAATTAATAGTAAAAAATATAAATTCAAGGGGAACAATTTCTTACCAACTTGTACGATATGTTTTCTTTGTGGCAGAAAACCAAAGGAATACTGAAAGAAACCACGCCCCAATACAATTAGAGGCGAAACACCTGTAAGTTTTTTTACAAACGTTTGAAACTTTCTCAACAAAGAGTTAGGAGGATTGCCCACTTGATCGAATATATCGACTTCACCAAAAGAAAATGTGGGTACAATGGGGCATCTATTGAAGCAATTTTTTTTCGTACCGTAAATAATTTGTTAATTTCTTTATTTCTTGGAAAACATTTTTAAACTTACCCTGATCTTATGGCAACTTTCACAAATCCCTTGCGATTTTTCAATGTCAATATATAACGCCCGGGATGAGAGTCTAACGATTCTTGTGCACCGCCTACCAACACAGCCACTGCATTAGATGTAAAACCATCTCTGTTGCATTTGTGTTTTGGATCATTAGGTTTGCTTAGATGATATGTCAACGAATTCTTAGAGCATGATACTAAGCCCCACAAACGTAAAATTTCTCGCATGAATGGTATATAAAAATGCATATCGAGTGTTGCGATTTTAGGTCGAATGCCGGGAAACAGGTCTAACCATTTGCCAATATTGTTACCCATGTTAATGGATATGCCGGTACTGTAAAAATAATATTAAAATAATTTATGAAAATTTTACATTGGAAATAAACAATTCAAAAATTTTATAAATAATTTGATTATAATATTTAAAAATACTAATATACTTATATGTATACTAGGCTTTTGCAAAAGTACATTTAAATTCAAATACATTTACTTTTTTTAATGATTCTCAGTTTAAAGCTAAATACAAAAGAGGATCAAAGCAAACAAATAAAAGGTTTGTTCCACAAGATCTCGGACAAGTTCGGACTATTGAGAGCAAAATGAAAATTACTCTCTAAATTTGCCAAAGTTACCCAAAATAGCTGGAACGCAAAAAACCATTTTTGTAGTTCCTGAAATACTAATGCTGCTTACTTTTTAAACTAAAATTATAAAAACAAAGCATTTGCATCATTGTCAATAGCTGTAAAATAATTGAAAAACAAGTGGAAGAAAAACTTAACAATTGCAATTTTTTTTTAAATATTTATAAATCTTTTAAAATGGAAAGAAAAATTACGATCGATTTAAATATTTTTAATGCTGTTTCTTTTTTCAACTTCTGCTTTTTAATATATTTATTTATAAAAACTAAACTTTTTCTTTTGCTTGCAAAGTTTCCGATAAATCTATCAGTTTTATATGTAAACAAAAAACAGCTGATTGTTAAATTCTTGTCCGAACTTACCCAAAGAAAAAGTTCGTGCAAATTTGTATATATATATATATATATATATATATATATATATATATATATATATATATATATATATATATATATATATATATATATATATATATATATATATATATATATATATATATATATATATTATATATATATATATATATATATATATATATATATGTATATATGTATATATATTTATATATATATATATATATATATATATATATATATATATACATATGTACATATATATATATATATATATATATATATATATATATATATATATATATATATATATATATATATATACATATGTACATATATATATATATATATATATATATATATATATATATATATATATATATATATATAAATATATACATATATATATATATTTATATTTATATATATATATATATATATATATATACACATATATATATATATATATATATATATATATATATATATATATATATATATAACATACATATACATATAATTAAAAAAAAACGATTTCAAAACAAAGAGACAACCGAAAAGTTTACAAAATTATCGAAATTATGGGTGAGCTTAAAATCAGTTTTAAATATCTGAAATTTTGAAAACCGGTTTTGTACGATAATCAATGTTTCGGGCAGCCACTTTGCCCAATTCACAAATGATAGAGTTAAGTGTATACAAACATTTAATAATATAGACGAATTGATAACCTATTCCTTTTTGGAAACTCTAGTTATGGTTAAATTTTTTTAATATTGAAATTCATTATTTAGGATATTCTCCCCAACTAATCGTTAGAAACAATTAAGAGCTTTCCCAAAATGCATAGAAAAAAAATCAAAAGTTTGTTGTGGCTTTAGCTCTTCTAATTGTTTCTAACGATTGTCGGCATATGAAGAGCTAAAGCCACAACAAACTTTTGGTTAAATTTTTTTATTTAAGCCAAAAAATTTAAATATGTATTGATCAAACTTAAAAATGATCGTTAGAATATTAAAAAAAAAATTATTTTAGTTGGGGCGATTCTGCAAAATCAACGAATTATCATTGGTTTTTGGCATTCATTTGAATAATAAGCCGTTTATCCAATGACTCTCTAATGTTGAACTTAATTGAATAAGTTTGTCACCAGCTGAACTTAAAACACTTGCTAATTAATTTTAGGATATCTTAGAAGACGGCTTTCATTATTATTACTTGATTACATGAAGATTTTAAATCTTGTATACGTATATTTGTAAATGCACTTTAATTCAAAATCCTGTAAATATTTCATTTTCTTCTTATAATGGCTTTTCAAAAATGTCTAAATGTTACGTTAATGAAAATTATAATTTTATAATCGGCCATATGTATAAAACTTAAAGATATAAATCAGATAAAAGGCTAACAACTTTTGTACTTGAGACCATAATTCAACTCAAAGTAACATGTATGTAGACTAAAAAATACTTCTTAAATTATTTAGCCGCTGAATAGAAGTGTTATAAATTTTGATAAAGATCGTTAAATAGTTTATTAGAAACAAATGCGATAAGGTTAAATGTTTCACATTAACGACTCACAGTTGGACTGAATACGCTGAATATTTATTCGTTTTGTTTTTCGCTTTTGAAAATACTTAAGAGAAATACTTATTTCCTCACATATAAAATGAAAATGAATGAATTATCTCTCTTTATATAATAATTGATAAAATTACTTTCACATAAGAAAAAAAATCATGAGAATTGGCAAGTTTGTGTCCTTTCTAGGCGTAGTCTATTTCCAGTAGCAAATAAAAAAATTAAATAAATAATTACTCCGGCTCTATTAAAATTAAATATCTGCAAACAACAATTAGTTATGCAAAAATAAAAAATTAGATAATGACGATTACTTTTTGATTTTCAATTGCTACGGCCCCGGTAAAGCACGTCTCAAAAAAAATCGCAAAAATCTTGGTTTGTTTTAAAGAAAAGTGTATTATCTTTTTAAGTAAAATCATCCCGAAAGTTAATTCGATATCTAGCAAACTTTTCCTATTTCATTTAAGAATTTGTCTTGCAAAATCAGAATACCTTATTGCTTATGTGGAATAAGAATAAGAAAATCGTAGAAATATTTAAATTTTCCCATACAGAATAACATGATGTCGTATAAATAAACATTCTCACTAAACTTTTGTCCGACGACTTATCTCCGAACGCGCCTGATGTCATTCTAAATACCAAGAATGCTCGAATATTTTACTTATAATCCTTTTGTTTTTAAACACATTTTATTTCAAAACGTGTTGCTACCAAACTATTTGATATGTCGGGCTCTCCCATATGGGAATACCGACTAAAACCCCACCTCATCTCTTTGGGAGATACTTCCACCCAAACTATTGATACAAAATATTAGCTAATAATATATTATACCAGCTAACACCCTGTTCGTCGCTGACGCAGATGACTGATGTGCACAAAAATATTTTCTGTATTGAAAATTTCATTAAAATAGGTTGGTAAGTTTAAGTGAACCATAACATGGCTTGATTCTCTTGCTTCTTACGCGCTGTTACTGATTCCGAATGAGATTACCTTTCCATGTTTTAAATTTCATTTGAATAGATTGGTTAGTACAGATCATCATAAATTGCACCGCTCTCCCCACCGGGTCCTACCTTACATACCGTTTAAGAAATTTTTATGTTTCAAATTTAATTAAAATCGGTTTCTATGTTTCTGGGAACAATTGGTGACGCTTTCGATTACTAATATCTGGAATGTATGGGAGGTGCCGCAACCCCTTGATATATTCATGCAAAATATAGCAACATAAGTTTTCTTTAGGTGAAAGCATAAGTTCACATAGTTTTATCACGATAGGATAAGCGATTTAACCGTGCAAACAAACAAATAAATTTTAGTTTTTATATATTAGAAAAAACACAAAAATTTTTGTCAGTTTTTTATTAATTTTTAATCAGTTTCATTTATGGACGTATAAATAACTTTTATCTGAAGCGAATGGTGTTTGTGGACGGATTTTTGCGCTTTTTTACGGTGAAATTATTTTACAGTGCGATAAAAACGTAGAGTACGAAAACTTTGACAAATTCAAAATATCTGGGTATGCTCATATGATTACAGTTTGATCAAATTAAAAATTATGTGGACAACAAGTCGTGGATAAGGGGTTGTTGTCATAAAGATGGACAACAAAAATATGTTTATACTTTTGAAAGAGTCCATAATGGTTGTATGGCGTATATCAAGATTAGCCATCGCTATCGTTGGACTATTAAGCTATCGCTCTCATTTATTTACTGTTATGGCTAAATTAATTCACTTATACAATTTAACTGAATCTATATATATAAAATTGGTTGTGTGTATGTATGTATGTATGTATGTATGTATGTATGTATGTATGTATGTAACGTAATGGCTCCAAAACGGTTGGGCCGATTTTGACGAAATTTTCAGGGAACCTTCAGAATACTCGGGCGGGTGACACTGTGAAGTCCGATTTTTTATTTTCGGTCTGTGGGCGGAGGGGCGTGGCAAAATGCAATTTTCATATTGCACCACCAATGACATATACATATGTTTATTTTTTGTGCTTTTTTATTTTATTTTACTTTTTTTGGAAAGCCGTTGTCATGTTCTTCTAAACGAGATATCAAACTCTTAAATCGGTTATGTAGTTCCGAAGATATTTTGAGCTGACGGTGTCAGAACATACACATAAAAATTACGTGTATGTTCGTGATCGCTAAACTCAAAAACTACTGGACCGATTTTGACCAAATTTGATATGCATGCTCTATGGGCTGTGAGGAGTGTTTCTGTGTAGTTTGAAGTTCGTCCAACAGATGGCGCAATACTTAGTTTTGTGTGTGTGTTTTTGCACCGTAACTCAAGAACTACTGCACCGATTTTGACCAAACTTTATAGACATGTTCTATGGGACGTGAGGAGTGTTTCTGTGTAGTTTGAAGTTCGTCCGACAGATGGCCCAATATTTTGTTTTTTGTGTTTTGCCCAATAGAGATTAGCGCGATAAGCCTATGCTGCGTTTTGCTGAAGGTGTTGGGTCCTTAACCAGCGTGTAGTGGGTTTAATTAGCCCGATACCTTTATTGGAACAATAATTGCTATGCCGATTTAGTGCAAATTTGAAGGCAAAACAAGGTTTGCCCGGGTCAGCTAGTATTTTTATAAATTTAATTAAACTTCGATCATATATTTTTATTAATACCAAAAAAAAATAATTTTTAAAAGGGAAGGAATATAAAAGATGGTTATAAATACTAAGTATTGAAATTTGTTACTTTGGGATATTCTCCCCAACTAATTGTTTAAACAATTGGAGTTTTACAAAATGTATCGTTTGTTGTGGCTTTAGCTATTCATATGCCATTTTATTGATCGCTAAACCAAATCGTAAGTGAACTTTTGGGAGAATATCACAAATAAGAAATTTCAATATTATGTATAATAATAAAAATTTTTATAAATTTAATTAATTTCAACTTACCCAATAATGCCATGTGGAAAACTTGCAAGCAAATAATTACGATTTGGTGTTAATTCAGCTGTTTTTACCAGTTCAACTGGAAAATAATCACGCAAGTGATTCGTCATGAAATTATTGCGTAAAAACATCCAACTATAATTAAAAGTTAACAATAACGAAATAATTTAATCAAACTTGTTTTGCAACAAATTAATATATAATACGACATTTACCCATTGCCATCAACAGTTGAACTACGTTTATGATGGTCGAAATAGATGTAAGCCAAGTATATTAATAAAAACGCCCGGCCTAGATAGTTTAAATAGAGCTAAGAAAAAAATATTATTTATTTGAAACTGCATTAATCAGTTGACCCTCTAACACTTACCAATATCAGAACGGATAATATCAGCGATATAAATGGCAAAATCATAAAAATATAAACATACATGCCGGCCGCCAATGTCTGTATGCGACGTCGAGGCGGTACCTTAACCGGTGCCCATTCAATTTTCTTTATATTTTTGGAAATTTCATTGATGAAATTCTTATTTTTTTGCTTTAAATGTTCCACCGTATCAATAACATCTTCCGAAATTTCTTTAGTAATTTCAGTTATATTTACCATTTTTTCTTTTTTAATTTTAAATTATTTAAAACAAGAATTTGATATGTACATTAATTACAATAAATAAAACAAATGAAATAAAACTTAATTAAAAATACCAACACAAACTTAAGAAAAACGATTTACAAAACAAACACCGGCAACTCAATTCGCTGTCTGTTCTTGCTCAAGTTCTAAATACAACTGAAAAAATATTTACATATATGAAAAGGTTTGTAATTCTATCTAAAACTTTTTATCGCTCGCATTAATGAAAATATTTGTGTGTTTTTGGTTCGGTTCTTCCATCCTTACCACCACCCTAATCTTATGGGGATACGAGTACATGCACATGCACATAATTTTTTTGCAAATAACTCGTAATCGTGTTTGGAAAAGCGTTGTTAAAAAAATACTATTTTTGTTTACTAAACCTATGCGGTAAATATGGTACACCTATACATCGATTAGCACGGTAGAAACATTATGTTACACATAAAAGTTAAAGTGTACCAATAAGGACTCAAGCGATTTCAACCAAACTTATACACGTAGGCAGTGGCCCATATATGGTTTATATGAAGTTTGGTTAAAATCCGATAACGCATGTGTGTGCGGTGCGTATGTGAAGTGAGTGTGTTTTTGCCGCAGGCATTTTTTGTACCGCATACAGCATTCATTAGTATTGAATACATTTTGGTCGTTTGTGTATTGGAGAGCATTGCACGGAGTGATGCAAATAGCAATTTGTTATCATTTCTCTTTTCTCTTTGGACGTCATTGGTGGTTGATCTTATCATAATCGATTTCTTCATATTTTTTGATGAGTAAACCAACTTTATTAAAAACAAGTGTGTTTCTTTTCTTATTTTGTTTTGCCGTGCGAAGCAGGCAACGGGCCCGCTAGTATATATATATATATATATATATATATATATATATACAGTGGCTCACAGCTTATTTCGTGCAGATGCAAAAAAAAACTTTTTAACCTTAAAGAATTAAAACTAATGATGATACCGAAAAAAATATATCGTTCAATTCTAACTAAATATGTTTATAATAAAATGCGTAATAAAGAAAATTTTAAAAATTTATCTTTTCTTTTATAAAGATCAAAAAAAGAATAGTTATGAGAAAAAAAGCTCACAGCTTATTTCGTGCAGTTTCTTTTATTAATACAAAATACGACATACGACATAGAATACCCTTATTTTTTATTTTATTTAGTATTCTATTCTGTGGTTTTGCGTATAAGTATTCTAAAATCGCACCCAAAGAGAGTATCACGTGTGTTTTGAAAGATGGGTAAACGGACAAGTTTAGAAAAGCGGGAATTGGGCCTAATGCATTTCAAAAAAGGAAAAAGTCAACATAAAATAGCTGAAATGGTAGGACTGAGTGTTAGTACGGTGCAATACATTATACAGCGATATGTACGCGAGAATCGAGTGGCGGACAAAGGCAGAAATGCTCCAAATAAAATTTTTACGGATGCTGACAAAAGGAAGATTGTCCGGAAAATTAAAAAAAATCCAAAGATATCGTCTATAAAGTTGGTGGTCGAGATTGAAAATGAAACGGGTAAAGTATGCTGTGCCGAAGCAGTGCGCCGTGTGCTACGGGAACATGTCTTCCACGGCCGAGTAGCTCGAAAAAAGACGTTTATATCACACAAAAATAAAAAGTTTGCCCAGGATCATGTGATAAAGCCAAATACGTTCTGGGAAAACGTTATTTTTGCCGACGAGCAAAAATTCAATATTTTTGGTTCGGATGGCATAAATTACATGTGGCGTAAGGCCAATACAGAGCTCCAGAACAAACACCTAAGACCAACTGTCAAACACGGTGGTGGAAGTGTGATGGTTTGGGCTTGTATGGCTGCCTCTGGAGTTGGTAACATTGTTTTTATCAAAGGCACAATAGACAAAAATATGTATTTAAACATATTGAAAGACACTTTGTTGCAAAGTGTCAATGCTTTGGGTATAAGCAATCGTTTTCGGTATTACCAAGACAATGACCCGAAGCACAAATCTGAGATTGTGCAGTCGTGGCTGCTATGGGACTGCCCACATCTCATGAATCCGCCTCCAAAATCTACCGACTTAAACGTAATAGAAAATTTGTGTTCAATTTTGGAATTGACGATACGGAAAAGGCAGATTAGTAATCTGAACGAACTAAAAACTGCTCTAGTCGAGGATTGGTACAAGATCTCCCCTGAAACTACCCAAAAACTTGTCGCCTCGATGGAAAATCATCTTAAAGGTGTAATTAAGCAAAAGGGAGGCCATACCAAATATTAAATCATAATTCATCTAAGTTTTTTCTAAGGCTGCTGGCATTGCACGAAATAAGCTGTGACTTGAATTTTTCTTATATTATAAGTTTTCTTTTAATTACTTTTGCATATGCTTAAAAACATTAGTACAAATTTTTCATTTCAATAAAGGAATGTTTTCACAAAAATTTTCTTTTTGATTAAATCTCTGGCTTTCTTGCAATAACGGTTCAAAGCTGTATTTTGCATCTGCACGAAATAAGCTGTGAGCCACTGTATATATATATATATATATATATATATATATATATATATAGTTTATATATATATATATATATATATATATATATATATATATATATATATATATATATATATATATATGTATATATATATATATATATATATATATATATATATATATATATATATGTACATATATATATATATATATATATATATATATATATATATATATATACATATATATATATATATATATATATATATATATATATATATACATATATATATATATATATATATATATATATATATATATATATGTATATATATATATATATTTATACATATATTTTTAACACACTGAAACTCATTAAAATAAATCGTTGGTTCGTTCAAGGGGTACATCATCATCATCACAAAAATAGCCAGAACAGCATCCTAGAACTGCAAAACGCTAAGATGTAATATAAACTTGATTTTTAAAAGTTAGGGAGATATACATAAGTAACTTTCAGGAATTTAAAAATTTCGATAATTAATTGGAATGACAATACAGTGTTAATTAAAACAAATGAAAGTCAAAGGTGGTTTGAAAATTACATTTTTGGGATCAAAATCCAAATAAATACATAGGTATATCTCGTAGATTAGCGCAAAAAACTGTCCCGTAAATAGAACGATAGATGTACACATACATAAGTATAAGTATGTACATTTAAACATACAATTTGGTTCCATATAAATAATAAACATTTAAAAATGATTTTTTGTTGTGGTTGCTTCGTCATGATATATTAGCACGAAAATGATATCAACACTCAGGGCTGCCAGAAAAATTTGTGGAAAAATCGTCAATTTGCTGAGAAAAAATAAAAAAATCGTCTTTTTCGTGTTTGAAAATCGTCAAAAAAATCGGGCAACTTGTAAAAATGTAATTTTTTAACACTTAACATATTTACTAAGTCAGGTTTAATTACAATATTATAACAATTTGAATTATTTATTTTTAAATAGTCTTTGGAATAAAGGATACCTTCAACCGAGTCATTTTCACATACATACATTTATGTATACCTGCAAAAGAAAAACGACCGTGAACTTTTTCGCCTTGCCTTTTTTCTTTACTTTTGTATGGTTGATCTTTTTTGAAGCAATATGGTAGTAAATGCCCACACCATATCAAATGATAAACACTTTATTAACATAAAGAAATGCTTTAAAGCTGCCACTGTTCAAAGGACTAAAATCGTCAAATTTATTTAAAAAATCGTCAAATCGTTAATTGTCCAATTTTGAAAGAAAAATCGTCAAAATGACGATAAATCGTCAAATCTGGCAGCCGTGTCAACACTATATATTGGAGCATTTCTCCTTCTCTCTGCCTCTCTTTTAGTAAGAGAGCCCTATTGTCGTAGTAGATTCAATGTCACTATCCCTTTGTAAGTATTCATCTTATAGTATACAAATATATATGTACATAAGTATGTATGTTCATCTAATATTCACAGCTCTCTGTATGTACATATTTATGTATGTATGTACGTATGCTTAGAGTAGCCAACGTTATTTTATATTGCGGGAAGTCAAACACCGATTTATTGGTTTAAATTATAGAAATATATATATAGAAATATATAATATAGAAATATGCAACTCATTAAAAATCTATCGGGAAAAGAGCCCATATGGGGTGGCCAATGTACCCTCTAAAAGACCCTTTCTTTCTTATTAAGTCCCCCAATTAAAATTGCAAAGTAGAATATTTTTTCGAAATTCATAAAATTGTAGCAATCGGAAAATAAACATTTAAAACAAAACATACATACTTATGTACGTAATTATAATAAGTAAGCAATATGTAATATGTATAACTTTGCAATTCATTTATCAATTTAATTCATCCTTACTTTGATCTCCATATCCTTTCCTTTGCTAATTATTCATCATCAACTTATAACTTTTTATTTTTTTATTTTTGTTAGCTAATGAAAATTTCGTCATAAGACTTTATTTTAAATCATACGGAAAATATTAAACAGGCTGCTAAACATGCCACTACCTCCTATCCGCAGACTGGGTTTAATATAATTTATTCTGCAGATATTGAACGTCTCGTATGTGAAAAAAGAAGAGCTAGAAGGGAATGGCAACAGCACAGATCACCCCAACATAAAAATAAACTTAAAGAATGCACTAAACGACTCCAAGAGTTACTTGCATCTGAAAAATCTGCTTCTCTTAAAAACTATCTGGAAGGTCTCGATGTTACAGCAGCATCCAATTACTCCTTGTGGCGGGCTGTTAGAAAACTTAAAACACCCGTTAAGTTTAAACCACCCCTGCGCACTTCTACCGGAGGTTGGGCAAGAACCAATACTGAAAAAGGTAACATATTTGCTGAACATTTAAAATACGTACTTACCCCAAACACATGTACTGGTGCTGTTGATTTGCCGAGTGTAGTTGCTCTACCCCCTCGACCCATAAAGTTTAAGATGCGTGATGTACAAAAACTAATTGCTGAAACCAACCCAAAGAAGGCCCCGGGTATTGATGGAATTAGTAACAAGATGCTTATGAAGTTGCCTCGTATTGCTATTAGAATCTTGTTATTTATTTTTAATTGCATTTTACGATTGGAGTATTATCCACACAGCTGGAAACTTGCCGTGGTCAAAATGATTCCAAAGGCTGGCAAAGATCTTACCAAGGCTGAGTCATATAGGCCAATAAGTTTATTGTCAACAATTTCAAAGCTCTTCGAAAAGCTGCTCATGACAAAATTGTCCCCAATTCTAGCTGATAATGGATGCATACCGGACCATCAATTTGGGTTTAGAAGTCAGCATAGCACCATTGAACAAACTCATAGATTGGTCTATTTCATAAGAAGAACATTTGAAGAAAAAAAGTATTGTTCTTCCCTCTTTATTGATGTTTCTCAGGCATTTGATAAAGCGTGGCATGAAGGCCTTGTAAATCTTTTGGAAAGTTACATTCTTGCCCGGAAGTTCACTGTCGTGGAAGGAGACTTCATGAGTGTGCCCGAAACTATCACATCTGGGGTGCCACAGGGGAGTATACTGGGTCCAGTTTTGTATTTGATTTATACCTGTGATATGCCTCTGAGCAGTAATATCTTCACTTCTACATTTGCCGATGATACAGCTTGCCTTAGTATGCATGAAAACCCTCACGAGGCATCCCGTTATCTTCAGGAAAATATTAACCTGTTGGAACTGTGGTTGAACTTATGGAGAATAAAAGTAAATGAACAAAAGTGTGTTCATGTCACATTTACCCTACGAAGAGACACTTGTTCCCCCATTCGAACCAACAATCAAGTTGTTCCTCAACATTCACAGGTGAAATACCTTGGTATACACCTTGACCGACGGCTTACATGGAAACACCACATTGACTCTAAGCTAACACAAATGAAGCTCAAATTAACCCAGATACATTGGCTGATTGGTAGAAATTCTACCCTCAGTCTAGATTGTAAACTTTTAATATACAAGTCGCTTTTGAAACCCATATGGTGTTACGGAATTCAGCTATGGGGCACTGCTTCAGCTTCCAATGTAGGGAGAATACAACGAAGGCAAAACAAAATTTTAAGGTTAATTACATCAGCTCCATGGTACATCAAAAACTCAATTTTACATCGTGATTTAAATATGTCACTTGTGACCGCTGAAATTGCAAATTATGCAGGCAAATATTTAACAAAACTCGAGCGCCATCCTAATCCCCTTGCTCGTAACATCTTGAACTTTACTGGACACATCCGCTTAAAAAAGAGGGATACTACGGCCTTAATACGCAATACTCCAGATGAAACTTTTTGAAAATATTTTTGTGCTTAACACTACATTTATGTATACTATCACTAAGTTTATGTCCGACACTGGTTATTATATCTATATTTAAGATTTGAATACTTATTGTTAGTTCAGTTTGGAAGATACAATAAATAAATATTAGTGGAAAAAAATCATACGTTGTATTTTTGCCACTTACAATTTGACTCATCACAAAAGAGATAAGAATTTAACAAAAACTAAACTGAACTTTAATATTCGCAACATATTCGTACAATCTAGTCTAACTCAATTTTGCACTTGTGTAAAAGTACATACATATGTATGTACATATTTACATACATACATGCGTACATAAGTAAGTATGCACTTATAATGTTATTTAAATAATGTTTCCCTGCCAAAATATTTGTTCTTCTAATTTACGGTTTACAACTTAATGCTTAATCGATTATTATGTTTAAATTTAATTATACATACATATGTATGTACATATATGAAGGTTAAACAGCTACAGGTTATTTCACAAAATTTTACATAAGTACATACTTATGTAAGTATGTAAGTACATACTTACAATAAAAAATCGTTTAAATTAGACTGTCAAAGGAAACTTTTGATTTAGTGATTTACTTTTAATACCCCGCTATAAATGTAAGGTTATACCTGGTTGACACACAAGTTTTCATGCTCAAGTTTCAATTGAGGTGGGAGAAAGATAGGGATAGTACTTATATACCTCTCCCTTTCTCTTTCATGGCTGAAAAGTTGAAAACTTGAACGTACATACATATGTACGTACTTATGTACTTACTTATGTGAAATACTAATGATTTCACACAATTTTCGAAAATCAGGATATTCTCACTATTTTTGCGATATGCGTATGGATGACTGTATATGTATGTATGCATGTATGCATGTGATAAAAACCAGAGAGGTCTATATGTATACAAGACTAACAACGAGTCATTAATTAGTAAAACGCAATCAAACATACATATCTGATTGCGTTTGGGTTAAAATTTAAACCATTACTTATATGCATCTTTTTAATGCAAATTTTTTATGTAAAAATGTCATTAATATGCTTTATGTGTGCAGAGATCTTCTATTTTGTGACTGGGATCTTAAACCGATGCTCTGGTCTACGTACATACAAACTGCGTATGTAGGCCTCTCCTGTCGGAGAATGTTGAAAAGGTTATAGATTTTATAATCCATAACCTTTTGAAGATTGAATAAAAAAAAACAACAAAGAAAAACGATTGATTTGTTCGAAATATACTTATGTATCCTCTTCGAAGGAAAAAATGTTATGAAATGGCTTGGAAAATTCTTGTCAAATTTAATTTATAGACTGGATAATTTTCCAAACAAAAAAAAAGCATACAAATTTGCGTCAAATGCTACAAATTCTATAAAAATTAGTTTATTCGTTGCAGATACTTATGTATATCATAATGCATGCATATTTAGCTCCGAATTGGCTTTCTAACTTCGGTCACTTATTGGGCTTTTAAACCTGTTTGGTTCGAAAGATATCGATTGAAAAAAATTCGAAAAAAATGTTTAACATTAGCTAGAAGTTACAAAGGATGACATGGAACTTCAACCATATTTTTAAGTTATTTTAAAGTAAAATGTGCTTTTGATAACTTTTCCAATTAAACCGTACGATTTATTATCTTTATTTATTTTATTGATTGAAAAAAAGGAAGTGAAAAATGTTAAGTCCTGCGTATTGAAAATGATGAAACATATAAAATAAAATACTCATAGACAGATATATTCCCAAGCTTTGTTTCAAAACACATTTTAATAAACGGCATAGTTACGAATAATCCCTCAAGAAGTGGAGGACGTAGACTACTCTCAAGAAATTTAGTGTATTTTGTAAATTATTCAGACGAACGATTGAATGCTAAAATATATATTTGAGGTAACTATAATTTAAGAACAACATACATATTATGATTCAATTATATGGGCGTAGTGGTATAATATAATTATCGATATCAAGTTGACGTAATGTCAATGTAATTTAATGTAATGTTAATGAGAAATTCTAATATAATACTGTTATATATTATCATAACATACTTTAAAGTTGGATCATTATAATGAGATATAATCAAAATATTGTTTTACGCTATAAATATACATTATTAGATCTATAAATTATTTCTCACATCAATAGATTGTTGCAGAAGTTTAAAAACATTTCATGAATTTTTCTCCCCGAAAGGGGATAATAACCTTGCAACATTTGAGTTTCAACAAAACCCACAAAATTAAGAAATGTATTTCATTCAGCTTGTTGCCCACAATGTACATTTTTGTTCCACAACAAAGGCTCAACAGATGCAATTTGCGATCGCATCTATGTTAAAAGATTTTTTATGGAAAGTTGACATACTCGTACGTTGATAATTTCTATTTCATTATTTTATATCATGTGAGTAAAAGTATTGGTTGTGATTATCAACCAGTTATTATTAAAAATTTCAATGCGTGTTTTTTTGGTCTTGAAAGTCAATATAATCAAATATGTACTTATTATTTATGTACATATGTATATCACGAAATTTATTACTTAAAATGTTTTATAATCGCTTTTGAGTTATTTCTACTAGATAAGAAGTTAATTTGTAGTATCATACTGAAAGAAATATGTATAACTGATTAGAAATTGCGAAAATTGAAGAAATCAATTAAATTTTTATAACTATCGCATTATTTAAGCCAAAATAAAGTATCGCATTATTTTAGCCAAAATAAAATTATTGAAACAGTCTGCTTATATTATACTAGCGGGCCCGTTGCCTGCTTCGCACGGCAAAACAAAATAAGAAAAGAAACACACTTGTTTTTAATAAAGTTGGTTTTGTTTCCAAAAACACACTCACTTCACATACGCACCGCACACACATGCGTTATCGGATTTTAACCAAACTTCATATAAACCATATATGGGCCACTGCCTACGTAGTGTATAAGTTTGGTTGAAATCGCTCGGCGCGTTTATGATTAGTTCGGCGACGTACATATACGGACTTATTTTTATATATATAGATTATGCGACAAAAATTACTTTTTTATTCGTCAAGAGAAATTCCATACACACTTTAACCTATAGGCCAAATGTAGAATTTTTTATATTCTCATTTTTTTCAGGACTATTAATTTTTTAAATGTTTTTCAAACAACTTTCTTTAATTTTTCACAAAGTTAACTTAAAGTAGTTAGATAAATCCACGTCTATGAAAAAAATATTAAGTATACATAAATCTGATGGTAGAGCGAATTATTGATGGCAGAAATATTACCTGATCTTCCTATGTACATATGGTGTATCCTCTTCTTCAAAAATTTTTCATTTATTATTATCATTATTTTTTTTTTTGTATTTTATTGAGATATTGGTTGATACGAAATGATTTTATTTATATTGTTTTTACAATGTAAACAATAATATATCCAAACCATTGCTCTGAGCGCGGCCGGAAATTTTCGGTAGCGTAGATTTCTTTACATATTGTGACAAAATATTATCACGAATCATTGATCGGAATATTTTTCAATAAATATTTATTAATATACTATATATTCACCATTTTATATCAAGATTGTTACCAAATCAATAAAATTATCATTATAATAAAAAAGTCTTTTCTTCTGCCAGGATAAAAAACTTTAAAAGATGTCCTTTGAAAAATACCACATATTTAAGAATTTTTCTATCGCATAATATTCATGAAAGTAATACTGTGTTCACACATACACCTTAATTGTGCAATTGGGAAATTTACACAAACAAGGTCTTAATTAAGCTCAATTTACAAGGCAATAGCTCTATTAATAACTTGAGTATGTAATATGAAAATAAAATTTATAAGCGATCGGACGGGGTATATACTTATATAAAGATTGCGATAAATTATTTACGACGTCTGGAAAGTGCAAAAGCCTGCCAATTGTCACAATATGTTTTTTTTCTTATCTAAAAGTAAAAATCTCAATTATAATTTTAAGGAAAATAATCTTGTCAAGTAAATTAAAAAAAACAAATATATATATATATATATATATATATATATATATATATATATATATATATATATATATATATATATATATATATATATATATTTAAGGGAAATATTTAAGGAAAATAATCTTGTCAAGTAAATTAAAAAAAGAAATATATATATATATATATATATATATATATATATATATATATATATATATATATATATATATATATGTACTTATATATATATATATATATATATATATATATATATATATTTTCTTTTTTTTTAATTTACTTGACAAGATTATTTTTCTTAAAATTATAATTGAAATTTTTACTTTTAGATAAGAAAAAAACATATTGTGACAATTGGCAGGCTTTTGCACTTTCCAGACGTCGTAAATAATTTATCGCAATCTTTATATAAGTATATACCCCGTCCGATCGCTTATAAATTTTATTTTCATATTACGTTCGCATACTGTAATATTTTGGTTAAAGTTATTGCCTGTTTAATATTGAAATTTATTATTTTTGATATTCTCCCCCATTAATCGTTAGAAACAATTAGAGCTTTTGCAAAATGCATTACATGTTTGAAAGTTTGAGGTTGAATGTTTTCAAACTGCTTAAACTTCACTGACGGTTTGGTTTTAGCAACCAATGAAATGTCGACATATGAAGAGCTAAAGCCACAACAAACATTTTTTCGTTATTGCCTGTTGTTATTGGTATTTCAGATAGAAAATAAATATTAATTGTAGTACATTATGACCTTCAAACCTTATTAACAAGATACATAGCTTATGTAATCATGATTGAAAGAGTAATTGAAAGAGTATTTGTTTGACGATTTCATATCAAACTAAGCTACAGCAAAACATGGGAGGGTAAAATTAATTTAATACGTGAATAATTTATTTTCTTTGAAAAATCATGTAAGATACATATACTCTTCTTAACATGTTGAAGATAGCTTCCAATTCATTAAATATATGCAAGTATGTGGTCTTTTTCGGAATCGCAATCTGTATTTCATTGAATTCCATATAAAGTCTTTTTTAATCTGTACAATTATCTCCCAAGAACATTTACTATTTGCTGTTTTTAAATGGTGAATGTGGCTGAGGTTTTAAACGGGTTGGCTTTTAAACACACAAAAAATTGATGTAGGATAACGGAAAATCGCGTCGGAGGAAGAATACAGCACTGAAATAGTTCAAGCTGGTAATAAGAATGTTTTTCATATACATTGCAATGTATATAGCAATTAAAGTACTTCCAAAAAACGTTTTTCACTAACATGACTTAATTCCAATGAATATAAATCAAAAGTGAGAATATCTTGCTCTTATTAAAATTATAAGAAATTACTTTTATTTGCACTACTTCCACAACACAAGCTCTGGATCTTGTTGACTTCTGTGGAAGGAAGTTTTTTTTCACATAGAAGCTAATAAAGACAGCAAAACTTCCTTAGATTATTGTATTCTTATGCTCGTAGTTTCAAAAAATATGTGAAGAGAATCCTGATTTTAAGCAAATTTAAAAACTTGCGGAAGATTATTTCCAACTCTAACCATGAAGAATAGTAAAGGATCAGATTGTTCTATATTGACTTGTATAAGCCAACTATGCCCTCTTTCTTACAAATACGTGTATTATCTCATCGAACAGAGTATCCCAATTCACTTTATTTCATAAATTGAATGGTTTGTATTTTATCAAAAAGGCTAAGCTGAGGTTAATAAAGACAAGTTTACAAAAACCGGTTAAGATTTTCTTTACAGATTTAATATACATTTTTTTAATTTTAATTGAGGTTATACAGGTATGTAGTTATAAAGCTTAAATTGACAAATGTTTTTATTTAAACTGCTGCTCATTTATACTTTACAAGATACATAATAAAAATTTAATATTTGCATTAGGAGGGCTCACAACTTCGTCGAAAAATTGGTATAAAATCCAGAGAGAATTGGACTTAAAGCCCTATGGAGCATTTATATCTATTATTTTGAAACAACAAATCCTATTGACATAAAATTGACAACGCTTTCTGTAAGAAATAATTAGAATTTAACGAAGGCTTTTAATTAAACTTTCAGATTATTTGTAACCGAAATCTATAGCTAAGCCCACAACAAATAATTAGTTTTTAAAATAGAGAACTATAAGCTTCTTTAAAATAGAGAACTATAACATTGAACAATTTAAATGAACAATATGTCTAAGAATTTTAAATAAAAGAAAAGAACAGACGATTGCTGAAAAATTTTCTTCCTAATGCATTACAAGGAGCTAAGGACATCAGTGCGGAGTCCGCAGTAAGCGGTAGTTCCGCACATTGATTAAATGTGGATTTCATGGCAGACATCTGAATAAACTTTATTTATTTTCAAAATTATGGTTTACGTCAAAATGTCGGAAAATAAATATGTGAAGTTTAGAAAAACAGATCTCTTCACCGATGAAAAAAGTATTAGATTTTTAGTAAAGAGAAACCAAGAATATTTGAGTTGGAGAACTTCACTCTTACATAAATCTCAATGACTGATAAACCAACTACTAAGTCAGCTTTACAATATATTATAGAAACCAGATCTTAGTCCCATTGAGAATATTTGGTATTCTAAATAAAGTGGAAGTCACTGTTAAGGACCGACATCTTCATTGCTTAAAAAAATCCATTAGTGCATCTTTTCAACTTATGAAATTACATTCACTAAATTTTTATTAAAGATGCAGAGTATATTACTTTTACAAATTTGTAAAAATCTGTTCTGAGTTTTTAATTGCTAATTGATAAAATTACTTTCACATACGGAAAAAGAAACCGTGAAAATTGTTAAGCTCAATTTCCAATATATTGATTTGGCATCAAAAAAAAAACAACATCCTGCAATGACAAACCTGTGTTAAATTCTTTGGAACCTATAAGAATTCACTCTATTTTCGGATCGTAATCTCGGCATTTGCATAACTTTTTCGTAGCTCTTTTTTGCGGGCGGGAATATTAGTAGTAATAAAAGCTCTATAAACCGTTGATAAGCACCGTTAATAAGTACATATGATTATAAATAAAATCAACAAAAAACAATACATTTTTTAAATAATTATTTTGGACAATATCTCGAATTATGTTTCATTACAGTTTTTGTATATTTTCAACGACTTTTTACTTACATTTTGAGTTTTAAGATTTTAAGATTTAAGATTTTTTTGGTATATTTAAATTATTTTTACTAAAATATTGGAAAATTTATATATGTATTAAATGAATATTGAGGCATGTGATGCAAGTCTATTTTAGATCAATTTTGAGAATAGCTTTTTATTAAATTTTAAACTATTATAATATTTTTGAATATAATAATAAGTAGATGATTAATTCTTACACAACTTCAAAACAATCGATTTGAAATCGGACCTTTATATGTAGTATATATGTATGTACATATGTACATATGTATATACTCGTACGAGTACATGGGTGTTTTTTAAGTTAAAATATATCTTTTTCAAGAACTTTTTTGGAGTTTTCGGTTCGTTAAAAATCAAGGCATATTAGTACCAATATATACATACATATGTATGTACATACTTATATGCCTGATTAAACATCATATTAGTAATTGACGGTTGCTGATTATAAATACATAGCAATATACTACAGTCGAATTCGGATATACGAATGCCGTTTAATAGATACAGTCGGATATATGTATGTATCACAGAGTACTCAACCAGAGTACTCAACTTTGACGTATAAAAAGGGTCCGAATCATATTTTGCATAAACTGTATAACGTGCATAAAGTTTGTGTGAAGAGATATCTATATAAAAACAACTAGATTAGCTCTCCCTTTCACACAAACTTTATGCACGTTTACAAAGTTGTCGAGTCTAGTTCTAGTTTATGGTATGTATGAAAAATATCTTAACTACAGTTTTTTATTAAAATCAATGCACTTACTCTAGAAAAGCCGTTTAAGCGAAAACTGTTTAAACGAAACACATTTTGCTTATGAAACAAACATCGCTTATTAGAAAAAATATCAATTTGACGCTGACGAAACATTATGTGGTGCCGGAAAATTTTAATTTGTTTGTAGGCAACGGATGAAATCTCTAGTTTACCAAATAAATCTTAATTCAAAATCGGACCACTTATATCTGTTTTAAAATCAATACGTACCATATTTATCTTTGTATCATATTTCTATCATTCGCTCCAAGAACAATTTTTAAAGTTGTGATCAATTTAAGCACAAATCTTTCTTAAACAATAGGCATTTTCCATTTTCATTTATGCAAATTCAACTATGCCCACTTAAATACATATGTATGTACATACATACATGCCTATGTAAAAATTTTGACACCATGATAATAAGACTTCGCTCGCCTTGCTTATGTGTGTACATTCATATGTATGTAATTGTACCAATGATACGGTAACACTGCAAATCACACATGTTTTTGTTTGCAAAGAAAATGTATTTATCAACAAAAGTCTACTGCAATCGCCACTGAACTATGGAAGATTTTTTACTGTATTTTTGCTGAAAAGAGAATTTAAAACCTCTTTAAAATGGCTACGGAAGAGCATAAACGTCTAGCCAATATAATAAAATCTTGTCATGATTCTCTACGTTTGTTAACCAAACAGCATGGAGCTGACAAAGCTTGGCAAGAGCATATCAGAGACACCGACCGTCTTAAAGAATATTCAACTGCTATGCACGAATTGGCCAACATATGGGAAGAAAATACAAGGAATCGAGATTTAATGGCCAAAAGTCGCATCAAATGGACCATGGAATATTGTATGGCATATTTCTTCTCCGAACGAGTTTATTTGGAAAAGAGATTACGAGAGCAGAGATTATTAGAGTCTTGGGAAGGTTTTGATTGTTCAGAATGTCAATATTTAGAAAACATACCTGAAAAAATTAAGGTTTTAGATGTTGGCAGCTGTTATAATCCATTTGGTAAATCGCCTCACTTTGAGGTGACAGCCATTGATTTATATCCCGCCACGAATGAAGTGCTCAAAGGTGATTTTTTAAAAATCCAAGTGGAAGAATTAGCCAACATCAAGTCTGTTAAAATTTTTAATGATGAGGTAACAGTTATGCCAAAACATTACTTTGAATGTGTAATATTTAGTTTATTGCTCGAGTACATACCCAGCTCGCAGCTAAGACTGGAATGCTGCCGGAAAGCTTACGATTTACTTAAATATGAGGGAATATTAGTAATAATAACACCAGATTCACAACATGTGGGAAAAAATGCTACCATCATGAAAAATTGGCGTTACACTTTAGGCACAATAGGATTTACTAGAATACGCTTTGAAAAATTACCCCATATAACATGTATGGTTTATCGTAAGGCAAGTGATGCTAGAGTGGCAAAGCGATGGTCCGATTTACATAGGAAAGAAAATATGACATTGACAATTGATATTCCACAGGACTGTAAAACATTTGAACTTTGACACTTTACTTAAAATTAATAGAAAATAAATCTCTTTAGAATCATGAAGAAAATTTACAAAATGAAAAATTTAAATAAAAAGAAAAATTTAAATTTTTTAAAGAAAATGTTGGAATAAACAACAATTTTTATATAAAATGATGGAGAAATATTTTCGTGAGTAATTTTTAAGTGATTAAACATTTCTTCTGAAGACATAAAGGAGACAAGTTATAAAATATTTTGTTTTATTTTGGAATTAGTCAGAAGTATCTATATTTGAATTTATATATTTCGTATTATATTATATTTTTTCGCGAAATTAAGAATGGGTTTTCATATCTCAGAGAATTTTAAGTTCAACTTAAAGTTTCAATTTGTATATGTATATTGTATTCTTTTGCAAAAATCGAAAGTAGAATTCTTTAATTTATTTATTTTAGATTTTATCGACTTCATATATTCGATCTAAATATCTGGCAGCTGAAAGCAATAATATTATACAGATCAAAAAACGAGCTGACACACATATGCAATTAAGAAAATATATACTTATGTGCGCTACTTCAGGGTTTGCCACGTTTTTTATATTTGCTCCATTTTTATTTTTATTAACAAATACTTCATGATTCGAAGCAACAGTTATAGCGTTATATTAAAATCTACGAAAATTCTAATGAAATTTTTGTGTTGAAAATTTTAACTGCTTGTATTTATAAAGTATAAACATAAGTAGTTCGTTGTAGCATTTATATTGAAAACAATAAAATATCATTTATTTAATATACGTAAATACATATATTTTCGAATGAAATTTATTTTAAACCGTATACAAATAAGCGGTCAATTTGATAAGTGGTAAACTATAACATAGTTTCACCTAATATAAAGATCTATGTAAAAAGCCATTTATCGGTAAAAAGTTGTCTAAGAGATCTTCAGATTTAGTTTAGTTTTTTATTATTATTTATATTCAATAGCAAATCAAATAAAACAAGCCACTATTTACAGTAATCATACATAAGTATGTACTGCATTTAAGTTTAAACTTATTTGTGCAATAATCCGTGTGGTATGCAAATTATGAAAAATGGATGGACTTTTTTTTTTGTAATTTGAACATAAACAAGATTCCTATATAGTTTGAAAACTCATCTTGATAGCTTTAATTCATCATTTGTAATTAAGTGTAAATTAACCATTTATAATTAACTTTGGAATAACTTCTTAAAAGTTCTAATTCACTATTTGTAGTCAACTTTAAATTATCTCTAGTCAACAAATAATTATTCGTGGCGGGCTCGAGTTCTAATCACTAGATAATTATGGCTGATTTCCTAAACGTATATTTACAAGGTATCAATACAGTATTAATACCAAGTGGATACATTGTGTATGTGCTTTTTAATACTTTGTATACTTGATTTGCAACCGTTACATCGTTTAGGAACACTTATATGCATTATATCATTCATAATAAAGCGAACAATGGCAGAAGAGCATATTTTATTGCAAAAAGAAACACGGGTATCAAAAAGGATACCAAAAACAAGGCTTTGTGCAAATAATTGATGCACTAAATTTTTTTACTAAGCTAATTTATTTTAATTTTTTTAGAGACTTCTGTGTTTATTATTATTAAATGGTTCACACAAAAACCATTTTTTACTTTAACAAAAAATTAAAATAATTAAGTGAACATAGAAATACATATATTAAATTATAAGAAAATCGTTTACTCATCTTTCTGCGTCGCCATTGTACCGCGTGTTGTATTCATTTTGCATCTATATTTTTTTGGATGCTTTTCTTGTTTTTTCTTGCGTATTAACTACAACAGTGATGCAAATGGGAACAAAATACATTGTAAAAAATTTTAAGGTTGCGTTTAGGAATACGCTGCAATGTATTACTACAAAGCAACATGCGTTTAGGAAGTCAGCCTATATTTTTCTTTTCTAATAAAGAAAAGCGTTAGAAAATAAAACCATCATTCTCTAATGGAGCCTAGTGATATTTGAATTCGAATCAACCAAAAATACTCATTTGGTATTATTTGAATATGCATACGCCCAAAACTATGATCATTTCATGAGTCTGCATTGAGATGATGAGCCCACTTCATAACTAAAAATGTTAAAAACGTTATCCTATTAAAATTAATTACTCCAGATTGCAAATCATTCGCCCTTATTCCATTTGTCGACGTCGACATCACATGAAGTCGACAGCAATATTTTAGCAACTGTAGGGTCGTTGTTGGCCACAATTATATATTATTTATAAGCTATTACCATTACCAAGGCTTATAAATTTGTAAATGGCCGTCAATAATACTCAATTACTGTCTACGTCGAGAACATAACTAAACTTTTCTTTAATCTCGACTTGATGTGACGACGATGACGACAATTAGAATAAGGGGGATTATGTTCCTTCCCTCAGTCTGTAGTTCTTTAGTTATACACATGTATGTATCTAAGGAATTTAGATGAGTTATATTTTTTTTTAAATACAGTGCGCCCGAGCAGACGTTATCCTGATCGGCTTTAAAAATAATATGTGGATGTGAACATTTTTAAGTATCACCACTACCGTTTGAAATGAACAGCTTACCACTTTTTATATAATTTTTTTTAATTTAAATACATTTTAACATATTTAGATATCTTTCGTTATTAAAAGAAAAAATTAAGTTTATAAAGCTTTATCAAACATTATTTTTAATACAATAAAAAGAAGATAGATATTTCCCACAGACAAAAAAAATTTCAATTTGATTATTACAACGTTCTTTAACATACTTATATGTACATAAGTTTCCCTATATATAAGTATGTATAAAAATAATATGCAACGTAAAAAATTCTCAGTTTTCAATATTAATCGTTTCACTTTTCAATTTTTTTTGAATCGCATGCGCTTTGTTCGATTTTTGAATTCGAGTGCATGCATACGTTTACAGTGGTTATACATATTGGACTTGGATTTAAAAGTCTGTGGGCAGTAACTACACTTATATAAATCAACTCCCGTGTGTGTGGCCATATGTTCCTGCAAATCAAGTGATAGCACTAAAAATCATAGCGATAATTTAAGAATGTTGATAAAAACTCACTTTTAATAACGTTGGCACCTTGAAGGATCTCTCGCATACCGCACACTGATGTTTCTTTTCATTCCTGTGCTTAAAGCGTATATGTTTCATTTTAGCTTCCCTGGTTGTAGAAACAAACCCACAAATTTCACAAACATTTCGTTTATCATCGTTACTGTTGTGTATATTGCGTATGTGATGCTGCAGATTCACTTTGCCCGTATACCAATTATTGCAGTATTTACATTGTAATTGAGTCTTGGGGGCTTTGATACCATGCACAGCTTTCTTGTGTTTGTAAAGTGTGTTGTAAGTATACACAATTTTACCGCATTGATCACACATGTACGCTTGCGCTGGATTATGATGAAGACGATGTTGTGTCAAATGTCTTCTAGTTGGGTATCTGCAAGTTAAATTATCTAATTAAATATATGTAAGTATGTATAATGGCTGTTAAGTAAAAAACATATTAAAAAATTTAATACGTACACATTGCCGTTGACCAAAAAATATTAAATTTTCCAATATTTATTGAAAACTTAAATACTAAATTAGAACATTAGAGAGAGAAACTTAGTTTTAATAATGATGGCGTAGCACTGGTCACTGAACAGTACCGGCAGCGATTGATACTCTTCTATGCTAATGTATGTATATTACAGCATCCTCATTCGTAGGTAGAATCGTCGCGAAGTAAAACAATTAATAAAATGGCTACGTAAGTATACAGTTTAACAATGTTAATGCGTCTACTTAACACCAGAGACGATGCAACTTTCTTATAAAAATTAATAAAACGGGCAATGGTAAAGTTTAAAAAAAAAGAATTAACTAAGCTGTCTATGCTCAATTCACCACCTACATTTCGATACAATTCCTTCCACAAACAAGTAACACTTTAAGTCGTAAGCATTAATTGCATGAGTGTTATTTCTCTTAAAAAAAAAAAATAGTACAATATTGAAAATTTAAAAGTACTTGTTTTAAAGCTTCTATTTTAGATAAAACTTTTAGTTGCACATATCAAAATTTGTATTACTTGTAACAAAAATGCTTAAAACAACTAAAGAATCTCTACGTAGTAATTTCCATGCAATAAATTTTGTATGTGCATAATATGTTACGAATCGGTTGGAAATGCGATTTTAAAAATTTGTGTTACATCCAAAGAAACTTGTGTTGTAATAGAAAATTTTGAAACAAATTTGAATTTGGCACTTATTAGACAAATGTTTGCAAAATTTACAGTATTCGACATAATGGGATAATATTTAGATCTTTACAAGAAACATGGTTTTCACAAAAAAAAAAACAAAATATTCACAAAGCCAGAAGTTGTGCAACTTTTTTAAGTTATTAAAAAATATTCCCAATTTTTTAAAGTACTCCAGTTTTTCCAGTGTTTTCATGGTTTTGGTTATTACTAAAATTATCACAACAAATTTTTTTCTTACATTTCCAAAATAAGTTCGAATTTCAAGCTATATTAAGATCTAAATTTATAATTTTTTTAATTTTGAAAGAAAATTTTATACAACTTAAATTTATATTGCACATGAATTCGAAAATTCAAAATATTGTGATATACGAACTCATCTTTTGATACTAATCAGACTTTTAAAGTGCATTTTCTTATTAATTAACACTATTTATTTTCGACCTTTTTTAATATATGTATATGATTTTTATATAAATGAGCTTTAGGTCTTTTTTACAAAAAATATTTTTATTATGATTCAATATTTCGACGCCTCTTTGGGCGTCGAGTATATATATTAATAAAAAAATTTTCCTGAAGAAGACGCCCAAAGAGGCGTCGAAATATTGAATCATAATAAAAATAATTTTTGTAAAAAAGACCTAAAGCTCATTTATATAAAAATCATGTGCATTTTCTTAACTACTTTCAACTTTAAAAATGTTTAATTGAACAAAAATCAAGTAGGTTCATATTGAATAGGAAAACTTTTTAAATAAGAAAACGTATTCCAGTCAAATACTAGTTAAAACTAGGTTTTGGGTATATACTTTACACACGGCTTTTAATTTTAAAGGAAAATTTGTTGTTTTATTAATAATTAAATTACCAATACTTATTTTTAGTTTATTATTCAACAATAAAACTAAAAAATCGTTTAATTTTATGAAAAGATGAACTGACTTAATACCGATTAAAGTAGCGCTTAATATAATACACAATGTACATATAAAAAGTGAAGCCTCAAAGCTTAACAAAGTTATTGATTCCACAATTGGATTTATCAAAATTTCGTTAAAGTTTTAGACAACAACGAAGTAACGAACTTCGTTGAAACCAGTCTCACTGAATTTAAACAAAAATTTCGTTCACACATTTTTTATAGAAAAGTATGAAGTAAAATTACTTTCTATATATTTACATACAAGGTGACGCTAAAGTAACATCATAACTTAAACTGTCTGCCATTTTGTTATAAGTTCTCATAAGTTTATTGAAAGTGTAAAATTTATGACATCAATTGGAAAAAATTATATTCGTCAAATGGCTACCTACCGAGTTTATACGTAATTGCGCTCGTATAAAGCGCCATCTGCAAGAGATGCAGCCAATTCAAACAGAAGTTTAGTTCTGTGCCACCTTGTACATTCATATGTATGTTTGTTTTAAAGAATTGTCGTACAAATAAGTATATAAATCAGGACGTTTACACAGTAATTAGACTCGAAAAGAAAACTATTGGAATTTGTACGCTATTAACAAATTAAACATTTTCTTTCGTTTCGAATTACAGAGTAATCCCAAGGCTCTAAGTTTTTGAACTGATTGTTTTTATAAATTCAGAAAAAAATTTCGATCGAACATTTGTATTGAAAATAACAATAAAATACTATTTTTGATTTCAATAGAAATGTTCCAAACAAATATTCTTTTAAATCTAAAATAATTTTTGTGAAGTTTCAGCTTATAGTCTAGAAAAAGAAACTAAATATTTGTTTCGCAAATTCAAATTACATTCAATTATACGATTTATTAAAGATTTTTCGCAGTTTTTACACAAATTTTGAATTGAAAAGACCAAATTATATGACCCTTAATTTCTTGAATATTTCTCTTTTGGAGGTTTAGTGCGATCAGCTATCCATTCGGCTCGATGAAAACGTCTACGATGGTGAAACCAATTCGCCTTAGATTTGAATGTTCGACCACAATTTGCACAAGTATACAGTGGTTCTCCCGTATGCGTGGCCATATGTTCCTAAAAAAAACAAAGAACATACATATACGAGTATATATGAATGGTAACTAGTTAAAATTATTAAAAATACTAAATTCTACCAACCTTTATGTCCTGGGGCCTCTTAAATGCCTTTTCACATAGATTACATTTATGTCTGCGCACCACGTCGTGATTGTAGAAAATGTGCTTCTTTAATGCTTTCGCAGTGGTCGATATGAAACCACACGTAGGACAACGATGCTCAACGTCGTTGTTCGTATGAATATTACGCACATGTTCCTGTAATCTCAATTTCGATGGATACCATTTATTACAGAATGGACATTGCTCAGGTATTTTTTCTGGTTTCAGCTCGTCGGAATGATAATTTCGGTTATGAACTTTTAAACCACTACTATTTTTAAATGTTTTACCGCATTTATCGCAAATCACTAGGCTCTGCGAATTATGTGCATTAATATGGACAATCAAAAGTTTCTCGGTTGGAAATCTAAAATATTTCAAAAATGGATTTGTTTTGTAATTGTGAATATTATTGATTAGGTTTAATTTTTTTAACAATTTTAACTCGAAAATACACTCGTAAGATCAGTATGTTTCGAGTATATTCAATAATTATTTCTGATTTTCAAAATTAAACATTTTAGTGTTTTAAATGATTTTATTTGGAACGTAATGGTTTTAATGCAGATTAGTTCATTCAAATTTTTCTTGTTAACTTTGGAACATCATCACATATTTACTAAGAATTTTTTACGAATATTAGCCTGTTAAAATTAAAATAGTTTTATAAAAAACATTTGCATAGAAAATCACTTTACTAAATTAATTTTTTTTATTACGTACAGGAAAGCTGATGAAGTGATATATGTCACATGAAATTCGAGGCCATTCTAATCGTGAATAATTATAGTTTACAAAAACTGCTCTGGCATCGTCCATAATCAATATAGAGTGCAACTTGTTATGAATCAGTGACTTATGAATTACAATCCATCTATGGTATATGTCATAATCAAAAATGTTGCCTCTGTTCGGCCTGAAGAAGACCAGGTTTTGTAGACTAAAATTATGCGTCAGTAGGATGGAGATGTACTTCTACAAATAATTTATATATTTTATAGAATCAATTATTCCATTTGATAACACTGTACAAAATAGCATATTCATATATGGGGTTAAATTTCCCCTTTTTAAAGGTCTTACTTCCCATGAAACCAAATTTTATGGCGTAATTTGTGTGATAGATGTATTTCGTAACATTTCACTAAAATCATATGAAAATTTTATATTGTATTTAATTTGTTTGGCATAAGCATACGAGGCTTAAAAATCACTAACGATTTGATTTAGCGACCGATGAAATGTTGGCACAGCTAAAGCCACAAGAAACAAAACATTTAGTAAAAACTCTAATTGTTTTAACAATTAGTTGGGGAGAATATCCCAAAATAATAAATTTTAAAATTAAGTGATATACTTAATATTGAAATTTATTATTTGGAATATTCTCCCCAAATTAATCGTTAGAAACAATTAGAGCTTTTGCAAAATGCATTGTTTGTTGTGGCTTTAGCACTTCATATGCCGACATTTCATTGGTTGCTAAAACCAAATCATCAGTGAAGTTTAAGCAGTTTGAAAACATTCAACCTCGGATGTTTATGCCACATAAATTAAATACAATATGAGAAATCAATATTGCATATGAATTACAACAAATACATAATCATAGTAGGTTTATATTGTTTAAAAGTGTTTTACTGTCATTTAATAACTTAAAAATTTTTGTTAAAAAGTATTTATAGATTGGATCATTTTTCCTATTTTGGAAACCTGCTTAAAGTGCATCAAATTCAATCAAAATCTAAAATTTTCAAAATGAGTGCTTTTAAATAAGAACGAAAGTTCTATCAATTCAGTTTTCTAAATTTTTTTAAGACTTTTAAGACTTATCTTAATGGGTTTATTGTTTGGAGAGATATCGAAAGACATCGTTGTCCAAAAATACTTTTTTTGATTACTCCGAAAATTCTTTAAAATAAATTTTCTTAGAGGAAAACAATTAGCAAAATATAGAATGTTTTAAAAGCCATATGTTTTAATCTAAATGTACATATATATTAAAGTACATATAATTTGATTAAAATCAATAATAAAGACTTCAATGACTATTTATTGGAATACTAATATATTCGATTTAGTTTCGACCAGATTTCTTTACTCGATTTAAAACGATTAAAATTATGTGAATTCGCTTTAGATAGCACCAAAACGAGAAATTTATTCAGATTTGATTAACGGAAAATGGCTGAACATAAAATAATGTTTTATAGTAATATTTCAGTGAAAAAAAGGAATTTTCTAAAGCTACGTACACACGGTTGGCAGATCTTACAACATTGCCAGTAAAATTGTCTGAAAATGTATTACAATCGTGTGAACTGCCAATTTTTTACTTACAACGTTGTCAGAAAAACCATTGTCAGTCCATTGTAAGACGACAATATTGTCAGGCATCTGACAACCGTGAGAACACCTATCGCAGGCATTGTCAGATAATTGGCAGACATTGTAAGGTAATTTTTTATTGGCAGATGTAGAAAATTTATGCACCTGACAATAACACCATTGTCAGAAAAATATTTCTATTGGCAAAGCTGTAAAAGCATATGTGAAAAGTGAAATTTGTGAAATAATTATAGAAATAAAAATTAAAAAAGCTAAAAAAATAAAATACCAAAAATAAAAATGAATATGGCTTCTGATGATAGCACAGACATGATTGTCAGAAGTTTCCAGCCAATTGAACTGCCATGTTCAGTTCAGCCACAAACGGAGTCCAGAAAACAAGGCCGAAACAAAAATCCTATCGTAAAAAAGTTGAAACCGTTTGGTCTCATGAAGATCAGCTAAAGTTGATCTCGGAAGTTGAGGTACGGCAAAGTTTATGGGACGCCGGTTGCGCCGAATATAAACTTCCCAAAGATGTTTTGTGGCAGGAAGTGGCAGATACCATATCTGTTAGTGTAAATGATTGCAAAGCGAAATGGGCAAATCTGCGTACCTCTTTCAATTGCAATCTCGAAAAGCTTCGTAAAAAAAATCAGGCCAGGGCACTGATGACAATTTTCAAATTGCTTGGCGCTACTTTAAACCAATGCTGTTTTTGGAAACAACAAAAGTACGCTTTTAATATGTGGAGTTACTAAGCCAAGGAAATAATCAAACTGCTCGGAATCCATTCGTAGAAAGTTGTGATATAAATCCGCCTCGTCAGTTCTTAATTGGATGAGCAATTTGGAATAAAATTCCGCCTCCTGGCGGTAACGAACCCAATTTTTTACCCAAACTTTGCGACGTTTTTTTTACTATTGGATCTTCATCCTCACTACTTTCAAACAAATATCCATTTAAAATTGTCATAATTGCTATATTCTTTTCCATAATGTATCACACTTTAATAATTTAACTTCTGTTATGTATACATAAATTCAGATAATATTTTCTGACATATGCTTTGAATTTTCTGACAATGCCTAACAACAGATCTGGCAATTTTTGTCATCCAATAATCTGACAATCGTGTGAACTGACAATTTTTGTTGGCACATAAATTCATTGTCAGACAATTAACTGACAATGAAATTGTAAGATTTTCTTACGATCGTCTGAACACACAATTTACTTCTGGGTGACAATTTTTCATTGTCACTACATTGTTAGTATGTTGCCAGGTCTTACAATATTGTAAGATCTGACAACCGTGTGTACAAAGCTTAATTTAGGTAAAATATGAAATTAAAACTATTTTTAAGCTGAAAAAGGAGTTTATAAGTTTTGTAAAGAATGAAAATTCTAAAATATATTTCACAATTTTAATATTTATAATCTTCTATATACATATATAAAATAGGATGTGTGTATGTATGTATGTAACGTAATGGCTCCAAAACGGCCGGGCCGATTTTGATGAAATTTTCAGGGAACCTTCAGAATGCTCGGGTGGGTAACACTGTGAAGTCCGATTTTCGGTCTGTGGGCGGAGGGGCGTGGCAAAAATGCAATTATTCATAAAATGAGAACGGTTGGGCCGATTTCTGTAAAAATCCCTCCGGAAAAGTCGGAAAATTGGAAAAATTTAAAATCGAGTTTTTTTATGAAATTTTGTTTGAAATTATTCCTTAATGGCTTTTCAAATGAAAAATAGAAAGGTTGTCTGAAGGCTTAAAATTGGGGCGAGGCGAAGTTCGCCTGGTCCGCTAGTAAAAATATAAAATCACAAAAAATACATATACATAAATACATATAAATATGTATTGTGTTTATTATACGATGAGACAAACCAATCCCAACATTTAAAATGTTCATTTTCAAAAAGTGTTTTAAATAGAAAATTCGAGACATAATATCAAGCAAGTAGACTTGTTAATAAATTAAATAAAAATGTATGTGTAATAAAATATAGTAAATATTTCTGCTCCTGTTGTTGTTGTCCGGCGTAACCGAGATATTTCAAGGACATCAACATCAAGGGAATACAAACTCTCTGTATAGTTGGATTTTATTAAAACCTAAACATATAATTTGGACACGTTGTAAAATTTCAACCGAATTGAAAAAGCCAAACAAAAATTTTTAAGTTTTTAAATTTATTGAGTTCATTTTAAATAAAATCAATTTCTGGAATATTTCTCTTTAGGCGGTTTAGTGCGATCAGCTATCCATTCGGCCCGGTGAAAACGCCTTCGATGGTGAAACATATTTGCTTTAGACTTAAATGTTTTCCCACAATTCACGCACGTATACAACGGCTCGCCTGTGTGTGTTGCCATGTGCTCCTACAAAAAAGAATAAAATAAATGCAGATAGTTATACATATTTAAGTCAATAAAAAAATGCAAAATTATACCAACCTTTATATCCTGCGGCCTTTTGAAGGCCTTCTCACATAAATTACATTTATGTCTACGTACAACATCATGGTTAAAGATTATATGCTTCTTAAGAGCTTTTGCAGTGGTCGATACAAAACCACACGTTGGACAACGATGTTCAACATCATTGTTCGTATGCATATTTCGTACATGTTCGTGAACGCTCCATTTCGACGAATACCATTTATTACAGAATTTGCATTGTTCTGGTATTTTTGCCGGTTTCGGTTCATTAGAGTGATCGTTTCGATTATGAAGTTTTAAACGATTTTTACTTTTAAATGTTTTACCGCATTTATCGCAAACTACAATACTTTGCGGATTATGTATATTTTTATGGACGCTCAAACGTTTCTCAGTTGGAAATCTAAAATATTAAAAATACGAAATACAAAAAAGATGGTTTCTATTTTTGGGGTACAGGGATTGTTGAATGTTCATTTCATTTCATTAAGCTTTTTTAATTGTAATTTTTATGTAAACAAATAGTTTTGGATAGTTTGAGTGTGGCGAAAATTAACGCCAATAAATTCCCAAATTAGTATTTCACTAAGGCGGCCAATACACTTGCAATATATTTGTTTAATTTACCATGCTGTGCAATGTATTGACTACCTTGAACAATACTCACATCACAAAATATTTTTATTTCGTTGTTTAAATCTCGTGAAATTGTTTAGCAGTCAATAAAAAATGTTGATGCTTATTTTTTATTTCACTAAAATGAATCGTTGCATTATTTTAATACAATTGGTGTAATTTTTCGTTAAAAAACAACAATTTTTATTGAAATAATGGAACGGCTCACATGGGTGAAATACAATATTAGTCCCCTAATAAACGCAATCACACAGAGTTCTCATTTTTTGTTTTGCCTTATATACATATACATATATGTACATACATATATACTCGTGCAGAGATTATGGTAACTTTTTGTTGTCAGTGAAATTGCACCATATTTTATTTGAAAAATTGTTCATATTATTGCCTTACGACGAAACATTCAATAATTCTGTAATAATGTATGGGCTTTTTTTAGTAAAATTATTTTTCTCTTAAAAATGCATTAAAATTGATTAGGAAGCACTTCGCTGGTGTTCACATAAGACATTTTGAGACCGTTACTACAACTTTTGGGTACAGTAAATTATCTTTATAGATATCATAAACTCTTTATAAACTTAAAAGGATGCCTAAATGTAGTTGTAAGAATTAATTCTTAACTATTGCTTTTGATTAATTTGAAGGCACTTTTTTATTCAAAGAAAATCCGCTTAAACTAAAAACCGTTTGAGCGAAACACATTTTATTTGTAAAAGTGCAAGATTATATGAAACAAACATTGCTTAAAAGAAAAAAATAACAAATTTTTACTGCTGACGAAATATCGTACAGTGTCGGCTCTATTTAATCGTACTACATGCAACCGATTCACATTATTTGAGGTTTCGTTAATCAGATATTTTCAGATATTCTGATGATGAGGCTGCCATCTAAGCCAAAAGAATGGCTGAGTGTAAAACACATTCATATAGCGAACCGATTAATATAAGAACAGACGAGTGATTGCAGCCGCCCCAAATAGAGGAACAGACGCTGCAGCTGGCTCTAACAATTCGTTGAGGTTCCTCGGATGTCAAAAACATCACCCAGGGACCACCACGTGGAGTATCACTCCGTATTCACCAAATAGAACCAATCAGAAGTTGTTCCTTATCATTATACCCCATGGTCATCCACGCTTTTGTACGGTTGTGAGACCTGAAACGCTTCCACTCGTAACATGTGTAAAATGCAAGTGTTCGTGAATCGCTGCCTTCGCAAAATCCTACGAAGAACAGGCCAACAACCCCTATCCATTGAAATTTAGAGAAGCAAATGACGCTGGATTGGCCACATCATTAGAAGGCAGACTGACGACATCACTAGAATTGCCATAGATTGGAACCCGCAAGGAAACAGAAGAATTTTATTTTTGTATCATATCAGAAGTCCTTTTAAAAAATATTGTCGCTTAAACGAGCAACAACAGCTGAAATTTTTCCATTTTCTTATATCCAAATTACACCATATATAGAATACAACAACTGCTATTTGTATATTGTTTTTGCAAAAACAAAATTATAGAGTGTTGTCAACGTGTATTTTCACGCAAAATTTCTATATTTACAACTATCTTTATTACTAAAAATTCAAAATGTAATTTTCCGTTTACAATGATTATGCCATTGTATTTCTGCCCAACTATTTTCCTTTAAATATCTAGGAGATTCACAAGGCACTCGGATGATATCAGCTATATTGTTGTAAAGCATAATATTTCTTTCTTAATTTTGTGAAAACAAAACAATTAAAATTATTTAAAACATTGTGAAAATACGACTGATGGCTCAATTTGTGAATTATTTAGTGTTTTTTTTATTATTTCCATAATTTTAAGAAAAAATCAAGAGAAGATGTCATGCTCATAAAATGGCACGTAAAAAGATTTTAGGAAAGCCTTTACCAAGTTAGAGGTCTTTACAATTTAAAAATAAACATATTCTTAGTTTTCTATATTTTTTAAGTCCTACACGCGCAAAATGGTTATACACATTGTATATGGATTCACAAGCAAATGGACAATAAGAGCATTTGCGCATAATGGGTAGTCATGCTAAATAGTACTGATGATTTAATTAGGGCCAACGAAATACAGGCATATACTCAGTTAAGCCAACAATAAACAATACATTTTTTAAATAATTATTTTGGGGAATATTTTGAATGATTTTGAATAATAATTGTAAAATAATATTGAAAAGTTTTGAAATACAAAGGATGGCGGAAAGCTAGATTTACATATGCCATTTAGTTTTAAAATTTTAGAGAAGCTTAAATAAATATTTATTCCATGAAAAATCAGCCAAGAAATATATTGGTGCATTTTATTCTCAAAAAAAAAAATTCTAAATGCATCAAAACCTTCAGTTAAATCAGATTTCTTTCCAGAATGCATCCTAAACAGCTTCCATTTCTTTCCAAAACAGCACTGATTTAAGATATTGTTTGAAACGAACTCCTTGTTTTATTTTTCCCCAAACCAGACATAAACTTTTTTTAAAAACATATTTCATTCTAAGAGCTCCCTCAATGAGATTTTCGTTTTAAAAGCCCGCAAAATTGTACTTTATAGTTGATTTTTTTGAATAAGTAATACTAAGTAAAAAATGATGAACACTGGACAGTAATAAGCGAGTTTACATGGAAAGATCGTGATAAACATGAACTAAATTTAAACGCATTGACAATAAAGTTAAGTGAGGTTCAAAAACGACTGACACTCGAACAAACTTGGAACAAGGACAATATAATTTTAAAAACGCTGTTGACAGATAAAAAAAAGGGAAACTTAGCCCGATTTTAAAAGAGAATAGAAAAAGTCAAACTTCAAAAAAATGAATTTAAAAGAAAATTCTTACAATTTTTAATTTGTATAATAATTAAAACTTAAAATTGTACATGGAACTAATTATAATTATGAACATCACAGCTTGACCTAGTCCATGCAATTTAGTTCATTAAAACAATAAAGCTATTGGCATAAAAAACTAAATGTTTTTTATTAATTTTTATTACAGCATACATGTAAAAGAGAGTGGTTTTCTAAGTAAAAACATTTACAGACAATATAAAGGAATAACTTAAACAAATATACAGACACTAAGGATAATCAACTATTCTAATCATTAAGTCCCTTTTGGATTTTCCACTATGAAAGCGTCTTCTGTGGTGATAATAGTTTGAGTTCGACTTAAATGTTGCTTGACACTCCGCACATTTATACAACGACATGCCTGTGTGGGTAGCAATATGTTCCTAAAAATGCAAAAAATTGCAATTTAAAATTATATTGAATGTGTAAAATTTTGTAAATTATTTTTACTTTCAAGTCCAAAGGCCTCTTAAATGCTTTGTCACACAAAGAACACTTATGTTTCCTCTCTTTTTCATGGCGGAATATCTCATGTACACGTAAACCTTTGGCCGTTGTCGAAACGTGATTACAGACCTTACAGCGATGCTCCTGTTCGCCGTCATCGTGAATATTATTCATGTGCGCCCTAAGACCTTTATTGCCTTTTAAGACTTTGTAACAAATAGGACACTGTTGTGGTTCTTTATCTTTGCGTGGGTTTCCCGAGTGTTGATACTCAATGTGTTTTTTCAGTGTGAATTTACTTTTAAACGTATTTCCGCAAATATCACACATGCAAGTACAGATTGTACTGTGAACCGGCAGATGAGATGAGAGTTTGCGTTTGCTGGGAAATCTAAAAACAAATAAAGTTTTCTTATCATAAAAAATATGGATTGATATAACAATATTTACAGAACAGAGATTAATCCAATGTAGATGTGGATGCAATGTAGGCAATGTAGGTCCTTAAAAGCACAACGTGACTAGTAACTTGTAATATTGGTTTGATTTTTGTTTGTTTCTAAGTACAAAGTGCCTTGCTAGTACAATCAATATGTAACATTCCATTAGTGATAAGAAAAGTATGCTTAAGAAAATGTTCAATCTTTCATGGGTATATAATTTTGTATCTGCCAATGATTAGCACACTTATTACAGCACCTAAACACACTTCGTCATTATTTCTGTGACGTCTTTTATTGCATTGAAACCCAAGAAGTCCCCACCGCCTTGTATACATTTATAAGTATGTAAATATGTATGAAATATTAAAATATGTATATAATTTACAGTGCCAATCATTTTAAGTCCTGCAACCAGAATCTGTTTGAAAGAACATAAACAAGTTTCAGCAGCATTTTGCTCTAATCTAGTGCAAACTATTAAAGTCGAGGGCAAAATTTGCCAACCAAAAAATACGCGTGTGAATTTACATACATATACATATGTACACATTTGCATATATAAATACACATGTGCATATATGCATACATAAAAGTGTATGCACATGTGCAGGTCCACATGTACTTAGGAAGCAAGCAGTTTACAACTTCAAAGAAAGGGGTTTAAATAACATACCAGTCTATATATTATTACGTTAGAGAAAAGCTTTAGTTCACTTTTACACTCACATTACGATCTTGATTTTTACGACAGATATTTGATTTTAAATGTATTTATTTACAGAGGAGAATAATGTGTGCTTTATCGAAATTGATTTAGTATCTTAAAGGTTTATAAGTATGTATTTTAAATTATCCCTAAAACACATACACAATATATACCCAGTACACATACTTATAAGTTAGAATAATTTAGAATCAAATGTTGAACGTTTAGTAATGTTTGTAAATAATTTGAAATACTTGCAAAATTTGTAAAAAGGTAAAAAAATTAAAATACCCTCCACAGCGAAAATAAAGAAAATGTAAAATTAGAAACAATCACTGAATTTACAATAGTTAAATGTTGCTTAAACTAAAATCATTACCAAAAACCGGGTAGTGCTCGTGAAAATAAAAATTTAAAAAGTTTAAATTATAATTTAGACTCAAAATAGGTCAAATTGTAAAAAGTGATCGAATTTCGGTCACTAGGCGACCAACTTGTTTATATATAAAAGAAGACATTAAAACAAAACTAACTTTTTCAACTACCCGCATCAAAAAATGAGAAATTATTGATTTTAGCCCGATTTTTGAAAATAGAGCTTTAGTCAGATTTTGTCGTTTTGAGGTTCAAAATGCTATTCGTACCATTTTCGAGGGTTTTCTTTGCGCTTGTATGCATGTGAAGCGTGTGCGCATGTATGTAAAATTCTCACAACTTTCAAACGACTGAGCATCGGAACAAAGTTTCCACCATTTTGAAGTTTTTCACTTCACTTACGAGTGCATATATATATATATATATATATATATATATATATATATATATATATATATATATATATATATATATATATATATATATATATATATATATATATATATATATATATATATTAATACAATATATATATAAATATATATATATATATATATATATATATATATATATATATATATATATATATATATGTATATATATATATATATATATATATATATATATATATATATATATATATATATATTAATACAATATATATATAAATATATATATATATATATATATATATATATATATATATATATATATATATATATATATATATATATATATATATATATACAGTGGAATCCCGATAATTCGTAATCGCAAGAGACCAGCCATTTCTTACGAATTATAGGGGTTTTCGATTTAGCGGGGGTTCGAGTCAACGGGGTTAAAATAAAATAAATACGAATTAACGGGGTTTTTCAATTTATTTACTAAAATGATAAAAAAACATAAAAAAAAACAATTAATTAAAATAAAATACAAAATAAGTAAAATAAATACATAAAATACGTGTAATTTTAATAGCAAACAAAAAACAATAAAATAAAAATAAGACTGACAAATTCATTTAAAAAATAATCCAGTTTCATCTGCGTTGAAAATGTCTTTTGCATCATAATCTTTTGTCAAATGATTAAGTTTTTCTTTCCATTCTGAAAATATATTTTCATTAAATGCCGAACTTTCACCGCAGATTTTTTTAAATGTTATGTTATTCCGTTTTTTAAAGCGATCAAGCCAACCACTGCTTGCTTTAAAATCATTTAGATTTAACTATTTTGCAAAACATACTGCTTTTTCGGATAGTAATGGACCACTAATCGGAATGTTAGGCACTGTGTAAACCATAAAACTAAGGACTTTTCAAGCTATGGATATTTAGATAGTTTTTCGCGCTTTAGCTTACTGCCTGAAGATTTTTTCATAATAAACTCTCTTTTTTGAAGGATTGAAGTAAAAGTTGATGGAGCATTTTCAAATCGCTTAGCAACGTCTATTTTTTTCTCTCCATTGTCAATGGCTGCAAAATTTTTTTGTTTCTCTAACACCGATAGAGTTTTATGCGTGCCCTTTGGCATTTTTCTTTATTATTCATGTAACAAACTGATCTTAAGAAAATAAACACACACGCTTGTGCAAAGCAAAAACCCACCAAAATAAATGGAAAAAATCATTCTTTCCATGTTTCTGTTGTTTTTATTACGAATTATAAGTGGTAGTTAGCATACAATTACGATTTATAAGAGGTAAAGATTTTATTTATAAAAAAATTACGAATTATCGAGGGGACCAAAATGTATAGAAATTTTACGAATTAACGATTTTTTTCAAGGGACCGGAAGTTTTTTTACGAATTATCGGGAATTACGATTTATCGGGGTACGAATTATCGGGATTTGACTGTATATATATATATATATATATATATATATATATATATATATATATATATATATATATATATATATATATATATATATATATATATACATATATATATATATATATATATATATATATATATATATATATATATATATATATATATATATATATATATACATATAACGCAATTTTATCATTGTATATATATATATATATATATATATATATATATATATATATATATATATATATATATATATATATATATATATATATATATATATATATATATATATATATATATATATACAATGATAAAATTGCGTTTATAGAAATATGAAAATTTTTCAGAAACCAATTTTTATTTTTGGTAAATTTACCCCAAAAGAAATTCTGGCAAAGCTGTCTACAGCGGCATCCCAGAGATCTCAAGTGATCAAGTATATTCTGATTTGCAACCATATACATACATATGTACATATTTACATATCTTGGTAATATTTCTACAAATTCAAATGTTTTAAAACGATTTGATCAATATTTTAAAACCATAATTCACTTTATGAAAAGAAACAAACGAAAAAGATTTTAATTTAAACGTTTATATATTTATTCGATCTTATTTTTATCACAACTATTGCAGGCCAAATTGAGCGGCAGTTAATATTTGCGAATGTAATAAGTTGGGATGTGCTTGCAGTTCTGAAGTAACATTATCAGCGGGTGAAATAACAATAAGATCTTCGTTAGAGTCACTAATCGACGAACCTACAAATCGTCTCTTGGTTCGAATTTTATTTGCTGAACATGATTTAGCTTGTTTTATAATATTAGGAGGCATAGCTTGTTGTTTATGTGCCGCATATTCTGCCTTGTGCAAACGCTGACGATGTTTGTACATATTAGCGCTAGACGAAAAGGTCATGGGGCAATTGGGACAAGTGTATAAAGCTTCACCCGTATGCACAGATATATGTTCCTATTTAATTATACAAAAGAAATTTATCATTAAACACCTTGAAAATTAATAAGTTACACTTACTCGTAAATCTTGACCCCTCTTAAAAGCCTTTTCACACATATTACACTTGAATTTCTTTTCACATTTATGATTTAAATAGATGTGTCTCTTAAGGGCACGTTCTGTAGTTGACACTTTATTGCAAATACTGCAACGATGCTCTTGGCCTATATCATGGTGCATATTTTTCATGTGGGTCTTAAGACCAGATATATTTCGATACCATGTATTACAAATGGTACACTGTTGAGGATCCGGTTTAACCTCAGAATGTTCTGATTCTTCATGTTTTTTCATGTTGTAATTGTTCTTAAAGGTTTTACCACATTTATCACATATCTGACGTTTTGTTGGATCATGAGTGTGCATATGTTCACGTAATTTAGTTTCAGATGGTAATCTGAAAATGAAATTTATATTGTTTTTGTATAATAACTTTTGAACAAGATCAAGCGAAAAGTGTGGAATATTTCTTACCCTAAGTGGCTATTTGGAAAGGCGAGAAAGTCTTTGAAATCACCCAAAGGGATATTAATGCAATTTTTTCTTTTCAATAATGAAAATAAACAACTTGTTAACAAAAATACATGGCGGATTGAAAGTAAAAAAAGTTGTGTATATGTAGATCGATTTGAAATATTTTAAAAATATTATTTTAAAAATTGCCTTTTTTAAGTGCGGTATCCACAATCCAGGCGGTCGAGCAATAAATTTGTATGGAAATCGATCAAAAAACTAAATACTTTTCATATAAATTATCCAATCAAGTCAAACGTCTGGATTGTGGAAAGAGCGATGTAATAAATTTCGTTCATTCGTTCGACACGTTCGTTTATATTGAAAGCAATAAAAAAACTCAATTTAATTTTCATTTTCAACTTATCTAGAAAGCGTATATGTAGGGATCATAAATTTTTGAGGCGAGTTGGCTGTCCTGAAGTTTAGATTAATTGACTGATATTCGTAATGCTTTCTAGTTACAAAGAATTAAACAGGAGAAATGTTCTAAAGTCAACAAAGAAAACTCTAGGCTCCCAATTGACCGGCCCTGAACGAAAAAGAAACTGTTCACCGAATTCACTTTTCAATTCGGCCATTGTTTCGCGTGCTGTGTGGCATGTTGCACCGTCTTGATGAAAACGCATGTCAGCCAAGTCCAGCTCTTCTGTTTTGGAAAAAAAGTTGTAATCATCGCACGGTAGCGCTCGCCATTCACAGTAATGTTCCAGCCTTCGTCGTCTTTGAAAGAGTACCAAACAGTGCATTTTTCGGAATGCAATGCTTCTGACTGCTCTTCACACCCAATATGGTAATTTCGCTTGTTCATGTATCCATTCAACCAGAAATTAATTTCGTCTGAAAAAAAGTGGACTTTCTAAACCGGGGTTCAATTTTGATACTATAATTCAATAATCTGCAAGCGTTGTTCGTTTGTATGTCTGGTTATGGTTAAATTATAGACCAAACTGAACATGTTTATTTAACAGTAACATGTTACACGAAAACAGCTAAGGTGCCAAAAACTGTGTTGCCAATAAAGAAAGTTAATAAAAAAAAATGACCCTTTATATACATATATGTTCCCGTCGCACAGTGGCTGAAAAACGTTTTTCATTGGCCAAAATTCTGTAACTTTTGAACCGATCAAAATATTGAAGTAATTCTTTTTTTAATGGATAGATATTTAATTCAGCTTGACTCAGTTTTAATTACATTGAAATTGATTGAGTACTTCTTAAGGACTTCTAGGTCAAAGTTGAACTTTTGATTTTTTTTTAACTTTTGGAGTGAAATATGGGTTTATTTTTTTTATTTGCATATTAAAAAATTTTATATTTTGATCTTAATAATAATTATAATTATTTTTTGTGATAATGGAATTTTTTTAATGTTACACTCAAAAAAATTTTTTACACTGAAAAAAATTTTTTACACTCAAAAAAATTTTTACACTCAAAAAAATTTTAAAATTAACTGGAAACAAGGTTTAAATCCACTCCTGTTCTTTCAGATGCTGTTTCTGGATCTGAAAAGAATCTTCGTGCGGTATTGCCATCATTTGTATTGCCTGACCCTTGTTTTGGCTGATCTATAATCAATCCAATTTTGCGATATTCATCTTGAACATGTTTTTTTTTTAACTTCGTAACTCTTTGTTGGTTTCATTGTTTCTTATGGATCCTGAAGACCCGAAATCCAAATCATAACTGATTTTTAGCATATGTTCCATAAGAGGTATTTTTGCATGTAGTGGTGATAATCCAAATTCATATGCATCAGTATTATCTCTTGATTTTGTCGGAACTTGGTTTAATTGGGATGATGCTGCTTGGCATATAATGCAGCTGGAGGCAGCCTTCGTGTTAGTCAAAGCTTGACCTACTTTTCCATCTATCATTGCAAGGACTATTTGGTATCTTACTTCAATTTGCTGCCCATCTAACTGTAATTGTAATGGCTAATGGTAGTGTTGCAATTTGGGCCTTGATATCACTAATTTCTTTGTTAATGGCATCACGAGTTTCTTCTTTGAATTCAAATTTGATTGGCCTGCAGTATTTCGTAGAAGATGGTGTCTCATTTTTCCAAATATCCATTGTTTGCATTGTACTAGTCGAAGGCTCTGAATCTTCCAAAATCTTTTTCAATCGCAATGGTACAATTGATACCATGAACATATCCGAGTCCGAAATATTTTCACATACAAATTGTTTGTATTGGTTATGTCCCGAAGAATCATCAAATCCCCACTTGCAAAAAAGAATTAGCTTTGTGTTTCCATATTTCTTTAACGCATTTCCTGGTATTGATTGTAGCAAGCGTTCGGCTGTGTGATCAAGTAGAGATTGTAGTTGTACCTCTGCCGAAATTGGTGTGTTTGGTTAGTATCCTTTGATGGAAAACAGTCCATTTTAGTAGCAGTTATGTGATGATATGCTGGATAGATATTTGAGCCATTTCAATCGCACGCAATCTGAGCTTAATATATTGCTGTTTTGTTAATTTCAAATCCAGAAATAAGGCTAATGCCTCCTCATTTGTGCACTGTTTTACATCGCTCGGAGTTGGTATACTTTTAAGAATTCGTTTTGTTCTCACTGGACTAGCTTTAATAACTTTTTCAATGATATCCACTTTTGTTAATTGGTTCTGTGATCGTAATTGATGTAGGAAAGATTCTTTTATATTTGTACAACCAATTGCATCGTTAACATCTTTAAGTTTCCGCCTCTTAGATCTATCGCTGCAGTTGTCCAATGATTTGCGTGGTTTTCCAACCTTATCTTGCTTTGCTGTTTCTGCAGCGACCACTTCTAACCACTTTCCACTTTTTATATAAAACTTTTGTTTACTGTAGCTAACTTCTTTGTAGCGTTTTTTTAGTACTTATACAAAATTAGATAATTGTTCTTGTATTTCGGTGCTACACGAATTTAAGTTTAATTTTATTTTAACGTAAGTAAGAACATCTTCCTGGTTTTTATTTCTAAAATACTGTTCGGCCAGTTCTTTATAACCGAAGCTCTCCATATTTTTCTGAATATTTTTATTTGAGTCTGTTATGATTTATCACTTGCAAATATACGTACGTACACGTAAAGGATTAACTTATTGTGTAATCCCTTATTGAATCCGTAGTTTTATATATTTTTATATACATGTTATTCAATCTTCAATTTCATAGCAGGTAGTACTTAAATTGAACAAAACTGCACGTGTTATCCAGACCTTAATATCAGGTAAAACTAATTAGTATCTCGCCAATATGGGGTTCTTTTTATCTTTAGTCGTTTAATGTCGCGATTATTATTATAAAATTGTTTATGACTTTGGCTGACCCTAACAGTTATATTAGAAAGAGATCATATGTTTACTGTAGAACCTATTGTGATATTTTTATTACTGATTTTTTGCTGATCAAGACAAAGCCATAAAACCCTTTCGCAGGTATTATATTTAATTATTTTAGTTTTAGGTAGTCTAAAGTAAAAAACATAAACCTTCAGGCAAAAAAGTGAAAATTTAATACACCATTGTATACGAGTAATTATAGGGCTGTTTATATTAGAGTAATTTGATTTTTTTTGGAGTAATTTTATTAAAATTAAAAAAGTGTTCTACCGGCGGGTCGTGGCGGGTGCAAAAGTATATATGGGGTGAAAGAAGACACCTTCGCCTTTCTTCGGGTGGTATACGTTTCTTGTTCCCTTTTGTTCCCTAGAAGTTCTATTCCACTAAAGTTTAAATTTTAGAAAAATATAGTAGTTTCATAAATATTTCATAACACCTCTAATATTAAACGCTAGAGCGGTAACCACTTACAACAACTAAAGACTATAATCCTACCAATATTATAAAAAAGAGCGCAGGCCATTATCGATGATAGCTTGCGAGTAGTGACCATTTATTTTTGACAAAAAACTGATAAAAAACACCTTTTACTGAAATAACAAAAAACAGTTGAGTTTGACAGCATGCCACGCCCACAATTATCAATAGTTTAACCTAATTTTTTGGCTACCTTAATATGGATATATTAGCTCCAAAATGGCGTAAAAATTTTAAAAATCGGTGACAAAAAAAAATTTGACTTTTGGCCAATGAAAAACGATTTTCAGCCACTGTGCGTCGTTCCTTTCAGAAGCATAGGGTCTCTTCATATTATTTGAGGTTTCGTTAATCGAAAATTTTCAGATAAGCAGATGATTATCCTACTGTATCCTGTTCTGATGATGGGGCTGCCATCTAAGCCAAAAGAACGGCTGAGTGTAAAACACATTCATATAGCGAACCGATTAATATAAGAGCAGACGAGTGATTGCAGCCGCCCCTATTAGGGGGCGACTAGGGACAGACGCTGCACCTGGCTCTCACAGTACGTCGATGTTTGACGGGTGTCAAAAACATCACCCAGGGACCACCACGTGGATGTTTGTGAGTCGACTTGAAGTATAATTGATAAGGATCACCCTGTATTCACCAAATAGAATTAATCAGAGGTTTTGCCCTATCATTATAACCACTAGTCAGTCCTTAAAAACTTTTAATGTACAAAAAAAGTCTTAAAAATTTATTAATTCAGCACAAGGTTTTGACATAAAGATATGAGGTTGAATGTTTTCAAACTGCTTAAAGTTCACTAACGATTCAGTTTAGCGGCCAATGAAATTTCGGCATATAAACCGCTAAAGCCGCAACAAACAATAAATAAATTGATTAATGATATATAAATTTATAATTAGTTGTTTTTTAATATATTTACATATGTCTTATTTAATAATCGAACTTTAGGTATTTTTATAAAAAAAATCCTTTAATTAATATTTCGAGGTCTCTTGTAGGCCTCTTCTTCATTAACATTTTTTGTAATATATTTTTCCTAAAGAAAATTTAATTAAATAAATTTGTTTATTTATTTACTTTTTATAAAAAGACCTAAACTAAAGCTCATTAATTAAATAAGATATATTGAAACAAAAAGATTGAAAAAAATAGTATTAATTAATTTAATAGTTTCTTTGTTTTTCAACAGAAACAAATGTACGATTGAGTTTTGTTAGCTTAATTTTATTCAATGACAAGAGCCTGTGCTACAACAATAATTAATAAAATGTGCGCAAAGTAATGTCATAATTTTGATTGGCTGCCATTTTCGCAGATGGCGCCAAATATCACTATTCTTTAACGTTTATGATGTAGATAGAGAATTAGTTGTAAACAAGCCATGGAGGGATACACACCTCAAGGACGGGGAATTGTTGTTGCTTCTTATTTGACAAATTTCGTTCTTAAACTTGGTGCAGGAAGAGGATGATTTCGTATCAAAAATCATAATTAGCGTTAAAGCCCATTTTCACTCAAGTGGTTATGTTAACAAACAAAAATTTCCGTTTCTGGGGCACAGATAACCCAAGTGAAGAGCATCTCCTCAAAATAACTGTTTGGTGCCACATTTGCAATGAAAAAGTGATTGGCCCCTACTTTTTTTAAGACATCGATGGCACTACCGTAATAGTAAATGGCGAGCGTTACAGAGAGATGCTAAACGGGTTTGGTTTTGCCGTAAGTTGCTGCATTGGTTCTTGATAATTTTTTGTTTCAACAGAGCGAAGCAACCACTCACAGCCTGGGGGACGATGGATATTCTGAGACGCCAATTTGCAGGTTGACTGATCTCCCGCTTTAGAGATTTGAAGCGCCAGATCCAACAGCACCGAAATTCTTCTTTTTAAAAATTGTTTAAATCTCACATTTACCGCAACAAATCACGAACCTTGCAAGGCTTGAAAGCTAACTTTGAAGAAGAAATCGCCAATATGGAACCACATGAATCGGGAAGTGGCCAATTGAGAGCTATAATATATCCCAATTAATATCATAAATTTTACACGATGAAATAAACTTTTTATGAAAACAGAGCTCTTTTTTATTTATAACAAATTGGCAGCCAGTTTAAAATATGACATTAATTTTCAGCCTCCTTGTATGTGTAAAGTGAAATTTCTTACAAAATTATAAACTTTTCCCTATTTTAGATAAATGTTTTGCTTATATTTTAATTAAAAAATGTAATCTCCCTTATGTTTGAGTATATCTTTAAAAAATGGTAAATACTTCTTAATTCACTATTTTAGTTCTTTTTTGAATATGAATTATTTCAATTATTTTGTCATATTTGGCGCATATTGTGATGTTATAACGAGCTGGGGGTTCAACAAAATTGAAGTAGGAGGCACAACAATTTCAGCTGGCTGAGGTTTCACACCCATACGTCTTCTTGTGCGTAAGGTATTCGGTACTGATTTCGCTTGTTTTATTATATTCAGGGCCAATGGCTGTTGCTTATGAGCTGCATACTCTGCTTTATGCAAGCGTTGCCTATGCTTATACATATTAGCGCTAGATGAAAATGTTATGGGACAATTGGGGCAAGTGTATAATGCCTCTCCAGTATGTACGGAAATATGCTCCTAGAATACATATTAATAACCAATTTTGCTATTATTTACTTACAAATGCAGAGTGAAAAACGAAAACTTACCCTCAAATCTTGTTCTCGTTTAAATGCCTTCTCACACATGTGACACTTATATTTCCGTTCGCATTCATGGTTCAAATGAATATGTCTTCTTAATGCTCTAGCATTTGTTGACACCTTATTGCAAATCTGACAACGATGTTCCCCGCCGATATTTTCGTGCATAAACTTCATGTGCGTTCTTAAGCCAGATACATTTCGATACCAGGTATTGCATATTTTACACTGTTGTGGTTCTGGTTTTAAATCAGAGTGTTCAGCGTCAACATGTTTGCGCATGCTGGAATTGCAGGAAAATGTTTTACCACACTGATCGCAAATTTTTTGTCTACTTGTATCATGACAATACATGTGCTTTTGTAGTTTCGTTTTGGATGGCCATCTGAACGTTACGATGTCGAAGTAATATAGAGGGAAGTTATATTTATTAAATATATTTATGTATATCAATAAATGTATTATTTTAAATTGAAAATTTCTCTTACCCTAAGTGGCTTTTGTAAAGATGATGTTTATAATGTATGTAGATTTCACCATTTCACAAATGTACATGCATACATATTTTATCCATTTAAATTATAAAATAAACATAACATTGAACGTTTAAGACTCCGACCGCAAATTTTCTAATTTTATACATATATCGTACCCTTAGCGCAAAAAAAGCTTGAGTAACACCTTTTTTAATATTCACTTTAAGAACGCAATGGATAACTTACGATCACTAAAATTAAATCTTAAAATTTTATAATCGTTAGAAGTGGCAAAATCTATTTTGCAATAACCATACAACTTACTGCAAAGGAAGTTAATAAAAAACTTCTCCTGAAAAATTTTGTTTCTCCCTTAAGCCTTTTGGCGGTTCAGGCCAAAATAGGACAAAAATTAAAGTTATATTCATAAAAAATAATACAGTATGTGTTATTATGGGTTTTCTTGTTCTAACCAAGGTTTAAACGTGCAATAAATAAATCATGAACATTTACAAGGACATATTAGATTTTTTGTATTTATTAATTATGCAGGCACAAGTTAAACATATTTCAATTGGTTTTTATTTGTTTTGAAACTTCCAAATAGTATTTTCGTAACTACGATATAAATTGAAATCCCAAAACAAGTAAATGGGTACTTCAATTGCAAACGAGTGCCATTGTTTGTCACCAGAACTCTTTAGTAGTATTTCAGGAATTTTACCTTTATTCAATTTTGAATGAATAATATAAAATTCTCTGAGAAATATCATTTTTTTTTTCATGAAACATTAATTCAACTCTTTTTTTCATGGATGCTAACAATCACGAATTTTTTATACTCACACTCATGCTCGATCATAATAATAATTTGCTAGATATTATGCTTAATCCCACATGATCGAGTCTGATTCATACCTACCAAGTGACCGATGCCTAACTCCACTAGGCACATGTTAGAAACGTCTTTTAAACTACAATAATCCATAGTAGGAACACAGGGTGATGATCTAACAGATCTGCCTAATAGCATTCAAGACGCGTCGGAGAAAAAATTGTTACAAAATATTTTACAAACTTAAGAAATATTTACATCCATTTTCTTTTACAATAGCTAAATATTATCACATGACACCAAAATATAGTTCACATTTATAATATATGAAATAATTTTATATAATTTTTTCTTATAATTTTTTATTTTTTTACGCACCACTCTATTTAAAAAAGGCAGTTAAATGACATTCACTAAAATCACTTTACAATAATAATTTAAATAATTTGTTTTGCTTTCCCGACTTAGCAAAAAATAATTATAGAATACTTGAATGCTGAATCAAAAAGGTGTTAAAGTTGTCGACTATACGTTAAAGGTTAATTTTGTTTTTTAAATAGTTTTATTTTATTAAATCGAAGGTCTGTTTGTTTTGTTTCAAAACAAAATAAACACGTTCTAACATTCTGAAACTTCACTAACGTATCGGATTTTCTTAACACATTCAGAAATTTAATTATAATTTTTACAGCTCTTCTGCCCATTTTAAAATAAGGTTAATAATTAAACACACATACTCGTAAAAAATTAAATATCTTTAGCAAAATAAAATGCCTACGATTTTAAAATAAAAATTGTAACTAAAGTTTCAATATACTCGTTACTGATTTTATACTTTAATTTGTTTTGGAACTTTCATTTAATAAGATTGAAAACAATTTAATTCGCTCAAAGGTAAGTATATGCAACGGCGAGTTCGTAGAGAAGAAAAAGGCTGACAAAAATTGCTTTTATACAATTGGTTTCATTATCAGTTGTCCATAAACCTAATTAATGAGATATGATCCGAATATCTCAATCATAAGTGTGATTTAAAAAATATTTATTAAAAATAATACCTATTAATAATACAATTGATTAAAATTACAAAAAATTATTAAATTGAAATTTTAGACTGGCTCGAGTTCGAGTTATAAACTTTGTCAATTCAGATTAATAATTTTTTGAAATTAGTTTTATTTAGTTGACTATTCCTACTTCTCCCCTAATAAATATTATTTGAAAAAAGTATTAATCTGAATTGATAAATTCAGAAATCAAATTTGAGTCGGATTAAAATTTCGCAAATTAATTCATTAAAAAATAATGATAAGAAAAGAATGATTAAATATTAAACATTTATCAATATTTTTCGGTGTAAGATATAGCTTATTGATATACATATATTATATCGAATGAATGAATTTCTTAATTCGCACACTACATTGATAAGTTTATTTATTTTAAATTTTGCACATGTTTCTCTTTCAACAAGTTTAAAATTGTACCAATTCATATAGTATATGGTATAAATATTTCCTACCCTTAAGTGACCCCAAATAAAAAAAATTTTATCAGCATTATCTCATATTTACAATCTATTTATATATTTAAATAAATAGTTTTTTAAATAAAATAATTTATTTACTTTTTAAATTAAATAATTTATTATATAATGGAATTGAACATTAAAAACAAAAATTTTGTGTAAATAAAACATTATACATTTACATATGTATTTACATATGTAATGTTTTTACGTTTGTTCGCCCGAGTGTACTACATTTCTATTTTAACATTTGTTCAGTGTAATGTCATGTTCGCAAATTTGTTATGATTTAAAACAGTATGAAGAGCATTTGTTGATGGTGGTACAATGGGCATTGGAGTTATCAGATGTGGCGGCGTAGTTTCACCAGGAGAACGTTTTGTTTTAACAAATTTACTACCCTGTTTCGCCTGTTTCATAATATTGGGTGGTATGGGTTTACTTCGATCTGCTTCCCATTCGGCACGATGTAAGCGCTGACGATGTTTATACATATTAGCATTTGAAAAGAAAGTCATCGGGCAATTTGGACAGGTATATAACACTTCTCCAGTGTGAACGGAAGTATGCTCCTAAAAGTATAAATGATGGCAAACATTAAACGTCTTAATTTTTTTTAATTTGTTTTATTACCCTTAAGTCTTGAGCCCTTTTAAAAGCCTTATCACACATGGTACATTGAAATTTTCTAACACACTCATGATTATGATATATATGTCTTTTGAGAGCTCTAGATGTAGATGATACTTTATTGCAAATGTGACAACGATGTTCTGTTTGTACAGACTCGTGTATGTTTTTCATATGTTGTTTTAGACCGGACAAGTGCCTTAACCAAGCACCACAGATTTCGCATTGTTGAGGAATGGGCACTGGTTTGGGTATATCCGAGTGTTCCAGTTCGTGGTGTTTTTTAAGACTGTAGGTACTTTTAAATGTTTTTCCACATTTATCGCATATTACCGTCCGCTGCGGATCATGTACACTGCGCATGTGATCTTTGAGTTTTGTTTCAGTAGGACATCTAGAAGATTATAAGAAAAAAGGTAGAAATTTATTGAAATTTTAAAAAATATCATTGCGACTTACAAAGAGAGTTTGGTTTTTCAGAATCCATAATATGAATTTCTTTTTTTAATCATTTATTTATTAATTTTTTTACGCGATTTTACATTTACTTATCACTTGATAAAGCCATACAGTTTTATCACATTTCAAAAAAGTTGTCAATAGTTCATATAAGGAAAAAATATAATAATAGAAGAAGTCTTGACTCTTGCAATGCATTGGTTAGAGGAAGTAGTGTTTGTTGACAATCGATTTGAAGTTTTCCACGCTAAAGAACGAATATTCTCTGCAATCGAAGTGCAATTCATTATCAACTACAAATGGATTTGATTCTAATAAAGAACGTGTTACTCGTGAAAAAGACTGGGCTTCGGAAACAAGCTCCCCGATTGCATTAGAACACATTCCATTATAGTACTGATAACCATCTCCCGTACGTAATCAATACATGTGAACGTGTTACTCGTGAAAAAGACTTGGTTTCGAAAACAAGTTCCCCGATTCCATTAGAACACATTCCATTATACATAGTACTGATAGAAATCTCCTGTGCGTAATCGATACATGTGAGTTTTTATTCCATTTTATGTCGGATATATAGGTGGTGTAAGTAGTAAGGAGATTAGAGGTAGTGAATTGTTTCTTATACCGTCTTAAAAAACCAAGGTCTTCAATGCTATATGTGAAAGGCTGGGTAAATGCTGATTTCTAAATTCTTCGCAAGATAGATATTCGTCAGAATGGTACAATATATTGAAAAGGTTGGCTAATGGTCATGCTCTGCAGCAAGACCAAGTTCTTTGGCGCACAAATAAGTCGTCCTTTTGCGTGTAAGCTATGTAAGTATATGCGTTTTTCTTTGTAAGCCAGATACTAAAAACTTTCCTTCTAGACCTGACGGCATTTTTACACCATTTTTGAAGCAACACTTCGATCGCGGCTTAATCAAAATTTGCTTTGATGAAATGAAAGTGTTCTTTCATATTTTATCGAGATAAACGTCAAACTTGGTTTATAAAATAGAAGAAGAAAAAATAAGCGAGACAAGTCAATTATAAGTTTTTGCGAAATCATATGAGCAGTAGGAAATTAGTAAAAAATATGTTTATATTTTCCCAAAAATGGCAATTAGTTTACCATGACAAACGTCAAATTCTTTACGAAATAGCAACAACAACAAAAATTACTCAAGCAAAGCAACAATATTTGCGGAAACTGCAAAAGGAGTACTATGAATTTAATAGAAATATATACATACATACTATGTATGTCCATATTTTTCTTAAAAATGTCAAGTAAGCAAAATATGATCTTGAATTTTTAGAACATCCGCCCGTTATTAAATTTCTTTAACAATCGATTGATTCATACAACTTTATATATCTAATAATTTGGTGCTGTTATCAAACGAAAAAGCAAATAATGAAATCGAAGATAAGTTAGAGTGAGTTCATGACTGGTTTTCATCCTCGTTAAAGTCTATTTTCAAATTCTAGTATGAAGATACATACATACGTCATAGAATGACAACTATATCCGACATGTGTGATATGTTTGTTTTTAAAGTTGAATATTGAACATGTCGCACATGAATTCCGCTCGCGGTGACCGCTCATGTTCATATTTCATTCATGTACTGCCATCGTTACCCGAAAAAAACAATGATATGCCTGAACGTATTATCAACACGTACATATTCGCCAAATCAATTTCATGTACGTGTGGTTTTATGTTCTACCATACACGTGCTGCATGACTTGTCAATCAATTATGGTACTGCGCTTAAGAGAAAATAAATAAATAAAAAATCGTTTATCTATACTATTCGATCTTTTACATTATTTACAATTATTCCACCTTGAAGCCTTTTAATTTACATGTTTTATAAGTTTATTAATATACTAATATTTCAATACACTTTTTGCAGCGGTAAAAATATTAATTAATCGAAAAGAAAATATAAAAAATGTATGTGTTTTTCAGGCGAGAAGCAGAAGACCATTTGAGAACCTTCTGAAATTTTAATTTGCTGAAAACGATTTATCAAATATGCTTCTGAGATAAAAATCGGTAAAATTGTAAATTAGGTCCAACCTTTTATCATAAAAATAAACAGTTTTGAAATCACAGTTCTGTCAGTCAACAGGTTCATGTGTGAACAAGTTTAGTTCCGTAAATACGTATATGTATATATTTTTTTCTCTTCATGCGAAATGCAACACCAATGTGAATCAATATTAAGAAATCCATTACATACATGTACTTTACTAATATATGTTAACACTTAATTTATTGAAAATGTATACATTCATAAAAACAATTTGTGATGCATTTATATAATACATGTGAAACCTATAAAAAAATTAAATAAGTAATAATTTTAATAAACATTCTTAAAGCTGATACAAAATGAATGTCGACGATTAGCACTATTTAAATTATTTTGTGTAATATTTCTGATTTTTATTACATTTTATATCAACTTTTATATATAGTCTAGTGCACACTTGCCTAGATTTCGATAGTTTCTGGATACCGATTATTTCAACAGAATCTGATTATTATAACGAATGTGGTCCATATTAAAATAAATACAGCTGTCTTTGATTCTTTTAATCTTTACTTAATGAGAAACTCAAAATTTCTAATATTGGGTGATAGTTTTAAAATCCACCGATAATGTTATCTTATTATACCAATAAAAATAGTTCTTATTGCACTGCAGTTTTCTTTTCGTGCATGTAAATAAATTTTAATAGGCCACTTAAGGTAGGGAATTCTTTACGAGACGTTTTTGATTTTATACTTTATTTGATTTGTTACATAATAAAAAATTGTACTCACTTTTTCTTACATTCTGGACATTCGAATTTGAATTCTTCCCGTGGTACATGTTTTGCTACCATGTGATGTTCGAATGAAGCTTTGGATGAAAATGTTTTTGAGCATTTTTCACACTGGAACGTTTTCTTGTATTTCGATGGGGGAGGGTTAGGTAAATGAGTTTGTTCGTGGATTTCTAGTTGAGTAGAATCGCGACAGACTTTATCACATGTTTTGCATTTAAAATGTTCAGGATTGTAATGAACTAGTATGTGTTCTGCTAAAAATTTGCGGGTTGCAAATCTACGACCACAACATTCTACAAAACCATGGTCATCGTTGTGGTCTAAACGGAAATGTGCTCGCATTTCACCAAATGTGTGAACTAATAGTTCACATTTAGGACAACGTATTTTTTCAAAGAATTTTGTAATTATGGAATCATATTCAGCCTGCTGGGCTTGGCGTGCCTCAATTTCTTCTCGGCTCATGCGTTTTGGTTCAACCGAAGATTTTTCTCTTTTTTTATATTTTTTAGGAACATTTCGTTCTTTTTTCATAATAACAGCAAATTTTTCTCCCTTCTTTTGAGCTTCACCCCATTCCGAGCCATCAGATTCTTCTTCTTCTGATTCAGAGTTAGAGGATGTATCAGAGTCCTTAGTGTAATTATTATCGTTATCATCATCGTAGTCATCTTGTGCATAGGCATCATTGTCATCGAAGTGGTCTGGTGCAATGACAAAATCATTCGAGTTTTGTTCTTCTGTAGGATTTTCTGTTTTAATTTTTGGCTCTACTGCAACCGCGGATGCCAATTGTGCAGATGAACAAGACGGCTGATCTTCTGCATCCTTTTCGCTTTTTATTTCCGCATCCGCTGTCTGAAGCGACTGATGTTTCTTCATGCGTTTTATACGAGGTGTAATTACTTTTGCTTTTTCCGCATCTGATTTCCTGGGCCTACCCCTTTTTTTATTGTTACCTTCATCTTTATCAAGTGAATTTGAAAGCACTGGTTCAAAAGAACTAGAAACATTTAAATCATCCCTCTTGAGATCTTCATTTGAACCGAAAACATCTACGGTTCTATCCGCAACGGGAGATTGTTCCTTTTTAATACGTTTTGTCGATATCTTAGGACTTTGTTCTCTTCCTGGCGGTCTTCCACGCCGACTTGTTCTCGTACCTCTTTCGGGTACATTTGCAGTCTCTAATATTTCTATTTGTGGCAACAGATCCAAATCATGTACTTCAACTTTCACTTCTGGGTCGAATATAGAATCACTAATACCATTGTCACCCATAATGGGATCTTGAGCCGTAGAAGGGTCATCTTCGGACTTAAGCATAACATCCTGAGGTAGAGGATCGTCCAGTTCTATTGTTTTAACTCTTATATGTTTGTGAACTTCCTCTACTCTTTGATATAGTATGTGGAAATCTCTTACCACTTCCCAACATGTCATACATATTTGTTGTACATCTTCACAGTTAGTGTTAATCTAGATACAGAAAATAATAGTGCAAATTTTAATCACAGACTATATTTTTTCTGTACACTTACATACCTTTAACCAAAAATGTTTGTTTATAATCGCACTTATATCTAGGCGCAAGCCTTCCTCTCCGAAAATTTCTAAAAATTTTGGACCCGGTATTGTTGGATTTTCCAAACAAAGTAGGCATTTAACCACCATGTTTTTTTCTTCTTGAGTGGCTTCGATTTTTCGTTTTTGTTTTGTAATTTCTATATATATTATTATCAAGCAAATCGTAACAACTTAAAAACACAATTATTTTATAAACATTTTATTCAATATTTTTAATTAACTTATATGATATAACTATTGAATTATATAGAATAGTTTATTAAACTTTGCAAAAAAAAACTGCACAAAACCATTCCTCTCTTGACGCTACACAATAGAGTTGTAAGAAAATAGAGATGAGTACCCGGGTACGCAGTACTCATCGCTTCACTTCTACTGCTTGTTAATCTCTACTTAAACCACATATCAAGGCGAATTAGCCTTGCTATATATGTATAACTTAAATAAAAAATGAATCCTGAAATAGGAATAATTTTTCCACACGTTTCAAGAAGTTTGCATTGAAGTTCTAAAAAGCTAGAATCATGTTATGTTGTTAAGTACACATAAAAGTGTTTGAATACCAACCAATATAAGTAATATTATACAGTACTAGGAAAAAAGCTATGATTTTTAACAATAAGTGGGAGCCGTAAATATAATTTCATCGGCTTCGAGCCGTGCACAGCAGATAAAATATGTATGTTAACTTGATACACTTAACATACAGTCGGACTCGACTAAACCGAATTTATATTATTAACTGTTGTTGATGCAATATTTTCTGCCTTCTTTGAAGTTGCAGTTACGTTTACTCGTAAATTTTTTTTTGATAGTCAGGCATGTTCTGCAAATCACTTTTTGTGAAAGTGATTTGAAATCACAAAAAATGTGTTCTGCGCACAAAACTTTTAGAACTGTTGTGATTTGAAACCGGTCAGCTATGTGGCTGGCGATCTGAAATCACTCTTAATTTTGGACGCCTTTTTATAATTAACTCAATAAAAACTCATTAATTGAACGCATTTATTTGTTTTTTATTTATTTTAAGAGTAAAACTGATGATTTTGTACCAAAAAATTAGCTAAAATATAAAAAAAATTGCAGACACTTTCTATTGTAACAAATGTTGTTATTTGCTTTTGTGATTTGAAATTTTCTTTTTGTGATTTGCATTTACTTTTTAGTTGTCAGGTGTTTTTGTTCTTCGAAATACACCAAAGCTTGCCAGAGTAGATAAATATTGCTTTCGACGAGAAATATATTTAATTTTTTTTAACTAAACAAACTATTTCCAATAAAACTCAATTATTTTTGTTAAGTTATATTCAAAATATTTATTAACTATCAATTGTTTGCCTAATTTTAAAAATAATTACTTATAAAGTAGTAGCAAATGGCAACAATAATTATATATTAAGAACAGTGGCAACCACAGATTACTAAATATAACTGTGGTGGCAACTTCGTGTGTATTCTTGAAACTACTTTCTTTTGTTAAATTGATAAATTTATTTTCAAATATATTACTGACAACAATAAAGCCCCAGGCATATCAACTAAATTTTTATTTTAAAAAATATTATGCCCCTATTGCGGTTCACAACTCAACTCAGTTTGGTCGTGTAGAGTCAACCCAACTTATGCACAACCAAACTCATTTTAGTTATTGTGTATCGCAATAACTAAAGTGAGTGTGGTTGTGCATAAGTTGGGTTGACTCTCACACGACCAAACTGAGTTGAGTGGTGAACCGCAATAGGGGCATTAGTTTACGTTCACTTATTATTTTGAGTAAACCTTTATTAATTTTCAATACATAAAAAATTGTCATCAAATGGGGGTTTTCAGCATAAACTAGAACTAGACTCGACAACTTTGTAAACATGCATAAAGTTTGTGTGAAAGGGAGAGCTAATCTAGTTGTTTTTATATAGATATCTCTTCACACAAACTTTATGCACGTTATACAGTTTATGCAAAATATGATTCGGACCCTTTTTATACGTCAAAGTTGAGTACTCTGGTTGAGTACTCTGTGGTTTTCAGACAAGACTAATTTTTAATCCGCACAACTTTTGTTCTTCCCATAAACTACACATAGACCCGACAACTTTGAAAACGTGCATAAAGTTTGTGTGAAAGGGAGAGCTAATCTAGTTGTTTTTATATAGGTATCTCTTCACATACTTTATGCACGTTATACAAAATATATGCAAAATATGATTCGGACCCTTTTTAAACGTCAAAGTTGGGTATTCTGTGTATATTCTGTGGTTCTTCGGTATTCACACTAGACTAATTATGCTGGCATAAAATTGTGTACGTATACAAAGCTTTGTGTGGGTTAGTATTTTCTTTGTTTATTTCGCAGAACCTGTTTTCATAAGTGTGTATGTGTTAGTTTTGTTCTGCTTGTGCGGGGTTGAAGCTGGATGAAAAAATTGTGTCAACCAAAAACCACTCTCTTCACCGAAAATGCCTACAAACTGCGATTTTATGCCAGCACAATTAGTCTTGTGTGAAAAGGCCCAAGCAAAGCAAAACATCAGCCGTTTTCTTGTTTTCGAAAAGGTAAAATCACACCGAAAAGTTAAATTTCTTGTGATTTTCAGAACACCACAAAATCACATTTGTGATTTTGAAATCTTGTGATTTGCAGAACATGCCTGAATACATATATGTATTTCATTTTCTTCTCAGTAATTGCAGCATTTTTATTGGCATGTGTGAATATATACGAATAACAAAACAAAACGAACTGCACGTAAGTACATTAATTCGTGTACTAGTTTTTCTTCGTCTTGCCGCCTTGCTTATAATATAACAATAGATTTTTTATTTAAAATTTTTTATTATTATTATTTTTTAGAATAATATAAAATATTAACGTAATTTACAAAACACACTAGCTACCAGGGTATACAGTGCATTTCAACAAAATAAAAAAAATTCCAGTATATCACGCAATTTAGACGATGATTTAAAATCATGAGTAAACATCACGCCTTTTTTTTTGTTTGTCGAACGGGGCAGAGAAGAAAGCGGGGTAGTAAAAACATCACGATTTCTGTTTTCCATGATGTTTTTTGTAATTCCTTTTACATTTATTTTCGTTATTGTCTGTCATGTTTTATTCTTCTTCTATTGTCAAAGTGTTTAAACAGTGAAATGAAGTGCCAGTATTTCTATACATATACATAGTATGTTTTGTTACATACATGAGTTTTTTAATGTTGTTATTTAATGTACAAATGTATATTATAATTACTTTAAATATTTTGTGAATACTTATGTAATTAGTATTTCAAAAATGACAAAAAATTTTTTATTATTATTTTTCAAATGTAAAAATTTTTTCAATTTATATAAAACAAACAAATAATAAATATCCTGAAGATGGTACTTGATGAGAACCGAAATATCGATAATAATTTAAAATAAAAATTTAAGACCTTAAGCTTAATAAAAAATAAAATAAAGTTTATTAATTAAACAAAAACGGTCAAAAAAATAGAACATAAATTTTGTTTATATTTTGTGGTATACAGATCACTGACATAAAAATGCGAATGAACAATTAAAAAGAATTTACCGATTAAAAACCAACCCTGTAAGAAAAAAATACGCGATGCAAAAATCATGCTATAAATGCAAGAAGATTTCAGTAGTGCGATTCAGTAACTTTTAAAGACTGAATAGTGGTTAAATATAACAACAACTAGTGTGGTTTGCACTAACCATTGGGCGATTCACTAACTTCGTTTTAACATCTTTGTTATAATTTGATATCAAGTGGCATCTCTGTTACAATAAGAGAAAAACACATAGAGGAACAGAAAAAAAACAAAAGAATTTGTGTCGACCAAGCAGTGTATAATAATATATTTTCATGAATTACTTTAATTATGATTAATAAAAGTAAAATTCTATAAGAAAATAATATAAATGACATTGTATATCCAAATATTTTTATAATTTTACGTATTTGCTGCAAAATAACAACTTGCCCTCTTTGCAAAAGAGTACGTGCTTCTACTGAACAGCTGACTTGAATCGTTTCGTTAACCACACAAAAATTACTGCCGTTAAGATAACGCCAGTGAATGTGGTTAAAAATGTTACTGAATAGCAAAACCTTTAATTTTGCTGTTAAAATTTTTAACCAACTCAACAGTCTTTAAATAAAGTTACTGAATCGCACTACAGAAGATGTTTTCAAAGGTAAATAAAAAACATCCACGATGTTTACATCATGGTATAAATTGGGCCTATAACAACTGCTGGCAACTTTTTGCTGATTGATGTCATCACAACTTAGTGAATAAAAAGTTTTTTCAACAAGAAGAATATTGGTTACAATGTGATTCTGAAGCCGAAAATCTTATTTTTTCTTCTTTAGTGTAAAAATCGCAGAATAGACAATAAAAATTATAAAAATGGTATCAAGAAAACTAGAGTACGATTCCTCTTTAGGAGGACCAGTGATCCTGGGTACCCATATGCCCACATATAAATACGCCGCTTCAGCACTAAAAGAACTAAAGGAGTTGGTCAATGCAAATAGGCAAAGTAATTCAAATAAATTGGTCTTTCAAACATTACCCAAACATATGAGACGGCGGGCCATGTCTCATCATCCAAAAAGATTACCTCGAAAATATATTGCCGCTCACATACATCAGATGTCGAAATCTGGTAAACCTCTATTAACCAAGAGACCCTCAAGAAAACACCGAAGAAGACCGCAGAATTTGCTTAAGGAATACTTAAGGAGGCAAAGAAAAAATAAGTGGCTGGAGACACATATTTGGCACGCTAAACGTTTTCACATGATAGAAAGATGGGGCTATAAACTTCCATATGCCAGTTGTGATAAAACATATAGGGCTTGCTATAGAGCCACTGCTAAACACTGCCTACTTCAAGATATTTCATATTATGCATGCCTGGAAATAAAAGCAATATTACATGAGCTATCGGAAGGTTTCAATAAATTAACTAGTAAAGAGTGTGGTTTGTCATTGACAGCTAAAACATATTTAAGTGGTCGTCGAGAGGGCTGTATAGATATGTTCAAAGCTGGAAGTTATCCATATAATTCTTTGGGGAAAACAGTGTTCCTGTGGAAATTTGAACATAACTGTGAACAAAATGACAAAAGAACTTTATGGTTATGGGTTCATCCTGCAGCCTATAATTCAGTTTTAGAAGAAATAGTTAAAGTATTTGATTTAAAACGTGAAACAATCTGTAATGACTCTTTGAAACTGAAGCATGACAACCCATCAAAAACAGAAGACAATCTTAAAAGTCACCATGATGTTTCTGATAAAAGAAAAGTCACAGCAAGAAAAGAAAGACGTTTGCAATTTATGACAAAATTTACAACACGCCACAATATTCCTCTATATAAAAATAAAACGGGATCAGTAGAACTTAGGGAGCTGAAGGATACCTTAAATAGGTTTAGGCTAACAGGGCCATTAGCACAAAGCATATTAAATTGTGCATTCAAAATGAAACCTTTGACAGAAGAACTGAAAAAAGAAGTATCTTGGGTTAGAGAAGCTGAACAATATATCCCGAATTTCCTCAATTACCATGCGAAACAAGAACAATTTTGGAACAAATCTCAAAACTGTATTACATCTCCAGCAGAGCTCTTGTCAAACATGGTACTTGGCTTAAATATTGAAGATCCTCGCATTCACAGACCACAAAAAAGGTCTAAAGCGTCTTGTGAACTTAAAATAGAATCCACTCATATGTCCAGCGACATATTAATGGATATACAACCTGAACTTAGTTCTTCATCGCTTTGGTGTGATCAGATTAGAAATCGTATCTCTACTGAAATGTTAAGTACACACGAGTACTGTTCTCTAAGAGCTCAACATGTTGTAGTACCAGGAAAGTCATGTAAATTCGAGGATACTATGCAGCCTGTTCCTATACTATTGATACAACGACCAGGCTGCCAAAATGCCAGCTACGAACGTTTGGGGTACGGCTGTGGTTGGGATGTAATTGCTCCTGCTGGTTATGGTATGCCAATTTGGTTGTCTTTAATTATGTGGGGTGCTAGACCGGGAGGCATACGAGAATCAAATTCAATAGCTAGAGAAATGGGAACCGAGGAACATCTACCGGACACAGTAGCAGGTAAGGAAAAGAAATCAATATAAAAAATTCATATTTAACAACTTCCCATCGGTATAAAATAATTTTGAAGTGTGTATTAGGAGAGAATATACCTGACATTTTCATTACAGTAAATGTAATAAATTTTATATCTCGACTGGTGTTTTATTCAACATCTTATTTATATCTAAGTAATTGTAAAAATCTAATTTATATCGTGTTAAGCTATTTTTTTGTAAGCTAAATGGGCCTATATTTTATAATATAATAAAAACAACGTTTTGTTACATTTTCTTCCCAACGTTTCGTCAATTATTTGTTGACTTCTTCAGGGGAATCTATTTATTACAAAGAAAACCTTTGGTTACACACAATTTTTACACATGTATGTTTTTAATTGTTGTCATAATTATAAATTAGAAAATATTTTCTAATTTATAATTATGACAACAATTACAACATACATGTGTAAAAATTGTGTATAACCAAAGGTTTTCTTTGTAATAAGCAGATTTCTCTGAAGAAGCCAACAAATAATTGACGAAACGTTGGGAAGAAAATGTAACAAAACGTTGTTTTTATTACATTATAAAATATAGGCCCAATTAGCTTACAAAAAATAGCTTAACACAGAATACCATAAACATTGCATTACTAATTTATATCTTTGTAGGCCTTCATACAGCTTCTGATCGCTATAATGAATTGTTTTCAAAATATTTTCGTTTACCCCCAAATAAACGTTGCAATTATCGTAAACTTGCTATCGTATCGCCATTCCGTATACCATTCCAACAATTAGTTCGTGATTGGAGTTATACAAACTCATCCCAAATTGAAGAAAATCAAGGGTTCTTTGTGCTAAGAGAACGACAAAATCTCCAAAATTTAGCTGATTGTGTAAAGAAGTGTAACTTGTACAAATTTCCAAGTAACCCTTCAACACATTGTTTAATACAAGTGAAAGTGACTATGAAGTCAAGAGGAAGTCCAAAGGATTTTTCACTTATATGTTTGCCAACTAAGAAAGATTTAAAGAAAAATCTTAAACAAATTAAATTAAACAATCGCGATCCTGTATATGTCGAACCTTTACTAGCTGATCCCAATGAAAAAGCAAGATATCAATTACGTGTACACCACAAAAAAATGCTGAAACGTCTAAGAGCAAAAAGGGTTAGGGAGAAGCGAAAGAAACAGGTAAGAAGTGGTTCAAACAAATTATTTAAAAGTGACTCAAATGTTTTTGTTCTTTTCTGTCTCTTTGCTTAGGAAACCAGCTGCTCTAAAGTTTATATAAGAAACGCAGGTACATCGGCTTTATGTTTGGAACATTTTAAAAAAATGTGTAATTTATGGCTTCCACAAGATACCTCGGCTCTATTTAGTATACGTAAACAAGGAACTCGTGATTGTTTTGGTTACGTATCATTTGCAAATTTTAGCTTAACTGAAGGTACAATGGGTGCGATTGGCTATATTACAATGGAAGGTATAAAACAATTAATTAAGTTATGCCAGCAATGTCAATTAAAACAGACTGTATGTTTAATACGCTCTAATAATAGTCGATATTATCGATTTGCTAGAATTCAAATTAATTTACAAGTTTAATAAAATCAAAATAATATATTTTAATCTTTTAATACCTATATACAAATTTTTTATGTTCAAAGGCACAGGTTACTCAGCCGGTTCTGTTGTTGTAGGGGGTTTAAAATAAGGTGGCAATTTACCAGAATATCTTTTACGTGATGTCTCCTCCCATTCTTTAGGATGAACCCTCTTTCGATGATGGTGCATGTTTGCGTTAGAATTAAATGTTTTCGGACACCAAGGGCAGGTATATAGTGTCGTTCCGGTGTGTGAAGCCATATGGTCCTAAATAATAAACAAATAAAGTTCATAACAAAACTTTGTAAGAGAATCTTACTTTTAGTGATGGAGCCCTCTTAAAAGTCTTGTCGCATATAGTGCACTTGTAATTATGACCCCTTTCGTGCGTGAACTGAACATGAAGCTTATGGGCTCTAAGACTGGGTGAAGTTTTCGAACATATTGGGCAAGTGTACGATTTCTGTCCACCTATGGGATGAATTATCTCTTTGTGACGTTTCAGGGCTTTGTTATCTGTTAAAAGTAAGCCACATACATCACAGCCCACGGGATCAGTTTTTCCCTCGTGCTGCAGCATGTGGCGCTTAAAAACATCTTTGTTTCGTATACATTTCCCGCAAGTTTCGCAGATTTTAACATACTTCTTTAGGTGAGTCGTGGTATAATGGGTGTTTAGCATATAGTTCGAAGCAAATCTATTTGGGAATTTAAACATATTACATTTAAAATTTATTATAATTCGTATATATAATTTTATTTATCCAAAAAAAAAACTCAATATTCATAATGATCTTTCAGGAAGAATTGCAAATACAGCTTGTGGTCAATCTTTAAAAAAAGTTCACACTATTTCTGAAAATCAATTCGAAAATTCTCACGTGAGTCTTAATATGATTATTTTCTTGTCAACCTGAATATCTCTACTTTAAGTCAAAACGTTCGAGTTCATTGGCGAAAAAGTAATAATTCCAAAAGAACATTTTTAAAACCTTGTTTTAGACCTGATTTGTTTATATATATATTTTTTTATTTTAATGTGTGCATAAATTAACATGCTTTTTATAAAATACTAATACTAAAAATCAGCTCGTGTATAGATAAAGTCGTATAATGGATTTCATTTCAATTGCCATTATGAATGGGTTCATGAAATTGCTTTTTCCTCCGGCGGAGTTAGTTTGAGTTTCTTATGGATGTTGCATGATGTAAAACCAATATTTCATTTATTTTTAAATAAACAAGATAGAAGTTTTGTGCCATGCAACACAAATGATTCTTTTAACTTTTTGTAAAATTTTTCTGTAAGAGTAACGTTTCTAGTTGAAACTTGGTTATAACGAAAACCCAATATTTTAAGTTAATAAACACAAAATGCTCTTTCAACAAGAGTCGAACCTGGAACATTCGGACTACTAATCTAGTACACTACTTACTAGTCTAGGAAGGCATCGATTTAGCAAATCGAAAAACAAATTGAGAAATGTGATAAGCTTCTTATGGCTATATTAGTCTGCTTGCGTAAGACAAATTTTTAATACGAAAATGGATTTTTGAATTTGTTTACCTTTCTTTATTACATGGTAGGATATGTCACTGGTAATGTAGCTATTATAAAACTATCGTTTTCAAGTAGTGTGATCAATTTTGATCGACTTCAAGGACTATTTTTATCATTCTTGAAAGTAAAGTCCTTAATCTTATTAAGGGCTAGTTTAAAGTATAAAGATACACAAATTATATTTGTTAGTTAACTTAAAATTAACTTAACTAATAATATAGGCTTGACCAGGCCAGTCGATTTAAAAATAAAAATACTATTTTGGAAGAGAAAAATTTTATGAATGGATTAATAGTATTATTGTGTACTTTTACTTTATTTTTTGATTAAGTTGAACTAACTTAAATTAAGAAGTAAAAACCTAGCCCAAGTAAATAAAAAAAAAAAAATATATATATATATATATATATATATATATATATATATATATATATATATATATATATATATATATATATATATATATATATATAACGTAATTTAAGAACTTTGTATTCTCGAAATCGATCGAAATTCATTAAGGCTATGTGCTATTATTAGTGTTATTTTTCCTACTCTAATCGATTGATTTCCATCTTCGTGCTCGAAAAATTAAATGTAATTTGTAACAAACCGAACCAGCACATGGCACTCTTTAAGCTACGCATTCCCTTTACAATTCGATTCCTTACACGACTCTATGAATACGATTAATATATAACAGAAAACATACTTTTTACCACATTCAGAACATGTAAATGGTTTTTCTTCCTCCGATACATGTATCATTTTATGTCTATTTAAAACTCCCAATATTAAAAATCCTTTTCCGCAGATTTCACAACGGTGATTTTTTCCATTATTGATTTCGTGGGTTTTAATATGTAACATTAGACGACGTCTATCTTCCATAACTGCATCGCATTTACTACATTTGAAATAGTTCGGATTCAAATGATAACGTACATGATCGATTAAAATACTTCGCCTGTAAAATTTTTTATTACAACATTGTATATAACCACGTTCCGTGTGATGTTCTTCGAAATGTTTGCGAACTTTATAAAATGTTTCCAAAGGAATATCGCATAAAAAACAAGTGATTTTAAAATTTTCTTTTAAAAATTTGTCTTCTGCATTGCTTATAGTTTTTGATGGAGATGCACTTGATTTTACTTCAATCCTATTCGTGGTTTCCTCATCGGATTTGTTACTAGAGCTACTAAGTTTATCGACAGAAAAATTGGAATCTTCTGGTGCAATTTTGAAATCGTTTTTATTTTTAATTTCTAAATTTTTTACTTGACCTGCAGTATTTACGGTAGAAATTTCAATTTCTTTTAGAGGACTTTCTTTAACTTTGGGCTTTTTAGTTTCAGTTGAAGAGCCTATCGCCATGTTTACATCATGAGGTAAATGTTCTACTTTACCTTTCTTGTACTTCTTAGTTTTACTTAAAGTAGCTTTTAACACGTTAGTGTTATTGCTTGCATCCCTACGTGGCCGTCCTCGTTTACGTGTTTTCAATAATGAGTTATCGCTAAATGATTCATCATTTAATTCAATTTTTAACATTGGTTTCTGTTCCTCTATCATATTATTTTTCCACCGATTATCACTTGGACCACTTTCATTCAAAATATCTTTTGATTCGTCGACTAGGTTTTCCAATAACAAATCGATTGGATTTTCATCCAATTCAATTTCTTTTAGAGGACTTTCTTTGACTTTGCGCTTTTTAGTTTTACTTGAAGAGCCTATCGACATGTCTACATCGTGAGGTAAATGTTCTACTTTACCTTTCTTGTACTTAGTTTTACTTAAAGTAGTTTTTAACACGTTAGTGTCATTGCTTGCATCCCTACGTGGGCGTCCTCGTTTACGTGTTTTCAATAATGGGTTATCGCTAAATGATTCATCATTTAATTCAATTTTTAACATTGGTTTCTGTTCCTCTTTCATATTATTTTTGGACTGATTATCACTTGGAGCACTTTCATTTAAAATATCTTCTGATCCGTCGACTAGGTTTTCCAATAACAAGTCGATTGGATTTTCATCCAATTCATTTATTGGACTTTCTATTTTTTCATTGATTGAGTTCCCCCCACTATTGGAAGGAATTACCTCTTTTTCTACCACATTAGTTGTGAGTATTCCGAGATTCCTATGACCTTCCTCTATCCGCGTATAAAATTTGTGGAAATCAAATAATTCTGTCCAACAAGTTGTGCATATCCACGAATTGGCCGTGACGTGATTCTATTATTTATTCATGTATATTTATGTTTATATGAATCAATAAAAAAAATTGTCAACTGCGTTCATTAACTTACCATGGACCATAAATACTTTTTTAAGACATAATTTACATTTAATTCATTCCATTTGTTGGAGTTTATTAAAATTGTGCCTTCAAACTCCTGCTTCAATCCCAGACAGAGCAGACAACCATCCATACCGCAATGTTTTGTTAATTTATTTTTAAATTCTGACGGATGTAAATTAAGAGTTTTGCGATTTTTAGATACAAAAACTTTGCTTTCTGTGTGCCAAACTGGGCAAGTGCAGTTAATCGAATAATCTTAAATGCAATGTATTCAAACTACATTGATATCATTAGTTAGGTACATTCAATCCCAACTGATGGTTGTCCATCAGTTGGGATTGAATTGTGACATCAAACTTGATGTCAAGCGAATTGCTATTAACCATATAAATTTTTTTCAAAGCGAATTAACTTTAGCAGGTGGTATTAATAGAACTGGAGGCTATTCAAGCAAAATACACACGAAAGCGAGCTCAGTCGCCGATAACACCTCCTTTCAATAATGCTTCTTGATTTTTCTGGAGTCTTGAGTTCGACGGTCGATTTCTCAGAGAATTCGGTTCGTAAACTCATTAAGCTTATAGATCAGGGTCTGTGCATGCAGCAACCAATGTAATATAAAAACTATTTCGCTTGTTTCTTTGTTTATTATAGAGAGTTTGACAATCATATTACCTATGACCTGGGGTGTATTAGTGAGACTTGCATAAGTATCAACGCACATTATTTACTTTATTCTTAACAATTCAATTCATTTTACATACATAAGTATTTATATACACTGACGGACTAAACTACTCACACAGCATGTACTTGCATATAAAATCCGTTATATTTTTGAAATGAAAGGAGTTAGCCCAGCACAATATTTAACAAAATTATTTATTTACTTCTTAGTTATTTAAATGTAAAGAAATACTAATCCTAAGTAGATTATATAATTAGAAAAACAAATAAAAAGTAATTCAGGCCACAATTATGAGGGACGCGCGTCCGCAGGGTGATCGCGGAGCGCGAGTTACATGTGTAATCCCACATGTTCAACCAGCCCTCGTGGATTTGGATTCAATAATTGCAAAATATACTAAAACTTAAAAAAAAATAAAGTCAAAGAACTTTGACTTTATTTTTAAGTAAAAATACTATTTAAGCAATTAAACAAAATTGCCTCTTTTTATTTGATTCCCCTTTTCTGTTTCGTAAGAATTTAAGGTCAATGATATTTTTTCCATTCATCGAAATTTGAATGAAAATTTAAACCATTAATAAAAATTTGTGAATTTTGTTGAGGAGCTTTTTTTTTGGACGACTTCCTTTATTCTTCTTGGCATTGAATAAACTAAATTTTTAGTAACATCTGACCCTATACTTTGCCATTCTTGCAGTAGAATTTCTTTCAGTTGACCCTTACTGGTAATGTGGTGCTTTCCGATACGTCTACCTAATTCATCCCAAAGATGTTCAATTGGATTCATATCCGGGGATTGCGGTGGAGTAGGAAGTATGTGGGGAACGTGATGAATTATCCACATTCGAACGTCATTGGCTGTGTGTTTTGGGTCGTTGTCGTGCTGAAAGTAAAAATTGCCCCCAAGGCCTAATTTTTCGGCGCTTTGCAGCAGGTTATCTTTCAAAATGTTAAGGTAAACAATTTTGTCCATTTTTCCGTCGATAAAAACTAAGTTACCAACGCCTGCTGCAGCCATACATCCCCACACCATGACTCCTCCACCACCATGCTTGACCGTACTTACTACATTGTTTTTTGCCAATTCTGTATTTGGCTTTCTCCAAACACGTGCTCTACCATCGGACTGAAAAATATTGAATTTGCTCTCGTCGGAGAATAATACGCCTTCCCAGAAGTTTTCATCTTTATTTATATATTCTTTTGCAAAATTTAAACGTTTTGATTTATTCACCTTGCTTATGAGCGGTTTTTTCCTTGCAACACGGGAGCTATAACCGGCACGGTGTAGAGTTCTGCGCACAGTTTTTGCATGGATTGTTTTGCCCGTCTCCTCTAAATATTCTGCAGCTATTTCGGTGGATGTTGTTTTTGGATTCTCATTTATTTTTCTGACGATTTGGGTTTCTTCTCTTGGGCTCAGCTTACGAGGCCGACCAGTGCGGCGAGAACTTTTGAAATCTAAACACTCTTTAAATCTTTTAATGATGCTGGCTACAGTGAATCGGCTTCTTTTAATTATATTTCCAATTTCTGTATACGATTTATTTTGTTTATGCATATCTAACACAATTTTTCTTTCTGCTTCCGTTGATTCCAATTGTTTACGGCCCATTTTTAGAAATTTCACTCCACAAAAATTATTTATTTTATATTAAAACAAAACAAATGGTTTATAACGGCACTTTTAACATTCCAGCAAGTGTTGCCATATAAAAATTCGTAGACATATTTTATGTTTAATTTAAATACCAAAAATGCAACTGTGTGAATACTTAAGTCCCCCCAGAAATATCATTTCAAATACTTAATTCCTTCCTTCCAGTAATTTACCATACTTAGGACTAATTTTTCTAAATATTCAAATACATAATAAGTAAAGAAACAATTTTGCTGAATATTGTGTTGGGCTAATTCTTTTCATTTAAAAAATATGAAAGATATTAAATGGAAATACATGCTGTGTGAATAGTTTAGTCCGTCAGTGTATGTATGTATTACTTATTTATACGAAGAAATAGGCGTGAGGAAAATTTTCTGGAAACGAAAACCACATCTTTCTTTTAAGTTTCCGAAAAGTTTTTGTGTTGTGCATTTCTGGAATCAGCCATGTTTTAACAACTTTACGACAGTAAGGCGTGGCTTGGTTATTAAACTTTGTTGACCATTTAGGAAGTTCATACCAAAAACGTTATGTTAATATAACTTGATACATTGGAAGTTAATTTTATGAGCGAACAAGTGAACTTCTTTCATTCAGAACACGAGGATATGTAGTTTAATGTATTAGTTTTCTGTCTAGTACACAATTTGAAATTTTCAAAGTTAAGGGCAAGTCATATTAATAAGGTATGTATGTATATACTACAGCCGAAATAGTAGTTACGTTGATCGAATTACTTTGGCATACGATTGTTACAGTTGTATTAGAAAGAAAATTTTTTGAAATTAAATATGTATGTACGTAAGTATGTACATACATACTTATGTATTTATGTAAGTGCTTAGAACGGAAAGGAAATATGAAATTCATACATGCACACGAAGCCATTGACGTATGACTATTTTCGAACATTTAATCTTTAATAATAATTTAAAATAACGGGTTTGAAATATGTGATACTTAAGATCTTTATATAATGCAATTATATGTTCATGAAGTCAGCGGGTTGTATTATAGTTGGTGGCTTATAATTAGGCGGTAAATTTCCAGAATATCTTTTTCGAGATGCTTCTTCGTACTCCCTAGGGTGTACCTTTTTGCGGTGGTTATGCATGTTTGCATTGGAATTAAATGTTTTAGGACACCAAGGACAGGTATATAAAATCGTGCCAGTGTGTGAAGCCATATGTTCCTGAAAAGAGAGTAAGAAACATTTTGTGGAGTTTATACATTGAGAAAATTTAAGCAAATTTAAAGAATTTTAACTTAATGATGCAAAAAAATTTTTACATACACTTGTACACGCATATTTATATTTGTACAAATACACATACATACATATCGTATATGTACAAACAGATAATTATGAAAATAATTGAAATTTGCTTTCTGCGTTTTACCTTTAATGTTGGAGCTCTTTTAAATGCCTTGTCACATATTGTGCATTTATAATCGTAACCCATCACATGTTTGTACTGCACATGCCTTTTATGAGCTCTAAGATTAGGTGATGTTTTTGAACATATTGAGCAAGTGTATTCATGTTGTCCACCTACAGGATGAAGTATATCTTTGTGACGTTTGAGTGTTTTTTTACCCGTTAAAACCAGACCACATATATCACAATTTACGGAAGGAGGTGTTTTTCCTTCATGTTGGAGCATATGACGTTCAAAAACATCTTTACATCGCATAGATTTCCCACATATATCGCAGATTTTAGCATACTTTTTCAGGTGAACCGACCGATAGTGGTTAGAGAGCAAATAGTTCGAAGCAAAACTATTTGGGAATTAAACATAATTAATATATTTCAAATTTATTGTAATTTCGTATATAATTTTAATTAACTAAAAATCTCAATATTCATAAAGATCTTTTAGGCCGAATTGCAAATAAAACTCGTAGTAGAAATTAGAAAAAGATTACAATTATTTTCTGATAATCAATTCGAAAATCCTTAGGTGAGTCTTAATAGAAAAAACCGTTTATTATTTCTTTCTCATCAACTTGCATTATCTCTATTTCAGTTCAAAACGACGTTCGAGTTTATAAGCAAAAAAGTAATAATTCCGAAAGAAAATTGTAAAATCTGTCTTTTTTAAACCACCAACCGTTAAACTCTAGCTTTTATTTGAAAACAGAGCTAAAGTCATAAAGAGCACAACCTACTTTAATCGATTCTTAATATGTTACATACATAAAGTAAAACGCTACTAATAATACTAAAAATCAGCTCTTTCATAGAAAACGTCAAGAAATGTGGTTTAAAACGGGATTTCAGTCCAATTGCTTTGTCCTAAATGTATTTGTTTTAAGTTTTGGTTTTTCCTTCCTGCGGAGTTAGTTTGAATTTGTTATGGAAATAAATAAGAAGTTTTGTATCATGCAAAATTTTTCTGGAAGGGTAACATTTATAGTCTAGTACACTTCCTATTAGTTTAGGAAGGCATCGATTTAACAAATAGAAAAATAAATTCTGAGATATGTTATAGGCTTATGTCTTTGGTAATTTAGGATTATAAAACTATCGTTTCGAAGTAGTGTGATTTTGATCAACTTCCATGACTATTCTTGGTTTAATTTTAATTAATCATTATTAAAAACACAGTCCTTAATCTTATCAAGGACTAGTTTCTAGGATAAAGATACACAAATACTCAGCTAACCCAACAGCAAACAATAAAATATTAAAATTAAATAAATTTATGTATTTCTTGGTTAAGTTGAACTAACTTGAACCAAGAAGTAAGGACCTAGTCATAGTATACAAAAAATATATAAACTCGTAATTTAAGAACTTGGCCTGCGCCTTAAGTGTTCTCGAAATCGACCGAAATTCATCCTGTAATGACTATGAGCTATTATCGGTGTTATTTTTCCTACTCTTCATACCATATCACTTTAAAACTATAATTTTTTAAATCAATTGATATCCGTGTGTCTATATATTATCTAGTGACCCAAACTAGTCCAATCTTGGTGTTCCATATATATAGAATATAATTTGTAAGAGCCCGGACAAGCCCATGTACTCTGTAAGCTATACATTCATTTTGCAATTCGATTCCTTACACGACTCTGTGAATACGATAAATATATCATAGAAAACGTACTTTTTACCACATCCAGAACATGTAAATGGTTTTTCTTCCTCTGATAAATGTATCATTTTATGCTTATTTAAAACTCCCAATAATAAAAATCCTTTTCCGCAGATTTCACAACGATGATTTTTTCCATTATTAACTTCGTGAGTTTTAATATGTAACATTAGACGGCGTCTATCTTCCATAACTGCATCGCATTTACTACATTTGAAATAGTTTGGATTCAAATGATAACGTACATGATCGATTAAAATACTTCGCCTGTAAAATTTCTTATTACAACATTGAATATAACCAGGTTCCGTGTGATATTCTTTGAAATGTTTGCGCATTTTATAAAATGTTTCCAAAGGAATATCGCATAAAAAACAAGTGATTTTAAAATTTTCTGTCAAAAATTTGTCTTTTGCATTGCGTATAGCTTTGGATGAAGATGTATTTGATTTTACTTCAAGCATATCCGAGGATTCCTCATCGGATCCGTTGCTAGAGCTACTGTGTTTATCAACAGATAATTTTAAATCTTCTGGTGGAAGTAATAAATCGGTCTCATTTTTAATTTCAAAATTTTTCACTTGGCTTGCGGTGTTTTCGGTAGAAACTTCGATTTCTTTTGAAGGACTTTCTTTGACTTTACGCTTTTTAGTTTTACTTGAAGAGCATATCGACATGTCTACATCGTGTGATAAATCTTCTATTTTACCTTTCTTGTACTTCTTAGTTTGACTTAATGTAGCTTTTGACGTGTTAGTGTCATTGTCTGTATCCCTATGCGGCCTTCCTCGTTTACGTGCTTTCAATAATGAATTATTACCGCTTAATGATTCTTCATTTAATTCAATTTTTAATATGGGTTTCTGTTCATCTATCACATTGCTTTTCCAATGACTATAACTTTGATCAATTTCATTTAAAATATCTTTTGATCCGTCGACTACGTTCTCCAATGACAAGTCGATTGGCTTTTCATCCAATGCACTTATTGGAATTTCTATTTTTTCACTGTTGGAAGGAATTTGGTCTACCTCTACCATATTATTCGTGAGTAATCCGAGATTCCTATGAGCTTCCTCTATGCGGATATAAAATTTGTGGAAATCAAATAATTCTGTCCAACAAGTTGTGCATATCCACGAATTGGCCGTGACGTGATTCTATTATTATTCATGTACATATGTATATTTATGGTCATATATGAATCAATAAAAAAAATTGTCAACTGCGTTCATTAACTTACCATGGGCCATAAATACTTTTTTAAGACATAATTTACATTTAATTCATTCCATTTGTTGGAGTTTATTAAAATTGTGCCTTCAAACTCCTGCTTCAATCCCAGACAGAGCAGACAACCATCCATACCGCAAAGTTTTTCCTTTTTAATTTCTGACGTGAATAAATTAAGATTTTTGCGATTTTTAGACACAAAAACTTTGCTTTCTGCGTTCCAAACTGGGCAAGTGCAGTTAATCAAATAACAAGGCAAATTCATATAATCTGAAATATGGTAGTGCATTCAAAGTACATTGATATCATTAGTTAAGCATGCATATCCAATTCAAGGCAAATTCATATGAATATGCTTTGGTATCAAGGCATATATTCATATAAATATACCTTAATCAAATCCTAGCTGAGGGTCAAGGCAAATTCATACCTTGATATATTTCAAAGCAAATATGCTGTATGAATATGCCTTGCTATAATCCATATAAAAAATTTTCAAGGCGAATTAACCTTAGTTTAATGGTCGAATTCTTAGAGAATTAGGTTCGCAAACCCATTAAGCTTAGAGATCTGGGTATGTGTATGTAGCAACCAAGGTAATAGAGAAACTATTTCGCTTGCTTCTTGTTTATGTGAACAATTTTTTAGTTGATTTCTCCCGTGTATTTCGTGATTATTTTTTATTCAAAAACTTACGCAGCTGATTTTGACAACCAATTTACATATGAAGGCCTATGAAAGCGAAATGGAAAGGTGATCGTACAATATATATGTAGTTTGACATTCATTTTACCTATTACGCCCAGAAGACGAACTCGAGAGAAATTTTCCGGGAACCACACCATTCTTTGTGATTGCATGCGATAATTTTTTAAGAAAAAATACTACATAATGCGATAATGGGGTAATTTTATCACAGACTATAAATTTTATGTTAAAGAACCAAAAAAATTGTGTTGTACAATTCATTAAACTTTGTTGACCAATTAGGAAGTCCATGCCAAAAACGTTATGTTAATATAATTTGATACATTGGAATAATGCATATTCATTGGCCTTTCATTAGATATTCGTTTTTTGGCGAAACAAGGACACTTCCTTCCTGCGGAGTACGGGTATATGCGGTTTAATATATTAGTTTTATGCCTTGTACATAATTTGAAATCTTCGAATTTAAGGACTTCTATTAATATACATAAGTATATGTAAGTATGTAGTAACAGTTGTATTAGAACGAAAACTTTTGTGTATGTATGTATGTATGTACATACATAAGTATGTATGTGCTTAGAACGGAAAGGAAACATGTAATTCATACATGCACACGAAGCCATTAATGTATGAATATTTTCGAACGTTTCACCTTTAATAATAATTTAAAAATAAAGAGGTTGAACTTTGTGATACTTAAATAAGATCTTTATAATATGCAATTATATATCCATGAAGTCAGTGGGTTCTATTATTGTTGGCGGCTTATATTTTGGCGGTAAATTTCCAGAATATCTTTTTCGAGATGCTTCCTCCCACTCCTTAGGATGTACCTTTTTGCGGTGGTTATGCATGTTTGCATTGGAATTAAATGTTTTAGGACACCAAGGACAGGTATATAAAATCGTGCCTGTGTGTGAAGCCATATGTTCCTGAAAAGAGAAAATGAATTAACATTTTGTGGAGTTTATTCATAGAGAAAATTTAAGAAACTTAATGATGCAAAAATTTCTTTTACATACACATTTAAATGCATATGTAAGTATTTTCAAACGTACATGCATATACGGTTAAACAGGTATTTGTGAAAGTAATTGAAATATTTCTTTTCGATTTACCTTTAATGTTGGAGCTCTTTTAAATGCCTTGTCGCATATTGTGCATTTATAATCGTAACCCATCACATGTTTGTACTGCACATGCCTTTTATGAGCTCTAAGATTAGGTGATGTTTTTGAACATATTGAGCAAGTGTATTCATGTTGTCCACCTACAGGATGAATTATATCTTTGTGACGCTTGAGCGCTTTTTTATCTGTTAAAACTAGACCACATACATCACAATTTACGGAAGGAGGTTTTTTCCCTTCATGTTGGAGCATATGACGCTCAAAAACATCTTTACATCGAATAGATTTACCACATATATCACAGATCTTAGCATACTTTTTTAGGTGAACTGAGCGGTAATGGCTAGAGAGTAAATAGTTCGAAGCGAAACTTTTGGAAGTTGGACATAAAAAGAAATATTAAACATTGTTTTATGTATCATAAAAAGATGGGTTTTTAAATTTTAAATGACACACAATGGAGGCGAATTGAATTCGCTATTTTATCAAGTTGTTGTAAATAATTACTTACTTTTTACCGCAATCTGAACATGCAAATTGCTTCTCCTCTTCCGATAAATGTATCGTTCGATGTTTTTTTAAAATACCCAATTTCGCAAATCGTTTTCCGCAAATATCGCAGCAATGATTCTTTTCCTGATTACCTTCGTGGATTTCAACATGCAATTCGAGGCAACGTCTATCTGCCATTACTTTACCGCATTGATTACACTTAAAATAGTTTGGATTTAAATGGTAATGGATGTGATCTACTAAAATGCTTCGCCTATAAAATTTCTTATTGCAACATTTTACATGACCACGTTCTGTGTGATGTTCGTCAAAATGTTTGCGCATATTGAAAAATGTTTCGAAAGGAATATTGCACAAAAAGCAAGTGATTTTAAAATTTTCTGCCAAAAACTTGTCTTTTTCACTGTGATTAGTTTTTGGAGTACATTTTGCAATAACATTAGACTTATTTTCATTGTAGTCCAGAGATTCTCCAACATCGTTGGAATTGTGATCGTTTTCATGTGCCAAAGAGCGTTTTTTAGACGTAGTTATTAAATGGTGATCCGGATTTATTTTTGAATTTTTAAGATTACTAGAACTATCTTTTTCAGCTAATGTTTCGCATTGGGCCTGCCTAACTTTTGTTGTATTATTTGAAGAGTCACGATATACTTGTTTGACCTTGTGAGCCTCAAGAGCTTTGTTTATATTGCTATTATAGGCATCTTTACGCGGTCGACCTCGTTTCCGTTTTTGCACTATGAGGAGGTTATTATCGGGTAATAGTTTCTTTGGAAATTCATTTTTTACTAATGATTTCTGTTCGATCATTAAATCTTTTTGCAAATGATCATCGTTTAAATCGTATTCATTTAAAAAGTCTTTTAATTCCTCAGCTGGGATCCCCACTGATTCGTTACCTGGATTTCTCTCAAAGTCACTTATCTTACTCCAGCCCGATTTATTTTCTTGATTATTAGAAGTAATTATCTCTTTTTCCACCACAGTTTTTGCTAATAGTCCAAATTCTTTATGAGTCTCCACTATGCGCATATAAAATTTATGGAATTCGTTTAATTCTCCCCAGCAACTGCTACATATCCAAGAGCTGACTTCTATGTGATTCTTACATGCATTTAGATATTTTACAAATATACAAATGTAATACATTTTTTTGCAAATTACGATCAAATACATACATATGTATGTGTTTACTTACCATAGGCCACAAATGTTTGATTAAGACATTTGTAATGTTTAATTCGTTCCATTGGTTGGAATTTAAGACAATAGCATCTACAATATTTGCTTTTAATTCTAAACACAGTAGACAACCTTCCATAATGCAAGTTATTTTCTTGTTGATATCCACCCGGATTTGAAGCTTAATTAGTGTTAGTTTTGAGCATAAATATCAGGAAATGCGATAAATACCACAGAATATATATAACTAATACAAAGCATACACCTGATAAGAATATTCACAATGTTATAATGCCCATTGTAAACAAATTATGACAGAGTTGTTAAATTTGCCATTATCCGCAATTTGTCAGCTGTATCATATAAAAAAATATATGCTATAACAATTTTATAATCTTCTGTTAGACTAGACCGGAAACGAAATTTAAATTTCGGGAAGGAACGGTTGTAATCATTTCACCATTTGCGCAAGATTTTTACCAAAGCAAAACGTCTTATAAAATTGCTAAACTCAATAAGAAGCCTTCCTACAAATCTTGAAGAATATCCAATTTACTTTTGTAATATATAATTCAGTATTATAAACTATTTTATAATACTTTATCTAATTCAGTATTATAAACTATTTTAGAACATATATTATTAGTTGTTTATCATGTGTTTTTATGTTCATGACGACTAGAATTCTTTGCACTGTACAAGCCAAATTCAGAGGTGCCGTAACTAGAATTGGGTGATAGATCTAAATCCAAAATTTTATTATGCTGAACGATTTTCTACAAATATTTATCATATACACGTACATCTTATTTACTAAACACATCTAGTTTTTAGGAACCAAGGAATTTACACTAGAACATTTTTGCATTGTTATCCGTATGGATGTATTTATGTATGTATGTAAGCCTCTGCGAACTGAACGGCTGCAAAGTTAGGAGCTTTAGGCTTTCAACTATTATGATTATGTTGAAAATGAGAATAATCAAAATCAATTTAAAAAACAAATCTCCTTTTTTGTAAAGTATAGTTTATAGTAGAGTTAAAACAAAGTAATACTAAAATAAAATTATTGCATGTAACTAAAAAGAATTATTAATATGTACTAGTAAATCATTCATTTATCATTATGAAGATTTTGGCTTTACGTAGCTTACTTTTAAACATATCAACTTGACTAAGTTGATTTTAGGTTTTTCAGAAAAATGCGTTTTTGAAATAAATTTCAAGCTATTGCTATGATCGAACCCAATATTCCATTTATAGATTCGGTAATTTTTCGAAACCGCTTCTCTAATCGATCTTATTATTAGAGAAATATCCAGAAACCATAATTTTTAATCGCATACATTTGAAAACCCATTCAGCATGACATTCAAAGCAACTTTCTTTACCAAATAATTATTTTGTATAAAGTTTTCATTTTGACTTATTATTTTTTTAATATTTTGTTATTTTAGGTTAAGTACAGACGTAGCAACCGAGGTATGTTGCTAGGACTATATACAGTGCTGTTACTCGTTGAAAATTATGTTGCCGCAACCTTAGCATGAACGAAGGAAATATTTTGGTACATTGTGTTGTGTTTATTTCGGCTTAAATCATAGGTTTTCTTCTTGGATAAACATAACAGGTTTCTTAAGCAATTTCAATTGTTGCATCGTAGTTTTAGTTCTATACATTTCAAGATATTCATACTTTCACTACATATAAATATTCAATTCACTATTGTTAGTATTACTTGTAGGTGGTGGATTGTAATTAGGTGGTAAGTTACCAGAATATTTCTTACGAGTCGCTTCTTCCCATTCTTTACGATGACTTTTTTTTCGATGGCTATGAAAATTAGCATTTGAATTGAATGTTTTGGGACACCAAGGACACGTGTATAGCACGGTACCGGTATGAGAAGCCATATGTTCCTAGAATTGAAATTTTTTTTATAAATATTTAACATACTAATTTTATATCGATTCACCGTTAAAGTGTGCGCTGTTTTAAAAGCCTTTTCACACATTGTACATTTGTGATCATAACCCCATTCATGATTATATTGTACGTGTTTCTTATGAGCTTTCAAATTCGGTGATATTTTTGCACAAACAGGACATGTAAATTCTTTCTTTCCACCTTCTGGATGTACCATAAGTTTATGTTGCTTTAAACTGTGCTTGTTAGCCAATAATAAACCACAGACATCACAACTAACAGTGGGTAATGGTTTACCTTCATGTTGCAGCATATGACGTTCAAAGACTTCTTTGCATCTTATCGATCTGCCACATATATCGCATATATTTATATATTTTTTCAAATGTACAGATCTAACATGATTTGAAAGAAGCGATTTACTAGCAAATCTAAAAATAAATATTTCAATTTTAAGTAAATGTTATTAAATGCAATTTACACAATCTGTTTAAATTTACTTCTTCCCACATTCTGTACATGGAACATGTTTTTCATCTTCCGACAAATGCGACATTTTATGAAGTTTTAATGACATATACATACTAAATTTTTTATTACATATATCGCAAGGATGAACTTTTTCTTTTTTATCATTATGTGTCCTATTGTGCATGTTTAAACATTTCCGATCGGCCATTACTTTGTCACAGATGGTGCATTTGAAATAATTAGGATCCACATGCTGATGAACGTGGTCAACGAGAAGGCTACGTCTATAGAATTTCTTTTTACAGCAGATAACAAATCCAATCTGTTTGTGTTCAGTTTTAAAGTGTTTGCAAAGTGCATGAAATGTTTCTGTTTGAATATGACATAAACTACAATTAATTTTAAAGTTTTCTTTCAAAAATGTATCATTTGCATGTATTGCGCTCTTCGACGTTGTGTGAATAGATCTTTTCTCCCTTTTTTGTGGATTACCCTTATCTGGCTCGTAATTAGAGTCAGCATCACTATAAACATACGATTCATCTTCATTTAATCCCATCATATCATAATCATCATTAACGTAATTTTTCTCCAAAGTTTTCGTAACAATTATCGAACTCGTTTCAGATTTATCAGTTAGATTTTTGGATTCTTTAACTTTTGGAATTTTAATTTTTCTTGTCGAATATCTTCGACATTGTTTTCTTTTACTCTTTTTACTCAAGGGATCTTCTAAAAGTGCTTGATGATCATTGGTATATAATTTGGATTGAACACATTTTTTATTTCTCTGCAGTGTCACAGTCTTTTCACTTAAAGGCTCTTCATTATTTTCATGTTTTATAGCAACATCTTCTTCCTCAACGAAATTTTCATCATGAAGAGATTCTTTCATTGAAATCTCGGGTTCGAAATTTGGTTCCTCGAATGTAATTTTTTCTATAGATGGTTTGCAATCTTCAATTTCTTTTTCATGTGTTAGATTCATTGCATCAGCTTTATTTATTGTTGAGTCCAACTCGATATGTGCTTCTTCCACACGTATATAAAATTTGTGAAAATCGTATAGTTCTTGCCAACAGCTAATGCAAAGCCATGAACCAGGTGTTTTCAACGTTTCCTACAATTATGGATTCCAATGAGCTTAATGTATAGGAATTGCTATGGTCAACTAACTCACCATTGGCCAAAAATGTTTTTCAATCAACTGTCGCACATTCAATTCTTGCCATTTTGTCGAATCAACTTGTATTGTACCATCAAAATCTTGTCTAATCTCCAGACATAGCAAACACACTTTCATTTTGTTTTCAATATATGTATATTTTTTCTTATTTTAGAATTACAATACTTATACATATTACTCTTCACGGAAACTTCGATTTTTATTAATCAACTGTCAAGTATTATGACATTTCACAGATGTAAACAGCCAACAGAGTTGCGTTGTTGCTCGTAAGAAATAAGAAAACAGACATGTTGTAAATATCAGAGATGGAAGAGTTTAAAATTTGTTTCGCGAATATATCTTATACCCTTAAATATCCCGTTATCGGGATATATAAAAAATGTATGAGACTTAGTTCATAAGAATAATCGTGCAGTAACTGCTTATAGATATTCGGTTATTTTCCTTTACATAAACGGTACGCACATGATAGCCGATCCCATTTGGTTCCTTTAAGTTGCCTGAAGAGTATATTGACATGTTTATTTTATTACAAATAAGATTCAAGGCAGGCTGCAGTTTTAGAATAGAAAATACATACATACAAGCGTACATAGGCCTGCCTGGGAAGGCATTAGCCCCCTCCAAAAGATTTTTAATCTTCCCTACAATATTTAGCTTCTTATGGCATAATTTTTTCTTCGCTAGAGTTGTACTCTGCCAGAAAATTTTTTTGGAAGACCACCTTAGAAAATCCTTAACCTACGCCCATGTACATACATTAATATTAAGAAATAGGAAACGCGCACAATACTCATCAAATTACCACTGATATTAAAGTTTACCAAGGTCTAGGCAATAACCGAGCTGAAGCCAAATCTAAAATTCCATATACATACGTATGTATATATTTTTTTCAACTATTTTACGAAAATAGTTGCATTCTCTGCAAATTCGCTGTTGCCTTGAAATTTCTATTGAGCTATTCATGATGCCCTATTTCCTTGAATATATAATAAGCACTTTTTTCATTTATGCCACATAAAATTCGAAGCGGACGATGAACTCCATGAGCCCTATATTCAAAATCACTTAAATACAATTAGAGCCAATACAAGGTAATTAAATGTAAAATTTTTAATAGTTAAAATACGGATACCTTGTTTTTAGACGTTTTTCTTGCGTGTGAAAAGAGATCGTGTCGCTTTTCTACCCATATTGCCTCAAAAATAACTTATTTTTTAAATATTCAATGATTCACACACAAAAATACTTTTAAAAATTCGGCCCTGTAATAACAATTACAAGTAATTTGAAAAAACCTGGTCTCGCCGCGACCATTATAAAATATTTGTATTTTTGGTATTTGTAGCCATTATATTTAATAAATAGTTATATCGTCAAACACTTATGTTTTCGGTCCTCAATGACCATTGCAAAAAAATATTTCTTTTTAAGTTATAATTATTGTACTTAGTTATAATTTGTTTTTGTTGAATAGTACCAAATAACGAATATTTGAAACATTTGGTTATTTATAATGGTTACAGAAGACCAAAAAATAAAATAAATAAGTAACAAATATTATTTGCAACATTTATTCAGAGCCGAATTTTAAAAAATGTCTGCTTATTATTTCGCAAAATTTTCACTTGTTAATTATAACGCGTCCTTTTCACTACCACAATTTAAATTCAGCTGGGAGAGAGATAAAAAACAAGTATTCCGCACTATAACTTTCTCCCAGCTGAATTAAGCTTACAGTTAAATTCCAGGATAATCTGTAAAGAATTAAACGAAATAAATAATAACGATATGAATAAAACTGAATGGTTTTGCAATTTCACAAAATTTTATTGTATAAATATGTACATATTGATCATTTGCAGCAATAACAACATATCTCCGCACAACATAATGAAAAAATAAAAAAGTTTTAGGGCTGAGTATGACGGATATCTGTACGCTAGAGCGATATGACGATTAATTAAAAATAAAATTTTGAGTTATGACATTGTTGCAGCAAATAAGCGATATGTAGAGGTACATACACATGTACTTGTATGTACTTACATACTTATGAATGTTTGTATACTATATGTATGTACATACATATGTCTAAATTATTTATTATTTTCAGTTGTTTTTGTAACATATTTATCTGGTAAGTTTCCGGAAAATTTTTCTCTTACAGATTCCTGCCATTCTATTGGATGTATCCTTTTGCGATGTGCATGCATCTGTCCATTTGAATAAAATGTCTTAGGACAAAAACCGCAAACGTGTAAAGGTTTACCAATATGCTTAGCCATATGGTCCTGATAATCAAATTTAATAGAAATACATGCATATGTATAAGTATATTAAACATCAAAACTAAATTACCTTTAGAGCATCTGGTCTCTTAAATGTTTTCTCACACAATGTACACTTTCTTTCGTAGCTATTTTCATGTACAACTTTGATATGCATTTTGACATTGGAGGGACTTGCAAATATCTTCGTGCACATAGGGCAATGAAATTCAGGTTTAACTCCTTCTGGGGGATGATGTGAACCCATGTGCCGCTTTAAGCATTTCAAATCGGCTAAACGACGTCCGCAAACTTCACAACTTACCATCGGTGGTGCTTTGCCTTCATGCTCTAACATGTGACGCTTAAATCTGGATTTGCCAGATATAGATTCACCACATAGATCGCAAATTTTATGATATTTTTTCAAGTGAACAGAGCGTATATGATTGGCTAAGGAAAATTTTGAGAGGTAGCTGGAACAGAAAAATAGTGCATTACATACATACGTATGTATGTCTGTATTTGCGTGTAAGAAATCGATAGAGAAGGGTGTTAACACTTTTCAGACTAGGCAATTTTACTTGCGCAAGTTTTATTTCAGCTGAGAGAAAAGATATAGAAAGGAATACAACATCCCGTTTTTAATTTTCTTTCAGCTATTTAAATCAGAAATTTCGTAACACGTTCTTTCCACTAGGAAATTTTAATTGCGCAACTTTTAATTCAGCTAGGAGATGGATAGAGAGGAGTACACGTTTTGCACAGGTTTTAGCTTAGCTGAATTAAAACTTAAGCATTTAGAGATGCCTCATCTAAGTGTGGGTTTTCTAGTATGTTTTTAATTGTAAGAAAATCTTTTATGTTTATAAAATAAGTTTATAAAAAATTGAATAATTTTGAATAAAATCTGTTTATTAATTTAAAAAATTAAAAGTAAATGTATTTTATGAGAAAATAAATTATTCTTAAACATAGAGGAGACCAATGTCTTAGATAATATCTAATTTGTGCCAATATGCAGAATGTAGTACTTTAAGGGCAGTGGGCGGTTCCTTAAATGAAGAAATTGTAAATACATCATACATTGCATTTTGTTCAATTTTATTGAATAGTTTAAGGAAGAAATCCTGCTACTTTTCTTATAATTTATGGGCATTTTTATGTCACATACAGCAAGGAAATATCTACATGTGCTCGTCACTTTTTTGAGAATTTTCTTTGAGAATTTTTAAAAATAATAGGATCGAATGCTACGAATATAACATTTTTCTTAATTTTAGGAACAAAAACACACTAAAAAGAAGTTTAAAACAAATATTAGGTCTGTTTATTTGCTTTTTTATAATTGTTACTGGAAATTGTTCATATATATAAAAAAACTTATAACGAAAGTGAAAAAGAGCGCAAGAAATTTAGAGATAAATAAGATTTATAAAATTGTTACTAGTAAAAACTTTATGTATGCAAATTATTTGTTAAAATAGTTTGCGTAAGTAAAGCTGTTTTATTGTTATGAAATAAAATGCTCCGTTTCAATAACGAAGTGACTTTAGTCTTCTTGTCGAAGTCGAATGACTTTTTCTTTTGACAAGTATAAGCAAGAATAAAATGATCACGTAAAATGGAAAATATCTCAAGTTTATTATTTTTTTTATATTTTGAATCATTTTACTTAGATAATGTTTAAATATACCAATGGTACTTCAGTTGGTTATGCAAATGTTTCCTTTCGTTATTTAATGAAAAAAGTATCATTACAACTTTGTATTGGGAAAGAAAACGAACAGACCTATTACTAGCAAAGACAACAGTTTCGTTTTTTGTGGCAAGTAAATGAACATAAAAGAATCTTCATACATATATCTTGGTAACAAAATATTTATGATCGATATTTTAAAACTCAATAAAACTTACGATTTATCACATTGTTTGCAGGGTATTTTTTCATTATTATCAGCATCGTGCAATAATTTGTGCATTTTGAGACTTGATTCAGTTGCTAAACCTTTGCCACAAATGTCACATTCCACATTTTTGTGTTCATGAACATTTTTTATGTGCAGCTTCAAGCATATACGGCTAGATAATATTTTATCACAGTATTTGCATTTAAAATACTCTGGATTTTGGTGTAACTTAATATGATCCATTATTTCTGAACGATCATAAAGCTTGCGATTACAACAGATAGCATATCCACGTTGATTGTGTTCTTCCTTGTAATGCTTAATCGTAATTGAAAATGTAGCCAGTTGGACTTGACAAAGGGAACAGGTAATTTGCAGATGCTCGGCTATGAACTTATCATGCTCTTGGCGTAGTTGGTGTAACTTGGGCGAATCAACAGCATTTGTTACAGGTTCATCATAATTTTCAAAACTGCTATCATTTTGATCGTCAAATCTTTCCTTTGTGCCATTTTCTATTTCCTCTAATTTTATGTTAACTTCATCTCGACTTTTATCAGCTTCTGGTCTATTGGGTTCATTAAAGCCTTTTGCTCTTTTATATCTTTTTCTCGCAATATTTTTCTTATCGCTCGTACTTTTCTTTAAATAGCTTTTGTGTTTAGTTTTTCTTTCAAAACAACTTACTTCCTCCACTTCTTCTTTTTCAAAAATTTCTAAAGGATTTTCTTCCTTTAGCAGTAAAATCTCAGGTTCAAGTTGAGATTTTTTTTTGTTTTCAAAAGAAATTTTTTCAACTGGCTCGTCTTTTTCGCATGAAATGTCGTCGCAAACCACTTCTGATTTAATTAAAATATTAAAATTTTTATGCACTTTTTCAACTTTCAAGTAGAAGCTATGAAAATCATATAGTTCCTGCCAACATACTTGGCATATGCAGGAGTGATCATTTAAATTTTCCTATTTCAAATATTAATTTATATTAATAAGGACTAAAATGTAAACAAATTTAGTTTAGCGAAGTAGATGATGGAAAACTTAAAAATAAGAAAAAGAAATTAAGTAAAAAATCGGCGGTAACCCATATTTGCAGAGTAACACGTAATATTTTCGTACGTATGTATGTATCCTTATGAAAGGTTAGTAAAATAACTTTCGGGTGCAAATTTGTTAACCCAGCAAGAACCGGCACATTTTTAAATTCTGTTAATAGCAATACGCTATTAAAGTACAGTATTTTATTTTTCATTTAAAAATTTTTTTTTATTTTAAAATAGTTCTAATTAATTTATCAAATTTGTTATTCGAGATATTCTCCAAAATAACTATTTAATATTTTATTGTTTGTTGCTGGCTTATCTGAGTATATGCCTGCTATTATAATTATATGTTTTGTGAATTACAAAAAGAAAAATATGATTGAGTTCTGTTTGGACTCTCATATAGTATTTGTAGTCTTTGGTATAAGTATACGAGCTTGAATGCTTTTCAATCACGATTTGGCTAAAGGGTACGGATGATTTGGTTAGCTCCAATGAAATTGCAGGCACATACAACAAACAATAAAAAATTAAATAGTTCTAATTAATGTTTATTTGTTTCTTATGAAATGGATTTGAATTTTAAGAATTTTAAATTTTTAATTCCTGCAGATATGTACATATTTGTGCATGAAGCCATGTCATCGTAACATATGAATGTAACTACATATGTACATACATACATACTTATGTATGTACTTATATTTTAGAATGAGCGTGTGGTATTAAGAAAATTGGAAGTCCCCTTAAGGGGCAATCAATTGAAGCCCATTTAGAATCTCTTCAAGAAGCGTGAGCGGAAGACCTACCCCACTATGACGTGTGTAAAAATGATATGGATTGAGCAGACCTGGTACATCTAAAAGGAGTACAGAGGCTTTCCAGAAAGCACACACACTCCTTGATTTTAGCGTTGGGTATATGCATACATACATACATACACATACAAAAATGCATATTGTACATTGTCAAGTATGTAAAAGTAAATAAATTAATGAAGACCACAGTTATAACAAAAAAAAAAAAAACACATCCTATTAACCAGTACCCACATTAATTATGTACATACATACATACATAGTATGTATTTACATACAAACGGATTTATATACACAACTTACCATTTTCCAAAGATGTTTTTCAATGATATATTGTATATTTAGTTTCTGCCACTCCGTGGAAATAAAACTAATGGATTTTTTACCATTTTCATTTATTTCCAAACACAATAAACAAGTCATTATTTTTGTTTTGATATTCTGCAAATTATCTTTCTTACAACAATAAAAAAAAGGACAGTTCAGAGTCAATTATAGCTAAGACATGTTGGCGCCTCTATATTTTCGCCGCTGTTTTAAAATTAAAACTGCGTTTACTTATTCAAAAGTTCCAAACATTTTGACTTGCGCAGTTAAAATATAAAACTAGTAATAAGAATGTTATGGTAACGTATTTTTATAATGACCGTAACGGTGATTTGAACTTTACTAAGTAAAGCTGTATCCCTTTTATGTAGTACATAAGTACATACGATTATGTAGTATATTAATGGATTTCATACATGTTAAACTAGAATTTAATAAAAACTACATATGTACATATGAATTCTGGTATATTTTCATAGTATGTATTACAAAATTCCCTGTAACATTAACAGACTCTGATATTACATACTTATATTGAAATTTTCCGTGCACTTTATATGTGATTCATATGTCTTTTTAATATAAAAAATAGTTCATTTATAGAGTTGGAGTACATTAAAATTCTAGAAAATAGAGCTAAAAGTAAAGATATATTGACTGAAGCGGCTAAATAGCGTTCAACCAAGAAGTATGGATAAGAGAATTTTAAATTGCAAGGTATATAAATATACCTTGGTACCATTGAACAAGATTCCTCTTAGTAAATTAAATAAAATATATTTTTAAAAATTTTCATAGTTAATTTATAATAATAAAAAGTTGTTATCAAATGAAATATTAAACATAATCACTCCTATTATAATTGTCGTCCTTAATGTCTTACATAGTGCATAACGATATGTTAGCAATTGTGGGATCGTTGTCGACAACGAAAAATGGCAAGTGACCATTAATAGTCAATTAATTATTGCCTACAACGTGCACAAAACTGCTATCTTACGGACTTGATTTTATGGTGATGATGGCATTTAGAATTCCGGGGAAGTATTTTGTATAAATATATATATATATATATATATATATATATATATATATATATATATATATATATATATATATATATATATATATATATATATATATATTTGTGCTAGAAAGAAATTGGTCAGCTATAATTATTTGAATTAACCAATATTATACTCCAGTGCTGGGCAAAGTACTTGCTCTGCTGTAATTGAAACTTCCAGACCAAATACTTTAGCGTAATGTGTTTAATATACGAAATACTTTGTCACATTATGAAATTAATCGATAAAACAATTATTTATATTCTTTCAAGAATATCAGATTGTTGAAAGCAGCACCAAACAGCCACTTATTGGGAAATACCCATAAAAGAAAATATTATTTTTACAGACCTTGATGAGCACGTATTAGTTTTCACGAGTTCCAAGCTTATAAGTTTGCCATTTAGGTAGCTGACAAGCTTCGACTAAAAGTTTGGTGTTTTGGGTTCATTAAAGTGCATTGTTTAGTCTTTTTTTAATTTGCCTTTACGGCATGATTTTCAAGATTTTTAACCTTTTGCGTTTCTTCTTATCGAATGTCCTTTCTAACTTCTCTTTTAAATGAAGTACATATAATACAATTCAAATTCCTAAATTTTTACCATGCAGCCGGTCTAGCCTAGTTCTTACACACATTAAAGCCCGTAGATGTTTTCATAATAATAACGTCTCGAATGTAATCTAAAGATGGAGCAAATAGTTTTAACACTGCAACGAATTCCTCTAAGTATTTCAGTTCTATAGCGGAGAATTAACTAAATACTAAATACTATGGAACAATAACTACAGTTCCATCTTGTGGTAATGACCAAAGCAATCTTTAATGGCTTCTGCCGATTTTGGCTTCTGGATATATTCCACAATAAAATACATTCAGAAACTGCTCAGTACCAACCCGAAAGTTTTTATATATAAAATTATTCATGTCTATAGTGAGCAAAAGTCTATAGGGATTTCACGTCATGTATGAGCCAATTTGTGCTCTATTTATAAATAGCAAACGTATTTTTAAAACATAAGTATTTTAAATACAAAACATAAAATACTATTCGTTAGATATATAATAAGTATTTTAAATACAACTGTCATAACTCTAGATATATCATTATTAACAACTTATGAGAAGTGATTTTGGACAGAATGTTAGCTTTCTATTGTATTCGTAATGTATTTTTCCTTTAAAGATTCCTCCCATTCTTTTGGATGATCTTTTTTGCGATGAGCGTGCATATTACTATTTGAAAAAAATTTCTTAGGACAAATGCCACAGGTGTGTAAAGGTTCACCAGAATGCCAAGCCATATGATCCTAAAATCAAAATTGATTTTAATTATTAATAAATAAATCCTTAACAAAATATCAAAAATAAATTACTTTTAAAGAGCCAGGTTTTTTAAATGTTTTCTCACATAGTACGCATTTTCTTACATATTTATTTTCGTGCACACTCCATATGTGATTCTTAAGATTAGCATTACTTGTAAATATTCTCGTGCACTGAGGACATTTGAAATCAGTTTTAGCTCCTTCCGCAGGATGACGTGAACTCATGTGCCTCCTTAAACATCCTATATCTGATAAACGGCGTCCACAAAGCTCACAATTTACCATTGGTTTCACTTTTCCTTCATGCTCTGACATGTGACGTTTGAATTTGGAATGGTTTGATAAACATTTGCCACATAGATCGCAAATACGACTTTGATTATTTATGTGAAAAATGCGTATGTGATTGGTTAAACTTTTTTTAGAAGTATAGCTAGACAGAAAAATTAGTAAAATCCAGTTCTTAAATCGGGTTTTTCTAAACAACGATTTTCGAAAATATTCCAAAAAGCGTGACATCATATAACTTTGATGCATTAATTTTTGTAATAGAATTTCTACAAAGTGTTTAACGCTCAATACCTGCTAAATAAAAGTATAGCAAGTTGCGATTAAGCATGATTTACAAACAACAAACTATATTCTATTTACATAAGCGCACAATTGCTAATTTTGCTTTTTTCATCAATAGCAAGTTTTATTAACATGACAAATTGGCCGCAGGAGTAGTGACAAATTTAGATTTTTTCGTGCTATATTCGTCTCTGTGCCTATACGAATTCTGTTCAATAGAAAAGGTAAATTTTGAAATTTCTCGGGCTACGTGCATTCGATTAGCGACTATTTTTATGTTGGCATACTTGTCTCGAACATATGTTGTCGATCCACATTTGTTTAAAAGGATCATAACTGGTGGCGAATCATGATTATATGGTTATGACATCGAAACCTAAGTCCAATCGCCCTAATGGAAGAGCCAAAGAGAGCCAAGACAAAAAGGACGACAAGTTCTATCAAATCTCAAGGTTTTGCTCACTGTTTATTTCGATTACCGTGGCGAAGTGCATCATTAGTTCTTGCCACATGGTCGTACGGTTAATAAAGAATATTATCATGAAGTTATGCGTCGCTTGCGAGAAGCAATATGAAAAAAAAACGTCCGGAATTGTGGACACACAATTCATGACTTTTGCATTATTTTGGCCGAAAAGAATACCATAATCATGCCTAAGCTATCGTATTCACCAGATTTGGTCCCCTGAAACATTATCCTGTTTCCAAAATTAAAGAGACATGTGAAAGGATAAAAATCGAATCGCTGAGAACCAAAAAGTGAATATCTGAACTGCTTCGAAGATTCTAAAAAAACGCGGGCACAAGTGTATTATATCTAAAGGGGAATACTTTGAAGGGATCAAAATAGAAATTGATGAATAATTAGATGTTCTTTTTAATGAAAATTCACCTTTTCTATTGAGAAGACCTCGTATTTAGCTCGATATATTGCAATGAACTTTTTTTCGCACGTTTGAAAATTAATACATAAAAAACAAATCAATTTATTTAAAATAAAATTTAAAAATAAGTAATTGTTTTTAATGGCATAAATATTTTTTAAATTGTATTAGCTGTGTCCAAAATAAGACATCCTCTTAAGTCTGAATGGAAAACTGTATGGCCGAAAGTGTATTGGCAGCAATAAGGAAACCGAAATATCCACAGTATGCGATAAAATTTTAAAAATTGCTCACAAAATTAGGCGAAAAAATTAATTCTTCAACTAAGAATATTTAGAAGAGTTACTTACTGAAGCACCATTGTCTGAGGACATCATTGTTTTAGTGACTGTGAAGAAGCTATCGAATCTTGGTAAAAAAAATATTGATAACATCTCTAAGGCTGTATGTGATATATAAAATGAAATTCTAAATATCGATCCAGATGTACAAAGAGCAGCAAAGCTCCAAAATGAAGCGAACTAAACAATAATTCTTCAGGATATCAAATGTATAATTTGATTTTCAGCTTAGAAAACCAAAACCCTTTTCTTTGATACACATATTGAGCTACGAAATATAATGTTACATTAGATTTTTCGACAATCTTAACAAATTTCATTTAAATTCTCTTTCAAAATCCAATTGAAATTTAAAACTTGTATTACAATAATACTAACTAATATTTTTTTAAACAAAACTTACCATTTATCACACTGTTTGTAGTGAAGTGTCTTATTCTCCTCATCGTGTAATCTTTTATGTGTTTTCAGATTTAATTCATTTGTTAATCTTTTTCCACAAATGTCACATTCAACACTTTTCTGTTCATGAACATTTTTTATGTGTTTCAATAAGCATATACGTCTAGATAATAATTTGTTACAGTATTTACATTTAAAGTATTCGGGATTTAGGTGCAGATTAATATGATCCATTAGTTCTATTCGAGCACAAAACTTATTATTACAGCAAAGAACATATCCACGTTGATTGTGTTCCTCTTTATAATGTTTAATCATTATAGAAAATGTAGCCAAAGAAATTTGACAAACATAGCATTTGATTTGAAAATGTTCGGCTATAAATTCATCTTCTTCTTGGGGTAATTGGTCTAATTTGGGCGAATCAACGGCATTTAGGGAAGTATCATTATCACTTTCAAAACAATTACTCTCATCATTAAAACTTTCATTGAGTTTGCTTTTTTCAGAAATATTTTTTGGTTCTTTCAACGTTATGCCAGCTCCATCTAGATTTTTATCAGTTTCCGATTTTTGAAAGCTAAAACTTTCACCAATCTTGGTTTCAGGATCATCTGCTACTTCTGCCAAATTACTACCAATTTTACTTAGATTTTTTTCAGCTTCCTGATTTTTTATTTCAGTCGAAATGTTTACATTTTGTGGTGATTTCTCCGAATTTCCTCTCGCAACATTTTTCCTCTTCCTTTTTTTATCTTTTTTTAACGAACTTTTGTGTTTAGTACATTTTATTAAACAACTAACTTCATCCACATTTTCAAAATGTTTCAAAGAACTTTCTTCTTTTATGAATAAAATCTCTGAATCGAGTTGTGGATTTTCTTTCTTTGTTTCTTTATAATCATTTGCTAATTCTATCAAATTTATATCAATTTTGTCTCGACTGCTGCTAGCTTCCAGTTTCTTTATTTTAGTGGAACTGTCTACTTTTTGCGACTTACTTCTTGCAACATTCCTCTTCGTGTAGTTTCTATCTTTTTTTAAAGAGCTTTTACGTTTGGTAGTCTTTTTTAAACTACCAGTTTCCTCCGCATTCTCTTTAAACATTTTTAGAGGACTTTCTTCCTGTATGAATAAAGTCTCAGATTCGAGTTGATAATTTTCTTTGTTTCCAATCGAATTTTTTGAAGTCAGTTCCCCTTTTTCGTTTATGACGTCTCTTGGAACTACTTCTGTTTTCGTTAGACTACTCAATTTAGTGTGGACTTGTTCAATTTTAGAATAGAAACTGTGGAAGTTACTCAATTCCTGCCAACATGCTGCACACACATGGGAGTGATCATATAAATTTTCCTGTTGTAAGTATAATTTTCAAATAATTAAAAGCTATGTATACGTACATACTATGTAAAAAGCAATTTTGAATTTAATAATTTAAAGCTATTTTTCGCAAACAAATAATTATTACATCATTCAAATATAACAATTTTTTTAAGTTTCAACATAAAAAGGCGGGCATTAATCTACTAAATTTTTGAAAATCAAGACGTAGCATCAACCTCTAAAATCGTTAGTTTTTAACATTACAATCAATAAACTAGTCTGCTGAATAGTCAAGAAAACCTCAGACCGATTGATGGAACCTACAATCGCATCTTCATATACTGGAATATAATATGAGATATAATCTGGCAGTTTGGATGCAAACACATACATATAAGTTTGTAAGTACATATGTATGTATGTCCATATATAAGCACGTACATACATATCACCATACAAAATAAGTATGTACTTATGTATGTATGTACATATGTACATATTTATTTATGTTACCAAACTCACCATTTTCCAAAGATGTTTTTCAACAATATATTGCATATTTAGTTCTTGCCATTCGGTAGAATTAACAGGTATTGAATTACGACCATTTCCACTTATTTCAAGACACAAACAACATTCCATTATATTTTGCATTTTGTGAATGCTTCATTGAAAATAAATTGTTCAGAGTCACATCTTGTCAAACTGCCTTGCCGCCTCCAGAAAATCGCCGCCGTCGCACCAACAGTTGTCACATTTCACACAAACACCATCGATTGGATTTCTATGATGAACGAAAAACAAAACGAATTTCCTACTGTTAGAAAGTCTGTACTCCCCTCATTCTTAATTTTTGCCGGAACAGCGTTAACGGTACGAACCTACTCGCGTGGACATTCGATTTTAACTTTTCCAATCTGAAAGGAACAGGAAACACCTCTGCTGGGAGAGTATTCTACATGCGAGGAAATAGTTAGACTAAAGAACTAATTTTCTCTGTAATAATGCTCGTATGGAGCGCCTTAGTACTTTTTTAACATTTGTATTACAAGGAAGATTTAAATTATTACAAAAACATAAACAATATGTTTCTGGTCTCTCCAACAAGAAGCAGCGAAATCCAAAACATCCAGACTCATACACGTACATATGTATATGTACATATGTGTAATTATAATTGAGAGCGGTGAGAGATCTCGGTACCCTGTAGTTAGCATGATAACTACACTGTTAATATTTGAAAGAGAAGAATATTGAAATACGATTCAACAGTTAAATCAAATCATCACTGCTGTGGGAAAATGCTTGGACAGTATGGATAACATTGCGGTACAAACGTTGCAATATAAGTATTTCGACGGTTGATTTTAACAAGCTAAAGTTAGCGTGTTAACTATTTTATTTGATAAGCTTATAAGCACATTATTGCATACACATAACTAAATTTCGACATGGGAAATCAACAGATGTATGATTTCTCTTAAATCTAAAAACTTCCTTGGTAACATCTTAGCCTATCCAAGCAATTTTTGCAAAAATTACTAATTTCGTTCGTAACCATTGGAATTGATATAACAACGAATAATTAAAGAGAGAAAAAATTTTCATATTATTTCTGATAATAAAATTATAATTATTTATTAATAATATATTTTATAAATAAATGTATATAAAAAAAGGCGCCGATAGCCAGATCAACATGTATCAATTAGTATTATATATACAAATATTAATGAAATGTACATGCTATGTACATATGTACAACGGGGAAAGAAATGGAAATTTCAAAATTTATTTATTTTTATTTATTTATTTACATGATATCAATTATATATAAATATACAATTAACCCTTTCATGCCCACTGTTGCCTATAGGCAACATTGTACTTATCGGCTTCTAAGTCCCCTTATTTTAATTTTAGCAACCTGCGGTTTTTTTAATTGTGTAGCCTTATGTGTTGTAAAAGATTATAGCGATTTGTTTTATTGTAAGCTGTGCACGTGTTCATTCAGTAGGCGTTCTCCGTATAGTGAAATTGTCAAGATCGTTTCGCAAAAAAAATGTTTTTAAAAAAAGTGTTTAAAATCATTGAAATAACTGTTTCATTGTAAAATCAAGTGAACAATGTAAATTAATAAAGGTAAGAGAGTTATTTAAAAAAAATAAATCATGAAAAAAGTGTTTAGTTTGTTTATAATAATTTTCTAAAACTGCTGTTGCCTATAGGCAACATTGGTCAATTGTGGTAATTTCCGAACAATGTACATTTATTTATATATATTCATATTTAGATACGTCCAAAAGGTCTTACGCAGACAGAAATTTAAAAAATTTTTCATTTTGACTGGGATGATTCTGCGGATGAGGAAAATGAAGAAGAAGAGCAGGAAACAACATCAACTTTCGAAAACATCATCGAAGAAACATTGAAAAATGTGATTGATAAGGGCGAAAATATGGAAGTTGGTCTGATTGAGCAACTAAAATGACGGAAAGGAAATTGAAATTGAAGAGGTTGTACAGGAAGTGACGGAAAAAATTGATTTGAAAAGTTTGAGGTGGAGGACTGTAGAGGTAATGAATGTAATACCAGTTAGAAAAGCGAAGTGCGCAGCAATGAGGTGAAACAACCAATCGAAATATTCACCTAGTTCAAAAGGGGCAACCTGGCTATGATAAGTTATATAAAGCTAAGTAATTATATGTACACAAATGTATGTACACATAGATTTCTATCTAATTCAAAATATATTTTTCATTAGGTCAACACAGTTTGGAACAATATCTGCCAAATAAGCTCCACAAGTGGGGATTCAAAATGTTCTCTAGGGCTGGTGTTCTGGCATTATTTATGATTTTACCCTCTACATTGGAGTAGAATTGATTGATTGTTTGTCTTTTGGACATTGTTTTATATTTAGCATCCAATATTCCAAGGAAAAGAGGTCGCCCATTATCAATCCTTTCAACGATGGAGTCAACCCCATCATCACCGGGTTTTTTACCATCGGTTCCATCTTCACCAACTCTTTCGACGGCCTCTGAATCGAGCTCTTATAAAAGAGCGTATACTGCAGAACCTGCAAAATACATACGATTTGACAAATCTTGGATACTGGGTAGAATGGGGAGCAAAAGGCAGATGCAGACTATGCCACACTGGTTATCCGCGCCCCAAATGTAGCAAATGCAATGTTTATTTGTGCTACAATCCACAAAAAAATTGTTTTGTGTCTTATCATACTTAAGTTTCAATAAAAATGCATTAAAAAAATAAAAAACATGTTTTTTTTTAATTTACCACCACTGCCCAATGTTGCCTATAGGCAACATCCTGTAACTAACGAACCAGGACACCAAGGACTTTAAAATTTTTATCAGTTCATATCTGAGTCAAGACTAACACATATCTGTCCTCAAAAAATTTTTAGCTCTGCACATTTTAATTCGGGCATGGGAGGGTTAATATAATAAAGTAATAGCAAGGCTGCGAGGCCATCAGCTATAGTTAGAGTTAATGTAGAACTAGATTTTAATTGTTAATTTTGAAATAAAGTTGAAAATTGAATTAATGTTATCTATTGACGGATCTTTAAGTAGCTTAATGCCTTTATTCAATAAATATTTGGTTTGATAATTTTTAAGGTTAGGGCAAGACGTGAGAATGTGATTAACAGAGTTTGTTGTTCCACAGTATGTACATGTGTTGGTTAGGTTCTTGTTAATAAGATACGCGTGTGTAGTAATAGTATGGCCCATACGCAATCTTGAGAAAACTTTTATTTATTATTTTTGCACACATTAGTTGGGTAAGTTGGGGATTTAACATGCGGATTTATTTGCGAATAGTGAGGGTGTTGGTAATTTTTAATGTTACTATCTTTATCAGCTTTTAGGAGTTTTATGATTGTGTATCGAAGATCAATTTTTTCTGTTGTTGAATCTCTAAAAATTGGGGCCATGCAGCCAAATTTCGCAGCAGAGTCAGCATAGGTATTACATTTTATCCCAACATGACCTGGGATCCATACTATTTTTATTTTGTTTTTGCTTTCTATTAATAAGTCGCGTATTTTGTTAATCGATCGCCATTGGGTGTTAGATAGATTAGTTACAGCAGTTAAGACTGATAGGCTATCAGAGAATATAAGGTGATTTTTTTGCGTTTTTTTTTGCAATTTTTATTGCTTGGATGATTCCGGATGCTTCTGCTGTAAATATGGATGTGAAGTTAGAGAGGGATTTGGTAATGAGAGTTTTTCCAGCCTCGTCGACCACAGCATATGAAACATTCTCTTTGTCTTTAGAGGCATCTGTGTAGAGACATTTCCAGTTAATTCCTCCGAGAGATGTTTTCAGTTCCAGATATAGTTGTATGTACAAATCATTGGGAGTGTTGTGTTTTTTGAAGGATGAGAGATTCAGAAGTATTACATAAGTTGGTATCAAATACCCATACGGGGTATTTGGTGATGAAATTTGAAAGTTTTTCCTTGTAGTTAAGTATATTGTTATTAATGATTTTATAGATTGCTGATGGTGCCTTTGGTTGCTTTTTTGATGAAATGACAGATGTGACATCACCATCTATTATAGAGTTGTTGACCGAAAGTAATTTGGGAAGAAGTCTGTTTAACGATTCAGAAATCTTCTGTTCTAACGATGGAAGTCCGGATTCAATAAGTAAAACTTGAATTGGTGTCGTTCTAAATGCATATGTGCTGGCTCTAATTGTTTGATTGTAGATTGTTTTAATTATGTTTAATTTGGATTTTGAGGCGCTACCGTAGAGGAATAGGCCATAGTCGATTTTGTTCAAAAATAAAGTTTTAACTATATATATGAGTGTGTTAATATGTGTATAACTCCTTGTTGACAGGTATCTTACAAAGTTTGCTTTTGGGATAAGAGATCTTTTTAGCGTGTAAATTTGTTCATGCCAGCGATAGTTTTTTTCAAATATTATACCTAGTATTTTTTGTTTTGAGACGTTGGGAATAGTTGTGTTATTTATAGTTAAGCTTACGGGAACGCAGTTGTGTTTACGGCATACATGCAATACAGAAGATTTTTCTAGAGAGATTTTTGCTCCGGATGTCTCAGCCCATGTTCCGATATCAATAACTACTTTTTGTAGCATGTCATTGATTTTGGAGTAGTCGTTGTTTTTACATAAAATGTATAAGTCGTCGGCATATAGACAGTGATCGATGTTGTTATGTTTATTGATAATGATACTGATTTCATTAAAAGCGATCTGAAATAGGATAACTGAAAGGGGTGATCCTTGTGGTATACCGTTTTTTAAAGGGTATTTATTAGATATGAATTGGTTTATGGTTACTTGTATTGTTCTTCCAGTTAAAAATGATTTCACATAATTGAAAATTTTTGGACCAATGTCCCATTTTTTCAATGTGTCAAGTACAATATGAATCCCTATGCGATCAAATGCTTTTTCGAAATCTATCCCTAGTATAGATATGTGGTTCCGGGCTGAAAGTGCTTTTGAAATATAATGATCAATGTGTAGCAAGGCGTCTGTACAGCTTATGTTGGGTTTAAAAGCAAGTTGGTTTTTTGCCACTAATTTTATTTTCATAATATACCATTTGATGCGGTTAGCGATTATGCTTTCCAACAATTTAGACTGGCATGATAGCAATGAAATGGGTCTGTATCCGGAAAGAGAGGTTGAGCTTTTGTTGGGCTTATGTATGGGTACTAATGTTGCAGTTTTCCAGGAATGTGGAATATTACCTTGATCAAAAATCTCATTATACAATTGGAGCAAAAGGTTTATACTTTGGTTGGTTAAGTTTCTAATCATATGGTATGATATGCGGTCTTGTCCCGGTGTAGTTCCTTTTACTTTGTTAAGAGTGACTAGCAACTCACACATTGTGAGAGGCGACTCGATCATTTGAGAATCCTGATTTCCTGCCTCCGAGGGAGTGTGCATATATGTTGTATTTTTTGCACTGATAAATTGAGTTGAGAAATTTTTGTCTAGAGAATAATCCGACCACTGTTTCGCCAAAAGGTCAGCAATCTCTCTCGATCCCGTGATGGTGCCGTTTATTGTTTGAATTATTGTTATTGGCTTAAAAGTATTCTGTCCTGATATAAGGTGTATTTTTTTCCATAAACAGGATAACGGAGAATCTCTACTTATAGTTTTAGTGAAATTTTCAAAGCAGGTAGCTTTAGCCTTTTTAGATTCAAGTCTAAATTTAGAATTGGCTCTCTTATATAATATTAGATTATCTGTTAGTGGATGTTTTTTGAACATTTGTCACCTCTTCATTTTTTCTTTACGAAGTTGAAATAACGTAGTATTCCACCAGGGGACACAGCGGTTTTGAGTTGGTGAGGTTTGTGGGATATAAAAGTTAGCTGCGGTTCTTACTGCTTTGGTAAAGTTAGCATTGTCTTTGTTAATATTACCCGATGGTATCTGTGCATGCTCTAATTTTTTTTCGACCATAACCCCGAAATTCTTTCAGTGTGCTTTCTTTAAGTTAAACTTACGCATAGGTATTTTATTGTAATATATTGTACCTGTAGACAGTGTAGATTTTATTGGAAAGTGGTCGCTGTGATGTAGATCATCGAGAGTTTCACAAGTGATAATTGGGAGTAGCGACGGAGAACACGCCGTTATATCCACATGTGTAAATGTATTGTGAGTAGAGAAGTGAGTAGGATTCCCATCATTAATTATACATAAATTGTTTTGGTTTAGAGAGCTCTCAATAACAAATCCACGAGAATTGTTCGATATTGAACCCCATATTACGTTCCAGCTATTTACATCTCCTAATAAGATAATGGGAGTTTGTATATTGTTGAAGAGATCATTGAAATCTTGTAGGGAGAAAGGTTCATTTGGTGGTATGTAGACGGAAATAATTGTAACTTTGATATTTAGCGTAATTTCGATTGTGATGTTTAGAAGTTTTGATGTGTTGTTGAGATGTTTATGTGGAATTCGGTCATGAATTAATACACCAATCCCGCTCTTAGATGTAGTGTTTGATGGGTCGTTGTGGAAGTAGCCGCAGTAATGTTTTGGGGGTGTTAGATTCGAGTTAAAAGCACAATGGGTTTCTTGCAACGATACAAAGTGTGGTTTATGTTCATTTAGGATAAGTTGTAGATCAATGTAGTTATTGAAAAAACCTTTTATGTTCCATTGAATGATATCGAATGTGTTCATGTGTATTATAAATAAAGTGCATGAGAGGAAATACATAAATATTATTTTTCCACATCTTTTTTACCGTCGATAGTGTATCTTCTTGTAGTTATTTCAGCAGGTAAAGAGAGTTTTGTTTCCAAATCTCTTAGGGCAGTTGGTTTGCTTGTTTCTTTTAAGAGCTGAGTTGTATTTTTTAAAGCATTTAAGTTTGATAAGTTGTTAGTTTCGTTTGATGTTGGTATATTAGGTATTTTGCTTTTATTAGTATAATGAGTGCTGTTATTTTTCGTTATTTCTTCTATGGGCATGTGATTTGTTGTTATGAGAGTAGAGTTAATTATAGTTTTTGGTTGGTTTTGCTCATTGATATTATTGTTAAAATTCTGCGAGTTTATTCTTCTTTTCCTTTCTTCAATTGCTTTGCTGAGCCCTTCTGATGGAATTTCAATTGTATCGATTGTTGGGGTCTTATTGATTGCTTCTTTTATAGTACATTTATTGATGATTTTGTATTTTATTATATTTTGGCGATGTATATAAACGGGACATTTTTTGTTGTTGGCTCGATGAGGGTGATTGCAATTTGCGCATTGTATTTTTTTGCATGGTGTTGGGTCATGAATTGATGATGAGCAAACTTCGCAAATTGATTCATTTTTGCAATATTTTTTGGTATGGCCCATTTTGAAACAATTTTTGCACTGTACAGGTGTAGGAATATGGGGTTCAACTTTACATATGAGAAATCCGATTTTAATCTCCTTTGGCAAGCAGTATTGATTGAAATGTAAAACGTGAAGTGGGGTGTTAATCACTTTACCTTCAATAAATTTAGTTATTTTTTTACAATCTACCACGCCTTGGTTTTTTAATCCTTCCTTGATTTCTTGTTCAGTTAAATCCCGCCCTTGCTGGGATAACTACCTTGTCGTGGTGTGAGGGCTTAAGTGTGGGCTGAATTGCACACCTCTTCTGAAGGCGAACGAGGGTCCTCTATAGGATCCATAGTTTAACTGAAGAAGGCGGTGGGCATAAAAGCCTGCATACTAAAAGTTATCCACCCCCAAACAGAGGTGTTACGCGACCCGTGCCTATCTGTTCTCTTTGCAGTCGGGGGCATGAGACTGTATTCAAACGGAGCTTTGCTGATACCTGGGCACCTCAGCAAATAGACTACGCCCCCTCCACGTTATCGGGGGCTATGACGTGGAGGAGATCCCTTTCCCCTACACTCGTGGGACCAAGTATGAAAAAAAGTATTCCAAATAACACAGAAACGAAAGATACAACGATGACGACAATGGACACACAAACGGACAACGGAACGGAAAATCGGACAAGGACAGCGACACCAAAACGAGAGGAAGAGGTGGTAATACCCGGGGGGGACTTAAAGTCAACCCAGCCTTCAGTGGCAGGTGGGAACACCTACTCTGACTCTCATGACATAAGCCAGTCAGGTAGAGATTCTTCGCAGAATCTAGACAGACTGGTGGATGAGGTGAGCGACAAAATCGCGAGCCTAAACACTGGAAAAAAGCGGCTCTCTGGGGCTCAAAGGCGAAAACTTGCCAAGAAGAACCAGGCAGCAGCTAAAAATGCGCAAGATGCCCTAAAGGAAGCATCGGAGACTCCCTCCACCTCGGTAGAGACTGGTAAGAGGATCCGATCTCCAGAAGAGCAGAACATTGCGGAGCCGAAGCATAAGAAAAGGTGCTCCTCGTCGACCAGTAAGTCGCCAAAACCGGGCGTCTCCCTTCTTAAAGGAGTCTCTATGAAGAATCCTTCTAGTAAGGGGGTCAAAGGAGCAGCACTTACTGAGAAGGCGGGCACGTCGGTGAAATCTTCCGCGGAAGCAGAGAACGCCAAAAAGCGGAATCTCTTCACGCGTAAGAGGAAGCTAGACGTAACTAAGGAAAAAGAGCCGCCATCTTACGCTAAAGTAGCCAGGAGGCAATACAGGGACAATCTCCGCTACGCGGTCATTGACACCTCACGTCCGACTGGCAAAATACCAGAAAATCAACAGCAAGTGGTTGAGGATCTGGTAAATAACGCGATATTGGAATACGTTATGGCAACCGATAACGGATCTCCAATAAAAATAAATAGCTGCGAGTTTCAAAGGGGCGTGCTGTTGCTAAGATTAGCATCGCAGACCTGCGCAGCTACCCTAAAGAAGCTGGTAGAAGGAATCCCTCCGCCATGGGAAGGCTGTAAGCTGGAACTGGTGGAAGGGAGAAATATACCAACTCTTACCAAGGCAACCTTCTACGTCAAAGGATGGGGATGCAAATTCACATCCGACCGTGTTTTGGAGGTTATTGGTAAACAAAACAAAGAACTGGCGGTAGAGAAATGGGAGGTGTTCCACAGAGAGGAGGACCAAAATGGAACTCTTTTTGTGGTGGGCATCGACCAAGGATCTATTTCCAGCCTTTCCAAATCTGAAGGGAAGGTGTTCTTTGTGTCGAAAGCTGTATATGTCAAAATAGGCAAGTCCTGTATCGGCAGCCAGGGGAAAACCACCCCCAGCAACGACAGGACAAGCACAGTACAGGCTGCAGCTAGCCAAAATCAGGCGGGTGTCTCGGAGGTCCAGACGGCCAAGGAGGAGTTGGAGCAAAATATCACCAACTCCCAAGAGGACCGCCTATTAGAAGGATGATGTGGGAGGTCATCCAAATTAACCTCCACCGGAGCGAGACGGCAACTCACGCTTTGATGGAGAAAATTAACAAAGGTAAGATTCATGTGGCATTAATACAAGAACCCTGGACGACAAAAAACAGGGTTAATGGATTAAGCCATGTAAACTACCAATTATTTTATGCTAAAACAGGGAATCGTCCGAGGACCTGTATTCTTAGTCACAAAAATTTATGCTTTCTTTTATCCACAGAGTTGTCAACAGCAGACGCAACAGTACTGAAGCAGGGAAATGGAAACATATGCCTAGCATCAGTATACTTGCCGTATGATGCACCGACACTACCACCAACGTCGGAATTACAACACTTGGTAGAAGATTGCAGAATAAAAGGTAGGAAAGTACTAATCGGATGCGATACTAATTCGCATCATATTGCATGGGGTAGTACTAACATTAATAAAAGGGGACAGGCTCTTTTAGAATTTCTAAATACTAACGATCTATTAACTGTTAATACTGGTAATACGCCTACCTTTATTAATAGAATTAGAGCGGAGGTATTGGATGTAACCATATGTTCTGAAAACGTAATCGATGAAATTGCTGAATGGAGGGTTCTGAACGAGCACTCATTCTCAGATCATCGTTATATTATGTTTAAAATTGCAAGGCAACCGCCAGAACCTATAACCTTTCGAAACAGGGCTAAAACTGATTGGGCAAAATTCGAAAGGTCACTTGATTCTCATTTAGGGCAGGTTTCTTTCAATCGCCTAGAAAGAGAGGACATAGACGGTAAAGTCAAAATCATTACGGACGCTTTAGTTGAGTCGTTTGAAGAGAGTTGCCCACTTCGGGAAAGAAAATCCCCATACGAAAAACCCTGGATGACAGGGGAGATTCGGGCAATGGGGAGGGAAGTCCGCCGACTCTATAATAGAGCGAAACGTAAAAGATTACCAGTATATTGGGAGGATTATCGTGATAAACTCCGAAATTACAACAAGAGAATAAGAACTGCTAAACGTACATCCTGGAGGCTTTTCTGCGAACAGGTGGACAGTGTAAGCGATGTTTCTAAAATTAAAAAATTTTTGTCAAAAGCCCACATCCAGGCTGAATCATTAGTGGATGAATCGGGCAGGGCAATTGAAAATGTGGAGGAAACCATTAAACTCCTCATGGATACACATTTTCCATGCAGCCCGGCCGAACTTTCGGCTAGGCTGGACGATGGGAGAAGTGGTGAACATGAGGTGCCTATTATCAGCGATAGGATGGTTATGGAAGCGATAAAAAGCTTTTCTCCATTTAAGGCTGCGGGTCCGGATGGTATCTTTCCGGCGCTCCTGCAGAAAGGGATGAATTTAGTTTCGTCACATCTTGCAGGAATTTATAATGCATGCCTAACACACGCATATATTCCAGTAGGCTGGCAGGAAGCGAGGGTAGTGTTTATCCCCAAACCTGGCAAGCCAAATTATTCTTCACCAAAGGCTTATAGGCCAATAAGCCTAACTTCCTTCTTGCTGAAAACCATGGAGAGGATAATTGACGACATGGTTAAGGGCAGGATCGCAGGCCATATGCTGAGGTTCAGGCAACACGCATATGTCAAAGGTAGATCAGTGGACACTGCATTGCATAATGTGGTGTACTTTATAGAAAGGTCACTTAGTGAGAAGATGTACACACTCGCGGTTTGCATTGACATTGAGGGGGCTTTCAACAACGTGCATACCGACACACTTATCCATTCTCTGGACCAATTTAATGTCAACCGGGCGATACGCGACTGGATTGGCAATATGCTAAGGAACAGATGGATTAATTGTGAGGCGCACAATGTAAGTATAAGAAAAAGGGTACAATGTGGAACTCCACAAGGGGGGATTTTATCACCCCTTCTCTGGACCACAACAATACATACCCTTATTAGGACTCTGACCGATGAGGGATTCGAGACAGTCTGCTACGCAGATGACGTCATGATACTTCTGAAGGGAAGGGATCCAAATCATTTGTGCAGGAAGGCCGAGGAGGCATTAACCCTGGCACACAACTGGGCTCAACCAAGAGGGTTGAACGTTAACCCAGAAAAAACTGAAATTGGCCTATTTACAAGAAAGACGAAGATAGCTCCATATGATGAGCCGCGCTTTCTTGAAAGGACAATAAATATTTCCGACAGGGTGAAATATCTAGGAGTCATTCTAGATCGGAAATTAAAATGGAAAGACCACATAAACGAAAGAGTCAAAAAGGCTCATATATGTTGGTCAATCTGTAAACGGGCCATAGGCACGAGATGGGGGCTGAATCCAGAGATGACACACTGGCTTTATAGTAGCGTTATCAGGCCGATTATGACCTATGCCTCTATAGTGTGGTGGACATCGATGGAATATAAATGCAACATCAAAACAATACAGAAAGTTCAGAGAACCTGCTGTCTTGGTATAAGTGGGGCCTTCCGAACGACATCAACAGGTGCGATGGAAACAATATTATCTATCCAGCCAATCGATATTCGTATAAAATACGAAGCGGCTCTAGCAGCAAAACGACTAAAGGTGATGGGTGAGTGGATCGATCAGGAACACGAAGCGTATCATCAACGAATCTTTACGGCCATAGGAGAGTCCATACCGGAAAGTGTCGCAAATGACCGCATACCGGAGACTAGACTAGAGGCCAACTGCGGAACATTGATTCCCGACATCCATTCCTGGTTGACCGACCCTTGGAACCAGATCCCCATGGGGCTTCATTGCTACACGGATGGATCAAGGTCGAGAGGGAAAACGGGACTTGGTGTTTATATAGAAAACACCACGGAACTGTTTTTCCGCCTGCCGGACTATTGCACAGTTTTGCAGGCGGAAGTTCGGGCGATAACGGAGTGTATCAGGGAACTCAATGTAATGAGGAGGTCAGGACTTGTGAATATATTCACAGATAGTCAGATGGCCATCAGAGCAATCTCAGAGGAACGCACTAAATCACGTACAGTTTGGGATTGCAAAAACGCCATTAACAGTTACTCGACACATGGTGAACTACGCATCATATGGGTGCCGGGGCACGCGGGGATAACTGGAAATGAGAGGGCAAACTCACTTGCTTCTAGGGCAATAGAGTTAGGTAATATAAGCTTGGAATGCGCGAAACCTTTCGATGCAGTTAAATCAGAGCTAAAGACTTGGGCACAAAGGGCCCATTCAACTCTCTGGAATAACGGAACCATGGGAATCAATACAAAAATTCTATGGGGAGATCCAGACGAGAGAAGAACGAGGGAGCTGCTAAGACTCAGCAAGCTCGAACTAAGTAGAATAATGGGAGTGGTCACAGGGCACTCTCAACTACTGGCACATCTTAAACGCTTGGGAATAGCGGGAGGAGATGAATGTAGAGCATGTGGGGAGGAGAGCGAAACATTGGAACACTATTTGTGCCAATGCCCCGCCTTCTCACAAATAAGGTCCCGATATCTTGGGAGTGACATCTTACCGGACATAAGCCGATTACGGGGAATATGCTGGAGGAAATTAAGGAACTTTGTGAGTGACACGGAGTTTCTCTAGAACTTTGGTTCAATATCTTATGGTTAACTCAAGGTTAACTCAAGGGAGCGCACAACAAGCCTTCACTGGCTTAGGTGTATGTCGTAATGACATGGGCTGTCATACCCCTCCAATCAACCTAACCTAACCTAACCTAACCTAAATCCCGCAGAGAAGGAGCGAATACTACACCTTTTATGGTATTTAGAGTTGGGTGTAAAAAACTTTCGATTGGACATAGACCGGGTAACTGTACTGCTTTTAAAAATCTATTAGCCTGCGCTTCACTCTTTGTAAGAATCAACAAGTTTCCATCCCTTGTGAAATTTATGTTCTGCGGTGGTTCTGTAGTTATGGCTTCCAGTGCTTTGGATACTAAGAATATATTGTGGTTCTGAATAGGTTTGTCTGCTACTTTGCTTTTTATTATTATGTATTTTGGGCATTCTTTTTTGTTGTTTGGCTTATCACCGATTTTCGGAAAATCGTAATTATTATTTATATTATAGCCTGCATTCGACTTTTTACGATTAGTTGGTGGGTCCGGGTCCAGAATAGAGTAATAGTTTCCTCCCGAGGAGGACTCCATTTTCTATTTATTTATCTATTTTTTCGATGTTTCTACTAGTCCAGTAAGTTAATAGCGAAATTAAGAGAATATATTAAGTGACGCACAAATTATTATTAACGAGAAAAAAAAATTTAACGCACGAAAAAATCGACAATTATTAACAGAAAAATGTAAAATTTTTTTTTATTATTCTGATTAAAATTACTCGACCTGCTTCGCTCAGAGTTTTTTACGTGGAATTTCAAAATTAAAATAAAATTATATTCTATGCAACCTTATCTAAATATTTTCAATGCTTCGCTATTGTAGGCATCTTATTAATCTTTTTGTGTTGTTGGATTTTTAACATTCATGTACTCGTAATTAATCCAGTGCATCATGTATCTATGAAATCTAACACGTTGTTAGTAGGTGAGGAACCAAGGCGGATTCATATTATGAGGAACGGTAAGTAAGGTTTTATAACGTTTGATAAAGTTATTATTGTCTCTATTATACAAGAACTACAATTATTACTACCAAGAATTTTATGCAATATATCTGTGTTTTTGCTGCTATTGCTCTCAGCAACTTCACTAGGGCAAGTTATTAAGAAACTCTAAATTGCCATTACAAATTTTAGTCATTATGGCTCAATAATATACAATTATGGGTCACCACCACCTGTCACACGGATGATCAATTCTGTAACTGGCATATCCTGAAATATTCACAATATTATATATATGAATGGAAATAGGTATGCAAAAATTCACTATAAAGATTGTATTGAAATTTACAATATACATATATTAATCTTATTGTTTAAATGACTTTTTCGAGAGATATTTATTTTACAAGTCAAACACACAACTCTAATGCTAGAAAATATACCTGATATGAAAAAATACTGGGATAACATTCTTAGTGTGGTTTAGTTGCAGCTGAAATCTTTATAATCAGACTCTCTCCTATAGTATTGGAATTGGACGTGAAGTCTAAGTATCACCCAAGTTGAAACCAGTAGCAACAAGTTTTTATTAGTGTAGCTGAGCGGCATAGGGTGCCAGATCAAGTAAAGAGAATACGGGAGAGTTTCGCAGTAAGGTGAATATTTGTTGTAGAGGCGGGAGCTGAAAAGGATAGTAACGAGGTAGGAACAGCAAAAAGGATAGATCGATGGATGGATAATATAGTTGATCTTAATGACCGGTATATGGTCAGCCATTTTTTATACAGAACGGCCTAGGGCTAGCGGTCATATATAAGAAGGCAGAGCCCGTGAAAATCGAGAGAAGTACTGGTTTAGTAAAGCAGACAATCGGTTGTGAAAAAATACAACTATTATAAGATTAAAAAAAATAAATTAAAGATAGAAAAAAAAAAAACGAAAAGCTAAACTAGAAAACAATAAAGTGTGATTGATTTTTTAATAATAAATAAAAGAGGAAAGGAACAGGAAGATCCGTGCATCATTTACAACTGAAGGAGAGTGCAGGTACAAATAAAATTAAATAAGGTGGAAAGCCATAATTCCGTGCTTGCCGCACTATTTCTAGGACCTGGTGCTGTACCCGACGTGCAAGACTGCTGTCAGCCTGTCCTGTTTAGGAAACAAATTTTCACGCCGCACAAAAAAATTACTGTATATCCAGGTAATATATATTAAAAGCAATTATCATTATAACGAGGCAGAATCGCAGACATTACAGTGGTCAATAGTCACTATTTGTCCGGGAAATAATCACTGTAAATATAGAAGAAGAAATAATAAAAATCCTGTATTTGGCCCATACTAGACTAATTTCATAGAAACAATTTTTTAATCCGTGTAAAAATTCTATTCGAGAAGAGACCCGTTTTTGAAAACATTCTGTTGTTTGTTGATAACATTAACGCGATGATATTGTGAAGTGAAGTGATAATTTTTAGGGGGCTCCTTTAAATCTCGTCGTAAAAAAAAAACGGAAACGGTATTTGACATCCGTATTAGAAGACAACAGGGTGAATTATGTTAGTTAATGTTAATGTATGTATTAGTAACTTTTGTGTTTGTATAAATGCAAATTGCACATAAAATTTCTATTATCAGATTTTTTGTACTTAAATTTCACAATTGTTATACGTAAGCAAATATACTGAATAAATAAAATGCATGTATAAATAAAAAAAAAAAAAAAAAAACGAAACATGTCTGGCTAAGAAAATTCTGTGTACGGGGATGATGCTAGATTACGGGCGGTGAACAGGGGTAACGTATTGGGGTCACTACAGAATAGTGGACACACTGGTGACCATGGTTGTTGGGTGGGCGACTGGAGCAAACATCTCGCTCCCTCTTTAAGGTGTGTGTGTGTGTGTATTTGATAGAGTAAGGAAATTTGCAAGAGGTTTGAATGTTATTTTTTTATTTTTATGGTTCATAAGGCCACGATGATGGGAGGGATTCACACCCAATTAGATTCCGTGGGACAGTTGGCCGGTGTGCGAGTTATCGTGGTGCAATGTCAAAGTGAATAATATAACAAGTTTATACTTCAAATTGTTGCGTCTTACGCAAATAACGCGATTTTTAACATTATTAGTCCTACTAATTAAAGATGCATTTTTATGATTACCAATTTTTCTACAAAACGAAAGACAATTACGATGGACTTAATTTATAATAGTGTTCAAAAAATTAAATTATTTTAAAATTTTGCAAATGAAAAATGCATTCGACTACGTTTGTATATTTGTACAAAAATATTTCATTTATACAATTTATTGTTTGTGGATGAATGATTGTGTTGGTGCACGTCAAAATTATAGGAAAGTGTTTCGATTCATAAAAAAGAGTGGCAGACATTCAAAAATTCATGTCAAAAATATGGTGAGTACATTTAAGAAATATTGTTTAGTGAATTTCACGAAGCGTATGAAGAACTGCAATTTTAAACTTATTTCCATTGAACAATTAATATGTTATTTTTTTGGTTTTCTTGCATACTTAATTTTTTTATAATTACTAAAAAACGTTATAACGTTTTCAAATCTAATATTAGACACAATGTACCATATTGTGTATAAATGAAATATGTATTTTTGTACTAGGATGAAAATATATAATTATTTGAATTACATAGTACATATGTACATTGCTATATCATTATTAATAAGCTACGTATTATATATAGCTAATTACTATGATCAGTGTATTTCGGTATTAATATTAACTTTCCGTTGTTTTCGCAACATATTTTTCCGGCAAATTTCCAGAAAATTTTTCTTTTATAGATTCCGCCCATTCTTTTGGATGCTGTCTTTTACGATGAGCATGCATATTACCGCTTGAAAAAAATGTCCTAGGACAAATACCGCAAGCGCGTAAAGGTTTACCAGAATGCCAAGCCATATGATCCTATAATCAAAAATCAGTGAAATAAATCATTAACAAATATATCTCTAAAAAGACATTAAAAATTAATTACTTTTAGGGCGCCCGATTTTTTAAATGTTTTCTCACACAATGTACATTTTCTTAGATATTTATTTTCGTGCACACTCCATATGTGATGCTTAAGATTAGAATTACTTGTAAAAACTTTCGCGCAATGATGACACTTAAAATCAGTTTTAACTCCTTCCGCAGGATGATGTGAATGCATATGTCTCCTCAAACATCCTATATCGGATAAACGACGTCCGCAAACTTCACAAGTCACCGTTGGTTTCACTCTTCCTTCATGCTCTGACATGTGACGTTTAAATTTGGAAGGGTTTGATAAAGATTGGCCACACAGATCGCAAATACGACTTTGAGAATTTAAGTGAACACTGCGTACGTGATTGGCTAAAGTTGCTTTGGAAACGTATCTAGGCGAAAAAATAATTAATCAACATAGTATTTGAATCGGTTTATTCAAAATAACGGTTTTCGAATTATTCGATGTCGTGATATCAAATAATTTTTGGTAAATTTCGATTTTTTTTAAGACTATAAATTTTTAACAGGCAATATCTGATAAATAAGTGTTTAGTAAGTTTTGAATTAAAATATGTTGAAAATGGTTTGAATAAAAATTTAATTGTAAGAAACAGAAACTTATAATTTTGACTATTTATACACATTATCACGAAAATATCATGTGCTCGGCTGATTGTTTTTTCTTTATTTAATAGAAAGTGAATTTAGATGTCATTCGATTTCAAATCACATTGTTTCGCAGATAATAATTGCTACTTACACAAAACCATGCAATTTTTATATACAAACAGCAAAAAACCTAAAACAGCTTTATAAATCATTGTCAAGTAAAATTGTATTTAAAAAAAATTAACTATATGGAAGTTTTAAAGCAAACTATAAACCTCCATATGAACATACTAGTGATGTTACGAATGTCAATTTTTAAATATCTGAGATCACGAATACGTAAGGCAACATTTGCGATTAAAATTTGTTGTGAAAATTGGCAGGTTGCCTAGAAATAAAATGGCACCCTGATAGTAACAAACGAAAACTTAGCATCTTTTTGTTTTTTTTTTCGTGAAGTAAACACTTTCATATTAAATAAGGATTTATTGTTTGCTATAAGGATAAATAAGAGTTTACATTTGGAGAAGGTACAAACTTACAGAAGTATTTTTCCTTATATGAAAGTAAATATATCAGTCATTGAATGGAGAACAAATAAATGTTTACATGTAGATTTTAGGAAATAAATATTTCAACTCGAGTTTCACAGAATTGTAGAAATATAAGTAATTCATACTTTTAATAAAAATTTTGTCAATTTGACTTACTAGGAAGTTGAAGAAGTGCTTTATTGGATTTTAGGAAACAATGAAAATGTCGTTCCTTGAGAATGACATCCATTTTTTACTGGGAATAATGGCTGTGATTTTTAGATAGGAACTTGGTTATTATTGAGGAGAAAATAGTCAACACACCTAAAATAATAAATTTGAAACAAATTAAAAACCCTGCTATATTTAAAATTATTAGAAATACCAAAAATAAATCATATTTCATAATAGACATCAGTTGTGATTGTGATTGATCTTTATTTAACAAGCTCCAGCGTATATTGCGTATATTCAAAGCACATTCAAACTTCTTGCACTCCCACTTAATGCGATCAAGTTCACATCGATTATATATATTTGTTTGCTACTAGAAGATTATTGTTTAAAGTTCAAAATAAAGTTGTTTCTATTATAAATTGTTACAAATTAATATACTTTTGTGCCGTGTACTTAATATTTTTTGGGAAGAATATATTCCATATACATATATTGGCTTGAATTTGGTGAATACGAAAACGAAACATAATGTTATGAAATAGAGGAATATTTGCGTATAAGAATATTCATCACTTCATCAGTAAATATATGTATATGATGATGCAAAATGTATTGTTTGTTATAGCTTTAGGTATTCATATGCCGACATTTTGCAAAATTTCCAATTGTTTGGGGAGAATATCCCGAAATAATAAATTTAAATATTAAGTATAAATGTTTTGATATTTTCAAAAATAATTTTTTACCTTAAATATCATTATTATTAATGTAGCACATAAAAGTTTATAATGCATCCAAAATTGTAAGTTTGTTGTTTGTTTACATCTTTGATGGAAAATATCGCTAAATTATAAAATTAATTCAAAATTAATAGTAAATTAGTAACAAATACTAAAGAACAAAACAAAAATATGTGTTAGTGATGTACGTAGGAGTGTACATATGTATGTATATATGCAATCAAAACAAATAGAAAAAAGCTCCATATTCAAAAACTCTTTTCATTTCAATAAGAATATGAATTCTTCTTTACTCGTCATATTTTTGTTGTTTTCACTTCATAGAAAAATTTACATTACTCACTAACACTTTAGAAACTCATAACTAAATAAATAAATTACTTTAATTCAATATAATAAATCATCTTTTACATATTTGACTATTCGAATGTGATCGTTTTTAACATCATAAAGTACAAATTGTTCACCTACACGATTACGTTGCGAATGAAATTCTTTATATAATAAAATAGAGTGAAGTGTTGTTTTTCATTTGAACTAATTTGAACTTTGAAGCTAAAGTAAAATATTTTTTGCTTACAACCAAAAAATTATTAATATGAAATTGAAAATTATATTATTTAATTATTTTTCGATTTGATTCCAAATAAAAATAAAAGTAAATGTGAATTTTAAACTGAAAAAAACAAAAATAAATTTTTTGCACCGTTTTTTATTATAAAAATACCGAAACATATTTTTAGAAATCAAGATTCTTGATATTATTCGAAAACCGTTTTTAGTTCATATCTAGTATTTGATAATTCTGATCTTTTATTTATTTATTAAGTAGTATTTTGTAAAAGACAAAAATTATTATAAAATTAAAAAATTAAAATACTACTAATCAAATAAATAATTCTGATATCAAATAACTAATAATTTTTTCTACAAAACTTACGACTTATCACATTGTTTGCATCGTAGTTTCTTATTCTCATCATCATGTAAGATTTTATGTGTTTTCAGACTTGATTCAGTTGCTAATCTTTTTCCACAAATATCACATTCAACTCTTTCTTGTTCATGAATGTTTTTTATGTGTGTCTTTAAGCCTACACGGTTACATAATAATTTATTACAATATTTACATTTAAAGTATTCGGGATTTAGGTGAAGCTTAATATGATCCATCAAAAGTGCTCGAGTATAAAACTTTGTATTACAGCATCGAACGTATCCACGCTGATTGTGTTCCTCTTTGCAGTGTTTAAGCATTGTGAAATATGTAGCTAGCGAAATTTGGCAAACGCTACATTTAATTTGAAAATGTTCAGCTATGAATTCATCCTCTTCTTGGGGTAATTGGTCTAATTTGGGCGAATCGGTGGCACTTGTGGAAGTATCGTTATCACTATCGCTCTGATTGTTAAAACTTTCAAGTTTGCCATTTTCACAAAAATTTTCTATTTTTTTGAACTTCATGTCAATGCCATCTATATTTTTATTCGTTTCTGGTTTATGATCGTTAAAACTCTCACCAGTCTTATTTTCTTTAGAATCATTTTCTACTTCTTTCAAGTTTATATCACTTTTGTCTGTATTGCTATCAGCTCCCGGTTTCTTTATTTCAGTGGAACTGTTTAATTCATGTGAAAATTTCTTAGCAACGTTTTTCCTCAAACTTTTTGTTTTTAAACTATTAGCTCCTTCTTCCAAAATTTTTTTAGCACTTTCTGCCTTTAAGAATGAAATATCTGATTCAAGCCGAGAGTTGTCATTTTTTGTTTCTTTGTAGTCATTTTCTACTTCTGTAAAGTTTATATCAATTTTGTCTGGATTGTTAGCAGCTTCCGGTTTCATTATTTCCACGGAACTGATTAATTTTAGTGATGATTTTTCCAAATTACTTTTTGCAACATTTTTCCTCTTACATTTTGTATTTATTTTCAATAAATTATTCCTTTTAGAATTTATTTTCAAACAACTAAATTCATCCAAATCTTCAATTTTTTTTAAAGAACTTTTTTCCTTAATAAACAAAGTCTCCGATTCGAGTATAGAGTCGTCTTCCCTGGTTTCTTTAGAATCATTTCCTACTCCTTTCAATTTTATGCCAATTTTGCCTAGATTGTTATCAGCTTCCGATTTCTTCATTTTAGCGAAACTGATTACTTTTATTGATGGTTTCTCCGAATTGATTTTTAAAACATTTTTCCTCTTGCTTTTTGTATCTATTTTTAATGAACTATTACGTTTAGTACTTTTTTTTAAACTACTAACTTCCTCTCTCACATTTAATTCTTCTAAATTTTTTAAAGGACTTTCTTCCTTTATGAATAAAATCTCCGATTCGAGTTGATAATTTTCCCTCTTCGTTTCTTTAGATTCATTTTCTACTTCTTTCAAGTTTATGTCAATTTTGTGACGATTGTTATCAGATTCTGGTTTCTTTATTTTAGCGAAACTATTTACTCTTAGTAATGGTTTCTCCGAATTACTTTTTGTAAAATTTTGCCTCATGCTTTTTGTATCTTTTTTGTCTTCAGCACTTTTTCTTAAGCAACTAACTTCCTCCACATCTTCTTCAAAAATTTTCAAAGGACTTTCTTCACTTATGAATAATACCTCCGATTCGAGTTTATAGTTTTCTTTGTTTTCTATCGAATTATTTTCAGTCAGTTCTTCTATCGCGTTTGTGACATCTATGGGAATTACGTCTGTTTTTGTTAGAATATTCCATTTTGTGTGGACCTTTTCAATTTTTAAATAGAAATGATGGAAATCATATAATTCCCGCCAGCATGATTGACATATGTGGGAGTGATCATATAAATTTTCCTGTTATAAGTTCAATAATTAATAAAAATTTGTACTTATCTTGAACGGAGTTTTGAAATTTACAAATATTATAAATAACAATTTTCGCGCAACACAGTCACTATTACTTAATTGAAATGTATGAAATTTTGTAAGCTTCTATACAGCTCCAGCTCTTCTAATTTTTGAAGAAAAAACTTTTAATTTCGCTTAACTCACAACTGAAAGCTTTATGCAGCAGTATTTTATTGTTTTATCACTATATTCCACATTTTAGGGTATATACACATATGTATATATATATATATATATATATATATATATATATATATATATATATATATATATATATATATATATATATATATATATATATATATATATATATATATATATATATATATTATAATTATAGCTATATAATAGCAGTAATGGCATTCAACTAACTTTTCTGAAATACAGAAATATGTATGCAGTATCAACCTCTAAATTAATTTAATCGGTTTAAAAATTCTAATAACTATTTTAGTAACAAGCTAACAAAACTCAGAAAGATTTCGGTGGAAGCGACAAACTTAGTACCGTGTACATTCAACATTTTACTGACTTGTGGTCGTTTTTGAATAAAGCTCTAACCATATAATATAATCCAAAGGAATGTAATGAGGAAGTTATATCAAAATGTGTAAATTGTATAAGATCAATCCAAAAATTTAACTTAAGTCTCGATGAGAATCATAATACTACGAGTAAAGAATGTCCTGTATACCAAAATAAGTTAAAAGTCAAGTTGAGGAGAATTGGTTTTAATATATAACAATCAATAAACATAACAGGTGGATATACAAATACTCAAGGACTGTTAAATAATTTTAGTCAGATTGAAGTAATGGCAGCGATGAAAAACCCAGAATTTATAATTTTATCTGAAATACATTTAACAAGAGAGGTAGAAGAACAAGAGTACATTTTACAGAATTATGATCATTATATCACATTATCCAATTCAGCAAGAACAGGTGGAGTTATAATCTATTTTAAAAAGGATTGGAATGTAAACGAATTATGTAAAAAATTGGATGAGTGCATATACTGCAAAAAATAAAAATATAATTCTATCAATTATGGCAGTTTATAGATCTCCAAGTTGTAGAGAAGTGGAGTTTTGTGATGGATTTGATGATATTAGTGAAAGGATTTGTGAGACCAACAACGATATAATTATAGTAGGCGATTTCAACATAGATTGGAGTAAAAATGATACTTATAAAAATAGAATTCAAGCAACGCTAAATGATAATGGCCTCAAACAAATAGTTTCCGAGTATACTAGGGTGACAGAAAATACAAAAACATTAATAGACTTTGTTATTCCTAATAATAATAATAATGTTACTGTAAGGAATATAGTGAAAATCAAATAGCAGATCATGAAGCAATAGATATACTATTAAAAATAAAAATTTCGAACAGTCAACAAACCAGGAAATAGCAGTATTTAAATATAAAAGAAACCTATTTAATAGAGCAATTAGAAATATTTTATTAAACTATGATGAAAATAATGATGTAAATAATATGAGTTGCAATATCGATAATTGCATAGAAAAATACAATTAAAAAATTCACACATAAAAAAATAATCAAAGAAATAAATATTGTTAATAAGTGGTTTAATAGACAACTAAAATTACTTAAAAGGAACAAAATTTTCAAATATAACATTGCAAGAAGAGATAATACAATAGATGCTTGGAATAGTTATAAGGTAGCAAGAAACAGATATAAAACAAGTAGAGAATACGAAAAAAGTAAATTTATAAATAACAAAATATGTAACGCCAAAGATCAAAAGCAAATGTGGATAGAAATTAAAAAAGCTAGTACTTAAAAAAAATTGCAATGTGATACGGACTGTGACAAGTAGAGTTTAAAGAAAATTATCAAATAGCCAACAAATTTAATAAATACTTTGTTAATAGCATTGAAACAATTATAAATTCTATAGAACGAGTGCAATATGTAAACCAACTAAATGTGATAAATACTAAATTTAAATTTCGTGCCATTAATTTACAAGAGCTAAAACTTATATGTAGAGACAATTTTAAGCCTTCAGACAAACTTTCTATTTTTTCATTCGAAAAGCCATTAAGGAATAATTTCAAACAAAATTTCATACAAAAACTCGATTTTCGATTTTTCAAATTTTCCGACTTTTCCGGAGGGATTTTCCAAAATTTTCTTCCATAAAAACCTTCTCCTCGAAAACACGAACAACTGACAAAAAGTTTTACAGAAATCGGCCAAGATGTTCTCATTTTGTGAATTATTGGATTTTGCCACGCCCTTCCGCCCACAGACCGAAAATAAAAAATCGGACTTCACAGTGTCACCCGCCCGAGTATTCTGAAGGTTTCCTGAAAATTTCGTCAAAATCGGCCCAGCCGTTTTAGAGCCATTACGTTACATACATACATACATACACACATCCTATTTTATATATAAAGATATGAAAAATAAACCCGATTTCAATAGTGTATCAACAAAAATAATAATGGACAACTGGAGCGTTCTGGGTGGAATAATATTGAACATTATAAATAAATCTCTTGAAGTGGGAGAATTCCCGGAAGATGGAAAATATCGTCAATAACTCCAATGGATAAAGTTGCAAAAACAGTAAAATGTGAAGAATTTAGGCCAATAAATACACTAAAAACGCTAGAAAAAAATAATTGAAAAAGTTGTGAAACAACAATTAGAAAACTATTTTGAGCAAAACAATTTATTTTCAAAATATCAATCAGGTTTTAGAAAAAAGTTTTCTTGTGAAACAGCAGTGAACTATGTTATTAATAGATGGAAATATATAGGAAAAGATAAAAGAATTATGGCAGTGTTTTTAGATTTTAAAAGAGCCTTCGAAACAATAGATAGAAATCTATTAGATCAAAAACTTTACATGTACGGAGTACAAGAAACTGAATTAAAATGGTTTAAATCGTATTTAACAAACAGAAAGCAAATTGTGAAAATTAATAATATAAAATCTGAATGTATAAGCAATGAATACGGAGTACCACAAGGATCCATTCTGGGACCACTACTATTTATTATATATATATATATATATATATATATATATATATATATATATATATATATATATATATATATATATATATATATATATATATATATATATATATATATATATATCAATGATATGCCAAGTGTGTTACAAAAATGTGAAGTTATTTTATATGCGGATGATACACTGATTTTTATGGAAGGGCAGACAGATAAACAGTGCCAAGAAAATATGGTAAATGATATAAATAATGTGAATAAATGGCTAAATATGAATAAATTAAAATTAAACGAAACTAAAACAAAACTTATGCTAATAAATATGAACAGTGAATCTCTTGAAATTAACGGACAAATTATAGAAAAAGTAGATAAAATTAAATATCTTGGTTTCATAATAGACAAAAAATTAAAATTCAATGATCATGTAGAATACATATGCAAAAAAATTGGTACAAAGATAGGTTTCTTTAAAAGAATACGTAGCAAGATATCCACAATAACGGCTATAAATATATATAACGTTATAATAAAACCCTATTTTGAATTTTGTTCAACTATCATATATATGTGCTGCACGGTCACACAAATAGAAAGGCTCCAGAAACTACAAAACAAAGCTATGAGATCAATTTTGAAATGTAATATTTATACACCAATTGGATTCATGCTTGATACACTAAAATGGCTAAATATAAAACAAAGATACGAGATGATTACACTTAACTTTATTCAAAATATGAAAATAGGAAACGCGCCAGAATACCTAATAGATCAGCTAAACTATGTTGGAGGAGTACAACCATACCAGTTAAGAAATGTTAATAACTTCAGGCTTCCAAGAATAACAACAGCTGAAATGCAACGATCTCTTTTCCACAAAGGACTACATTTTTACAAAATGCTCCCTAATTGCATCAAAAATGAAATAAATTTCAAAGTTTTTAAAAGAAAAATTGTAAATTTTATAAGAAACTAGCTGACCCGGGCAAACGTTGTTTTGCCTTCAAATTTTATTTTCACTGCAAGTCTGGTTTCGTTGCAAAGTCATGGCGGATTGATATTTCGAAGAAGAATGAAAGGTGCACTAAATCGACATAGCAATTATTGTTCAAATACCGGTATCGGGCTAATTAATGCGACTACACGCTGATTAAGGACCCAACGCCTTCAGCGAAACAGCATAGGCTTATTGCGCTAATCTCTATCGGGCAAAACTCAAAAAAACTAAATATCGCGCCATCTGTCGGACGAACTTCAAACTACACAAAAACACTCTTCACGCCCCATATAGCATGTATATAAAGTTTGGTCAAAATCAGTGCAGTAGTTTTTGAGTTTAGCGATCACGAACATACACGTAATTTTTATATATGTAGAGAAGAGATAACAATATATAAAAAATTGTATAATACTTGTATATAATATTTAAATTGTACTAAAAGTATTTTAAAATACTACTTAATAAATTTATCTATCTATTTATCTACTGTATACATATAAACTGTTAGTTTGAATGTGCATTTCTGCTGCAAGCAAATTCCTAGCAAGTAGTAATCAGACTGTGGCACTGTGTCTTTTTGTATATATGTACATATGTATATGTACATATCGCACCTTTATGCAACATGGTCATTTCTCAAAAAATTTAAATTTGTAAGTTACTGACAAAAAAGTATTCCGTAATATATTCAGTATTATATTATAAGCAAAACCCAAGTTATAAAAAAAAATATCGATTTGGTCTTTAACGCTGTCCTTACATGCAAAAAGCTCATATCTCAAATATTAAAATTTTCAGGTTACTATGAAAAAAATGTTCTTCAATATTCTCTTTATATGCGAGAGAAGGTCATAATTATATCTGAAGCTAAGCTGAATTGACCTTCGTTCAATTGTTAACAAGTTTATACCTCAATTTTGGCGCACCTCAAAAATCCATTCATCTATTCCTTTAAAATATTAATAAGCTTAATGTAAGAGTGGCAAAGATTGTATTTCGGCATTAGTTGGTCGTATTTTCACCATTTAAAAATCAGGTCATCTAATATTTTGGAAAATGAACAATTCTTGCATATATTCGATTGTATTATATTCATTTTGGCCAAGTATGTATATTTTTCTAACAGTGTGTCCAGTCAGTAGTGTTTAGTATCTTCATATTCTTGACATCTAATCCGCTCGGTTTGTTAAATCAAGGCTGCTTGAGAACATTGGGGAAAAAGCTCCCAAAGAACTTTCCGTTTGACTCTGATCTTTCAATATAATCACAGTTCCATTCATTATAAAGTACCATCCTTGAAGTTTTTCGACATGGGTATTTATCATGATGAAAACATTCATAAATTAAAAAAAAAATTACTATACAACTTGATGTAATGGATAAGACTTTGTTGATAGCAGAGTAAGTACGAAGATCGTAAAATTTAGCACTTATAATTTCCTTCTCCACTATTAATTGTTAACGTACCTTGGTGGTAGTTTCCCAGAGTATATATTACATGGATGGGTGTTGAGCGTGCAATGCCAATACATTTTATTATTATTGAATTTTTTAATAATTTTATTGTTAAACGTTTTAGGGGCATGAGCTGTAGTTGATCGTGCACATTCTATTTTAGATCATATAAAACTTGGTTGAGTCCCACCCTAAGCGATGTTAAGCACTATAGAAGACTTAGATTGTTTTTGATTTATATTAGGGCTCTATTGTAATGTTCACTTTGGGTAAGAGATGTATTTAACTTTTTGTATTTTCCAAGTTTAAGGATTCGGACACCTGAATAAAAGTTGACATTTTGTTCATCTTATCAACCGCAATCAAATTCTTTGTGAAATGTGGCCTGAAGAAATGTAGATGCAAAAGATGTCAGATAAAATGTTTTCGGCGGTGTTCTGCTGATTCTGTCGTTTTTTAATCAAGATTTATTAACGGTCGGAAATTTCTATACCCCATCATTTCGCCTTTTAGGTATGAGCACAACTTTAATTACTCTACACGAGTTCCTGTAAGAGCAGTCAATGGAGGCATCTTTTAAGGCGGTAACCCAAGATCTCTACTCTAAAACAAAGAGGGCATTTATCATTTCTTTAACATTTTAAGAACTTAAATTGCTTTTCGCCAAGTTCGACCTTTTTTTGAGATATGAATATGTTGTATTGAAGGAGCGATATGTACAAGCATACATACACATGTAGATATCTTAGTGGAATTTTTTTTATTTACCATTTTCCACAGATGTTTCTCAACAATATATTTAACTCTTAGTTCCTCCCATTCAGTAGAATTAACAGCTATTGAATTTTGGCAATGTTCATTAATTTTCAAACACAAAAAACAATTCACTATTTTTATTTTTATATTTTGCATTTTGTCAATAATTATTTTAAAATGCGTACTTCAGAGTTACTTGTTGTGAAACAGACTGGCCGCCTTCAGAATCGCGTCGCCGCTATAGTTGATACATCTTTCGTCGGCATACATAACAAAGAAATAGCATAATGAAGCACAAATATGTTTGGATATGATTATGTTTTCACTTTCATTTTCGTTCGATGTCATTTAATTTAATACGCCTTCCAGCTCTGGTCGTTTGAATCAGTTAAATGTCAGGAAATAAACGATAGTTTTATACATTGGGTATTGAAAATTATACCGTCAAAGATTGCGGTGGTTTTATAGGACTCAACTTGGAATCACAGAATACTTTGCTTGGAATTGATTGATCATATAGAAAAAGTTGGAAATTAATTTAAAATATAGCCATGAAGCATTGCTTATTGTGCCTTAAAAGTGATATAAGACGTAATGATTATATATCAATTGAATCGCCACTTTGGTCACAGTTGCAAATTGTTGAAAAAATAGAAAAACATTTTTGGCCAATTGTAAGTAAAAAGCATATAGCCTCAATTTTTAATATTACATCGGTTTTTAACTATTTTAAAGGATAACGTAGAAAATGTATTAGGAATATGTTTTGTATGCTGGCCAAAGTTAAATGACTTCAACACATTTTACAGAACCATTGAAGAAGCGCATATCAGATATATAAACATTTCTAAAGAAGAGAAGTCAAATTGTAGTATAGTTCAAACAAGTTTCCCTCAACTTCTTAAGGCTGACTTAACGTTCACAGAAGAATCGGATTTTGCAATCAACGAAATTAATGATATTAAAATTGAACAAACAATTATCGAAGACGAATTACTACACTGTCTGCCTACAACAATTGCTGGAATTGAATCAAATTTGAATCCCTTGTCAACAGAGAAGCGTAAACGAGGAAGACCTAGAAAAAAACTCAGCATGAATGAAACCCTTACAAAAAAACCGAAAGGAAAGCGTGGTCGACCTCGCAAGAGTATTTTGTCTAAAGCCGTCTCAGACCAGAGTAAATATGCACACGAACACGAAACTCTTCAAGATTCTGGTCTTGTCAAAGATATTACTAAAGGTAGCCCGTCAAAGACAAAACGCAGAAGGGGACGGCCGCGAAAAATACAATTAAACAAAGAAAACCCAAATTCTGTGAAATCAGTTAACGTATCATCAATATGTATTAATGAAGTGATTAAAGACAACCAACTCTCTTTGCTTCAAGATGAAGTGAATCAAGACCTAACAGAGAAATCAACTCATAAGAAAATGAACTTTTATTCTCTAATTAAGAAACGTAAACAACTGCAGCAGCATAAAGCTCTTATGCAAAATTATATTGCAACAAGTCTACGATGTATGCAATTCTTCAGAAAAGACTAAAATGTATTTCTGCTTGTTATAAATAAAATTAACTTTCTAGCGTTTATGTTGGAATATTTTGTTATGCATACAGTTACATGTGCATACAGTTACATGTCTAAAACAGTTTTATTTCAATTTTACAAGGATATTTCAGGTGGATGGAGTTACGTTACGTTTTTTTAATATGTAGTAAACAACTTTGTTGTCCATCTATTAGAAAATAGTTTTTGAAATCAATGTGACAATATATAAAGAAAGCCGTTAATAGCTTCAGCACTACTTAAAAACTTCATACTAACGGCAGAAACACGGTGAGCAGGTCGGGGTGACTAACAAGATGACTATCATGTTCTGCTCGAGATCATGTGCGCATAACGGAGTAAGCTATTACTTATTTGTTAGTCAGGTAAAGTCGTAAAGGCAAAAATTCACAGCCATTGCATATAATTTTTTTTATCAAATTTGGGGGTTTCCAACTGCATTGGGGCTATAGATGGAAAACATGTTAGAGTGAAATGCCCTGCCCATTCAGGATAAGCATTTTATAACTATTAAAACAACTTTTCAATAGTTATACTGGCCGTAGCTGATGCCAATTACAAATTTACGACAGTTCATATTGTGGGCTTTGGAAAGCAAAGTGATGGTTGAACATTACGGGCATCAACGCTATTTGCGTTAATCGAATCAAATGAATTAAAAAAATGTATATGATAATAACTGTTTATACCCTAACTTAACTACACTTAAGGTATTTACTTATCTAAAAAGCTTTCTAGGTGAATCTACAATTCCTGAGAATTTTTCTGGTGGGAACTACAACACTAACGAAGATTAAAGTTGTCATTATTTATCAAATTCGTTATTCGAGATATTCTCCAAAATAGCTATTTAAAAATACTTATCAAATTTGTTATTCGAGATATTCTCCAAAATAACCTAGCTAAGCCAACAACAAACAGTAAAATATTAAAATACATATGTATGTAGTTATTTTGGAGAATATCTCGAATAACAAATTTGATAAGTATTGTTATTATAAATTTTGTTTTTTCATTTTGCCTTATAAATATTTTCATTATTACCCAAAGGGCGATTAATTGTATAAAGGCGTAAAAAGAAAAACAAATGGACGCAAGTCAATTATAATTGTTTGTTGTGTTGTGTTTGTACAAAAGCTTTGTAAAGCTATTATACTTTTGTGGTTTTGTTAATCACAAATAGAAAAATATGATTGAGTGCTGTTTGAATTCTCATATAGCATTTGTAGTCTGTGGGATAAGTATACGAGCTTGAATGCTTTTGAATCATGATTTGGCTAAAAGGGTACTGATGATTTGGTTAGCGCCAATGAAATGCAGGCATATACCTAGCTAAGCCAACAGCAAACAATAAAATATTAAATAAATAAAGTTGTAATTTATTAGAAAATTGTCATTTATAAAGTCACGACTAAAAAAACAAAACTAAAATGGAATAGAAGGGAATACATCGAAGTTATGTTGAAGTATTTCCTTATTAATTTTTTTTGGTTTGAATAATTTTCATAATTTTCAAAAATATTTTATTGCCAACCTTTTGGATATAGAATATACTAGCATTCATTTTTACAACACAGAATTTTTGGCAGCTGCTGGATTTTCGGATTTTCTCCATAACCACAATTCACTTTTCTTCTCGCATCACTCACTCTCATGTAGATTGTTCAATTGGTTTCCAAAAGGCGACAATATTTTTTCCTGTGTTTACTCGACTTTTGACTCATACTGCTGATTTTAGAAAAATAAATTTGATTATTACATTTATTAAGAAACATAAACTAAAAAATCTAATATGCATATGTATTTTACACATACATTGATAATTACTGTATGATTAAAAAAGAGTATATATATATATATATATATATATATATATATATATATATATATATATATATATATATATATATATATATGTATGTATATATATATATATATATATATATATGTATACATATACATATATATATATGTATACATATAGTATACATAACAGTCGACTCCGCTTTACTGGAAATAACCAAAACCCAAATTTTTTTTTCAGTTATCCGATTTTTTCTCTAAAACGTATGTAGTTCGGATTACTGAAATTGTTTACAGTTAAGCGTACTGCTTAAAATAAGTAAAACAATATTTTTTATATCAAATCTGTATATTTTTTACGTCAATTTAACGTAAAAATTTTCTTTAAAAATATTCATAGAAACATATTCATATTTTTTAATTATTTTTAAAACAAAAAATAAAAGTAAAATATAAATTAAAATAATTCAGTTTCACAATGCTGTGCATTGAGTATTTACACATAAATATACACAAATTAATAAAAATTCAGTCTCAGAATGCAATGCATTAAATATGTACTTAACATGACAGTTAATAATCAAAATCATGAATTGCTTTTAAAATAACTTTGAATTTGACTTTGTGTCATTTTTTTCAAATTTGTTTGCAATCGATTTCTAATAAATAAATTTGTCATTGTTTATTTTTTCACTAAAGCGAAGTAAGTTTCATACAAAACGTAGTTGTGGGCTTGCTTTTGGTTTTCAGTAATACGATATTTTCAGTAATGCGATGTTTCACTAAAGCGAAGTGAATAAGACTATCTTCGTTTTTAAAATCAGTGCGGGGATTTGTATCGCTTTCAGTAATCCGATTTTTTTCAGTAAAGCGTGTTGCGCTAAAGCGGATTCGACTGTATAATTTATTATTATTACAATGTTTCATTTAAATTTAAATTCGAAGTAATAGTTGGTTTGGAATTCGTCGGAAATATTCCGCCATATTTTTCACGTTTAGCATCTTGCCACTCCTTAGGATGTGACTTTTTCCGATGGTTGTGCATATTTCCGTTCGATATAAAAGTTTTTGGACACCAAGGGCAAGTATATAATGGGGTGCCAGTATGTGTAGCCATATGTTCCTGAAAATAGATAGCAATATTTCAATTCAAAAAGTTCCTTTTCATTTTGTCAACAACCTTTAATGCTTCAGGTCTCTTAAATGCTTTATCGCACATTGTACATTTATGTATGTAGCCTGTTTCATGAGCAAAGCGCACATGAGTCCGTAGAGCCCTTAGGTTTGGTGATATTTTCGAGCATATATGGCAGGAATATTCTTTTTTACCTCCAACGGGATGCTGAGAGTTTTTATGACGCCTTAATCCACGCCTATCAATTAGGCGTAAACCACAAATGTCACAATGAATAGGAGTTGCTAATTTGTTGTCATGTTTTTCCATGTGTAATTTAAATGAATTACGACATCGCATTGTTTTCCCACAAATATCGCATATTTTTACGTACCTATTGTGATGTATTGCTTGTATGTGATAATTAAGGCTATATAATGTAGTAAAACTGCAACAAAATATATAAAGAATAATTATGTACGTAAAATTAAATAACATTTTACTAACTTACAATTTGCCACATTCGCTGCAAGAAAATTTTTTCTCGTAATCAGGCGCATGTGTTAATTTATGAGTTTCTAACTGTGTAGAACCGACGAAAGATTTTCCACACATATCACAAGCATGATTACGATCTTGTTGACCATCTTCATGAGTTTTTATATGACTCTCTAAAGTGCAGCGATCTGAGTAAACTTTATCACAGTGTTTACATTTGAAAAAGTTGGGATCCAAGTGAAAATGTATGTGATCAACGAGTATAGGACGTGTGAAGATTTTTTTCTTGCAACATATCACAAAACCACGCTTTTTGTGTTCCTCGCGAAAATGTTTGCGAAGCGCAATAAAATTTTCAATTGGCATTTGACAAAGACTACAGAAAATTTTAAAGTATTCGGCAATAATTTTATCATGTTCTTGACGAGTTTTCTCGTCAGGGTTTTTGCGTTTCTTCTTACTTGTTTCTGATAGTGGTTTGCCATCATAATCGTCATATTCAGTGTCAGAGCCTGAGTTTTCATTGACATCTAGTGATATGTGGGATTTATTTGAAAATTCTTCTGTTATATTTTTATTATCTGCCAGAGTTTTTTCGTTTTCACTAGCTGTTAATGGCTCCCCAATTTCAACGTTTAAACTTTCGTCTGATTTTTCAGTTTTTGCAAGTTGTTTAGACTTATTCTTTTTCTTTAGTGAATTTTTATTACTCTGTATGGGGTCAGCTACAAAATTTTTATGTGGACGGCCTCTTTTGCGCTTTTGTTTAAGAGGAGCATCATCAAGCGAACCTTCTTCACATTTTACTTTAATTAAAGGATTTTCATTTTCTATTTCATAGTCTTTGGAAGAGGGCTGTTCTATTAAAATTTCGGTTTCAGTATTATTTTCTATATATTTTTGTTTACAATCAATAGAGCTTCTGTGCATTGAATTGTGACATCGAATTTCATTGTATTCTTCTACATTCTTTGTATTTCTTGTTGCAAACAAAATTTCATGGGCTTCTTTTATACGGAGATAAAACTTGTGAAAAGTATCTAAGAAATTCCAGCAGCTATAGCAGATCCAGCCGGAAGTATTAATGGTATTCTTGGCCATTTCAACAAAATAAATACACACATAAGTATATTCCCAGGCTTTAATTTAGGCAATTTAAAGCACTTACCATTGTCCAGAGATGTGTTTCTATTAAACAGTCAATGTTTTCATTTTGCCATTGCATTGAGTTCACTTTTATACACTCAACTGTTTTATTTTCAGTAACCAGACATAGTAAACAAGATTCCATACTCATTGAATCCTAAAGAAATCCAAGATTTGTTTACCGTATTCCAAAGTAATGTAAATAAAAGAATAGGGAGAGATGAACAAAAATGTATCAGCTGATTATGTGAAAAATTCAGAAATGATACATATGTACAGCCCCTTTACACTGTGATACAGAAAAAGCAATATTAAACCTAACATACCGGCCAAGGAAAACGTCGGCAAAATAACCCGAAAAGAATATTTGTTTACCAGTTTGTTTTGAGGTAGAGAACACTTACATTTTTTCGTGATAATTTCCAAACACTTGTGAAAACGTTTGTTTATTTTTAAAAAAGAAATTTTGCAGTCAGTTTGTGATAAAAGCTACCCATACACTTATGATTTGCTCATAAGGCTGATGCATATAGACTCCGTCATACGATATCCGTCGCCTTTTTCAACTGACAACCAAGTTGAACTAATAAATGTTTTTTTGAGCTCTATCACATTCAATACGTCTTTGTCAACGGAAAGTTGGGCAACTTTTGACCACAGAATATACACAGTATACCCAACTTTGACGTTAAAAAAGGGTCCGAATCATATTTTGCATATGTGAAGAGATACCTATATAAAAACAACTAGATTAGCTCTCCCTTTCACACAAACTTTATGCACGTTTTCAAAGTTGTCGGGTCTATGTGTAGTTTATGCTTTTGACGTACGTTGAGTACTTTGACAACTATCAGTTGATTTTTTGGTATGTTTTGTTTTAATTAATAGTTGTTTTTTGTATATTTTCATATACATAATTATTTTGTGTGGCGGGAAAAATCAAATCAAAAATTAATTAAATTGTCGAAAAAAATAATGGAGTACAAACTTATTGAAGCAGTGCAAATGTTTCCTTGCTTGTTTGACAAGACCAAACAAGATTATAGAAATAAATTAAAACAGGAAAAATCTTGGTCTTCCGTGGCAACTACAACAGGTGCAACAGGTGAGTAACATTTTCAAATGCATGCATATATAAGTATTATATTGTTGCTTAATATTACTCCTGTTTTCAGTTGAGCAGTGCCAAATCCGTTGGAGATTGCTTCGGGATAGGTACGTGCGGGAAATGTCTTCAATGAAACCGAATTCAGGAGCTGCCGCGGAAGAAAAACGCAAGTGGTGTTATTTTGATTCAATGGCTTTCTTGCAAAAACGACTTATCCATTATATCAAGACAAGCTTGAGCTTTATAAAGCAAAATTATAATTAAAAGAAACTCCATAATATCTTCAAAATCCATCGAATATTTTTACTTTTTAATAAAAAAAATTTGCAAACATGTGAAAAAACAGCTGATTTAATATCCGTGAATAAAGTGCCCTTTGTATCACCTTCTCCGTTGTTACGTTAATGTCAGTTGAAAAAGGCGACGTATGACGTATGACGGATTCTATGTGCCTCGGCCTTTAAAAGTAGAGGCAACGAGAGCTTCACAAGATGCAATCAAATGCGAATAGTATTCTGCATTGCACCCACCATTATTGAAAAGTCTCGTGTGTCTTTTAATCAGCATAACCATTTTCATCACCATCCCTTTTTGACCTTATATCTATATATTTTTGACGCTTTAGTTCTTCCCATTTATCGGCATGTGCGTTTTTACGATGATTATACATGTTACCATTGGATCTAAAAGTTCTTGGACACCAGAGGCAAGTATATAATGGTGTGCCTGTATGTGTAGCCATATGTTCCTGGAAATAAAAATATAATTTATTAAATAAGTATTTAAAGTTTACAATTAAAAGACTATGTGCAGTAACCAAGATCATTATAATGGCAGTTAAGGCAATAACTACACTTCTACACGGAATCCCCACGACGATATAAAATTAATGAAAAAATTTAACAAAAACACTTTTTTTGGGTATAACACAATAAATTTTTTTGGGGGGGCTCTCGGACTAGACTATTAACGGATTGTTGGAGGTTGTTTCAGAATTTTAAATGATTTGGGTCGTGTATTAAAAAAAACTAGTTTCTCCAATAGTTTAACTTGCAACTTTTCTGGTTACTAATCTAAGCTCTTCAATTAAACTTACCTTTAATGCTTCAGATCTTTTGAACGCCTTATCACACAGCGTACATTTATGTATGTAACCTGTTTCGTGGGCGAAACGTATATGTGCACGAAGAGCCCTCAGACTAGTTGAAGTTTTCCGGCATATGTGACAAGAAAAATCTTTTTTGCCTCCAATAGGATGTTGGGAAGCTTTATGCTGCTTTAAGCTACGTTTATCAACTAAACGCAAACCACAAACATCACAATGAATATGAGTTGCCAATTTCTTGTCATGTTTTTCCATGTGCAATTTAAATGAATTACGAATTGTTTTGCCGCAGATATCGCAAATTTTCGCGTACTTGTTGCGATGTATTGCTTTTATATGGTAGTTAAGGTTGTACAATGTTGTAAAACTGCATATTAAAAATATTGGCATATTATAAGTATGTGTATTTATACCTTTTCATACTTACATAAGTACATACATACTTATGTACATATAACGAACTTATTTCTTACACTTACAGTTTTCCACATTCACTGCATGAAAACTCTTTCTCATAATCAGGTGCATGAGTAAGTTTGTGATTTTCTAACTGTGTGACACCCACAAAAGATTTGCCACATTCAGGACAATTATAGTTCCTTCCTTGCCCACCTTCAGTATGAGTTCTCATATGCTTGTCTAACGTGCAACGATCCGAATAAACTTTCTCACATTGTTTACATTTAAAATAGTTAGGATCCAAATGAAAATTTAAGTGGTCAACTAGTACAGGACGATTGAAAAATTTTTTCTTACAACAAATTATAAAAGCACGTTTGTTATGTTCCTCGCGGAAATGTTTTCTCAGTGCTATAAAATTTTCAAGCGACATTTTGCAATAATAACAAGATATCTTTATATGTTCTGCAATAATTTTATCGTGCTCTTCTCTAGTCTTTTTGTCAGGATTTCTGCGTTTTTTCTTGCTAGTTTCGGAGCGTGATTTGTCATCGCAATCTTCATATCCCGCGGCAGAGCCTGAGTATTGGTAGAAATTCGCCGAGGCATTGGGTTCATTAAACATTTCGTCATTCATTAAATAATTTGTTAAAACACATTTTGAAGCAGATTCTTTGCTTTTTTTGTGTTTTCTAAGCGATTTAGTTGTACTGTCATTTAGGGGATCTGTTTTACTATCTTGTAAGCCATTTACTGAGTTTTTAGTTTTACTGCTCCTTTTACGTATTTTCCTAAGTGTCTTGTCATCTTGAGAAGATTCGTAATGCTCCACTTTAATAATGGGAATATCCTTTTCCATTGCATATTCTGTGAAGAAGAGCGGTTTGCTTGGAATTTCAGTTTCAATAATATAATCAATACACTCCTTTAGATCGGGACAAGAGTTTTTATTTCGAACACATTCGTTCACTACGCCTGTCGTTCTAGTACCACCAATTGTTGCATGGGTCTTTTGAATGAGCAGATAAAATCTATGAAAATTCTCTAACTCATGCCAACATGTAATGCAAACAGCATCAGAAGATTTTGCTATATCCTACTTGTTTCAATAGAAGTTATAGTCCAAAACATTATTGCATACTACAAACATATGGATTAGTACGTCTAACACTTACCATTGGCCATAAGTGTTTTTCTATTACATGTTTTACATTTTGCTTCTGCCATTGTGCTGAATTAACTCTTATACTACCGACCATTAGATTTTCCGAATTCAGACACAATAAACAGTACTCCATTACTTATCGCTTCCTTTTCTATGGTGGGTTATAGTAAAATTATACGCAACATACTTTTATCATACAAATCCGGTTTTGTGCGACATTTTAGCACCAATCAAGGTACATACCTATATTCTGTGTTAGTAACCTTGGCGCAAAATAATTAACCCATAAACACATTTCAATCAAATGTTTGGCGTTGAAGTTGTGTATTGAGCTTTGCTGTATTCAAGGACTTACAGTAGACTAGTAGTTACGGCCTTCGTAGACTAGTACATAGGTAGTGTACTAGACTCGTAGTGCGAAGGTCGCAGTTTCGAATCCTGCCGCAGAACTCTGGCAGTTTATGTTTTATAATTAAAGGGAGCGCACAAAAAGCCTTCACTGGCTCAAGTGTATGTCGTATGACATGGGCTATCACACCCCTCCAATCAACCTAACCTAACCTAACCTACAGTAGAATTTTATGACAAATGTTGCAGTATATTATAGCTCGCCATATCGACATTTACAAGTTGTTGATATATAAGGAAAACAGGTCATCTCACTTGGCCCTAGTATGATCCATTTGTGGTTTCTAAATGTAAGGGTTACAAGATTTCCATTACCAATTTTCGATAACAATGAAAGACCTTATTTTGAAAGAATTTGGTCTTTTACAGCACGTATCACCCTAACAACATAAGTATGTACCTAGTCATAAAATAAAAACTAAAAACTATTAATTGAAAAAATTTGTTTGTTACCTGACATTTCGTTGGCGCTATCTAACTTCAACTATATCCGTTTTTAAAGTATCCAAATATGATTGTAGCCCAGAGACCATATGTCACATTTCGTTTGCGCTTACCCAGTATACATATGTTATACGTTAATGGGTTAATGTGTAATTAAGTAGCTCTGTATTAATACGTTCCTAACAGCTGTAAAGATTACACATGTCTGTTATCTATATAGTTGTTTACAAGGCATATTCATACACATAAATTTGCCTTGGTTGTTTACTTCTGCAGACGCCTTTTAATTTTGTGTTTATTCGAAAATTGGATAATTTCCAAAATGGATGTTTGTTTACTGTGTTTAGAAAGTGTTAAGAGCTTTGATGATTGTATACTGGTTGATTCAAAAAAATGGAATAACCAAAACATGAAAGATTTGATAGATATACATTTATGGCCAATGGTAAGCTTTCGCGAAAATGTCTGGGACGGAAATAGAGTTTTTACATGTCCATTCGTTCTAGGAACAGATAAACCCTTCATCTTGGATTTGTACAGAATGTGGAGGAGTCTTGTGTGGTTTTCATAAATTCTATAATCGCGTAAAAAGTGCACAAGAAAATTATTGTGCAGTACTAAATAATAAAGTTGATTCGCCAGAACTAATTCACAAACATTCTTTAGGCAGTGAAGCTGATAAAACTGATGAGCATTTTAAAGATACTGACGCCCTAATTGAAAGTCATATTGAACCAAATCTAATTATGGAACCTTTATCCACAGAGTTTGTTATAGATGGCCCATTCATAAAATGCCAAACAAGAGAAAATTTAGGCAATGACGAAGTAAAGGTAAATGAAAACAGAAAAAGAGGCAGACCACCGAAAGATAAATCACTAAAAATCGTTGGAGATCGTGAGGACCCTTTAACGAAAATAAAAAATGTAAATAGGAACAGCAGAAGTAGAAAAATGCTATTAGTTTCAGATGAAGCTAAAATGATAACAGAAAATGAAAACGGCATTGAAATAGAAAGAAGTAAATCGCCTTCTCCATTAGATATTAAAGATAACAATGACTCAGAAACAGATCCAGAGCTGCGCGATGTGGAAGAAACTGCAACGCAAACGACAAAAAAGAAAAATCATCGCAATCTTGATGAGAAAACTCTCAAGGAGTTCGATCAAATTATAGCAGAAAATTTTAAAATTTTCTGCGATCTTTGTCAAATCGAATTGGATAATTTCTTATCACTACGCAGACATTTCAAAATGGTGCATAATCAGCGCGGCTATGCACGATGTTGTAAGAGAAATTTTTTTACTCGTTCATTACTCGTGGATCATATACATGTGCATTTAAATCCAGATTATTTCAAATGTGATCAATGCAGTAAAGTTTTTTCAGATCGAAGTCGTTTGCTTTGTCATAGAAAATTACATGAAGATGATAGTAAATTGGATAAGTGTAATATATGTGGAAAATTGTTTGCAGACAAAGGAGCTTTAAAAAAGCATGTTCTAACGCATTCTTCACAAAAACTGTTTCCTTGCACAATATGTGGTAAATTGTAAGTATATCTATGATTGTTGTAAAGAAACGATTTCTTCAAATAATATTGATTTTTTATAAAATCTTAAAAAAATATTTTTTTTCACATCGGTGACTACGTTAATAAATTTCATGCTGGGCAACTTTATTAATTTTGATTAACTTTATTAATTCTTTTTTATGGAAAAATATTGATTAGAAATGGATGAAAAACATTATCATATAAGATTGTGTTCTGCATACCACAATGAAATGGAAGTGAAAACTTTTTAAGTTAATATTGTTATTGGTTGTAAACATATTTGAAAAAAATTGTTATGTATCAAAACAAAAGTTTTTTTTTGTTTATTTGTATAGTGATTCTATATATCAAGACCATAAATTTGATTTTAAGTGCTCAGATGAAGAAAATTGTTAACAAATTTGATAAATGTAGATCAAAATTTTACTACAAACTAGCTGAAGTTGTTAAAATTTATCTAACAAAGAAAAAAAATGCACTGAAAGTGAAAAATTTTTTTAATTTTATTTTTTTAAATGTACAAATATTTGAAATAATCACATATATATGGAAAAAATCAGCATATAAGTAAAATGTGCAACAATTCTTAAAATTCGTGGATATGACGAAAATACTGCAAACAAATTTTTAATCGGAAACAAAAACTAAACTATTTCAACTTCACGTTGAAAGTATCAACGTAGATTTGGTTTTTCGATATGTTGTACAACTGGAAATTTCGCAAAATCAATTTTACAATGAAATTACTTCAAAATCACTAAAGCAATTATGAAAAAAACTGATCAACATTTTATCCATATTATACATCTATAAAATTCAATAACTGAAAATCTATGTTAAGACTAAATTACCTAAAATCGCTAATTTTCATTATTTTATAGATTAAATTATGAATTTGTGTCAACTTTCTCTTTGTTAAGTTTTTCGTAATGTTTTGTCAAAATTTTAGTTTTTTTTTTTTTTTTTGGTTTGATCACGTAACTACTTTCCATGAACAAGAAATGTTCAAAAATTCAACAAAATAGTACACAAAGGCAACAATAGGACAAACATGCCTCTCGAAATTTTGGGATATGTAAACAGATAGATCTCTCCTGAAATTCTATTACCGAAAAGGATGATTATGACCTTTGAAAAGACATTTCTTACTTTTTCGTAATTTTTACCAAGTTTCATTATTTCTTTACTTAAGCTAAATTTCTTTATGCAAAATTGTTACCTTTCAAGTAGTTATCTTTTGTCCATTTTATATGAAAAAAAAAATCATGTAACAACCTGTTTCCTTTTTTCTCTGCTTCCAGTTTTACAAACTCTTTTATTTTAAACCACCATATAGAGGCAGTACATCAAAACAAATTTGTTCAAATTTGCGATATATGTGGAAAGTCAATTCGTTGCCCTACCGCTTTTGCCAGTCACATGGAAAAGCATGAATTAAAAACCGTATCAATTAGTTGTGATGTTTGCGGTCTTCTGTTGACAAACAAAGAGGGCCTAAAACGTCATAAAAACTCACAACATCCAGAGGGTGGAAAAAAAGAACATACATGTCATATCTGCTCGAAAGTCTCACCAACGCAAAGAGCTCTTAAATCTCACATACGTTCTGTTCACGAACAGGGATTCGATTTCAAATGTAGCTTGTGTGAGAAATCATTTAAACGGCCAGCAGTTTTAAGGGTACTTATTTCGTAATATTAAACATTTTTTTAAAATTAATTGTAATTTTTACAGGAACATATGGCAACACATACCGGAACCGCTTTATATACATGCCTATGGTGTCCAAGAACTTTTATTTCAAATGGTAATATGTACAATCATCGTAAAAATGCCCATCCAAAAGAGTGGGAAGAGCTGAAACGACAAAAATATGCAGGGAATGTTTCGTAATATTAAATGCATGTAAAAGTTCAACAAATCATGTCACATTAATTAAATACATACATACATACATATGTAAATATTCAAAAAAATATTTATTTTCTGTTTCGTTACAAACCTTTTATAAAAATACAAGTAATGCTGATTTAAAAAAAAATTAAGAAATTATTTATAAAAATTAAAGTACATATTAAGTTTAAAAATGTGTAATATTAAAATACAAACTAGATTGTAATTTTTCGTCTTTTTATTTATCTATTTATGTACATCGTATAGGATCACCTTACTCCTAACACAATGAATTAGCCTACATCAGGATATTCAAAATTCATATATATATATATATATATATATATATATATATATATATATATATACATATATATATATATATATATATATATATATATATATATATATATATATATATATACATATATATATATATATATATATATATATATATATATATATATATATATATATATATATATATATATATATATATAGGCATATACGCCATTTATACATGCATATATAGAAATTTATATTCATTAACTTAACGAAATATGAAGATCAAGTCATTTCATAGGATGTTTTTGGAAAAAAAGTGAATTGGATTGCTATATATATATATATATATATATATATATATATATATATATATATATATATATATATATATATATATATATATATATATATACATATATAGATAAAACTGAAACACTACTTCCGATTTGGCGCGCATACAGACTACGACGCCGAAAAATTTCGGCGGCGGTAAAAAGCAAACATCAAGCTAATAGTCCACTCTGAATGAACCAACAACGCGTATGTGCGCGCCAGAAGGCACTGTTGTTCGCGCTCTTTAAACATTGTATGTAAGTCGGTATTAGATTGCAAAATGTTCCCGGAAAAAATAAGTTTTTCAAGTTAAGTATGTCCGCCCAAAATAAAGAAGAAATATTATTAACTTTCGATGAATTGCTGCAATTGGAAAATGGAGGCATATCTGCATGCGTAACAAAATACAGTGCGTTAAGTATTTGTGAGGATAGCTCTGCTCCTCCAACTAAAATTTATAATCTTTGGGTGCAAAAATTACTCAGATCATATAATTCGGAAGAATTTACCATCAATGACTGGAAAACGATTATCGGATACTTAACTGATGTGTTACAAGAGGTGAGATTCACAAATTCGGATTATTGAAAAGCAGGATTGAAATATGTATAACTACTCGTTCTTTTTGCTAACATTTTTATTGCATTTGCGGTCAGGTGGATTAGAAAATCAGGGGTAAGTGCAGAACTCGGTATCGAATGCAGCAATTCATTCAGGATGTAGTGAAATATCTCTTGCATTCCTTGAACGATATTACTTTTCACACTTGAAAATATGACCAGAACTTCCAATATCTTAAGGTGCCAAAGTATATTAAGCGTTCGATTCAAGGCACAACCGTCATCAAAATCGATAAACTCTTCACACCGTTATCTACTTGGTGATTTTTTCGGCGTGAGCGCTCCAAGAAAATTTTATATACTCTTTGACATTACTTATCGATCCTATAATCAAATCGCCAATAGACTGAGAAATTTTTTAATGTGTGCCACCGACATTGGGTCCATTAGGATATTGATATCTGATCTCATTTAAACAAGTTAATCGCAAACAGACTTAGCCAACTTTAAAAAAACGAATGGCAAATGTTTTCATTTGCTAGAAAACAGCCAGCAATAGAAGTTAGAAAAAGCAGAAAGGATGGATGAAATTTTTTTGCTAACACGAAATACATATATAACTCTCGTGTAACCAATAAAAATTATAGAAATATAGGCATAGTAGGCTAGATAACTAATGCAAATAATACAACAATCATAAATTTGATACGATCTCTTTTTTAAATTTACTTAAGTTTATAAAATTAGTCTCTTATTTAAAGACAAAGATTGTATTTATAAGGCATAATAAAGTCTACTAATGAGTTACCATTTGCACCAACGATATGCATATAGAGTAGCGTGATCCACAACATGCATATAAATTTCTTTTGAAAAATTTATTGGGAGACAATATCGAAAATTTTGATAAACTATGTAATAACATTATTTTTTAGTCTTGCGATTTTCTAAAAATCAAATATCTCCAATCGTGCAAACCTGTATAAGTCTATAATAAATGGTGATGGAAAAAATAGCCTATAATTTAATTCCTATAGTTAGGGACTAATAATATATACTTGCTTTATATAATTGCAAGCACCTCAAAACTAATTAAAAACCTTACCATAGTGAAAGAGTAAAAGGTTCTTAATTCCATATGTGGCTATTTCCCGCAGAAGACTTTGTGTATAGAGTGTCTTGGAATGCAATTAGTTTCAATAATCTTATTAAGTGTTAAACACCCTTGCTAGTCTTGCTTGTTTTTTAATTATTCTCTTAATATTGTATAAAAATATTTTTCTGTACATTTCTTTAAGTTTGCCAAAAATCTTAATGCTTCAGATGATACATCGTGTAAAGAACTGGAGCAATGGTTGTTAGATAGCCAGGACTTGTTAAAATGGATGGAAACAATTGTCAACACTTTAGACTTCTCAGTACTAGGTTTGGTTATGATTTTCGTGTTGGAAGTAATAATAACAACTTGCAAATTTGCTAATAAAAAGTAAAGTATTTTTGAAATAAAAAACTCATTACAATATATTTATTACTGCAAAAATAAATTGTGTTATAGGAATATGAAAATTTTATGCAACATACAACATTTAGTTGTTACATTAACCATGAATTTTCTATATAAAATGCCAATTAAAGATGACAATGAATTGAAAAGTTTTAATAAAAGTTTGTATTCAATTTATAGAAATTTATTACTTTATTTTATAATTAATTACTTTTAATTTTAAAGTTGCATCATCGTTATGCGAGGTTGGCAGTATTATATTTAGCGCTGATATTAAAACTTCAATAGAAACTTGGCGCACTGTAGTTAAATTGAGTGAAAAATTGTACAACTGTAATAAAAATTCCTCTTTAACCAAAAATGCAAAATCTATAACTATCGAAAAGCAATGGAATGAAAAGGCCATCTTAGGCATTTTTGAAGAAGTAAATGTAATTATAAAATTGTGCAATCAGGTAAGATATAGTATAATAGAAAGCTAAATGTTTTTACAGTGATTTTCTAAAACATTATTTAACGCTCCTATACCTTTTTCGCTTTAGAATCCAATCAACAACGACTTGTTGCATATAGCTCAATTTTATTTGAAGATCCTTAGATTACTGATATATTATTCTAAAGAAATAGTTAAAACATTTCCGGCTATAAAGCAATTTATCGAAATATATGCATATTGCCAACAGTAAGTTGAATATTTGAACTAATTCATTTGTTTTCCATACATTGTTGAACGTTTTTTCAGTGAAATGGAAAATAATGAAAATCCAAAAATTGAATCATCTATTCATAAACCACTATTTGATATATTTTCTCAAATTTATGCAGAAGATGGAATGGCAGAGGTATAGTATAATATATATTTGCTTATTAATGTATAGTTTTTGATTTTTGTTTGATATTAAGCTTGTTTTCTTATCTAGGTAGTCTTCCAGCATCTTAAATATGATGCAGACCATTTGAAATCTTGTAATTTGGCGTTTAATTATCTTAAATTTTGCATTGAAAATTATATTACAAATCGTTCAAGTGTTGCAGTAGATTCGGTGGAGGTGCTGAAAATATATAATTGTTTTGTTGAAGGTAATTAAAATACATAAATTTTAAATTGTTAACAAAATATACTCGTGGGAACGGCAAGTAAATTGCATATACCTCTGACTGTAATGTATCATATGCAATTAAATTTTGTATTGCCGTAATAAGGCCACTTTGCAAACTTAATACAATATTTTTATATTTTGTATGCGGTGTTTTAAAACCAGAGCAAATTAAAAAACCCAATAATATTGTTTTGCAATGAAAATATTTAAATAAAAATTATTGGAATAAAACATTCGAATAATTTTTATTTGTAAATTTTGATCGAGTGAGTTTTTCGGAATTTTTAGAAATTATATGACCAACTCATCCCAATAAATATTTACATCGATGTAAAAGTCTTGGTGTAAATATTCTATTTTCGTAGCTTTCATATTTTAACAGCAACAACTTCGTTTTAAAAATATTGAAAGAATTCATAATTAAATCTTTTATTATTGAAAGTCATCTTTATTTATATATAAAATTTCATTATTGCTATTCTATTTGCTTGTTTTATATATAAGTTATTTTTGTTATTCTAAAGGTCCTTCAATATTTATTGATAAAGACAAATATGCTCAACTATTGGAAACTTTTGTAATCTTAACTATATTGGATTGTACCAATACCGTGCATAAGAAATTATGCCAATTCGTAGTGGATGCACCTTGGATTCGGGCATATACAAGTATGGAGATTTTAAATGTTTATTACAGGTAATCAATTTATTTGCTGGGCATTTTTATAAATTCACATGTTTTTGGGTGTGTTCGATTTTAGTCGTTCGAAAATATTTTTAAAACTTGCATAAATTATAATGAAAAATGAATTTTTAAGCATATTTATTTTTGAACAGGAATTAGAATCTTCGAACTATTTCCGTTTTCGTTGCTTTCATTAATAATTATTTACTTTTTTTATTAGAGCAAAAAAAGCATATACAAAAATTTATTTTCGATGTGAAATCTTCTGGTTTATTTTTAACAGTCATGTTGCAAACGTTTTGTACAAGATTTTCAAAAAAAAATATTAATAACCATGGGAATAAGACGATAGTGAACTCTAACTAAAAACACAAAAACAAAATTTAATATGGTTTTGATCAAAGATGTTAATGACATACCGCCTTAGCAACAAATCAAAATTCTTTTAGTTGTTTTAAAGTTTTTAGACCCATATAATGTACATATGCCAAACCGCTGCACAACAAATTTCAACACTGAACAAAATTAATTACACAAAGTTTTCCTGATCGTGCTGTTTTCTTCCAAAATTCGCTCTACTGAAATTACAAATAAAAAATTTAAATTTATCATACCTTGACAAGTTCTCAAATTTATCACAGAAATAAGGATCTAAACAATTCGATATATTACCACTTTTACTGTAATTTTAGTTACATTTTGAATACCCAAACATCCGAAGCAAATGGCAAATGTTTAGAATTTTGGATCGCAATATGGAATAAAATGAATAAATCCAATGACACATATCGACAGCATAAAAAATTAATTGAAATCTTGCTCAAGACCATCATTAAAAACACACCTGACGCCGAGTTGCAAAAGTGTACTACTATCAATAATTTTGAAAATATTGAAACTATTTTACTTATATGTGGCAAACAAACTGAACAATGTCTGCAATATTTACATACAAACTTAGCTCAAAATTTAAAGAAAATGCAAGAGCGTCGTATGAATGTTACGGAATACAAAGAACTAGTAAGTTTGAAGTTGTTGTAAGTAAAATGTTTATCTCATATTTTTTTTTTTTTATATTTTTAGCTTAATCTAATTGAAATTTGCATCTCAAAACCGCAACTATTAAATGACTTTCTAAGAGAAAATCTTTTGGATACCCTAACTTTGTTATTATCTCTACCTGCATTCGAAGTGCAAAAATGTCAAGAGTTTGTTAATAGTTGTTTAAGATACTTTTCTTTACAAAAAGCTCAACAGAAAACGCAGAAACTTTTAAATTATTTAATGGACCACGAACAGCAATGCTGTAATATACAAAATGTTTTTTTAGTGAAATTTTTACTAAAACAAAGACCTCAATCAACTAAACTGTTAGAGGTATTAAAAACATCTTGCAAAACGACATCTACCATTATCAGTTTGATCGATAGTGATCCTTCAACTAATCAACCAATAGATTTGCAAATATTCAAAGACCTACATCAGATATCAATACAATCAAGTAACCTAGACAATGAACTAGAGCAAGCAAAGAAAAAACCACGCCTGGATAAAGGTAATTTTTCAAATATTAAATTTATTCTAAATGATCTTAATACAAATACACAAAAACTCCTAAATTTTCCACGTTCGTCATTCGATGATAATGATTTCGATATAATGCGAAACATAAAATATACGATCGAAAAGTGTTTAACAAATTAAAATCCAAACAACTAAAGATTTACTAAATATTAAAAAATGCTCATTTACCATACTTACTTGATTTTACATTAATATAGAATATATGCAATTTTTAGCCTAAGAGTAAACCTTTACGGCGTTTTTAAATTCGGCAAGATGCATTTAAATGATACACATAAACACATTAACTATTTGAATAACTTAAAAACTAATAATGCTTTTGAAATAAAGCTATGCTTATATTTTTACGCTGCATTGATTTTATTATCAGGTCATAGGATCTCTGTTCTTCATCATCTTGCATTAAAATACCTAGAGAAATAATAAATATACACATTCATAAATATACGTATATTTACATTAATATTTAATTAAGAACTAATAGAAAAAACTTTAGACAGTTCCGATTTGTATGAAGTTTAAAATCTTGATATGAAGTAAATTCATATACGTACATATTGTATATTGCCATCGTTAATTATTTCATACGACCCACTTTTGTAATACTTTATTTAACTCAGACTCCACCAAATGTTATTTGAATGCCAAAATTATATGTTTATATAGATATTAGAATGATATTGAACTATTTTACTTTTATCATTTTACCATGCATTTCTGCGTATTTTAAAAAATCGCTGGAAGCACTGCCGACAGCACCAAGTTGTCATCTCTAATGTTTTTATTTTAGGCAAGTTTACATAAAAATGTCATACGTTTTTTTGTACAAAATCATCTAAGATCACTTAGATTGTAGTCATTCATTGGTAATAAAAAATATGCTTATTATTATGGAGAAAAGGATACTTATTAGGAATAAAAATGTAATCTTGAGTTCCAAAAAAAAGGCCAAATACAAGATGTCAAATGACATTTCCCTAAATGTTCTAATCCCCCTTATTATGATTGTCGACGTCACACCAAGTCGACATCAATATATTGGCAATTGTAGGTTCGTTGTCGGGAACTATTAAATATTATTAATAGGATATTACTACTACTATGGCTTATAACATGACAAGTGGCCATCAATATTAGTTAATTATTGCCTACAAGGAGTTAGAACTGCTGTCTTTTTTTACTGTCGACTTGATGTGACGTCGACGTTGACAATCATAATAAGGGGGAATATTTTTTTAAAAGTTGTGCTAAAAATGCTTCCCAGATTATATATTTATAATTTTATGTCATCGTGTCCCTACCGAATGAAAAAGCTTAAATGATATATTTTTAGATTTTAAATTTTTCATCGCAATTAATAATTTAGGATCAGTAAAAGTGAACCTTTAAGGTTTATAATCGTTAGAAGCTGCATTACAAATTTAGAACAAAATCAACTTTACAGTGGACCTTTACCTTTGTACAAAGGCATCTAATAAAACACTTCTGTAAACTTTTGCGTTTGTCCCTTAAACTTTTTTGGCGGTTAAGAAACAAACACAACTGCAAAAAAGTGTTTTTTCTTGCTTCTTGAATTTCAAGCTCAAAGGGCTGGTGAAAGTTTAATGTGCATTTCGTAGATTCTAAACGAGTGGGCCGATTTTAAATTAATTGCTTTTTCTTTTGTTTCTTTTATCCAACGACGGCAGATCTCTTTAAAATATAATTTATAATATAAAAATATATTTTAAAATTTATACAAATCGGATAGATAGTTTGAAGAATCGTTTGCTAAGATTTTTAAAATATTTTATTGGAATCACTATTATATATTGCATTGTATTAAACTTACCGGCAAAGCTGGCAGATATGAAACATACTATACTGCCGACAATAAAAGCTCTAAATGCTACTGAGGTTATAAGATTTCTGCGGTTGGGTGCCATTGCACCTAGGGAACCGATTAATATACCTAATGAACTGGGATTTGCAAAGCCACAAATTGCAAAGGTTGTGATACCAGCACTACGGGCCTGTAAAAAATATACTTATTATTAGTTGTGTAAAAAATAGAATTGTTTTTATTTTTGTATTTTCATTTTAAATGCGCAATTAAGCTGTGGTTGAACCAAGCAGGCCAGTTCAGTAGACCATATTATAAACAAGTAAATTTTTACAAAAATAATTAGACACATATATCAGACTTTAAGAGCGCAAGTGGTGATTTAAAATCCATATATATTAAAAATGTTGTACCACATAATTGTGGATTAGGCCACTTCTACTCTTACGGCTTTACATATAGGTATAAGATGTATGTTTTCCATTATTTTCAATGTTTTAAATAAAAATGTTAACAGTTCTGCATAAAAGTGTGCATATTGATTATTACAAAGGGGGAAAAAATATAAATGAAAAATTTCTCCAAAATTACTTCTCAATTTTTTTCACGTAGTTCTGCAATACCTCTAAAAGAGGAAATTAAAAAAAGTAGTAAAATCGCTAAAAATTCACAACTTGAAAAAAAAAAATTCGGAAAATATGCCAATTTTAAAAATTATTTTAAAAAATCGATTAAATAAATATTATGGAAAAAAATAAATTAATTAAAAACAGTTGATAGAAAAAAATTAAATCGAAGACTCTTAATTCGGAAAAGTAAAAAAAAAACCCCAACATACTAGAACTGTTCAACATATTCGAACATATGCCTAAACACAATACAAAACACCAAATAAGTGAACATTTTCTTTATCGAATTCATAAATCGGTTGTTTATAATACGCAAAAAACCAGAAGTAATCGGAAGAACGTGACGTGAGAAGCACTGAATTTTTCAAAATAGGAAAATTTTAAGAAAGTTAGAAAAGAAATCGTTATTGTCGAAAAAAGCGTTATAATCCGGAAAAACTTTCTACAGTTGACAAAGCGTTAAGGAGGAGAAAAACTGAAACTAAAATGAAAAACATGTCATTGGAAAGAATTTCATAAATCAATAAAATCTTAAAACTTTAAAATGCATTTAAGTTGTTTAAACTGGAAAATTAAAAAGAATCGTGAAAAACTTTAAATTAGGAAAGAATGCGCTTAAGTTGTTGAAAGAGGAAAATAATAAAAGATCGTGAGGAACTTACAAAACTAGGAAAAAAGTCATCAAAATGGAAATCAATAATAAAGTCGAAAACAAATATAGTAATCGTTTTAATGTTCTAAGGACGGACAACTTCATTGAAATCGGGCAAATGCGTTAAAATTAAAAAAACGGATTAAACTGCTTAAAGCCGAAAGAAACGTATAAATGTATTTAGTAAATATATACGAGTATATAAAAGGGATGAGAAAGGAAATATGAACCTGTAAGTAAAAGAAATATAAAGAAAAATTTACAAAATCCAAAAACATTGTATTCTCAAATGGAAAGTTAAATACACATTATATTAAATGCATATAATGCTGCTGTTGCTACATTTGATTTCTTATTGTAATGATATAAAATATCTGATATAAGTACGTTGATGTGTACATCGCTACCTTATGCTGCAAATCTACATTAATAAAATTGACCTAAAAGTTTGTATAGTTAAATAACTTTGTCTAGAGCATAAAATGGCTTTCGCATGTTTATCAGCTGCAGAAAGTGGGTTTCTTTCTTTCTAAAGACTTTTTAGCAAAGACAGTTCTATAATAGTTTGAATAGGGCATTGTTTAGATTTTAACAGAGTTAAATTAGAAGAGGTATATTCTCTTGGTGTCTAATTGTAGTTGAGAAAATGTGCGTCGGCACCACAAAACAAACACAGAAAACAATTCAAATTATCAATCGCAATTTGTTAATGGTCCTTGGAACCGTATTTTGGTTAAAGGCGGAGACCAGATGGATGCAGATCTGACAATAATATACATATACACACTTAATGGATCGCAAATATTATTTTTCAAGCGTTCAAATCTCAAATCAAAAATTTATAATGAAACAGAAATGGTGCAAGAAAAAGAAGTGCATCTACCAAATCATTATTACACGGACTGCTGCATTGCTTTTTGTTTTTTTGAGCCTTATTAACAAATTTATTTTCTGAACTATTTCTTGAGTTTAATTTTTATGTTGGAAAATGAAAGCTATTTTTCTAGACCCATTTTCGCTTAGAAAATAATAGTTATTTTTCAAGTTGTACCTCTTGCTTGAAAATAAAAGTACTTTCATTTTGTTTTGTTTTAATTTTTGTCTGACAACACAAGTTATTTGTCAATATCGCTTTAATTGCGATTAGCATTAACTGAATTAAGGTCAAATTTATCTCCAGAATATCCAGAATACGCACATGAACTCTCTAAACAAAAAAACAATATTTAAGAAATGATTGTTACTTTCTAAACAAAACCTAAAACTAATTAACACAAATTTGTTTAAACTTTTTTTTTTTAAATTTGAAAATTGTTTCTACATGCATGAATACATAAACAAATTGAAAAAATTTAATGAAAGAAAACAATTTTGAAGAAATAAAAACAAAAAACCATAAATGTTTTCAGTCTTGGAGAAATGGAAAAATTTTTATGATAGTTATATTACAAGAATTATTTCCATTCCTGTTGGTCAGTTTAACTTACGAATAGGAATGGAAATATTTTTTGTTTTCTTTCTTCAAAACTGAATTTTTTCCGTTTCCTTAAATTTTTTTACTTTCATTTCATTTGTTTAAACATTTTTGATATCTTTATGTACTTATGTATGCAAGCAAAAACTCTATTATAATTTTTTCAATTGTTATTGTCAAATATACGAGTATTAAAAAAAATTTCCTGAAGATGGCCGTCTTCGAAATGTTAAATAAAATAAATTTTATTTTTTTTTATAAAAAAAACCTGAACATCCTTTATGAAATAAGATATAAGTACATATGTATGTATATTAAAGCATGAAACTTTAAAAAATAATGTGAGAAGGAAAAACCACAGGCTTCCTTTTGCACTGAAACTACGGTGTTGGTTTGTTTGTACTGGAAATATTTGCTTTGAAACATACAGAGGTGGACAATGTACGTTTCATTAAAATTGGTGCATTATCTTAAGATTTGTGAACATTTTACAATGTTTGTTTGATTTCAATATCTTAAGATTTGTGAACATTTTAAAATGTTTGTTTGATTTTGATTAAAAATAGTTTAAACTGCGAAAATTGTTAGAATTTCGTCCAATGTACGACCACTAGTAGTTATTATTTTCCAAGCAAAAAATAAAACTTGAAAAGTAACTTTTATTTCCCAAGTAAAAAATAATAAAATAAAATCTGTAAGAATTAACAATAAAATATAATTTGTAAATTGAAGAAAATTTATAACCGTTACGGAACCTGGCTTAAATTATTTTGTTATTATTGTAACAACTTACCGTTATTGTTTTATTGGCCATTAAAGCACCCAATTTTTCATAAGCAACAAATTCATTGACAATCGACTTGGCCGCCACCACCTTGGCTACCGCATCACAATCACTCCAGGGTATACCCATTGACCACGCCAACGGTATAAAGATTTTCGAAAAAATCCATTCGAAATCGATGTTGTTTAAGCCCACCAGAGTACCAAACCAATTTACAACGGCATTGAGGAACGCTATAAAAGCCACAAAAGCCACAATATTGGAAATAATACCCAAAACAATGGGCACAGCGTTGCTTGCACCGTTCGAGGCAGCATCCAAAATTGATGAATCTTCTCTAAGAACAATAAATATGAATAATTATTTAATAAGTATAGCGATATTAATAACACAGGCCAACAAAATTGATTTTTTTAAACTTCTGAAATAAAAACAGTTGGTCTTTTTGTACTGTCATCTGCTGATTATGAATATATCACCAGTTTTGTCGCCTACATGAAATAACGTCCAAAAATAAAATACTTCGTAGATTTTTGAAGTTATTGCATTATAAAATAAAACCCAACTTGTTGGAATATATTTCAGGCATTTTTCACATAATTTGATTTTCCACATCAAATTAGTTTATTTTATGAAAATACTCGCATTAAAATGAATTAAACACGAAAAATTTTTTGGCGTCAATTCATCGGAAAAAAAAGTTCGGTACTTATTTTATTTTATTTAGGATTTATATCACTTGTCCAACTTTTTGTGGTATTGCTACATTGACTCCTTTTGGTCGCAGAGAGGCCCTCTCCCGTGTGGTGTACTTAGGTTATGCTGCGCTTTCTAAAGCATTTTTTTTATTGCCGGTCGCATAGTCCTTTTCCTCTGTGGCATGTCTAATACCGGCTTCTCTTCTAATGCATTTCCAGCATTTTGCCGGGGCGCCAAGTTATGCTGCGCTTTCTAAAGCATTTTTTTATTGCGGTCGCATAGTCCTTTTCTTTTGTGGTATGTTCAATACCGGCTTCTCTTCTAATGCATTTCCGGCATTTTGCCGGGGCGCCAAGTTATGCTGCGCTTTCTAAAGCATTTTTTATTGCAGGTCGCATAGTCCTTTTCTTCTGTGGTATGTCCAATACCGGCTTCGCTTCTAATGCATTTCCGGCATTTTGCAAATCCTCCTCCCGGCTTCGCTTTCTAAAGTATTTCAGTATTGGTCGGACTTCGAACGAGAGCAGGGAGTCTCCAATCTGTGGTCAGTCCAACACCGAGTTCGTCTTTTAAAGCATTGCGACACTGCTGGGGCTTAATATATGATATTATGAAACGCTACTATGAATTACATATTGGCTTTCACTCTTTTTTTTTCAAATCAGACTTTATACCGTTCCATCGAATTAGGTAACATAATTTATCAAAAATCCGCTTCGTTTGCAAAAAATTTTGTGCATTGCCGGCCTTGGGCAGGACTCAGTAATTTTCTCTTCTTAGTCTTCACCAAACCCGGCTTAGATTTCCAAAGCATTTCTACATTTCTTCGTGCCTAATTCATTAGAATTTATTTATAAATTTTGCTGGGACTTACGAGTATTGCATTTTTGTTGGTCTTCTTTGGTTGTTACTTCATTAAGCCGTTCTTCTTTAGTATTCGTACCTTTAGTTTGGAAGATGTAATGAAATTTTAAATTTGCTTAATGGACCGATTTTTTCTGCAAGTATTAAAAAAACAAAAACATAAAACGTTTGGGGTTGAACAACGCCAAACACCATTGCGAAATTGTCACACGATTTCATTTGTGGTCGATTGTGAGCAAACGCGGTACCCATCTTGCGAAAAGCTTTCTCATACCCAACTGATCATTCATGGCATATGCCTATGGCTTCCACAATCTCCAATACCTTCTCTGATCGGCCAACATCATATCGTGCATTTTTGTCAATTGTTTCCGCTGTAGAGATCTCAAATTAACGTCCAAAATTTTCGGAATATTTCGTGTTTGTACGGCCACAACGAAATTCAGTAAACCACTTTTTTTACCATTGAAATTTAAATAATGCTTCATGAACACATGAAATTTACTTTTTTCCCATTTTCTCCTCAAACAACGCGGTAGTCTGCTACTCGTATCAATGGCAGTCAAACGCACTCTAAATGACTCAGCTTCTTCAAATTTTGACAGGAGTCAATTGACAGATACCTCTTGACACGAGGAGTATTGCTGCCCTGTCTATAGACTAGCTCTAGTACACACAAGTACGTTGTCCGGCATATACTCACGTTAATATAACTAAGACAAAAGGGATTTTGGTATTGATTAATAGTCCATAAAGTATTACATGGTTAAGAAGACCGTTTGAAATGTTACTATATCTCTAAAACTGGATCTACTAGAATGAAACTAATGCTGGTTTCATAATCAGCACTCGTAATTTAACCAACAAATATGAAGAGATTGTCTGGAGTATTTATCAGTGTTGGCGTGTGTAATTAAATGTGAACACTTACGATTTCTCTAGTTCTATATTATCCGAAGTTGTTTTACTCTCCTCGGTTTCGGGCATGTATAATTTTGAAATAGCTAAAGTAGCAGGTGCAGCCATAACGCTAGAGGTTATCAAATGAGCTGGCGATGCGCCAAAACTCAAATAAGCCGCCAACACCGTACCGGAAACTGTAGCGAATCCCGAAACCATAATCGAATGTATTTCACTGGCCGTTAATTTGCTTATATACGGACGTATAAGAAGTGGACTTTCCGACATGCCCAAAAATATATTAGCGGCAGCAGTAACACTTTCACACACTGTTGTACCGAGCATTTGCTGCAATATCCAACCCAATTTCATGACTACCCATTGCATAGAGCCCAGGTAATAAAGTATTGAAATAAAAAAGCTAAAGAAGAATATAACTGAGAGAATAGCAAAGGCGAAAACGCCCTCATCGATAATAGTATTGCCATAAACAAATCGACTGCCCTCATTGGCGAAGTTCAGGAATGTTGCTGTCTTATTACCAATGCAGTCAAAAATACTACGGCCTACACTCCAACGTATGCATATGATGCCCAACACGAATTGGCACGTTATGCCGGTAATAACGATGCGCCACTGTATGGCTGAGCGTTCCGTAGAGAAAATGTAACCCAACAGTATAAATAAAACGGGTGCAATAAGCGAGGTGAGTTTTTTTGGTTCATCTTTGGTTTCAAAATGCAAGAAGATGGCTAACGCTATGAGAAGAAGAGCAATTGAAATGAAAGACATGGATCTGAAAATAAAAGAGATTAGAGAGAAATTACTTCTTTTTTAATTAAAGAAAGGGATGTTCAATGTAGGAAATTTAATATATAGAGAGGCTCTGATGCGAATATATTCTGCTGGAATGGGATAAAAGGTCTTTCCCATATTCTGCGTAAAATTAATCAAATCGAAGTTGCTATTTCAAATATGTGTTTATGATATAAGTGCAAGGACCATTTTTTAAAAATATTTTTATAAAATTCTCATAAAAGCGGATTTCGGAATGAAAGGACGTGTATTGACGTCTCCATGCCATATCAAAAATAAAGTTGTATGTATTTGGAAATAAGGTGCTGCGTGAAATACTTAAGTGAAATACAAAATTAGGTCCTAAATGTTCTTTGAAAGCCATTTACATTGGGTTATAGAAATAAATTTACTTTTAAGAATCTTTTTGAAGTTTTTTGGAAAGGACTCCTGAGTAATTCATGAAAGTAATTTTTATTTCTCCTTTCGAAATTAATCATTCATTTATAACATATAGACAGACAAGTTATTTAGTTATTTTCGCTGAAATGGAATTTTTTTCTTAGATACGTAAGGATTTTCGTAGAACTTCAGTGACATCACTGTCTGAGAATCAAAAGTGGGAAAATTTGAGCAAATTGTTGAAGACATTTATTGTGTGTATTTATTAAATTCTAGCCAATTTCATTAAAAGTCCTAATACCTTCGATTGATGTATAAAAATTGGTTGGCCGCTTACCTTGTTCTACTAAATTTCATCCACCATTTTCCCATTGGCGCCAAGTAGTACCGATTTATACGTTTGCCTAATTTGGGCTTAAAAATGTAATAATAAATAAGACCCAGGTAAATAAAACTAAGAAATAGCACCAAAAATCCATATCCGTTACAGAAACATATTTTACACTGCAACTTGCCCTCATTGTGTTCCTCTGCAAAGAAAGATGCAATCCTTAAATAGTTGTCCTTTGAATTTTGCTTTAACAGCTACATACTCTCATTTAAATAATAGTAGGTGGCATAACCAAAATATGCTCCAACCGACACATGTAACGCAAATAACAGGGATCTTTTTGTCCAAACGTTCCTTGTTGTTTCCGGTTGTGTAACTTTGTCTTTATCTTCAAAATCAGAAATTTGAAAGTCAGTCTTAGAGTTTTCATGACCATTTTCCAAGGACTGCAAAAAGAGAAATTCACTTTTTATATGGTTTAATCAATAACATCAACAAGCATCGATGTGAACTCATGTGTGTTGTAAATACCTCGTCATATACGAATCCTTTATTGATTTGAATTTCCTTGAGCTCATCCATTAAACTGGAAGAAATAAAGAAAAGAATTGTCACTTACTCCTATTTTGTGATTTGTTGGGGGAATCTTAAAGCCATTCTACTATATAAATACATAGGTTAGATTAGGTTAGGTTGATTGGAGGGGTGTGCTAGCCCATGTCATACGACATACACTTAAGCCAGTGAAGGCTTGTTGTGCGCTCCCCTTTAATTATCAGACACAAACTGCCAGAGTTCTGCGGCAGGATTCGAACCTGGGACCTTCGCACTACGAGTCTAGTACACTACCTACTAGTCTACGAAGGTCAGTATATAAATACATATGTCAGTCTTGCGCTGGTTTCTGTTCATACCAGTTCTTCAGTAGACTTTTAACCATATTTTGGAAAACTTCCTAAACATGGTTTCCAAGATATAAATGGGAATTCTTATAAAAGATTTAAACTCAAACTGCTCTACGACCAATTGATGAAATGATATAAAACTTAGTGTCTCTTATATAGAGCGTTGCTGGCTATATTAACAAGCATTATTGCCGTACAAGGAGCGATGCTACTCCTTCGAGAGGCTTATAAGGTGACAATTCACCTACAAGAAACTTACAGTTTCGTGCAAATTGTGGACTGAGGACATCATTTCGAAAACCATATTGGTGGGGCAATCATCGTAAACGAATTTAAATTAACATTTTCAGATAAGCGATAAGCAGGTTCTTTTGTCCGAATTTAATGATACGGCCATGGATGATCAAGTGTGGATCCAGCTTAATACTCCGGAGGGGGACATTCAAAATGCAAGAGCAAATTTTTGAAATTTATTTACTTATAGCAGCGCGAATTAATAGTTTAATAAATTTTGTAAGAAATTATCAGAATGTTTGTTTTCCTTGCCCTATTTTGTCATATAAATATTAAATAATAGAGCCTTAATCCGATCCTGGTATTTTGAGATCCTAGCAAGCTATTAAGACTATTTTGCACCATTACGAATATCTCAACTTTGCTTAGATATCGTTTTGAGATTTTTTGAAACTGAATTTTTAAAAAAATATTTATTTTTTAATAATGTTTTGACTATCCTTTCGGTTCAACCCAAAATCTGTTAAACTACTATTCTTAAAAAAAAACCAAATCAGTTGTTGCTGATTTCTATAAAATCGATTGATCAGTTCGAAAGATATCGAAAAAAGTGTTTTATTTCACACAACTCCGAAAATTCTTGCCAAATCGGTTTTTAAATTCAGGGCTTACCAAACTGGGAAAACTGCTTCGAATGTGGCAAATTGGATCAACATTAGTTTTTTTCGTTGAAGAGGGAAAATTGTCGAAAACCGAGTGTTATATTTTTAAATATCTCTAAAAATGCTTATCAATTCTAAATTATTTAATTATTTATTTGTCGATCCTATAAGGAGCATGGGGCCTCTCATTTATGTTGTTTGAGGTTTCGTTAATCATTGTATCTCGGATGAGCAAATGATTAGTCTACAGCATCCTAGTCTGATGATGGGTCTGCCATCAAAGCCAGCAGAATGGCTGAGTGTAAAACACATTTATATAGCGAACCGCAGCCACCCCAACTAGGAGAGCAGACGCCTCTCACAATTCGCCGATGTTTGACGGGTGTCAAGAACATCGCCCAGGGACCACCACGTGGAGGTTTGTGAGTCAACTTGAAGTGTAATTGATAAGGACCATTCTAGATTCACCAATTAGAACCAATCAGAAGTTTTGCCTTATCGTTATCCCCTGGCCCCCGGTGCATTTTTAATTATCCGAAATTTCTCAAATCGAGAGGTTGTAGGGATGACCTGCAAGGCCAATTATATATTTTTATATTCAAAGTAAAAGTAACGTCTAACGTATGCTTTGTGTATTAAAAAAAGTACTATTTTTTTTCTTCAAAAATATTTTCAAAATTGTTATTATTTATCGCGAAACTGATTAAAATTTAAGCGCAGGAACGGATTTAAATGAAATTTGGGGACACAGGATGCACGAAGTCGCATAGAAATGCTAATATTTGTAATGTATATATGTATATGAACATTAACTTTCTTTTCATATTTTTTTATAAATATACTTTGGCTCTTACATAGACATTTTTAAGGTATGGACTTCGTACACGTTTTATTTTTTTTTTAAATTAATAATACTTGTTGTGTTAACAAGTGTCTAACGACACTATCTCTCAATCATATTGAAAGCAAATTATCAGCCATAGCATTTCACGTTTTTGGCAAAAAGCACTTTAGCTTGTCAAGATTTTTTCGGAAACACTTTTTCATATACTTACTAGTATATTATATTGTCTAATAAATAAGTGCTGGTCGTAGTACACGTTTTAAAGCAAAAGTAATCACAAAAAAAGGTACATGACTTTTATGACACATGATTATAATACTCAGTTTTTTCGGCGTATAAAACTAGCAACATATTAAAGAAAATAATATGTAGTCTGTACACATCCATAGAAGATTCTTGCTCTAAAGTTTTTCGGACAACGCACAAACAATTTCAGTCGAGGTAGTCTTAAGGAATGATTAGATTGCTTCTAAAATAGTAGATTTCTAAAATTTTTTTTGCGAAGTGGACAAAATCTTGACTTAAAGCTTAAATTAATTGTACAAGCCTGTGCAACTTAGTTTTAGTTTTAAAAAATTATTTCTTTTCATATTTAAAATATACTTATTTTTCAAATTTATGTAAAAACATTAATATCCTTCAATTAATAATTTAAAGTAAAATACAAATGATTACCATATGCAAGCTTGTGTCGTTTCCACTCGTAATGCAATTCCCAGTGGCAAATAACTTAAGGTACCCACCCAGCAATACATTGTGAAGTAAGGGTTCAGTAAGTCCTCTAGTCTTTTAAGTGTTTTCAACAATAGCAATGCCATACTAATTGTTACGGCTCTACAATTCATACCTGCGCCTTGGAAATCAATGCAATGAAATAAATCAATTATTTTTACAATATTGTACGAAGTTGAAAACTCTGTCCCCTAGCCTTGACGGTATAAAGCCGCATTCATTTAGCAACAACTCAATGATGTTCTCATTAACGTTTCATTAAGATCCATGCGCAATGGTTGCCTCGCAGATGATGCCCTCCATGATTCAAGCATAATTAATATCTTTTCAATAATAATGTTAAATTATTACTCTTAATTCCACTCAACTTCTCTGGCCCGCAAAACGTATTAGCTTTTACTGGCTATGTTAACCGAAAAAAAAGATGGGCAGTATTATATAGCCCTTGTCCAATATAAGACCGATAATTGGTATTATCAACGATGACGACATCACAATAAGGAATTTTTAAATTTCAATAAAATTTGAATAAAAAGAGTATCGCAATATCGAATAATAATTAAATAATGTATAAATTACATTAATTAAAAATACACAGATTTTTATAGGGTTTAAGTGTAGGGTATTTTTCAGTCAACTTAAATATCTACATTTTGCTTTAACCAGCCCTTTTATATCTTATCGTTTTTTTTAGCTAATAAATTTTCAAATACATACTCGTAAATGAATTTTTTATTGCTATTGACGTACGACATTCGCAATAGATTAGAATAACTTTTGCTCTGTATTGTTGTTTTTTTTTAATACTTTTATTTACTTCTGATAAGATCTTGACTCAATAAATCCGTAACTTTATGAATTTCCCGCCTCTTCACTAAAAACGGCAATACTGCTTCAGTCAATAGGCATCTGTCAGTTGACTCCAGTCAAAATTTTATCAAGCTGCATCATTTGTTTTGTGTTTGACAACCGAAACAACTGAAAAAACTCACGATATGGTGTTGGCCGATCGGTGATTGAAAGTGGGAGAGATTGTGGAAGCCATAAGTGATTTCAATTTTGAACTATCACTTATAAGAAAGCTTTCGTTCCAAATCGACCACAAACGCAATCGTGTAGCAACTTCGCAAGAGTGTTTGGCGTTCTTCAAACGCAATATGGACCAGCTTTTGCGCCATTTCATAAACACTAGAGACTAAGCATCACTAAAAAAAAATCGTTTCTCAGGGTGAAGCGACTCCAAAGTAGGCCAAGGTAGTTTGTCATCCAATAAAGTCATGCCGACCTTTTTTTTGGAATGCAAAAGCGTAAATCAATCCATGGCGAATATTATACCAACTTATTGGGTTTTTAAATGAGGATTTGAAAAAAACGACCGCACTTTACCAAAAAAAAAGTGTTTTTCCACCAGTATAATGCAAGGATGTACACATGTGCACTTTTCAATGAGAAATTCCATGAATTAGGCCACAAATCGTTCTCTCAGCCGCCATACACGTGTTCTGTGGACTTAGGCCCAAGTGACTATTTCTTGAAGAAATGTCTCGGCGGAAAGAAATTTGACATCAGCGATGAAATCATCTCACAAACAAATGCCTACGAGTATTTTGATAATCTCGACAAATCGACTATTGTTCGGAGAAATTTTGTACAAATGAGACGTATGTTGGAAAATAAAATGATTTATTATCCAAAAACATCTGTTTCATACAAAAAGTAACGGACTTATTGAGCCACCCTCGTATCTCATCATCGTCATAATGTGTTTAAAGTCATAAAAGTCTATTGAAATATAAACATGCATTTTTTGTATCATCATAAATAAAGCAATGGAGTTATTGTTTTGTTTATCAAACAAGGGATACAAGAGCAGAGCTGGGCAGTATTTGAAATACATGTATTTGAAATACGTATTTAAAATACAAATACGTATTTTGTATTTTGTATTTTAAATACATACAGATTTGTAAGTATTTTGTATTTTAAATACATATCCTGAAAGTATTTTGTATTTTGCATTTTAAATACATGATCAGCAAGTATTTTGTATTTTGTATTTTAATTACCTTTATGTAATTAGCCACGTTTTGGGTAAAAAAGATTGTGTTTGTAAGGCAAAGACGAAAAATAAACTGTTCCTTTTAACATCTACTAAAATTATTTGGGATATTATCCCGAAAAGATGTGACAAAAACTTTTAATAAAAAATCCTTGATGGCACTAAATTTCGTAAATTTATATATTTACGACTTTTAATGTTTTATTCACGGATTTACTAATCGGGATAATTATACACTAAAGTCGGTTTGTTTTGGAAACAGCTTTAAATCAAAAACATGTTATTGCCTAATATAAATGAGTGGAAGTCGTTTATAGCCCTTCTGCGTCATTTGGGTGTAATTGACCCCTTTAATTATTTGTAATTAACCTGAAATTTTGTTTTATCCTTAACAGCACCAAGAAAATATTTCTATTTACATGCAATGTAAGCTTCATACCCATTTTTAATGCCGCGTGTTAAGTTTAACATATCGTTTACTTAACCGAATTACAAGTTTCTTCCAAGCCCAACTCTAAAATTTTGTTTCACTTAATTATAAAATGAAGTACTTAAATTATAAAGATATACAGGGCTGGGCAGTATTTGAAATACATATATTTGAAATACGTATTTAAAATACAAATACGTATTTTGTATTTTAAATACATACAGATTTGTAAGTGTTTTGTATTTTGTATTTTAAATACATAACCTGAAAGTATTTTGTATTTTGTATTTTGAATACATGATCAGCAAGTATTTTGTATTTTGTATTTTAAATACCGCAACCCATGTATTTTGCCCAACACTGTACAAGAGTATAGAGTATTTTTAATTACATCGCATCACAACTATGATGTCTGGCAACATTTACTGGTGATACAGTACAAACTGGTTATAACGAACTAACATTGCATTTCTTTCCTTTAAATTCTTTTAAAACACTTTTATTTGTTTAGTTGAGTATAATTGGTTGTTGTTTTGTTTGTATAAAAACATTCTAAGCCTACTATGATTATGTATTTTGTTATGATTCATATGAATTCTCATATTGTATTTGATTTGTATGGCATAAACCTCCGAGGTTGATTGTTTTCAAACTGCTTAAAGTTCACTGACGATTTGGTTTAGCGACCAATGAAATGTAGGCATATAAACAGCTAAAGTCACAACAAATAATGAATTTTAATAACTTTTCATTGCAATCGCATTTTTCAATAATTCAATTTGCTACTTAAATAATAGGTCTTTTTTGCAAACTTGATATTTTTTCCACACCCATACCCATAATCCCAGTGAAAAAAATGTAAGTCATTCTCAAGGAATGATATTTTCATTGCTTCAAAAATTCCAGTGGGGCTATGGTCGAGCGGGAAATTACTACAGTCGGTATGGATCGGTATTTTTTCACATAAATTCTATTGAAATTTCGATGGTGATCAAATAATGCAATTCGCCTTGATTCATAACGAAGTGTGTATAAAAATTTGACTTGACTGAAACCATATTCAAACAACGCCGAACGACGACTTCTATGTTCTTTTGTCTTTCATTTCCATTTAAAATTGTTCTTGCGCACTGGTTCGATTGTTTGTTTTTCCATTAATTTTTGCAATTATTGTTTAATAATAATAATAATGAAACAGCTTTCATATAAAACACACTTATACATATGCATAAATTTAACAAAAATTATAATGTGAAAAAGCATTCGTTCAATTTGACGAAAACAAACTAAATAAATAAATAATTCTTTAAACAAATATTAATATTAAGTTCACCTGATTTGCTCTTTATTTGTTTTTAAATTTAATAATTTCGTTACTGTTTAGCAAGTTATTTTTTATTATTATTATTATTATTATTATTATTATTATTATTATTATTATTATTATTATTATTATTATTATTATTTTTTTTTTATTTTTTTGTTAAAAATCGAGCGGGCAAATTTACTATATTTATCTTTTCAACAAAAATTACTGCGTGCTTTTCAATATGAACATATTGAAATAAACTGATGAACTGGCTTAAAAAAGTTAATAACATATTTATTGTTAACTTTTTTATTGTAGTTATTGTAGCTGGTGTTTTTTTTTCGAAACGTATTTATTGTTTGTTGAGAGATTGTTAAAAGCTGATACGTCAAAGCAGCTAAGGAAATTAGGTTCATACTAGAGATGCGCATCGCTCACGCCAATCACACGTAACTGTGGGTGATAACACATGATCGTAAGTATGTTTTTCCTCAATCATGTATGAGTGAATGAGTGAAATTTACTCATCTATGTTTCTTTGGACAAACCTAATGTCGTGCACTTCGCAATTGCGAGCTTTTGGGCTGCAGCTAGATTACATCCGTATACATGAACAATATTCCCAGGGATATTCTGTAAAAATGTTTAGAATGGTGAAAATTGCTTCAGATTGATTGTATTTGAAAACTGTGGCAACTACAACTAGTCTTTTAGTGTCATAAACATGTTGGCCGCAACAATTATACTTTCCGTCTCTGGAGGTGGCAAAGCAAATATAGTTGACTATATGTCCTGTTTCACACACGTCAAGTTTTCTTGCTCAAGTTTCAATTCAGCTGGGAGAACGATAGGGAGAGTATGTATTCCTTTCTTTATCTTTCTTCCAGCTGAATTGAAACTTGATCAAGAAAAGAATATTGGAATATTTTAGTAAGGTAGGGATGACAGTCAGAATTCCATCAGGGTCACTTAGACCTTTCGGTCCATTGCGATACCACGGAACTTTGCCAGTCGTAGCTTCTTATGAAGTGCATAATGCGTTGTAGTTTGTCGCTCACCTCATCCACCAGTCTGTCTAGATTCTGCGAAGCATCTCTATCTGACTGGTTGACGTTATGAGAGTCAGAGTTGGTGTTCCCACCTGTCACTGAAGGCTGGGTTGACTTTAAGTCCCCCCGGGTATTACCACCTCTTCCTCTCTTTTTGATGTCGCTGTCCTTGTCCGATTTTCTGTTCCGTTGTCCGTTTGTATGTCCATTGTCGTCAGCGTTATTTTTTCGTTTTTGTGTTTGTAATTATTATTATTAATTTTGGTCCCACGAGTGTGGGGGAAAGGGGATCTCCTCCACGTCATAGCCCCCAGAAACGTGGAGGGGGCGTAGTCTATTTGCTGAGGTGCCCAGGTATCAGCAAAGCTCCGTTTAAATACAGTCTCATGGCCCCGACTTCAAAGAGAACAGATAGGCACGGGTCGCGTAACACCTCTGTTTGGGGGTGGATAACTTTTAGTATGCAGGCTTTTATGCCCACCGCCTTCTTCAGTTAAACTATGGATCCTATAGAGGACCCTCGTTCGCCTTCAGAAGAAGTGTGGAATTCAGCCCACACTTAAGCCCTCACACCACGACAAGGTAGTTATCCCAGCAAGGGAAACCAATCATTAGTACAAGGTACAATTGGAAATTTTGTGGCATATGGTATATGAAATAGAATTAGAAAAACTGAATAGGTAACAATTAACAAAATGATGTTCCTTTTAAGTTTGGATGAGTATTTCCTGAGTAAAATTTTGTCGCTCAGCACGCGTGATCATCAGTGAGAAATTACGCACGATCTCATATCTATGTACTTGTATGTACCATAAAAAATTCATAAAATTTTATGCGTAACAATATGTAGTAGGAAGTTGAAACGTAAAATAAATTCACAGCGATCGTTTTTGGTTTGTCAAAAACAGTTTGTGAGAGAACTGATCGAATAGAGAACCATTTTGAGCTTTGTGCTGTAACTCATTCCGTCCATCGAAATTTTATGTCAATTTAATTCCTTTAAAAGAATATATGTAAGTTAATTTCAAGAAAAGCACTGTTTTCGATTCTTTAGCTCCTTATATATTCTTTCCTAGGATATTTTTTTCTTTGTACTTTTTCTTCGTAGTCGGAGATATTTTTATCCGAATTCAAAAAAGGAGAAAGTTATATGTTCAATAATGTGTTTTTTGTTTTGTTTGTTGGATGGATGTACAGCGATATTTTGTCATATGTGGACCGATTATGACAATTCTCTTTTTATATGAAAGGGTATGCTCCATAAGTGATCGCGTTGCAACTAATATATGATAGAACTAAGGGCAGGGTACATCCCATACGTAGTAAAATTTAATTATCCTGTTTAACTCTGCTTGTGATTTACAAAACATATAAGTGCAAAAGTATTAGAAAATTTACAAACACAACACAACAAATAATTATAAAGATGCAATTCAATTATAATTGTTTGTTGTGTTGGTTTGGTCAAAAGTTTTTAAGTTTCCTAAAACTATTATACTTAGGAAAAGTAGGAAAATATGATTGAATTCTCATGTAGTATTTATTGAATTTTGTATAAGTATATTAGTTTGAATGCTTTTCAAACATGGTTTGGCTGAAGAGAACTGATGATTTGGCTTAGTGCTAATAAAATACTGGCATGTACTCAGCTAAGCCAACAACAAACAATAAATTTAATAAAAAAATAATTCTTTAAATTTACATGAAAACATTATTTTTCTTTAAATTAATAATTGCTACAATTATTCTCACATAAAAGAAAATAAATCCTGGCTATTGCAAGTTTGTATCCTTTACAGATGTGAAGAAAATTTCCCGTGATTTAATATACAATTGTTTTCTTTGCAAATAAAACAAATAAAGCTTACTTTTCTCAACATATTGCATATAGTTTAATTTATAAGCGATGAATAAGCATCACATAACATGAAATTATCCTAGGGCAAGTCCATGTTAAAATCGCTGGAAACGAAACGTATGATAGTCTCTGCATTCTGGAATACTTAGAGTATCTTCAAGCGATCCAATGTTAATTTCGCTCACAGTTCTTAGTTTCTGAGGCACGCTAGACACTACGACTACGACAGGTCAGTAAGTTCGTGACTTTTTGAATAAAACGGGGTTTGGATAAAAAAATCATTATATTTTTTTAATATAGTATCCTTTGAGCTCTGTACATCGTTGCAGTCAAATCTCTTTCATCTGAGCCATTTCTTCAGTTTTAGAAACAAAAAATAGTAAGTCGGGGCTAAATCCAGAGAATAGGGCGAAAGGGGGAGTAATTAATAGCTTAATTCATGGAATTTTTCCATGGAAACTGTACACTGTCCTGTTGAAAAAGACCTTTTCTCTTGGCCAAATGCGGCCGTTTTTTTTCTTCAAATCGTCATTAAATCGACCTAATAAGTTGGCATAATATTGACCATTAATTGTTTTACCATTTTGAAAACAGTCAATGTGAATTAAAAGCCGTGCATACCAAAAAACGGCCTGCATGATTTTTTTTTTGGCTAATAAACTCAAATTCTTTGGCGCCGATTCACCCCAAGAAAACCAATGTTTTGACTGTAATACGCTTATGGCTTCCACAATCTCTAGCTTTTTCAATCTCCGATCAGCCAACGCTATTCCATGAATTCTTCAATTGTTTCGTATGTAGAGACGTCAACTGGACGTTTAGAAGGGAAGGTGTACTTGTATGCCCACAACGGAATTCCGTAAATCACTTTTTTACCATAGAAATTTATGGAGCGGAGTTCCCATAGTATTTATCAAGCTTAGCCTTGGTTTGGTTGATGGTTTTTTTCCACAAAAAATAATGCTTAATGAATATACGAAATTCACTTTTTCCCTCCTCTGTTCAAATCAGGCGGTAGCCTGCTGCCAATGGCTGTCAGACACAAACTAAATGACGTTGGAAAGTTAACGGGAGTCAATTGATATTAGCAGTGTTGCCGTTTCAGTTATAGCTTGTTTCCACGACAATTTGAATCTCCTGTTTCGCTTTCTGAAGTAAGTTTATGAATCATGCTGTCTACACGACTTATCTATCTGCTTCGATTTTATAATTTATTTTTCTTTCCATTGTTTTTTAACTTTTATCAAATTTAAATACATTAACTTTTCACTCAATTCAAATTTATTACGTTTAGGAAACATATTATATTTAATTTTGACAACTAATGCAGATAAACTTACGATAAAAATTAGAGAAGAGAGGTTTTTTCTTGATTGGCAAGTAGATTCAATATGAATCTACCTGCTTCGCTCTCAAAATTTTGTATGGCGAAGCAAGTTGATTCGCTCATGATTGGGGTGTGAAGCAAGAATAGAGAGCGAATCAGGTGCCGTTGAAACAAGCTATTAAGAATCGACAAATTCAAATTGTATGGATTTATTGATTCTGTCTTCGTTTAAAACTTGTTGGAGGAGTGTTTCCTCTTATTATGACCAGGTCTTTGTAAAAAATTTAATTTATATATTTTTATCATACTTTATCTTTAAATTTTATTGCCTGCATTATATACAAAAACAAAAAAAAAAAGAAAAAACAAAAACAATTCTCAATTCATTAAAGTATTTCTGTGTGTAATAATATTTTTAAAGCTCATCAACAAAGTGTTATCAACTTATAGTACAATATGTATACGGTTTTAAGGTACAAGAGAAAGGGAACGTATTGCCATTATCGAACTATTGAAACATGCAACGAAAACAAAGTGTTTATTATTAGTAAGCTTTTTAATATTAGAGGTCATTGCTTTTGATTTTAATTATTTGCTTTTCATGCAAACTGCCGTAAAAATCCACATAAAAACTTCGTATGAATTAGTTACAAAATAATATTACTGAAGTTGTTCGCCGTTCATATTTGGAATAATAAATGGAATGTATGTGGCAACATTCAAGCAAAGTTTTTTTCAAGCTATAAAATAATTTGGGGACTGACAAAGTGTAATGTCAGTTATATTGTCATAATGTTCTATAAAAATTTTTATTGTTAAATTGCTAATTTGTAAAATTTTTTTCTTAATTTTATGACAATATGACTGATAGCAAACATTGTGAGTCCATTCAAAATGAATTACACTTTTTTCGTACAAGAATAAAATTTCAAAAAAAAACAATTTTAATCAGGGACCGTAACTCTTATGACTTTTATCAAAAAAATCAAGAAATAAGAGTTATTTTCGATTTTTATATTTTTATATCAATAATAAAAGTTATTTTTGATTTTTATATTTTTATATCAATAATAAAAATCAATTACAAAGAAAAGCGTTTCGATACTTCTGCTAATTTATTGGAATATTGGGAGAGCCAAAAATTTGTGTTTCCATGGCTTCGAAAATTAGCTGTAATTGTTCATTCTGTACCTACCACTAAAGTCAGTGTAGAAAGGTCATTTTCAGCACTCAGATTAATATTGGGAGATTTGAGATATAATTTATCTGAGGAACATTTAAAATCAATTATGATGGTAAAATTGAACACCTGAAAACGACCTCTTAACACTGACTTGAATGGTAGCCAAAACTTATAAGCTATTTCTATGCATTCATGTTTTTATAGCTGATAATGGATAAGTCACATAATATATTATATTCATATAGTAATTTGAATGAAGCAGCATATTATAATACATACGGCATCAACAAATAATTAAGAATTTTGAATTGATTTTTATTATTGATATAAAAATACAAAAATCAAAAATAACTCTTATTTTTGATTGTTAAAATAAAAATCAAAAATTTAAAAATCATGCAATATGTTGGATGCATTTCGCTTAAAAATCATGATGGTGTATTTAAAAGTTTTCTACGATGTTCATTTATGTATGATTTATTTCTTCAAAAATTGAAAAATAACTTATTTCCGGTCTCTGATTTTAATAAATACATTTTCCTACAACGTTGCATACGTTAATAAAAATGAAAAACAATGTACTAAATCGCCGAATGGATACGAAATGTTTTTTTTTTTTAATTTTTTCACAGTACAATTTTTTCGTATTCTTAAGGAGTTAATTTTACAACATTTTGATTAACAATTCAAATTAGTTCTACAATCCTGTACAATTCTAGCTGATTTTATTAACATTCCCAGCATTGTAATTTAATTATAATCGAAAAATTTTCAAATTTATTCTACCGAATTCTCAAATATTGAAAAAAAGGAAGTGTATGCTTTACTATTAAGCATTTGTAATTAGTAGCGCCACTGTTTGATTCAGCTGTTTTATTCGAATGTTGTTCTTCCTAAAATTAAAAAAAAACTTTTGTTGTTTTTCGCATTCAGCCATTCCTTTCTTTTGCTTTTAAAAAATCACAAAGAAGTATATATTTTTTTTCGTTGAAAGAAACATCCACTATTGCGATCGCATTGGCATAAATTATAATTTATCTGGAACGTCGGTTGGGTACTGTTTGCATAAGAATAATTTATTTTCTCATAATATATTGATTAATTTATTGATTTGCTTAGTAGTGTTACAAATACTTTTAAACACTTCATTATAAATAATATAAAAATATTTTATTTGTTCATATGTTCATACGACGACATTTCATTAGTGGCTAAACCAAATCGTCAGTGAACTTTAAGCAGTTTGAAAATATTTAACCTCGTATGTTTATGTCTAACGAAACAAATACAATATGAGAATTCTGTATTGTATATGATCATTACAAAGTTAATAATCCTACTATCATTATACATTATACGCTATCTGTGCTTTAATTACAAATTTTCACAGATGGTAAACGGAAAACTAAACTCCCCATCTAATTATCTATCGATTTTGAAGTCAAACATGACCAGTGGCTTAGAATTTTATTATTATTCATTCAATGTACTATTAAATGCACTTTTAAGATAAATTTACAAATATTTGGGACTCAAAAAAGTGTGCTAAATGTTGTAAATTCTACCTGCATTGTTATGAATATTTTTGTAATATAATTCTGACCGACTGTCAGTCCGGTTTCCTGCACAAAGAATATCTGTTTGCAATATTACGAAGAGGCCAAAACTAAATATTGAGTAGAATGACAAAATGAATTTCACTGTGGCGCACAGAGGAGTAATTGCACATCGAACATGTTGGCGAACATTTATGTTGCAACAACCGATTCGCTCGTGTAATAAGGCAATAATAATAAGTGTTGTGGGACATGTTCACGTATTTAAATTTTTTTTTGTTCGCCATCGTGCCATCCAACTTGTGTAATTGTACGTTTGTCGAACACACATGCAAAGACAAATTTATTAATCCTGGGGGGTTATTCTCTATTGCGATGCGTAAGCTAGTTCGATGCGTTTGATGTTTGCTAGCGCAAGATATTTGGTTTTAACGAACGATTTTGACAAATACAGAGTGCATTGATGCCAGATTTACGAAAGTGAAAAAAATCAGATGCGCGTAAACTCAATAAAGGGTACCAATCATCCGATTATATACCATTTTTCTTACGCATCGCAATAGAGAGTAACCTCCCCGCTCTTATCAGCGGATTAAAGAAGTTGCATTCAACAAATGTTATGAAGAAAAAAAATTATAAATATTCTGAATTCAGTCGAAATAAAATTGTTTTTTTCACTGGACGCACAAATTCGCCAGTAGGCTCGATTTCTTTTTCCTTATATCAATATACTTTTACCTTTTATTTAGTTTTTATAAAAAAAAGTAATTTCAATTAGAGTTTCACGGAACTGTACTTCTATAATATAATATTTTTAACAAAAATTTTGTTAATTTGACTTCCTAGGAAGTTGAAAAAATCCACTATTTGATTTTTGGAAGCAAAGAAAATGTTGTTTCTTGCGAATGACCTCCTTCACTGCGAAGAAGCATACGGCTCTGAAAGGCCTCTATAGAATTTAAACTGAAAAGAAATCTCCTTTATGTTAATTTTTTTAATAAATTTTTCTTTATTTTATGAGTTTTATTGATTACTATTAAAAATTGTACGCTTACAAAACTAAAATTTCTAAAAATAATTAAGTAAATTAAAAGCTGGGCTTTTGAAATTGTACTTATACATACAATAACTATAGAAAAAAATTAAAATTAACTTAAACAGTTTATTTTTAAATAGTTTAGATAAAATATATGAATCCATAAATTAAATTATATATACAACATAGAGAACAGCTGACTTAAAAATAATTGAGGAATATCTAAAAAAAAAACTGAGTGAATGTAAACACTTCAGTTACAGTTAATTTTTGCTTTTTCAAAATGGTGAACATTTAATAATACAGTATTCTTTTGCATGATTAAATTTAATACTAAATATTAATTAATTATTAGGTTTTAATTATAATCGTAATAATAATAATAATAATTATAGAATCAACCACATATAAAATACACAAAAAATTATAAACAATCACAGGAAATGCAGCAAGGTTTATACGTTTTCTTCTTAATTTATCATTATTTATTTGTTTTGTTTTATTATTTTTCTTTTGTTAATTTAAATTTAAACTTTAAATACCTATAGTCTACAATAGTATTATTAAAATTTTTAGCAAGTAAATAAAAATAAATAAATTAATAGCCTTTGAGGAATATATGTATATGTATGATAAAAGGAAGTGAGAAAGAGATTGAGAGAGGCAGAAAGAGAGATAGAGAGTTTGAGTGTAGAAAAAAGTATGAGAGTAATCATAGATTTTAAAGTTGTTTTTTGTATCACATTCGATACGGATATTTAAGTAAATCAGCCTTAGTTTGAAACGGTGCCTATGACATTATTTTATTTATTTTTGTTAACGATCAAGTTTTGGTTTTCTCGATTTAATTTAGTGACATTTCTTTCTGGAAGTCTCAAATTAATCGGTGTAATAGTTTGGAAATCTTAAAAAAAACTATTTAAAAAAATAAGAAAAGTATTTAATAAGGTGAAATATTTGAATTGAGTTCGCCGATATTCCTGCTTTCATCTTCAGGTATCAAACAAATCATAAATAATTGGACCCAATTGACCTGGACACTATTATCATATTCTTCCAAAATCCTTTTAATCTAAACTAACTGTGTTTGTTTTACCTTACTTGATATGTACTTACATACTAGTGATGCAACGAGTAGTCGTATTCGAATTCGCGAATGATTGTCGAATATTTTCGTCCCTGAAAACTTCATAATAAAGTGTAAGAAAACTTTACTAAAAAATATTAACTTGTAATAGTTTTTAATAAATAATGTTTGTAGTAAATTATAAACATAAACAAAACATAAATTTCTTTTACAACTGATATTGAAAAAAGTTCAAAAGTAATTTCTCTTTATGTATGTATATCATGTTAGATCAGCGATAGGCAAAAATACATATAAACATTTTGTTTGCCCTCACAAACACACATAAAGAATCACTATTGCCAGATCTGACATTTTCATGTCATACCTAAATTTGAAATCTTAAATCTCCATTTTCTCATAAAAATTTTGTTCATAAGAACTAGTATTTCCTCAGGTTAATTTCATATGAATTTCTGGGGATCTCACTTTTTGCATATGGCAACGCTAATTTCTAACAACAAGCGTAACACGTCCATCGTGTTTTAATGCTCGAGTGAGACTGATTTATGCTTTTTATTTCTCTGCAATACGTGTGCACATGTACACGAAAAAAGAGGGTAAGCATTGGCGCGGCGCCCTTGTTTTGCGTATCCCTGTGTTAGATCAATAATCAAACCTCAAGAATGCTGGGTGTCGGGTGCACGTAACTAATGTTGGAGTTTATTAAAGATCAAATAACCGCAAATAACGTCGATAATAAAACACAAGAAAGTGATTTATTATAGATATAACTCATTAATGTTAAATATAGCAGCTATTAGATTTCTTTGACTACTTTTCCGATAATAATAATCGAATAGCTTTATGATAGAAATTAAAATTTTATATCGCTTTTTAAAGTAATCAAATGACATTATATTTACAAAATATTGACGCAAAAAGATTTTTTTTCAATTAAATTTTAAATATTTAATTTTCAAATGTATAAATCAATCCCTAGATAAATATCGCTAAATTTCAAAATTTAATATTCGTAATCGTATTTGGGAATATTTTTTAAGATATACGTATTCGTAAGTATCCAAAAATTTACATTCGTAACATCGCTAATATATATGCATAGGGAAATAATTCACCCGTTCCACTGTATAGGAAAACTTCATGTTTACAAAAGAAGTTCTTTAAAAAATTCAATGGAATACGTTTTTTTATATTCAGTTATTTATTATTAGGTCGAACATACTGACCTGTTTTTATTTATTAAAAAAAAACTATTCCTCAAATAATCTGCAAAAAAAAAAAAACATTTGAATAATTAACTTTTTAAATTTGTTTGTTGCAGCTTTAGGTGTTCATATGTCGTCCAAATTACCAAACCAAATTATTAGGTTGCCAGAAAAATAAACTAAATTCATATCGAATATAAATTGATTTTTTCTGCTCTTTGAGTAAAAGCATTTTGAGCTCAATATGATTATGGAGAAGTCTCAATTGTACAATGGAGAATTCTCAATTGTATTTGAATGTTTTGGCATAAACATATCAGGTTGAATATTTTCAACTGCTGGTTTAGCGACCAATAAATTGTTGACATAAACAGCAACAACAAACAGATTTTAAAAGTTAAATTTACACAAAACATTATTTTATTTTAATTTATAATTGATGCTTTTTCAACGCAACCTCTTTTTCCAAATATTATTCGATTGCCAGTGATAAAAAAGGGTTATTGTTATTTATGATGTTTTATGTTCGGAAAAAAGTTTGACATTTTGTTTAACAATTTACGAAAAAATCCATTTATCGCGTTAATTTAAAATTTTACACTAATGCAGGATTGCGAGCTGTTTCCCAAGAACATTAAATGACTTTGAGGCCCTTAAAAATTTCTGTTAGTAAATATTTTTAAAATCATGAAAAATGTACTCTTCTCAAGTTATCAAAGATTGCGTCCGTCTCAGTGCATAAGTATAGAAAGGACAGCGTCCAAAAACAAGCCTACTTGTATTCAAATCATTATAAGTAGTCGGGACTTGTACTTCTTCCACATCAATATTTTTCTGCATATTTATGGATTTTTTAGCTCTTTTTTAGTGGGTTCCTTTAGCAGATAATCACAATCAAAATATTGGGAGATCAATAAATTTATAAACTTTTACTTTTTATATAATTAAATCTCGAGCTTGAATAATAAATGATGAAAAATGTCAAAGAGAATACTCGTGTTAAAACAAAATCATTTTCCCATTCTTCATTATTTGATTTTAAAAGTTACACACCGACTTCGTACTTTAACAAAATCTGAATGTCAACTAATTTGACTCCGTTTGTTGAAACGTAAGCCAATTAACAGCCGCATGTTCCATAATTTGCACGGAGAATTGTATAATGCTTGCTACACACGCTTCTACACATTAAATAACAGAAACGTGTGTACGAATCGTGGTCGAATTTTTTTATACGCGGAAGAAAAGAAATTCTTGAGATTAGTTTTTTATATTGTCACATTTTAGGTTGCAATTTTTATTGTTGCTTGGAGGATTGCAGCCACACACCACAATAAACATAGATACAGACAATGGAACATTGTAATTTGTAAACACTGAATATCAGAAAAGTTTGATATTGAGGAACCAAAATTTAAAAACGAATTTTAACTGAAAACATTGTTCCCTCATCTGCATCTGCATCCCTAATTGTGTCCCATGCACGCGTGCATAGGAACTTGAGAATTCGGGCATCATCATCGAGCTAGAACAGTTTATAACACTGCTTAAGTGTTTAAAGAGTACCATAAATTTTCCCTTTTGGAACGATGTAACGAAGTTAGTACTCGCAGTTGGTAGCCTGCCTTGAATTGAAGGACATGCTCAATGACATCCAATCGACATAGTTAATAGCGTTCTACTTTTTTATAGTTTCATTAACTCAAGTTCAAATCGCGCGGGCACCCGCCTATTCTTTTTAAAAAACAAATCGAAATGCCTTCGTACTAAACCGTTATTTTTAAGGAAAAATAGTGATAAAGAAAGTGAGAGAGAGAGGGGGAGAAAGACAAAGGGAGAGAGATGTGTGTTTGTATTAAAAAAAATAATCCCATGAGTTAATAGACGTAATTATCTAAGGCGTGTTTCTGGAATGAAAATATGTATATAAAAATGTGCCTCCTAATCTAGAGTGACTAAATTTATCTTACTGAGATATGTTGTGTGTGGAAATGTTAAATTTTCATTTCGTTTAAAAATTCAGCTTAAATACTAAATGCTGCTGCTCGTTGCTGCTGTTGATGTAATAGGCGCAGCTGCCTCTGTTCATGTTGTAATTTGTGGGCAATATGTTGCAAAAGCTTTGCTTCATTATGTTGTTGCTGTTGCTCATGACTCTCTTGTGATTGTGTAGTGACAATATCATCGTTGTCATCATCTCTCTTCATGTGGTAATGTTCACAGAGATGCTGACGCAAATTATCTTGCTGTTGTTGCTCATTATGATGTTGACTACGACGATGATGTCTATGGTGTTTGTGCTTATGTTGTTGTTGTTGTTCTTTCATTTCCTTCAATGTTACCTCTTCCAATTGTTCCTTAAGTTGTTGTAATTTCAATTGTCTCTTGTGTTGAAAATGCGTTCGTTGCAATTGTTGCTGCATTTCCTCTTCCTTTGTTATGGAGGCTGTGTTGTCCTTGGGGTCCAAATGATTGTCGGCAGTTGGTGCTAAATATGTGGTTGATTCGGTATCGTCTAATTCATGGGTCATATTAAATACTTGACGTTTAAGATCATCATACATTCCTTCTTCGTCCTTGTTATGTTGCTGCTTAATGGGAGCAAAGGAAGCGTAACCAATCATTTTCACATCTAACCTTGGGTACCTGCAATCAAAGAAATTAGGTTAAAAGATTTTTTTTTTAATTAGGTTACAATAAAAAAAGAGTTTCGTTAATTTTATACTAGTATCAGAAAAAAGGGAATTTTTAATGAATCTCGTGAAAAGAGCATATTTTCGAAAAATCGAAATAAATCGTTTTTTTTTAATATAAATTGATGATATTATTCGACCTTTATTCGAATAATTAATTGAATTATTTTTCGCGTCTTTTTTAAACAATATAATTATTTTTAGTAATTTAGTATATCTACACCCTGTGGGTGGGTGTCTTCTTCAGGAAATTAAAATTATTTAACAAAATAAAAAGAAATTTTATTTTTATATTTTCATTACAAAAATTGACAAATGAGGAAATGAATAAACAGTTTTAAATTTCTAATGCTGAGAAGTATATATAAGTGCGACTAAGAATATACTAAAGACAAGATTGGCAGGACATACTTAGTTCGGACCAAAAACATAAAAATAATATTTTTTCACAAAAAAACGGCTTTGTTAACTCATTGTCTTAATAAAAATCATTACTAGGACTTTGAGAATACAACTACATACATATTTTAGATAAAGACAACAACGACAAACGTCTTTTTTTGTGAGAAATGTTAGAACTAATTAATATACCATTACCACAGGGAATGAATTTTAAAATAGATACAGATATCTTAGCACAAAGTTATAGGCCATTAATTTACAAGGGCAGAAACGGACACTGAAGGTGGAAAACATTTTATTATTTTTTGTTACTTAAAAATTTTTTATGTAAGAAATTTAAAAATGTTTTTTCATTTCCTCATTTGTCGATTTTTGTATTGAAAATATTTTCTTTTTATTTTAATAAACTTTATTTTTTAAGCTTAAGTCTTTCAAAATTTTATTTAAATTTTTATCGATATTTTGGTACTCATCGAGTACCATCTTCAGGATATTTGAAGATGGTACTGGAAGAGTACCACAATATCGATAAAAATTTAAATAAAAATTAAAAGACCTTAAGCTTAAAAAATTATTTAAGTTTATTAATTAAAATAAAACGGTCAAAAAACTAGAACGTATATTCTTTTTATTTTGTTTGAAATTTTTTTAAATAATTTTAATTTCCTGAAGAAGACACCCTCAGGGTGTAGAAATATTGAATAATTAAAAATAAATATGTATATTGTTAAAAAAAGACTTAAAACTCAAGAAATAATTCAATTAATTTTTTTATATTAAAAGAATTTTTTAACTGGTTATTTCTTCATTTTCGATTTTTTTTATCGCAATTGGGATCACATACGTAAACATTAATTTTATTTTTTAAAAAACGTTGATTACAAAACGAAAACTTGTCAAATTTCATCAGCTATTTTAGCTCCTAAATCGTTTAAACATCGGTAAATCGTAAAATGTGGCAATCTTGCCGTTCGTTAACATTTATGTTGAGCAGCCCATGTTGGTAATATTAAAATTCAGCCAAGTGTAAATATTCAGCGCCTACTTTGGGGCTGATAATTACATTAACTTGTTGTATTCAAATAAAATGAAAATTAAATATTCAAAGATCTTACCTTGGCACTTCGTGCGTTGCAAATGAAGACATAGACGTGTCCGGTCTGTAGTAATTCCATGGGATTGCAATATCTGTAAAATAGAAGGAAGTGCAACGATTAATTTTGTATCAAAATATTGAAGAATTAAACAATTAATTAAGCAAAACATAATGTTCAAAAAGCCTTTTTATTATTCTTTTATCATCAAAACATTCAAACACAACACTGAATTAAGCATTGAACAGCCAAAGTTAATTTTCAATATTAGTTTTATAAAAAAAAATTATAATTAAATAAAAAGTAAACTTTTAGCTTAAAAACAAAAACACATGCTTTAGATCTATTAAAGCTTTTTCTTTTACATTTTCATATATAAAATTAAAAAAGACAACTTTTGTTTGTTAGTAATTCGGCAGCAGCCAACTACGTCTGTGAACTTTTGGAAATTTATTAAATTTTCAAACAGAAAAAAATTACTTCTCGGAACCTTTACACTTTTCAAAAACTTTATAAGATCATAATTTGTTTCGCTTTTTGTATTACAAATAGCGGTTGCTTCTGTTCTCATAAAAAGTTAATAAAATCCATTTTGTTAATCAGAAGTTAATCGTTAATTGTTAACAAATCTCCTACTAAAACGAAAAATCGTTAACTTCTGCAAGGCCACTGGATAAAATTTCCTTGTTTTCAAACTTGCGAAATTAAGTTATAATTTTGTACAACTAGAATTTTTTAATTCTTAAAAAAGTGGTAGTTATGGTCTGAAAATCAAAAACTTGTATATTCCAATTAAGCTCGATTTAAATCAAAAATTTTCTTATATAATAATTTAAGAAAAACTCTTATTTGTTGTTGGCTTAGCGATTCATTGCGCAACGATGTAAGAAAAATAGAAAGACGCAAGTCGATTATAACTGTTTGTTGTGTTGTGTTTGTATAAAAGTTTTCTAAAACTTTTATACTTATATGTTTTTTAAGTCACAAGTATAAAAGTATGATTGAATTCTATTGAATTCTCATACAGTATTTGTTGATTTTTGTATAGATATAAGAGTTTGATGCATTTCAAACACATTTCGGCTAAAAAGTACTGACATGCAGGCCTATACTCAGCTAAGCCGACAACAATTTATTAATTAATTTTTTTTGTTAATTATGAAATTAGTATAAAAAATTTTATTTCTGAGATATGACGATGTTGCACTAAACGTTCGTTATGTATATGATTTTATGGTTGAAATTGCCATTCTACTTAAATTCACAATCAAAATGGAAAATTATTTCAGAGATTTTGGCTCATAGCGTCAAAGTTCTTGATAGAGGTTTTTCGAAGTTTAATTGTAAATATATATTTCTTTATTTACATTTATTTGCAATCTATTTTAATTAATAATAAGCAAATGTGGTATGTCGTATGTCGTACTCGTTTTCCAGAGAGATTTTTGAGTTTGTAATATTAAAATAATCTAAAAGCAATAAATTATTAAATAATTCCTGAATAAAATTATTTAAAAAGGTGAACATTTCAATTAACGTACGCATCTAAATTTACGAAAAAAATGATATCTGAGACTTTTGTTTATGACAGAAAATAAAGAAAACTCGCAAATGAATTGAATTCACTTTCATAGTGTCTCTTAGAATTAATGTCATTATAATTTTTTTTTTACAACATTCACTTTTAACAACGTTCACATAAGTCGACAATTGTTTTCGTAAATCAATACGTTTTGGCTACCGCTGTTCATATTTTGTAAACTCAGCAATATTTTTGAATTTGTTAAAAAAAGAAAGAAAAAAAAATGTTATTACGAAAACCACAAAAAGAAAACTTAAATTCAAACAATTCCTTTCATTGATAATTTAGAAAAAAATAAAGTAAAACATTACAAAATCAAAGACTATAAGCAATTTGATATTATAGTCCATAATTTGAAAAATAAAATGCGCCATAGAGTCACGTTTTATTTTTTGTTTTTGTCTTTTACACACACCTTTTTTTATTTACCCTTTACTGTTTTCCATTCTAAGTTTGTTAATTTAAACGAAAGTTTTATTCAATCATTTTTATTATAAACAAAAACAATTCTTAGTTTCCTATTGTTGTTTTCAATATAAATATTGTAACGAAATTCGCGTTTAAATTTATGAAATCAGACAGTAAATGAAATTTCATCAGTTTCTTACACCACGTATATACACATGCATACTTACATATGTATGTACACATGTACAAATGTTGTTGCACTATTAGCACAGGTAATACGATTTTTGTTTACAAAAATTTCAACAATTTGAAAACTCAGCAAAAGTTTTTGAAATTTCTTATTATTAAGCCTCGTGCGGAGTTTTGAATTTTATGTTCCCATAAGAGCGGTGTGTAAAAAAATTACAGAATTTCAGGTTGGTAAGTTTCTTAAGGTTGTACGCAGGGCTGGGCAGTATTTGAAATACATGTATTTGAAATGCGTATTTAAAATACAAATACGAATTTTGTATTTTGTATTTTAAATACATACAGATTTTTAAGTATTTTGTATTTTGTATTTTAAATACATATCCTGAAAGTATTTTGTATTTTAAATACATGATCAGCAAGTATTTTGTATTTTGTATTTTAAATACCGCAAACCATGTATTTTGCCCAACACTGGTTGTACGCAATTCAATAAGAAAAGTACACAGATTTTTTTAAATTTATTATTTGTTGCTGGGACCTGATATCAATTACTAGAGATTACTTTTGTAGACTTGTTTCTATACGAAGTTTCTTTTTAATAAAAACATGAAAATAAACTTTTAATAAATTACAAGTCATAAAGAGTATGGAAATGTCAAAAATTCCGTGACCAAACAATTGTCTGAACATTAAATTTTGTATTAGTTGACGGAAAAATTTCTCCTGTAATGCTTATGAAAACCCTGTAATAGGCAATAAATTATCAAAAAGTCGCTGTACTTTTTTCAGGAAATTTATCAACCTGAATTTACCTAAGATATTTTTTACACAAAGTTTTTATGCGAATGGGAAATCCAGACAAAATTCCAGAAATTGTGTGAAAAAAATTAATTTTTTACCAACAGAAATTTATTAAAGAATTTACGGAGTTCTTACTCAATTCCATATATGGAATTGTGCATTTATTTCTACACGAAAAATTATCTTGTAGAAATTGTGTGGAGAAATATATTTGTATAAAAGCAAATTTATTAATTGTTAAATAACAGGGAAATAAACTTTAAATTAATTAAAAACCACACACAATATATTATACTTATGGCGTCCCTGTAATAGGCAATAAATGTAAAAAAATTCCGTTTAATTTTCTTTTTGAATTGCATACCAGCAGAATTTCCATAAATTTTATTTTACACGTAGTTCCTATGGAAAACTAAAGCCTATTACGGAACTCCGTAATAGGCGTTATAGCCGTGAAAATTCGAACACTGCCGTAATTCAGACACTTGAAATTTCCCCATTACTCTATAATTCGGAAAATATATTCGATTTGTGCCTCATTAGTCCGGACACCAACCGTTTTGATTAGCTCTTAAATGTCTATGATAAAAAATCTGCCATATTGCAATATATCTCAATCTGTTTTTTTTTAAATTTATGAAGTTATTTGGAGAGAAAATTTCAAACGATCACTTTGTAATCTAATGTGCCTCATCTTTGCGTGAGGCATGAATATGAATGAATAACTTTTTATTTAAATTTAAATAGGCTACTTAGTTCAAATTAAAAAACATGTGTATAGTTGGTAAAGAATAGATAACAATGGCCACACTGTTGTAAGTTAGTGAGGTGGAATTTGGGCTTTCCATTACAAAAAAAGTTTTCACAAATTGTAATACGAATGAATCAAAAAAATTCACGTATTCTATTTACAGTGAAAAAGTTTGTATAAATAGCTAAAATACACATCAACTGACACCACAAAAGTGGACCAAACACAAGAACGCTGATGATGAAAGTGTAGCGACTTTCGAAAACAGCATGTTGTTCCGTTCTGCTAGTGTTTGTCAGAATGATTTACACGTGTGTCTTTGGTGTAATTTGTTCTTTGATAACTATCACATGTAATTTGGCTTATAAAATACGATTGAACTAAGTAGCCTATTTAAATTTAAATAAAAAGGATTACAAACAAGAAAAATGTTCATAAATAAAGAGAAATCTTAAACCTAAAATATAAATTAACAAAGCTAATGGCTTGTAGCAAAAATTAATAAATATACATACTTATAGTAACAAACCAAAAAAGTTTGTCATAAGTTAAAAACAAACTAAGCAAATTAAAAAACATGTGTATAGTTGGTAAAGAATAGATAACAATGGCCACACTGTTGTAAGTTAGTGAGGTGGAATTTGGGCTTTCCATTACAAAAAAAGTTTTCACAAATTGTAATACGAATGAATCAAAAAAATTCACGTATTCTATTTACAGTGAAAAAGTTTGTATAAATAGCTAAAATACACATCAACTGACACCACAAAAGTGGACCAAACACAAGAACGCTGATGATGAAAGTGTAGCGACTTTCGAAAACAGCATGTTGTTCCGTTCTGCTAGTGTTTGTCAGAATGATTTACACGTGTGTCTTTGGTGTAATTTGTTCTTTGATAACTATCACATGTAATTTGGCTTATAAAATACGATTGAACTAAGTAGCCTATTTAAATTTAAATAAAAAGGATTACAAACAAGAAAAATGTTCATAAATAAAGAGAAATCTTAAACCTAAAATATAAATTAACAAAGCTAATGGCTTGTAGCAAAAATTAATAAATATACATACTTATAGTAACAAACCAAAAAAGTTTGTCATAAGTTAAAAACAAACTAAGCAAATTAAAAAACATGTGTATAGTTGGTAAAGAATAGATAACAATGGCCACACTGTTGTAAGTTAGTGAGGTGGAATTTGGGCTTTCCATTACAAAAAAAGTTTTCACAAATTGTAATACGAATGAATCAAAAAAATTCACGTATTCTATTTACAGTGAAAAAGTTTGTATAAATAGCTAAAATACACATCAACTGACACCACAAAAGTGGACCAAACACAAGAACGCTGATGATGAAAGTGTAGCGACTTTCGAAAACAGCATGTTGTTCCGTTCTGCTAGTGTTTGTCAGAATGATTTACACGTGTGTCTTTGGTGTAATTTGTTCTTTGATAACTATCACATGTAATTTGGCTTATAAAATACGATTGAACTAAGTAGCCTATTTAAATTTAAATAAAAAGGATTACAAACAAGAAAAATGTTCATAAATAAAGAGAAATCTTAAACCTAAAATATAAATGAATGAATAACTTTTTCTCTATTGTACATATAAACCGGCTGAAACCGTATTGTTTTGGAGTACCTACTAGAAAACACACTTGCGTTACGTACAGAAATAAGTATACCTAGACGTAAGATTGGTGAAGAAGAAGTCGTGTTTCTGATGAACACAAGCTCAAACCTGACATGATGGGAAAAACAAAAAAAAAAAAAAAAAAAAAAACTGAAATTTTAAAAATGCAAAATTTATCTTCCGAATACGTATGTAGCATTAATATTCAAAAGCTGGCCAAAAAAGTCAACAATTAACGACAGAAATATTCCTTAAAAGAAAATAACGTGTCAAACAAAGCAATTCCACTGCTAGATAGAGCAATCTGTCATCTGGAAGCATTAATTGACTTGGATAAAATCATTTGTGTCGTGTTTTTTTCCATGAAACTGCACAGTACATCATGCGATTAATGTTTTTAAAATTAATTACAGTATAAGTTTGTACTGTATGCATTAAAAACTTTTCTCTCATGATGAAGGTGTTCTTAAATTATATTTTCACACAATTTTTATAATAAGGGACGGATCTCAGATTAGAAATTAACACTGTCAATTCAAAGGTGCTACAATTAACCGGAAATAATGAGTTAACCCGTCGATATACCAGTTGATGAATGGTTGAATATTGAAATTGAAGAAAATGATAAAGTAAAATTTTATTATGATGGAGATGTCCATTAAAAAACAAGGCAATCACTTATATCAAATATTTGGAATAACATTTCTGGGGACATTTTCAAATGTTTTCAATTAAGAGCTTGCGAACTTTGACAGTTGATAGCGACCATATTGTTGAAGCTACATTTGTCGAACCGACTGTCATTTATTCAGTTTGTTTTGTCAAATCACCATGCACGTATTTAACGTTCAACAATACGTGCAAATGATAAAATTGTTCTATCAAAATGGGTTTTTTGTTCAGGTAAAGCTCCGCGTGCTTGGCCCATTTTACGGTCGTCATAATCGTTCTACTGAGAGCGCTATTCGCTATGTCGTAAATAATTTTAAGTTCACTGGTTCAGTAAAAACTGAAACAACACCCGTGCGACGACAAAACGCAGGATCTGTCAAAAACATAGCCGGTGTTTGTGAGAATGTGCAGGCGAATCCGGGGCAATCGGTTCCGCGTCACTCATAGCAAACTCGGCCTTTCGCAAACAACAATTTGACGAATTTTGTGCCTTGCCTTAAGCCTGCTTTCATACAAAATGCAATTGACCCAGGAGTTGAAGGTAAACGATCATGTGCTTTCAAGTGGACAACGCTACGTCTTCAATGTGGCATCATGCCACATTAGACATTCTGCACGAGTGATATGAGGGCATGGTGGAGGTGATGTGAAATGGCAACCGACATTGTACGATTCGGCCCCGTCAGACTTTCTTGTGGGGTTTTCTTCGTCGTTCTACGTGAATAAGCCACAAACGCCCAGCGGCCATCAAAGCCATAAAGGCTCCGAATTTACCATCCGTCAAATTCAGCCTGACTTATGCTCCAGAGTCATCGAAATGTGGATATTTTGCATTCGCGCCACCTAGCGAAGCCGCAGCGAACATTTGTATAATATTATATTCCATAGATAAAGGCATCGATAGGACTTTCACATAAATGAAAATGATATTTCACACATACATACTTTGTTTTATTTAAATTTAATGATAGGAAGCTCTTTGTGATAGACCCATTAGAAAGTCTATTCAGTAAAATTACACCAATTTTGAGGAGATAAGGCGAAGAATTGTATTTGCTAATAGGGATGGATAGTTGCGCCAGTTGCGACAGGTAGAGCTGGCGTTGTTCAAGAAAAAATTCTTTTGCAAAAGTTTATGAACCAATCTCCGGTGGCAGAGAATACAAAGTACGAACCATGAGCTGTATGAATTGAAATTGGCATAAGCCAACGCATCAAAATGCATAGAATGCGTCGTATAAGTCACTTTGTGCGAATGGTCGAAAACGCTCCAATAAGAAAACCGTTCTAATACAATCCCAAGGGAATACGCATAAGGGGAAGAACAAAACTCCTAAAAAGGCCAGGTTAGGTTAGGTTAGGTTGATTGGAGGGGTATGTCAGCCCATGTCATACGACATACACCTAAGCCAGTGAAGGCTTGTTGTGCGCTCCTTTGAGTTTAACCATAACACATTGACCCAAAGGTCTAGAGATACTCCGTGTCACTCACAAAGTTCCTTAATTTCCTCCAGCATATTCCCCGTAATCGGCTTATGTCCGGTAAGATGTCACCCCCAAGATATCGGGATCTTATTTGTGAGAAGGCGGGGCATTGGCACAAATAGTGTTCCAATGTTTCGCTCTCCTCCCCACATGCTCTACATTCATCTCCTCCCGCTATTCCGACGCGTTTAAGATGTGCCAGTAGTTAAGAGTGCCCTGTGACAACTCCCATTATTCTACTTAGTTCGAGCTTACTAAGTTTTAGCAGCTCCCTCGTTCTTCTCTCGTCTGGATCTCCCCATAGAATTTTTGTATTTATTCCCATGGTTCCGTTATTCCAGAGAGTTGAATGGGCCCTATATGCCCAAGTCTTTAGCTCGGATTTAACTGCATCGAAGGGTTTCGCGCATTCCAAGCTTATATTACCTAGGCCAAGTCGAGCAAAATACCTCAAAGCTTGGTATCGAAAATTGGAGAAGGATATTATAATATTGAAGCGCTTGGAAATCTATTCTACGTACAGCCGATCTAAATAGGCAGTAACCCAAGCAAATAAGTAAGTAAGCCAGATGAATTCAAATCACAGGATTAGAAAATTTTGTGCGTACCAGCTTTTTCAGTGATTTGAAATCATTATGATGAAAAGCGCTTTTCAGAGCACATCTAAATACTCGTATATATAGATTGGGTATATTTCTATAAGTTCTACAATGTACTCGGATTAGGTAGCGATTTTCAAAGTTGCTTTATATATTTTTTAACCGGCTTCAGGAAAACAAGGAGGTTATATCGAGTTATTTAGTAATTTTAAAACCGCGGTCTGGCAAGGCTGTCAGCTGTTAAGTATCTCTCATCTAAAATGTCATTTACTTAGTGAAAGATTAGCCATTTACAAATGTGAATCGTTGAACAACCAAAGAACGCGTAAAAGTAGTGAAAAGTGGTGGTTCAAATGTGGAAACTCTTCGAGCATTACGTGGTGGTTATGGTCGTCATAATCGACCTAATGTGCAAGAAAGAATTTGAAGAAACTGGAAGCGTTCCAGACATAGTAAGCCTGTGCATCATCGCAATGTGCACACTGCCGAAAATATCGCTTCTGTTCGTAAGAGTGGTCGGATAATCCGAATTTGTCGAATCCGTGGCGTTCTATATCACTGGGCCGTATTTATTCAAAAAGGGCGCTGGAAGAACCGTTACCGGTTATTCAGAACGCTATGGTCGCATGATAACCGACTTTTTTTTGGCCTGCAATTGAAGATTCTGAAATGGACGATATGTGGTTTCAACAAGAACGTACCACGAGCCACACAACTTTGCCGATTTTGGCTTTATTTCATGCGAAGTTTCCTGAAAGTATAATTTTACGTTTTGGCGATGTCAATAGGCCACCAACATCATGCGATTTGATGCCGTTAGACTTTTTTCGTGGGTCTACGTGGTGGTGGAGCATTTGAACACCAACATTCGTCAAGTTATCGCCAAGGGCGATAATGAAATGTGTGAAAAAGTGGTCGCAAATTACCTCAAAAGGATCCACTGCTGCAACCAATCTAGAGGGGGTCATTTAAATGCCATTGTAATTCGTACGTAATGGCAAGCATTATAATGAAATAAAACGTTTAATTAAAATCATATCGTTATCTTATTGAACTTTACTCTTAAAACCGAAAAATGGATAACCCTGTATATTCCATAGTGTTGAATGGCCGATTTTGAAAAATTCTTTTTTAATATGAAAGGCTGTACTACAGAGTTGGTCCAATTTTAATCAATATATGATAAGTCCAGGCGGAACAGTCTCACTGTTATATCTCGCTTATTATAGTGAGATTGTTCACAGTGGTGATGGGTTACGCTGCGACTATTGTACGCCATCTCGAGAAAAGCTGACTGGATGGAAGCAAGGCAAATTGTACCTCCTATACAAATCAATATCTGACTATCGTATATGTAGTTGACTTCAGAGGTGATCGTGTTTTGAGCAGTGCGTGAAAGGTAGGGAATTGGAGCACCTATCCAGGAGCACCCATGCCGACTTCAAAATTATAGCCAATAAAATTTTCGAAATAATTTTAAGTAACAAAATTACATCCTTGAAACCAACCGGTGACAAGAAATTCACAGTTTCAGTCATCTTTGCACCGCCTTCAAAGATCTCAGTAGGTACTGCATATACATAATAATATTATGTTTCGTATTTTTTAGAGGCGAAATTTTTTGTTAAGTTGTCCATTCCCAAATTTACGATCTTTCATTAAAGAAATGGATAATGGCACCTTGTATTTGAGATCTCTGTGCTATAACGATGTATTCGTCAAAGCGAACATATTGAGTACAACAATAACGCACATACATATATATTTTAGACTTTACCCTACTAATAGTCTTATCCTGAACATTCCGCTTGCGATCGATGGAAAAATATGAATGATTACGTTCGTTTCTTTTCGTGTGAAACTAATGTTAGTTACTTATGGCAAACAACACACATACCTGCCTGATTGCAATTTGGTGGCTTAAAGAACAAGCCTGGCTTCAACGGCTGCTCTTCTTCATCATGTACTTCGATCATTAGCCAGCCAACAAGAACAGGTGAACGGTTTTGTTGAGTCTGCTGGAGCTGTTTGGCGGTCTCTTCCCAAATATAAATGGCACGTTTAATATCAATCTCTACCCAGCCAGTTTGTGAAACATTCATCATGACTGTGTTGCAAATGCGCTTCTTGCGTTCTATTTGTTGTTGTAGTTGTTGTCAAATTTGAAAAAAAAATAAAAGAAAGCAGCAGCAAGCAAACGAGAGAGACAGACAGCGAGTGAGAGGGAGGGAGTGATATAAAAAGAAGACAGAGAGCAGAATAGAAAAAAAGCAATTAAGGGAGATTAAAATCGTCTTCCTTTCAAAAATCATATTTACCATACACACCACGTTTGTTACGACGCATTTGTTGAACAATCGAAACTGTAACGCGGATTTGAGCATCCATATTTGGTTCAGCACATCGCTTAAGCTTTGCAGTTTCATCACCCTGCGTTTCCTCGTTGCCATTTTTAGGGGCATCTTCCTGTTTGCCGGCATCAGCATTCTTTTGTTCATTGGTGTTGTTTGGATTCACCTTGTACAATCTCAGTATGGCCGAGTCTAAGTTTAAATCTTTTCTCTGCTCGAACAATGTTTGAGAAAATTGTATGGTAATGTTGTTGTCTTGCAGCCATGAAGACTCAGTAGTTTCGGAATTACAAGTGGGATAGGCAGCCATTTCGTGTAGGGGATGTTGTTCCTGATTCTCTTCCGAATTGACATTTTGTATGGCGTTGCTAATACGATTTCTAATGTCATTGATTCTAAAACGATATCAAAAGACAAAATGCCATTAAAGTGATTGTTTTGGTTAATAAAGTTTTTTTTTCGTTAAAAGACTAAGAAGATTTGAAATAAATTGTATTACGAGTTTGAGCGACACGTTTCTAAATGATTTCGAACTTAATGGTTTTTAGTCCAGACTAATTTATTTCAATGAGCCAACGTTCGTAAAGTTGTTTGATTGAGAAATTAAGGTTCTAAAATAAAAGGATACTTTCAAAATATGGTGGAATTTTGTGTATGTTGGTATAACAAAGATTCTCGTATGATATTTCCATACATAATTTTTGTTAGTAGGTTTACTTTACATTCAACCTAAAAAGTGGTAAAATAGAAGGAGTAAACACCGATTGGGGGCTGTAGCGGCGTCAAAAAACAACGATATTATGTATTGACCGATATATAGATTGAAAATTAAATTGAAGTTCTCCTTAAGATGACGACTGAAGTGTACTGATCATAAAATAGACCTGAGATGTCAGGATATGGAAGATATCTTTCTTGAGCCACAACCATTTTTTCTGGCAATGAAAAGTTTCAATGTATCTGTATAATATTGCGATGTACAAGCATTTGTCTCTTTCTACTTCGACATCGAAAGAAAATTAAAGTTTTTTCATTATTTAAATGTCAAAATCTTCACCTTTGGTCTACTTTGTGCTACTGATGACTTGGTTCATGCCAATGAAATGAAGGCATGTACACAGCTTATCCCAAAACAAATAATAATATTTTTTAACAATTGATTGGGAGAATATTCCAAATAATTTTGGTAAAAATTTTAGTTATATTTTAATATAATTTTCTTAATTGACCAATAAAAAAAAATTCTCAATAAAAATAATTAAGATATATAAAATTTTTATTCTTGTTATTAAAATGTATTTAAAGACTATTTCGATTATTAATACATGTGTAAAAAATTTAATTGGTGCTATTAAATTGCTTACTGGTGTGAATCTTCTGTAAATAACTTTTTAACTGATACCACAAATCACTTAATTGAAACTAATTTTATTTTTTTCTGTGTACGAGTACATAAGTACATAAGGCAACATGATAATAAAAATAAATATGGCGAACGGTCCTTTCCTCTTTACATTTCGTTTCTATTGCAGTTTGTGTATGGGTTCCATTGTGGCAAATTAAAGATCTTAGGTTCTCTTCTAAGGCTTTGAAAAATAGTTGTAGGCTGCTTGCGATAGACCAAATTGTCATATTTTATACTAGTTTAGTAAATAACAATTTATTATTTAAGAAAAAGTTTATTGCCCCATTGGTAAGAATGATCAAAAGCTGAGAAAATTTCCAAAAATTATATGTCTAAATTCAAGAAAAATATGTATGTAAGTAATACAAAAATATAAAAATAAAAAAATGCATTCGTGCAGATAGAAATAAACTGCCTCTTAAAGCAGCAGACAGGAAACATGATTTAATGTCAGTTTACTTGTAACCATGTGTAGTCAACAACAACGAACAAGATAAAACAACTAATCAACAACTGCTACTGCTGCCAACAAAAACAGCAGCCAAGAGCCAGACAAAAACAAAAACTTAAATGCAAAAAGCAGCAAACAAGTCAACCAGTTCAAAAGGTATGCAATCGTGTGCGCATGTTCAGAGGGCTCGTCTAGGCCGCATGCACCAGACTGTTAAAAGTCGTTTTTTTTGTTGCTTGTTGCTGTTGTCAATGATGCTGCTGTATATGATGATAATGACATGTTGTAAACTTAACAGTTTTTATTACGTCCTTCCACGTTTGTTTTGCGTCTGGAAAAGTGTCTAGTCTGTTTTTTTTTGTCTCTTTATTCTTGTCTGTAGAAGGTCTGTTCATGCAAAATGTTTTTCTTTTTCGTTTCAATTAATTGCAGCTTGTAAAAATTGTTGTATGCAAAAAAGGTTTAAAATTTTCAGTCAATCCAGATGTCTGTTGCTACCACTCGTAGTTGAATTGACTGCATACACAGAGATAAAAAATATTGACTTTGAAATGCAAGATGATTTTGCAAAAATTTATGCAATTGGTTGAGTTTTTAGGAAAAACAAATATATTTTTAAACACATACTCGCACATTATAATTTTAAGATTAGCTCATGTCCCTGTGGTCAGAGAAAAACGATGTAGAGACTTTAAATTTGCATCAGTACATTTGGCTGACTCTTGAAAGAGACGAAGTGCCTCAATATATTGGCATTCTGACTACAGGAAAGAAAAAGTCTTAAGCGCTTTATATGCATGCTAGAGATCCTTTAGGAAAAGATGAGATTTATAGCTAGAGGACAGAGTAAGATGCAAAGGTTAGCGAGTAAAATGTGGTCAATTCCTCAATTCCAATGGGGTCTTCCGAAATTGTACAGTTGACTACATCTGTCGAATTATCCAAATCACCATGAATGGATTTAGCGTTCACCAACACGTGCATATGATAAAGCTGTTGTATCAAAACGGGTATTCTATTCGGGCAACGTTACGCTCGCTTCGCCCATTTTACGGTTGCCATAATCATCCTACCGAGAAGACTATTCGCAGAGTGGTGGACAATTATCAGTCCACTGGTGCAGTAAACAATAAACCAACACCCGTATGACAGCGAAATGCAAGATCTGCCGAAAACATCGCCGCTGTCCGTGATGATGTGCAGCAGATTCCGAAGCATTCGAATCCGCGTCACTCACAGGAATTTGGCTTTTCGGAGACTTCAACTTGGCGAATTTAGCACCCGAATAGAATTCAATTGACCCAGGATCTGAAGGTAAACGACCATAGACAATGACGTCTATTGTATGAAAAGGCCCTGGAGCAGCTGGAAACTGACCCTAACTTGCTTAAAAAAAAATCATCTTCAGCGATGATGAGGCCCATTTATGGATGTATGGTTACGTCAACAAACAAAATTGTCGAATTTAGGACGATAGCAATCCACCTGGGCCCAAAAAAAGTCACTGCTTGCTGTGGATTTTTGGGCTGGCGGCGTCATCGGTCCATATTTCTTTGAGACAGGCGTTGTCCAGGCTGTCAATGTCAACGGCTAGCGTGATAGGTCGATGATAACCAATTTATTTTGGCTGGAACTGGATGATACGAAGTCTGTTCAATAGAAAAGTTGAATTTTGAAAAACTTCGGGCTACGTGTATTCGATTAGCGATTTTTTTATGTGGGCACACTTCTCTCGAACATATGATCTTAATTGAGTTTGTGTTTAGTTTAGTTTGTTTGTAAGACGTATTTTGTTTGTTTGGCGATTTTCTGCTTTGGAAAAATGGATCAAAGTTTGTGTAAAACACAGAATTAAATGCTCAAAAGCACTTGAAGCACAAATGGTGATTGTACTCTGAGTCTGAAAAATGTTTACAAGTGGTACAGTGGTACAAGCTTTTTTAAGAAGATCGAGGAGATGTGAATGACGACACTCGTCCTGGAAGCTCCATCGCATCGAAACCCGATGAAAATGTTGAGAAAGTGAGGAAAATTGTTATTGAGAATCGTCGAATCACTATTACAGAAGATGCAGGGGATATCGGCATATCGGTTGGCTCATGCCATACAATTTAAATAATAAGGAGTATTATCTTAAAGTTATGCTCCGCTTGCGAGAAGCAATATGAAAAAAAAACTGCTCACTCGTCATTGGTTGTTCGTAATTTTTTGACCGAAAAGCATACCGGAATCATGCCTCAGCCATCGTATTTACTAGATTTGGCCCCCTGCGATTTTTTCCTGTTCCCAAAATTGAAGATGCTCTTGAAAGGACGGCGTTTTGCCACGATTGAGGGGATAAAAGTCAAAACTGCTTCGAGGATTGCAAAAAACGTTGGCATAAGTGTATTACATATATATAATAATTTTTTCTATCTAGGTTTTGTTTTGTGAACATTTCTGTGCTGGCCTTTATAATACTACTTTGAAGGGGACAAAATAGAAATTGATGAACAAGTAATTTTTTGGAGAAAATGAAAATTCACCTTTTCTACTGAACATACCTCGTATGTCAACGTTTTTGAACATGCCTATATATTTTACAAATTCTGGTATATGTCGGAGATGCTTTGAAAAGGTATTCTGATTTGAGGATGTAAGTGGTCTTTATTTTTAGAACTCCTGTTTATGTTGGAGCGTACTAGGAAAAATGTTTAGTTATTTAAATATAGTTATTTAAATACGAATGATAATAATTTTTCTATCTAGTTTTTGTTTTGTGAACATTTCTGTGCTGGCCTTTATGATCCTATCACTGTCTACTCTTGTCTTTATATTTACTAGTCAATTCTATTTGTTGTTCTTGTTTTACTACAGTTTACTACAACTAATTTCCAAAAATACGAGAAACATTCATAATTATTCATTGATGCAAATTGCGTTCATTCATTATAATATAAAATACATCCATAAATAGTATTAGTAGAAATTTTCACTTGATTATACGAGGGCAGACCGTAAAGTTTTTTTGAAATCATACATCCACAAAAGGAGTAAATCAGGCTGGTGTGTAATACATGGAAATCTTATTTTCAATGGTTAGTTATAATAAGAAATCCTTATGAAAATTTATATTTTGGAGATGCTTGGATATCGGATAAATAGCTCTACAGAGTTACCTAAAATATAACAAATTTCCGTTTAAAAATATATGCCATTTACTCATACACAGCTAAATCTGTTTTCTCAATCAAAAATGTTATTTCCATCCTCAATTTTTGTTTTGAAGAACTCTACCCGCCACGACAGAAGTATCCCAAACAACAACGGACATAGATCTCTTCAAGACACTATATACTTATATTTGACAGCTGCCAATGAAGAAACTTCGAGTTTGTAAAACTTTCAACTATCAATAGATTTGCTATTAATGGAGAATGTAACGTGAACAACGGGAAGTAGGTTCCCTTTATCAGAAAAACCATTTGGACTAATGATAATGTGTCACTGCAGTTTTGTAAAAGTTTGATTAACCTGAAAGTCAATTCTTGAGGTCTATATAGTGGGATGTTGGTACTGAAACTAGAGGCAATGATCCATCAATTGTCTTGGAAGTTTAAAATATCGTATTTCATTTGCCACTAAGGCAAGTGAACTCAGTAAAAAAGTGAATGTCATTCCTAAAGAATAACATGTTCATTGCTCCCAAAGAAGCAATTGGTATATTTTCTGTACTTTTTAGAAATATATTTTTTTTTTTATTTATTTATTTATTTATTTATTTATTTATTGGTTTACTTCCTGTACAACAAGAATTGATCTTATATTTATAGTACAGGAACGGAATGCGTTATACATAAAAGCGTTTGCAATAATTAAAAAGGTACTAAAAAATATACTTATATGTATAGTACATAGAAAATTGCACATAATGTAAAAGAATTAACTACAAAATTTTATTTAACCCTTTCATGCCCACTGTTGCCTATAGGCAACATTGTACTTATCGGCTTCTAAGTACCGTTATTTTAATTTTAGCAACCTGCGGTTTTTTGAATTGTGTAGCCTTATGTGTTGTAAAAGATTATAGCGATTTGTTTTATTGTAAGCTGTGCACGTGTTCATTCAGTAGACGGTCTCCGTATAGTGAAATTGTCAAGATCGTTTCGCGAAAAAAGTGTTTTTAAAAAAAGTGTTTAAAATCATTGAAATAACTGTTTCATTGTAAAACCAAGTGAACAATATAAATAAATAAAGCTAAGAGAGTTATTTAAAAAAATAAATCATGAAAAAAGTGTTTAGTTTGTTTATAATAATTTTCTAAAAGTGCTGTTGCCTATAGGCAACATTGGTCAATTGTAGTAATTTCCGAACAATATACATTTATTTATATATATTCATATTTAGATACGTCCAAAAGGTCTTACACAGACAGAAATTTAAAAAATTGTTCATTTTGACTGGGATGATTCTGCGGATGAGGAAAATGAAGAAGAAGAGCAGGAAACAACATCAACTTTTGAAAACATCATCGAAGAAATATTGGAAAATGTGATTGATAAGGGCGAAATTATGGAAGTTGGTCTAATTGAGCAACTAATTAGCAAAGAAAATGACGGAAAAGAAATTGAAATATAGAGGTTGTACAGGAAGTGACGGAAAAAATTGATTTGAAAAGTTTGAGGTGGAGGAGTGTAGAGGTAATGTAATACCAGTTTGAAAAGCGAAGTGCGCAGCAATGAGGTAAAACAACCAATCGAATTATTCACCTAGTTCAAAAAGGGCAACCTGGCTGTGGTAAGTTATATAAAGTTAATTAATTATATGTATACATATGTACACGTAGATTTCGATATAATTCAGAATATATTTTTCATTTAGTCAACACAGTTTGAAACAATATCTGCCAAATAAGCCCCACAAGTGGGGCTTCAAAATGTTCTCTAGGGCTGGTGTTCTGGCATTATTTATGATTTTACCCTCTACATTGGAGAAGAATTGATTGATTGTTTGTCTTTTGGTTTGGAAATATCATCAGACATTGTTTTATATTTAGCATCCAATATTCCAAGGAAAAGAGGTCGCCCATTATCAATCCTTTCAACGATGGAGTCAAGCCCATCATCACCGGGTTTTTTACCATCGGTTTCATCATCACCAACTCTTTCGACGGCCTCTGAATCGAGCTCTTATAAAAGAGCGTATATTGCAGAACCTGCAAAATACATACGATTTGAAAAATCTTGGGTAGAATGGGGAGCAAAAGGCAGATGCAGGCTATGCCACACTGGTTATCCGCGCTCCAAATGTAGCAAATGCAATGTTTATTTGTACTGCAATCCAAAAAAAATTGTTTTGTGTCTTATCATACTTAAGTTTCAATAAAAATGCATTAAAAAAATAAAAAACATTTTTTTTTAATTTACCACCACTGCCCAATGTTGCCTATAGGCAACATCCTGTAACTAACGAACCAGGACACCCAGGACTTTGAAATTTTTATCAGTTCATATCTGAGTCAAGACTAACACATATCTGTCCTCAAAAAATTTTTAGCTCTGCACATTTTAATTCGGGCATGAGAGGGTTAAAAGAGTTGATTACAAATTTTTTGAAATTATTAGCATTGCTGTTTAGTTGCTGACATAGTGGAAGATTATTCCAAAGTCTAGCAGAATGTACATAAAATTGCCATTCAGAGACTAGGCATTGATGTCGAGGTATGATAATGTTTCGGTTTCGTGGCGATTGGAAAAAGAAGAAGAATTGTGTATACCAAAGCGCTCGTAATTTAAAATACATTTTTGTTTTTGTAAAAACAAATTACCCATTTCCTTAAATGTATGAAAGAAAACAAATCTTGAATATTGGTAAACTTCTAGCCTCTCGGGGATTTAAGACTTTTCTCAGTGTTGAATAAAATTATTAAAAAAAAAACTGGGAAACTTTTACCCTTCCAAGAGGTAAATATTTTCCCAGCGGTTAATAAAATGATTTAAAAAAGTATTAGAGAATACGAATAATGAGTCTGATATTTAGAGGCTCGATTTATACGTCCGTATGAAAAAAATTTTTAATTCGACCCATCCGATGAATTAACGTGGTAACGCGGCAGTCGTTTCATAACAGCAAATCATTCATTATAATGTTAGTTGTGAAGTAGGCTTATGTTTTGTTAGTTTTCTCCCATTTATTGGAAGAAGATTATTATATTAAGTTTTTTTTCAATTAAATTTTTTACAAATTAATTCGTTTGTGCAATTTACTTAGTTTTTGTGTATATTTTTGAAACGAAAGTATTCGAAAAACATTCGCCTAAATTTGCCAAATACGAATGTCAGGAAATAGGCGAATATTTGCGAATATGAATACGAATATTCTCTATATCAATGCTCTTAACTATGCACTTCTTTTTTCATACCCTACGTTGATTTTTTTTTTTTGGTTGATAAATACCCTTATATTTCGCTATCAACCTGATAATTTCTTCACTTGTAAAATTTTGAAGGGACATATTTTGTATGTAATTTATGTTTTTGTATGTAATTTATGTATTTTTATTCAGGCTCTAGGTCATATATTATTTTAAATAAAACTAATTTTTTTATTAAATGTTATATTTTATTTTTTATTCAATATTTCGATCACCATCGGTTTTCTTCATCAGGAACTATAAGTTTAAAATATTAAAAAAAATTTAAAAATTAAAAACATTGAGAAACATAATTCACATTATAAAATTTACATTAACATTTTAATCATTATCTTACTTTGAGTAAAGCCGTATTTTTATTTTTTTTATTTTGAAAGGACTCTTAGGTCGGGCCTTCAAATAGTGTACATATGTGGGTGCTCTACAAATTATGAGCAAGTTTATAATTTGTTTGCGTGAGTGTGTGTGTGTGTGTGTGTGTGTGCGTCTGTGCGAGATTTAATAGTGCACCATATAAGAGTTTTCTTGTTGTTGTTTGCTAATTTTTTATAATGCTCAGTAAGTAATAATAAAGTAAAATTAAGTATGTGGAAAATATGGTTTAAAGGCTACTTAGGTTAACTGCTTGTAATCAGAACACACACACACACACACAACCACATTCTCAAGCATAAATTTGCACAGTAGTACAAACATTATTTAAGCATGATGACTGACGTTTTTGTTTGTTGGTTGGTGGGCTTATTGATGTTGTTTTCTCGTTTTGTCTCGAGTCGAGAGAATGTTGAATGTTTAAATAGCAGAAATAGAGAAGTTTGCACAAAAATTGCTTGAAAAAAAATATTGCAACAACAAACACAACAGTAGCAACAGCCGGCTAGACAGTGTCTAGCCGCGTTTTGTATGCCACAATACAAAAACAAAACAACAAAAACAATTTATTATGTGAACTACACCTTACAGTTGGTACTAAATGTGTGTTTTATGTATATATGTACGTGTGTATGTGTGTGTGTGTCAGTGTGTATTTTAGAATGCATACACTTAAACACTTACCAACAAATTGAGATGCAGTCACATTTTTTTGTTGTTTTGCTTTACTTTGGTAGCTGCAGACATAATAGAACCAACAAAATGCAACAGACCAGACCAGACACACTAGAGTCAGAGACTAAATAGTCGCATAAATAGAAGAAAAAAAAAAAAAAAAAAAACAAACGACATATGACGCCTTCAACACCGCCAACGTCTGATATTTCAAAGAAAATCGCTTAATAATGAAACTAAATCTAAACAAAAATTAACAATAAACTCTAAGGAATATGACACCACTTTTATTTGCAAAGACCACAAAGCCGTCTGATATCGTAGATAGATATTTAGTTATTTGTCTATGATCAAGTTTTAAAAGTAAAGGTTGTATCAAAATTCATGTGGCTGGTTTAGTAAAAATATATTTAATATATGAATTGTTTAATCCATATCCATGTCTACATGTGCCATGTACAGTGGTGTCGAAAAAAAGTTTTCCACGTCTGAAATTTGTGTAATAATATGAATACAAGGAAAAATTATCGCTTATGATTTGGATATTCTTTAGAGGAAAATAATTTAATTGTTTTTTTTTGTTGGAATAAATTGATATGGAATTTTATACAAGTAGCGTGAAATGATGGATTCTAGAATAGCAAACCCTCCTAATGGATGTAAATCCATTACAATACACTCCGAGAGTGCAGTGTACATGTCAATGGTTTATTTCTATTCCAAAAGCAAAGTGTTACCACCGTTGCTATTGGATTACTTTTTACAGATTTTTAAACAGAGTTACTATTTCTCTTCTTTTTAAGGAAAAATTGATTTGGTAGTTTTTCATTAAATAAAATTATATATTTTGTATGTATTTATAATAAATGTTATGCTTATAATTTGATAATGAAAATAAAATAAAAATATTCACAGGAAACCAAATATCTGGAAATGAATTGACTCTTAAATATTCAACTTCAGTTTGACTAAACTGGCTCGTTGGAAGTCAAGGCCTCTTCCAGCAATGCTCATCCTTTCAAAGATCAACATATTTCGATTAATATTTTTAAAATTTTTCTTGAATAAACCAAATTAACTCAAATGACATTAGGAAGCATCTATTTCTATAGTCTTACATATTTATCGACGAATTCGCCATACATTCAGTTGGTGAGACTGCTGTATTAGAATTTCTAAAAATACAAAACTAAGGTACATTCCTTGTTGATAATTTGACTATAAAGGTACTTTTGGTTCATGTCTGAAGTACTTTTGGTTTATGTATATGGAAAAATTAAAAAAATTTCAATTTATAAGCTTTTTAACATTGACGCTTAGCAAAGGCATCATAAATATCTTTCCTTCAAAGTTAATTTTAGCATTAAGTTCCCTTTAGCTTATCTGTCAGTTTTATAAAATAATTTATGGCTGGATTGTTGATAGCAACCCGAATCTTATTTGGTAACCAAAAATTTCTAGTTGCCAGAAAAACTCATCGGCAACTAGCGATTCTACCAAGGCTTTGTTGCCATCCCTTATCGAACCATTAATTTTCTACAATAAGTATTTTTAGATGAATTTTTCGTAATTTATCGAACTACGAGTATATTGGTTAAATTTAAATTCTGAGTTCGACTAAATAATTCGTCAATTCAGACTATTAAATTATTTCAAAATATTTTTGTCAAGGAAGAATGCGAAACCAATTACTACATTAGCAGAATGAAACTGTAATGTTTTCGATGGTCGCCACAATATCACCATCAGCGTTCAAGTGTCTGTTTTTACACCACACAATGGTGTCTTAATAATAATAACACTTGAACAATTTTTCGATTACCTGAACTAATTCACAGAAAGCAAATGGAAGCTATTCTTGAGGAATGACATTCTCATTGCTTCAAAAGTATCCGCTGGTGCATTTTTTCGACGTCTTAGGAAATTAAGTTGATAAAATATTATTTATATGAAACAGGAATTTTCCTTAAGTTTTAAAATGTAACTATGTACTACTTTTACATCAGAAAAAACTTTGTATGGTTTTCCATAATTCAGTTAAAAGCATTTAAATAGATAATTTTGCAATGAAAACCCTTGCTAAAGTCATTTGGAAATGTCTAAAAAAAATCTTATTTCTTCTGCATCAAAATCTTTGCATTGTCATGATTTCCTTAGAAGTCTCTCCCCGAAACGTATTTGCACTCACATCTAGTCTCTCTATAAATAAGTGTCGCTGCTACTTTAAATGCTGACTAGATTGAGGTTGCAAAAGCGTTGACTGTTTAAATGTCATGAGTTCGAATCCGAACCTAGTCCGACCATAATATATAAAAATTAAATTTTGTAAATAAAAACTTAATGTAACTAGGCTGGTTTTCATATACGTTGCAATGTATAAATACGCTGTGGGACGAATAACATTTAAAGTACTTTCAAAAAATTTTATTTTCATAACATCTTGAACATGACTTCAAATCCAGTGAATAGCATCCAAAAAAGAGTAAATCTTGCAATGACAAGTCTGTGTTAGAATGATCTGAAATGATCCCAATTTTAACTGCTTCCAGGTCACAAGTTGCGCATCCTATTGACTTCTTTAGAAGTTCATGTTTACTGGGACTGCCTTAAAAATTTTTAAGTGATTTAACGTATGATATTAAATTTTACTTATGGAAAAAGAAAAATTTTAAAAAATAGAATCTTATAAATGAAAATATGCTAATTTTTATTGTTAATTTTGTTAAAAAAAAGAAAAAAAATTAAAACGAAACAGTATTATTACTCATTATTGTCGTTCGATATGTTGTTCAAAATGAACTATAGTTATTGTCTAGACGTCTACGTTACAACAACTAAAATGACTTCTTTACCGTCATGACAATATTCTCAAGTGTAAACGTAGGGCTAATAAAAATAATTTGAAAAAAAAAATTAATGTGAATTAACAAATTCAGTTATAAAACTTGAACCGGACCAATAAATAAAATTATAGATAATTACATATATACATATATAAAATTTTAAATTATTTAACTCGTATTTCATTACTATTATCCCTCTTGTTGAAAATGTTTTCTTTTTGCCTGTGAGATTGTTTTTTAAACAAAATTTAGCAATTGAAGTAAAACTTTCTTTCACATATTTGATTTTTTCACGTCCTTTGAATAGTCAGGTTCCTCCTCTGGTCCACATATAGTCAGTCATATTGTAAAATTTATTATCTGGTCAAACGATTTCCCAGATAATTTTTTTATTGTCATGAAAATTTCATTAAATATCACTATTTTATAATAAATATTATTTAAATAATTAGACTGCTCATGTACAAATAATCTCAATGTTATTTCTATTGAATGTAAGACTTTGTGGAATTTAATATTTATATCACTACCTGCAGTGCAAGTCCTGCAGCGCCAAAAATAAATAAATTAAATAACTCTAGCTACATTCTCTATCTAATAGTTTGGTTTTCATTCATTAAAATATTTTTGCAAATCGAATTATACGAAAAATGGATAAATATAAAACTGACAGACAGGCGACTACTAATAGGTAAGCCTAAAAGACGGACAGACAGACAGTGAAACTGTGCTGATTGCAGGTATTTATGCACTCGCACACGTATGAACATTGAAAGAATTCACATAATTTAAATATTTTCATTTATTCCCAACGACCACAATGACTGGGAAGGAAGTAGCCAACATTTAATAATTTCAAGATCATTAAACAAATGTCGCAGACAGTCTTTGATTGTATTTCTGATTTTATTTTCAATTTTAAATTTAAATTCATTTATCTACTTCTGTCGTCTAGAGTTTTACTTATTTATTTTTCTTTAATCTGTTGCATGTGTCTTTCACTCAGACTTGATTAAGCTCAAAGCATTGAAAGAAAAAAATCTATGTCCGCGTCTAACATGATCATGTTTATGGTATTTTCTGTTTGTCTGTCTGCCTGTCACGATCAATGCAATCAATGGATTTTGTGGCTTCTATTTTTGTTAGTGTGTTGTTTGGTTACATGTGCTTGTGTCTGGGAAGTTTTAAACATCATGGAAACATGAGTGCAGTTAATTTGTTTATAGCCAACAATGATCTGATTTAGATTCTTAGCGCCCATTTTTTCTAGTTGAAAACTTAACGAATTATTTAAATGAATAAGATTTTGCTTTTTTTAATACCGTCGCTGTTTAATAATTAATTCACATTAGAACATTAAAATTTAAGTACATACCAAGCAAGCGTTGCACGGTATGGCAGAATCAAAATATTTTGGAGATAAATTGAAGAAATAATAAATAAAAAAAAATCACACAAGATCCCCGTAAAAAAAGTAACTTCCAAACTTATGATCAAGAAATAATGAAAATTCGGAACTTTTCCAATGACTTTAACATTGGGTTGTCATTGCAAGATATTAATTTTTAAATCGTGATACTGGATTTGAAGTTATGTTGCAGATGTTATGAAAAAAAAAAAACGATTTGTTGGAAGTACTTAAAATGTCATTCAACAAGATGTTATTAAAAAACGATTTCTGGGAAGTACTTGAAGTGTAACTTCGTCCACAAAACTACTATACATTGTAACGTATTTACAGACCAGCCTCATTACATTAAATTTTAATTCACATAATCTAATTTATTTTACTGATTATTTGGGTCGACTGAATTCGAACTCGAATCATGGCATTTTTAACAGTCAACGCTGTAACCACCTCAGTCACGTCAGCATTTGAAATAATAGTGACACTAAAATGTATAGAGAGAACTGGTATTTGGGAGAGACTCAGCAAAAGGAGCTTCCAAAGAAGTCATGAAAATGCAATTTTTTTATGCAGAAAAAAGAAGGTTTAAGCACATTTCCAATTGACTTTAGCAGGGGTTTTCAGTGCAAAATTATCTTTTAAGATTCTTTTAACTGAAAATTAGGGGTATTTTCAATAGATTTTCGGTTCTTATTTTTTCAACTTGAAACTAATTCATCAAATAAAGATATAAATTATATAATATACAAAACTGTATATATTATATACAGTTTTACTAAAAAGTGAAGTCAATTAAAAATCTACAGAAAATACTGGTTTCATTTAAACTTGAGGAAGTAAGTACTTCTTTGAAATGTAAACGATATTTTCTCAACTTCCCACGACGTCGAAAAAAATGCACCAGAATATACTTTGGAAGCAATGAAAGTGTAATTTCTTAAGAACATTTTTCACTGTGAGTATTTGGATTTTAGTTTTGATGTCAAATTTCCTAGAGATCTCAATAGGGCCGCTATAAATATTTTCAACGTTCGCCGCTTGCTTTTACCAGACTTATGAAGTTTTGTTTTTTGGAAAAAGTGTAACATTTTATTGATCAATTTATAACAAAAAACTATTTATCGCTCTAATTACAGGATTGCTTGCTCTTTCCTACTAAGTTTGCACTTATTAAGGAACACTAAATTTTTCAAGTTCCCTTATTTTCTCTAAAACGGCGAAATATGCTGACTAAAAAAAATCTTGGTTGCTTTTTTCAATACTATTTTTCCTTGCTAGTTACTCAGGCCAGTAGGTTAGGTTAGGTTCGACAGGAAGCTTTCGTTCTCTTGGGTCCACAATTTGGTGTCTTTGTAAAGCTTAAAATAGATAGAGAAGGGAAAATTTAAAACAGAAAAGTAAAGAAGACAGGAAGCAAAAAATAAAACAACCAGTGTCTACGGCAGGGATCGAACCTGCGACCCTCGTAGTAGTCTAGTACACCAGTCATTAGTCTAAAGGAGCACTTAATTTCCTTTTCTGCTTTAGCAATAAGCGACTTAAAATTTGTTAACTAAAAACTAAAATGTTTTTACTATTATTGTGAATAAAACTGCATGTGAAATCTGTACCCTTTTCCCAAAAATTTCGATCAGCAACTTTTTTTAATTGTTGTATGTGTGCAATAGCGCACACATATAACAAATTGTTCAGTTTTTCACAATTTTCGTTCATGGGAATTAAATCATGTGAAAATTTTTTTGTTTTTTATTCACGATGGGGCGTGATTACGTTTTTCTATCAAATATAGTCGCCACCGCCTTATAAAAACATTACTTTTGATATCTGCTTGCAAAATGCTGCATTGCTGTAACATTCCTTCCTAGATTTTGGAAACGGAATTCATTCTTCGGAAACGAAATTTTCTTTGCTCTCGAAGTTACCATTGGGACATTTTTTCATTTTCTTGCGATTAGTAATAAAAACTCAATTTTAAAATCATTGGAAATAGTATCAATTACCTTTTCAACATCTTCATGACTTCTCTGGAAGTTCTTTTTCTTGCTGAGTTTCACAAGAGAGTCACAAAGTTTTACATTCACAGCCACTCTCTAAATTATGTGTAAGTCAACGTTTTGCGGTTGCTGTTTTAGATGTTGCTGTAGATCACGTGGTAAAGTCGTTGGCTTTTAAAAATGTCAATATGAATAAAATTTCTACTCGTAACAGTCGATAAAAATATCAAACATTACTATATATACTCGTGCTCACCCCCTTAAGTGAATAAAATGTGAAATTTTTTGTTACCTTGAAATTTTCATTTCCCAAGAACGTGAATTTGCTGTCGTGAATTTCATGTGAACGTTTGTCCCCGCTATCAATACGTAGTGAATGTAAAATAAGAAAAATATAAGTTTCTCTGTGGTGTAATCAAAATTTAATAGTTGTGTTTTGAAAGCTAAAATAAGTGTGGAAATGTTTAAAATTGATGCCATTGTGTTGTTGCAAGAGGAAGAAATATTGCAACAGGAAATAGCTCGTCGCGCTTTGCGAGATGCGCAGAGGAAAACCGAAAAACTTTTCTAAATCCTTTACCGACTCTTGCATTCCTATCAATTCATAAATACACTGCTCGTTAACTGACAAGCTTTTGTCTTGCTTGTTCCCACTTCCCATTCTCTGTTGGCCTTTTAAATTAACGGCAGCTTTTGACCGCACATAAATTTTTTGATCTATCCATATCTAATACAAGTTACATATATGTGTATGAAAATGTACAATCATTAAAATAAAACTACGTTTTCCATTCAAGGACTCCTTTTAGGAGGACCAGCACTATTAGTTCTTCTACAAGAGGATTCCAGAATTCGCTCACCACATCATTGGAAACCTTTACAAAACCACATGCAATGGTTCGATTATTTTGCATCCTATTGAAAAGGATGTCGCTTCGCACTTTATTTATCGATTTCGACCCAAAAAAAAATTTAAATAATGTAGAGAAAACAAAGTGAACAAATTAACACAAAAAAACTGACCTTCGTAGACTAGTAGGTAGTGTACTAGACTCGTAGTGCGAAGGTCCCAGGTTCGAATCCTGCCGCAGAACTCTGGCAGTTTGTGTCTGATAATTCAAGGAGCGCACAACAATCCTTCACTGGCTTAAGTGTATGTCGTATGACATGGGCTTATCACACCCCTCCAATCAACCTAACTTAACACAAAAAAGAGAAAAACAACTTTGAAAAAATCGTTCACGATATGGCGAATTTTTTCAATGTGCATGTTATTCCCCACAGAATAACATTTCAAAAAAAAAGAAAAAAATAAAAAAAAACACACACACACACACATTTCAAGGGAAAAATTACTCACGGCTGCAATTTGGGGGAAAGTGAAAATATTTTAAGGGAAAAAAGGTTCACGGGTGATTGGGGTGACTGTGGCAGGAACAATATTTGAAGTACTCCCTAAAAATCGTTTTTGTTTCTTAACATTGTGAACGTGATTTCAAATGCAATGAATAGGAATCATGTTTAAATCATAAAAAATTATCGGAATTAGTACTATTTTGGGATCATAAATTCTAGATGGAAGTGACTTCCTTGCAAGCTCTTATTTTACTAGGTATTAGGTAGTCTTCGATCCACTACGTGGCACATCACTGAAAGAGAAGCACATATACGCAAGTAGAAGGTGTATTAATTAGGGAGTTAATCTATCTGGAGAGTCTAGTAGAAGTCTGTTACTATACTTCTGTTAGAATAGTCAACAGCATCATCCATTTGGGCCACGTGTTCGGAAAATTGAATTATAAAAATGAAACGATTTTTAAATTTATAGAGATTTAATTACCATAAATGAAAATGGTTATAAACGTCTATGCTGAGTTAGGTCCTCGGTAAATAAATATATCAGTTTTTATTCCATCGCTTAGTATTACAAACACAATTGGAACGAACGACGAATTCTGAATTCAGTGCACAATGAATTCGCTGATAAAAAACTTATGAGAAACTTCCCCAATTGAATCTCAATTACAATCATTATAGTGTTGCATGAATAAAAAAATTAGAAATATGAATAATAAAAGTTTGCCGCTTGTAAAAGTTGGAATTATACGAGTAAACACCGTGCTAATTACTGTATAAACCTTTCTATTTATACGTCAGAATTTTAGAAGGAGATGGCCGTACTGTCACCATAGAATCGATTAAGCAAAACTGAAGTTGAAAGATGAAAAACAGTATGTTAAACATTAATTTTTTTTTAACATCGAAAATTAATTACAAAGAAATTACACCAATTTGTATTATTCAATTAACTTGCTAATCGATTTCTTAGCTCAAGCACAATGATAATGAGGTATACCCTTGTATAGAAAATACCTTCTCCTCCTATCCTACTTCTCTACCCTTTCATATAAAGGAAGAATGTTCAAAATCTTTTTGTTATCGTCCGGTCTTTTTATTTGTGAACATTTTCGTATGCATTGTATGTTTTCGTTCCGAAAACGAATGCAATTAAAGATTTGTCATTCGTCCCATTTGCCTGTCGCTTTTCGCTTGCGGTCGCCATTGTAGGGTAGTGAAATCGTATATATTATTATCAATCCACGATTCGATAAATGTTAAAATGGCATTAGTTTCGCATGAAAATTAGTAAATTGTTGTTGCCAAGGGTTCAAAAACGATTTCTTGTTACTGCTGTTAACGCTAATGTTGTTATTATGACAAATGAAAATTTTATGCAAAATTCGAGCAACATTGTATTCCAAACTGTTTTGCGATCAAATAACTGATAGTCGACACTCTTTATTTATCACAGAGACAAAAATTTTTCTTTCATTATTTATGTTTTTATGACAAGTGCAGTAGATAACAAATAAATAGCACACTTTTGAAATTGAAAAGAAACAATATATTATTTCAAATAATATTTGTTTTTTGCATATAAAAAAATTGTTAACGTCTAAAAATAAATGCAATATTGTTTCATCAATGGCAATTTATTTCCTGACAAAAGTGTAACATTTTGTTCAATTCAATTCATCAATTTATAAGAAAAACAATTTATCGCTCGAATTTAAAAAATGTAATTCCCTTAATAAGGAACTAAATTCACTTTTTTTCTCTTTGAAAGGGCAAACAATTTTACACTATTTTTAGAAAATAAAAAGCCATAAATTGTGCTAATTATTTGGCCCCTGCCATATTGTGTATGATAAAATAAAAATATATAAAAAATATTGTGTCTGGTTCTGGGTCTTAACGAAGTCTATAAATGTTTTTGTAAAACACCAGCCGTCTGTCAAAGATTCTTAAAGCAGCAGACATTGTCTGTTGAACTCAAGTTGATATACATACATATTTTTTGTTTTCATTTAGCAGAAGTTTCTGAATACACCGAGAGTGTGTGGAAGTCCGAAATGTATGCATCATGCAAAACTAATTTGTTTTGTCAACAATTTAATATACAAGTTAACAAATAAAATGTTGCTTGCTACCAACTTCACGTATTTAACTGACTGAATGATCTGTTAAAATCATAAATGCCAGACTGCCTGACATGTATTGATATTGTTGCTATTGTTGTTGTTTTAGTTAATGTTGCGGCTAAGTGTGCAACATGTCTGGTTCAGCTGACTGCCTTCTTGTTTATTTTTCTAGCTGCGCTGTCTTTAAGTTAAAAAATAGAAGAAAATGTTCCAGACAGTGAAATGTGTGGCCAATTTTGTATAAATAAGAAGTTTAATTGATCCTAACCACACACACTTATTTTGGTAAATATATTATCTAGACTGCAAGAAAAAATGTTTAACAATTAAGGTATTAATTCAGATAACATTAAGTGCAAGTTAATGTTGCATATACATGCTGAATTTCTATTAGTAATTTTTCTCATAATTTAGCCATTAAATAGTCTGGAAATCAAACACTATTTACTTTTGTGTAGATTAATTGCATAAATTAAATGGTAGCGTAAATCACTCTTCGTGACATGCTCTCCTTGTAAATTGTTTAGATGTTGCGAGTTTCACATACGCTGCTGCATTTCTCTAGGGCACAATAAAAGTATATTCTTATTATACTGAGGTTTCCTCTACTAATTCAAATTCGCAAGACTTTAAATCATAGCATGTTGATGTTGCAAACATATACAAAAAAGAAAAACGAATTACTTTTTGTTTTATTATTACACAAAGCAGCTTTAAATTGAATATTAAATTGTTAAAAAAATTATTATTGAAATGGTACAAACTTAAATTTTAAATAAAATTCATGTAATTAAATAAATTGACTTGTAAATTCAAAAAAGGATAGAATTGTGTTAGGACATATGAAATATTCTAGTATATTTACTAGACTTGTAAAAATGCTATAAGATGACATATCCGCTATTTTTCATTATAGTTAAATTTAACTCTGTCGTTCCATTTGCAATCTTATTTATATATTCGTTTCTATGTCTTTTCTTCTCTTGGGAGCATTTCGCTTCTACAAAGTATCTAGATCTTACACGAGTTGTTGCAGTTGTTGCACTTGTTTTCGTATTGTTATTTTTGCCTTGTATCAGTTTCGTTAATCGGTTCTTGGTTTGCTGTAGCAGGTCTAGGTTAATGGGACCGCCATATGTCGTTGCCTAGAAACAACTCCCCCTGTGCATATTGGTGAGGAACCTCACTAAACTTGCTGATCTATGATTCCTATTTTTTTCCCCAGAAGGTGGTGGCTCTGCCTGACCTTTGTCATGATGCTATTCTCTTTACCAAAGAGAGGGGGACAGGGGGACAGGGGGCTCATTGGATGGATTTTTTGTAGAGGGTTGACGCCACTTAATTTTTAAAACTCGAAAAACATTTTTTTTCCTCTCGTCTATGTAGGCAAGCACCTTAACCACTACACCACGCCACCTTCTATGTCTTAAAACAAAAAAATATTTTAGATGCTTGGTCGCCCGTCTTGTGTTAAAATAAATTACAGCCGATTCGGTAGATATTGCTTCTGGTATTTTGTTATCAAAAGTTCTTCATAAGTTACAGAGAAATGGACATATACAATGGAAATTTGTGCTGCTATTGTTTTTTTTTTCTTTGACTTATTAAGCAACATTTGGCTGCATTATGGATGTCAACCGCAGATCATAAAAAGAGTAACTGAGACTGACAACTAAAAATTTCTTGTTGCCGAAAGGAACCCAACTAAAGTTTGGCTGCCATCCATAATTTACTAAAAATTCTAAAATACATAAAAATAGTAGCTGCGTTCTTATCATTTTCCAAACTAACTTACATACAAAATATAAATACTCATATCAATTAAAAAAAATTAACAAAATTTAACAATAAATTAAATAAAAAATTTCACCAAAAAATATAAAATTAATTACAAAATTTGTTAGTGGTATTCTGCTGCCAATAAAATGTAAGGAAAGAGTTTCTGGTATATTGAAAGAAAAATATGTTCGTTCACGTTGTTCTATGCTGAAAATGATAATACAGTTGCCGCAATGATAATGCAGTTACCAAAACGATAATGTATAATATAAAAATGTTACTGAAAATATTAAAAATTATAAGAATAAACATTCGAAAATGCTGCAAAAAATTTTGTATTATAATTAATATTGAAAAATGACGAAACCCCTCTGGTATAATATAACTTCTCTCTCCTTCTCGTTGAAAATAATCACACTAAATAGAAAAGAGGGGTGCACCAACGAAAGATATCATGCGTAATTTTTCAGAGAATTTTGTTCGTATTAATTATACGCCTCGCCATTATGATTGTTTTCTATTATAAATTGAAAGGAATTTAATGAATGTTTCGAGTTGTCAAATGAAGCAATTTTCTTGATCTCTAAACAAAAACGTTTTAAGAACTACATGACATAGTGAATTAAAAATTACTTTTTATAAAATTAAAGTTAAAAAAATATTTATCGAATATGTTGTTCAAGATATTCTCCCAAATTTTGTTTGTTGTTGGCTTATTTCATTTAGCTAAATGATGTTTTAAAAGTGTTCAAACTCATAAACATACTTGTACTTATACAAAAATTACAAATACTATTTGAGAATCCGACAGAACTCATATTTTTCTATTTGTAATCAACAAAAAACACATAAGTATAATACCGTTAGAAAGCTTTTGTACAAACACAACATAACTAACAATAATAATCGACTTGCGTCTCTTTACAATTAATCGCGGGTGATAGTGAATGTACATATATATAAGGCAAAATGAAAGACAAAATTTATATTAACAATATTTTTCAAATTCGTTATTTGAGATACTCCAAAAAAAAAAAAAAATAAAATAAAAAATAAAAAAATAACGATTTAATATTTTATTATTTGTTTCTTTGATTTGGTTAGCGCCAGTGAAATACAGGCATATGCTCATCTAAGTCAACAACAAACAATAGAATGTTAAATACTTATTTAAAAAAAGTGTTATTTTTGTTGTGGCTTTAGATGTCCATTTGTCGGGATTTCAGTGGTCGCTAAACCAAGTCGACATTAAACTTTAAACAGTTTGAAAACATTCAACCTCGTATACTAATGCCAAACAAAGCAAACACAATATGAGAATTCTATATTGTGTATGACTATTACAAAATACATAATTATAATAGGCCTAGAATGCTTTTATATAAACAACACAACAAACAATTATACTCAACGTTAATATATTTTATTTATCTTGCAACATGTTACAATTAAACGCCTGTTAGATGTTGATGATTTTATTCAATCAAGCAAAAATGAAAAATAAAATCTTTATTTTAAATACTTAATATTCGTAGACTAGTACGTAGTGTACTAGACTCGTAGTGCGAAGGTCCCAGGTTCGAATTCTGCCGCAGAACTCTGGCAGTTTGTGTTTGATAATTAAAGGGAGCGCACAACAAGCCTTCACTGGCTTAAGTGTATGTCATATGACATGGGCTTATCACACCCCTCCAATCAACCTAATCTAACCTAACCTAATATTTTGGGGAGAATATACCGAAATAATAGATTTTCAATATTAAGTGTTTCTTTTTAAATTTAAAATACTTTCGTAAAATATTTTATGAAAAAATACGTCACAAAAAATTAAATTTCATGAAAAGTACGAACAATACTAAAACAAAATTCAGAATTTCATTTGCAAAGTTAAAAATTGCAACTCAAAATTTTATGAAAATCAAACATTTTCCAAAAATAGGAAAAAAAAAATATCAAAGCATTGGAGTATCAATTTTTCATCATGGTCAAAAACCGCTAAAGGTATTTTTTTTTACCAAAAAGTGTAACATTCCAAAGTTTCCTAAGCTAATTTTTTTTTTTTTTTTTTTTTTTTTTGGAAATGACCATGAAGTACTTCAAGGCATAATTTTTTTAAATAAGAATGCTTAATTAATTTTTTAAAAATCTCTTATAAGAAAATTCTCTTGTATCATGAAAAGGAGTTTTTCTGTCCAAATTAAATGATATTGACGTAGACAATAAGATGGTCTAACATTATATTTAGTCCGTATAACAATTCAATTCCTGCACGAAACATTTTTGGTTTCTGTGATCTGAATTGGGCTTTTATAGCCATCATTTTATGATATTATTTATTTGTTATGGGTTATTTAAGAAGACTTGTGTCAACAAGCGTGAATTGTTTTGAAGGAGCAAACTTTAATCCGCAGCAAACGACATGCAGTCATATTTATGCAAAATAGCATGGCATGGTTCCATTCATAACCCTATTATATACATACCTATACTATATCAATTTTAAGAAATTAGTATTTAGAAAAAACTATATATCACATATCATCTTTAAAAGAAATTTGTTTGCTTAAGCTTAAACATTTAAAATATTACAACATAAAAACTAATTCTCGGTAGCAACTACAAACGTCTAAGTCTTGCTTTAATTAAATTTTTTCATTTTCCTTGAAAATGACTTTAAAATAAAACAGTCACTAACACCGATTCGCAAATGGCCAGCAGGCATGCAAATTGTACGTTAAATGAACGACATATAAAAGTGTATGACCACAAACGATTATGATTATTATTTTAACCAATTGACCAATAACTGCAGACAGCATAGCAGCGGCAGCAGCAACAGCAGCAACAGCGCCAAAAACAGCGGCAGCAAATGCCATTAACATACATAATTACATACACGTTTTCATGCACTTCACATGTTTGCGAGAGTGTGCGTTTCATTATGTTCGTGTGTGTCATGTAAACTGTGTAATTGTGTAAGCGATTCGTTTTGTTTTTAAAAAAAGTACATACATACATACATTTTTTGCATAGCAACGACCTACAAAAAGTTCATTAACGGAGAGATACCTAGACATGTCCCAGACACTAGCCAGACAGATAAATACACACACACACGCATATGCACGCACTTACACACATTATTATTCACTATGCATACGTAAATTGGAGAGAGAGAGAGAAAGAGAGAGATTGAGATAATATAGCCAACAATTTAACAAAAGCATGGCTAACACTATTACATAAACAACAAAAAAATGTGTGTATGAGCAGCTGTAAAAAGTAGACGCCCTGTAGAAGGCCTTAAAATTTTTACCAGGCGCTAGGACTTGTATTCAAATTTTTTCATACGTTTTATTGCTGTTTGAACAGGCCTTCCCCTCCTCTTCTTCTGTTGGCAACAATTTTAAATTCCTTCCCCAAACAGTCTGCTAAAGGGCCTCCAAAGGAGTGCTTCTGTTTTTTGGTATTGAAAATTCTAAAAATAAATCGAATGTCATGATTCCCATATACGAATACGAGCAATTTAAAGGAAGTTGGAATGTCTGTATCCAACAGAACTGTAAAGGAATGAAATAGAAAATCATTCAAGCAATGAATTGCAATATTTTAAATGCATTGATTTTGGACAAAAAAAAAAAAGGAATTATTCATAATGAACTAATAAGTCCTGAATGCATTCATGATGTGAACAAAATTAATTGAATTACAATTTTAATGAATTCATGATGAATTAATTCTTTTGCATGCATTCGTTTTATAAAAAATAGCTTTTTTCAATTAAAGTTTAAAATAATTCACTATATACAAAAAAAAAAAAATTATGCAAAAACAAAATTTGAAAAATTTAGAAAAAATTTGTTTTTGATTCTCATATAATTTTTTCACTGAACATACAGCCGTTCGTCTATCATTTATTATTGAAAATTATATTGCAAATTATACTTATAATTAAATTATTGGTATAATATAGAAAGGACGGGCTATGGCAGCATTAACCTTTAAGCTCTGAAAGGTTATACAGAAGGGGCAGATAAAGCACACTTCGCCAACAACTCCATTACCTTTAATGTCTGCGTGTTCAGGGATCCATATTACCTTGATGTCCGGCTGTCTCTCAATAACAAAAACAATGATAAAATTTTTTAATTGAAATTTTCTTTTTGCCTTCACAGGCTTTTGGCATGTAATGAATAAATTCGGATTTCAATCCAAAATTATTTATATAAAATTAATGCATTCAAAAAGTTTGAATTCATTATGAATTCATTTTAACTTCAATTAAATTTGGTTTCTTCACGAAATGAATTCATTCAAAGATATTGAATCAATTCGTTATTGCAAAAAAATGTCCTAAAGTTTTTGGCATTCACGGTGAAAAATGAATCAGTCCTTTACAGCTCTTGTATCCAGTGATGCTAACTATCTGGCGCAGTTTTGAAACAGTGCCTACAAAATTGCTAAGCCTTCTTAACATATCTAAGCTGAATTTACTTCTATTTATTAAATTCATTTATATATTGTCTAATTATATAATGGAAAACTTCCTTAAGAATAAAATATTGCCTTAGTAATATGGAGGACATGTCACCCACAGCTTCGCAGAGTGAAAAAATAGTTGCTTGAAGTCACATTTAACATTAATGCGTATTTAGCGTTTCGAATATAGAATTTAAACTGCGTTTTCTTTTAGCAATTTAAGCGATCACTTATAATAATAGAAATAACATTTCATCTTCAATAATTTCTCAATTGTGAAATATTTAATATGTATTTACATATTCCTATGTTAAAATTAATTATTTTTTATAATCTTTTTACACAAAAACAAATATGAGCAAGGAAAATAAAACAAATTCTTTATTTGTATAAACAAAGTAGTCAACACAGTTGGAAAAAATAAAAGTACCTCATACTGACTTAAAGAATATCAATCGCTGGCGGTACTGTTCAGTGACCACTGCTAAGCCTTCATCACTTAAACAGTCCAACAACAACTAATACAATGCTACGCTCGTGCACAGCAGACAAAATTTATAATGTTGATGACTCAACCTGAACAGGAATCGAACCGAATCAGTCATCAATTGCTTTGCAGTCAACGCGCTAACTACTTCAGCCCTTTTTCACTATAGGACATTGCCTCATATATAAAAGAAATTAATTGAGCAACTGACTAGCAGTCCCCATCTAAATAAGCTTATAAGGTTTCCTGCAATAGGTCTCATCTATTACCTTCTTTTGATTATCTGAAATTATGGAGCCTTCCAAATCAAGTAAATCTTTAAAAAGTTCAGCGTAATCATCATCTATTATTAGTTACTACATCCATCCGACATCCATCTTTTCTATTTATATAGAGCTTGTGTTCTTATAGCAAAAAGACATTATAGAATCTACAATTGTCCATGAAGACATTGGGAAAAGCACCAAGTTAATGTCGCTACTTTGAAAAGGACTAAAATTAAAAAATTTAGCATTTTTATTCATATAAAGGACTGAAGCCAGTGACACAGTTTACAAGACTGTGCGTATTGAACATTTAAGAAGGGAAAACCAAGGTCTACTAGAACGATTTCTTTGGATGTAATGATTAAGAAAAGGACTTGAATTGTGAGAGCCTTCTTAATTTCACCGTTGCGTACGGGTCAGGGATGTAGAAAGTAATTAAAACTATATCTACCATTTCGGGGCACTTAAAAATTTAAAAGCAAAGGGTGTTCCAAGAATTAAATGAAATATAAAATCATGTTCTTTAATTGCATTATTTCAATTAAAAATAGTAGAGTTCTTTCGGATAGTTACATAAATAGGAATGCGTTTCATTCATACAGATTGAAATATTTGACATAAAGCTTTGAAACAGAACTTTGTAAAAAAAAACATGGAGATCATAATCTAGAAGTAAATCATGTTTTTAATCAATTGATGTTAGCTGAAGAATCATATTGTTGCATTATCTTACAGGAAAATATTATACAGTGAGGCCTCGATTAACTATGACTCGATTAATGCGCAACATCAAAAGGAAACAATTTTTTTTGCATTGATTTAAATTCTTTTACATCGATTAATCGTGATTACCTCTATTACTCGAGATTATAAGTATAATTTTTTTCGATTAATTTTGAAAAATCAAGCACGATGTGAATAAAACACGAGAAAGTTGAATATCCTCGTTTGCATGTGAAGCATATGCAAGTGTTTAATTTAGTTTTGTTTAGAAATTAGAGACGGTAGTATAATGTCACACAAATAATAAATAGTATTACAGACGATTTTACCAACGAGAATATACAAACTTGACTTAATCGTAATGGAAATGTTGCTCCATTTGCTGTTTTTCCGATAAAAACATCATACGTGTGACAAGTTCCTCAGTTGAAACTGAGCGTGAAAATTGCTCGGAAGAATTTGATTAGGATGATTTAATTGTTTCAAAAATAACTGTAAAAGAAGCATTACATGCGTCCAGTACATTGGGGGACTTCTGGGACAGCCCGGACTCTTCCGACTTTAAAAACAAGATAAAATTTAAGTTTATCGCATTCAAGAAAAGCTTTTAAATGAAAAGAATGACAATCAACATTTTACGATTTTTGTTAAACAAATTATTCTACTCTACTCTTTCTGTCAAAATTTTCTTCTTCCCTTATACTATTCAAACATGTTTATAAAATTATTAATTAAGAAAAAATATAAAAAAATACTCAAAATTTGTTATCCAGAAAACTTCCGGTCCCGACCATTAGAGATATTCGAGTTCTTACTGTTATATGATAACAAGAGACACATATAGTGTTGTCATATATGATCATATTATGATGCAAAATTATCTCATTGTAATCGAATGTATAAGAAAAAGTCCCAACTCGACTTCAACCGAAGCTGAGCTATTATTTTGTATAGCGACTGGTTTTACCTCATGTAAAATCCACATCTCATGATGAATACATTTTTCGGCTAAATGAGAATTACCATTCTTGGTGTGACTGTGTATGTAGGATGAATATTTATTTGCCCGATGTCGAATCATACTTTAATTGCAAACAAATAAATTTGTTTAACGACAAAAAAAGATATGGTTGCCTTCCAACCATACAGAAGTGTTCATGGAAGTAAAAAATTTATGCTTAAATGCACATAATATATTTTATTCTACCTGAATATACAAAATCAACTATAATTTTTTACGGCAATCATATATTATTGCAGAGATTATAATGTAGTTATCACAACCATGCCGAATCAAACCCACACTCATTGAATACCATGTACACTTATCCAGCTATTGCAACCTCTGTGTAGACTTTGATATAAAATTGATTTGCAATCTATTGTTCATAGAAGAAAATATTTATTTGCAGCAAATTTTAAATTTTTATTAACCATCTTTGGTAAAAACATTTTAGTATTTCATTTTGTGTGTGTGTGTGTGTGTGTGTATGTGCAAATGCTTTATGTTTTATTGAAAATGAATAAACATTTAAAACAACAACAAGAACATCATCATAATCATCATCATCATCAACCGAAAACGTCATTATTTATTATTGTATTGACTGACATTAAGAAAAATAAACGAGACGCAGACTTCAAGACGTCAGACATTTAATGACAAAATATAAAGCAAACATTCCCTTAATATTGTCCATACAGTGAACTCATTAAGTTTGCGTACATTATACAAATGCAATAATAATTTATTGCCCTAATATTGTCAATATGATTACGTGAAATATAGTGTGTTGAAATATAAACATCAGTACTAGTTTAATTACCATATAAAAAATTTTTAATTATAATTCATTCAAATAGTTTTTCCCAATCCTTAAGAAGGAATGAAACATTTTCCAATCAATATTAATAATATTGAAATCAGTTTGGATCAATTACTTAATTTTCTTTTGTTTTTAAAGGGTTATACAATAAAAATACATACATACATGCATGTATTTTGTTATAGTAATTTGGCCAGAAATTTCGTTTTTTTATGAACTAATTAACAATGAGCCTTATTGCGTTGGTTGAATTTGGCCTGCAAATTCGACTTATCGTACTAGATTAAAGAAATATGTTGCTCGATTGCTTGAATCTAGTAAGAAATTGCCGAATTTGAAATCGAAGATCGCCAAGCACATTGGGGGGGAATAATTATTTACCAAACTGCATATCGAAATGTATATTTCTTCTTATAATATGTGGACATATACATATACATATTTATTTATATCAATCTCAAATATACATTTGCAATTTTAACATATTCATTTGTTCATCATAATATTTGCAAACTAAATTTTTTGTGTGGCAATTTCGTTGCAAGTAGATTATTGTTGGTTCTTAATTGGATTTCAATGATTTATTTTATAAACTGTGAACGGAATTTGTTGAATTTTCATATTTTACTTAAAGAAAATATTTTATTGTTTTGATAATGTGGGGAAATTCGATCATTATGAGTTGTAAGGGAAGGACTTAGGAGTTTATAAAATTAAAAAAATCGGCATCGAAAAGTCCCCCAAAATGACTGACAATTTAATAATAGATTTCGTTAAGGAATGTAGAGCCTGATTTTATAAATCACTTCATCAATTATAAGAACAACAATAATATTGTTTTAAAAATTAAAAATAAAAAACACTTCTTTTTGATTCCCATTAAAATGTTTCACCAAATAAACATACAGTCATGTTCCGCAAATCGAATCGTTTTGAAAATCGAATCATTGTTATTTTATAAATCGTGTGATTTAGTGCAATCAAAGTTAAATTTGAATTAAATACTTAAAATATTAAAAATGTTAAAAATGGCAATAAATCAACTCTTAGTAAGAAAAATGTAAATATTATGTTTTAGAAGTGATTTTTCTAATGATGTCTCTAAAACTTTGACAAAAGTGATTTTAATTATCTTCATACTTGGTGCTAAAAAGGGTGTATGAAGAAACTGTAGAGCAAGACGTATTCAAAATAGGTAAACTCACCACTACAACAAATACAACTATATCTTTACTCAATGTGAAAAACAGTATAACAAAAGTAGAAAAAAGCAAAGGAAAATATTCCAAATTAATCAAAATGAGTCAATAAATTTTGAACTTGAGTAACGAAAATAAGTTAAAAAAAAAGTTATCACCGGCGCTGTCAATTCTATCTGCTATGAATTGCTCTGCTATAGAGTGTTTTTTAAACTTATATGTATATATTTTTTTTAACTAAAATGTATTAAAGTTCATATAATTTGATAAAAATCAAATGAAAAAGAATTCAAATTTGAAATACTAATTCGTTTATTTCGTGTTTCTACAGTTATTTATTAGAATTCAATTCACTTTCGACCAGGTTTATTTACTCGGTAATGAAATAAAAAAAAAAAAAAAAAAAAATTACATGAACTCTGCTTAGAGAACACTAAGTATGTGAATTCGTTTTAAGAATCTGAAATTTTCTTATATTCGACTACTAGAACAGGGCCGATACAAAAATTAATACGTTGCTGTGTCCGTGTCTATCCAAAGTTTTAGAAAAAAAAAAAACAATTTTTATTTTTTGTTTCCCAAATAAAATTCACATCCGTGACAATTTATATCGTAAATTGTTGTCCGATTCATTCATTCATTCCATAACAACTTGAAATTATGGAAAATTTTTTGTTAAAAAGCAGCTCATAAGTAGTTGAATATTTTTAATATGCAGCTTTTTGCTCAGAAATAAGCACTGGAAAACTTTTAAATTTTTTTTTTCATTTTACCAAAACATTTGCCGCTGATTTGCTAAAAGATCTGCTATTTATATAAAAAAACTGCTTAAAAACCCTTTTTAAAATATTAAGTCATTTCTCATTGATAACAGTTCACTTCTGGTATCCTAATCACCTGAATACAAGACCAAATTAAAAAATTAAAAAAAAAAAATAAAATAAAAAATAAAAAATAAAAAAAAATAAATAAATTTACCAAAAATTTCCGATAATAAAAACAATTAAGGATGATGTATTCAATATTTATAAAATACAGTAGAATTCTGTTAGACGAAAATGGAAAATTTTAGAGGTAGTTTTTCTTTTGAGCAAGATTTTCGCTTAAAATTCAATTTGAAAAATGTTCTTTGAACCAAAAATGTAAAATATAATACTTTTAAATAAGGAAAATAAAATAGATACGAGTGTTATTGAGCAACCATTTGTTTCTAAATAAAAAATAAAACTTAAATAGTTTTTAGAGATTTAGGTGTTTTTATAAAAAAAAAACAATTCTATAAGTATATATTTATTAATTAAAACAAATTAATTTTATTTTAATATTTCGACACATCTTTGGGCCTCTTCTTCAGGAAAAATTTTTTAGTAAAAAATTATACTTAATTAAAAAAATTTTTGTCTTGAAGAAAAACCCCAAAGAAGCGTCCAAATATTGAAATAAAATAAATTTGTTTTTTATAAAAAGACCTAAAATTCGTTTATTAAATAAAGGATATATTGAAAAAGATGGGTAATTAAATAATAATTATTGTTTACACTACGAAATAAATTTGTTTTTTTATCTAATGTCCTTGAAAAAGCGTAATAATCTATAAAAATAACTTCCACATGTCATGAAAATGCCATTAAAGAAATCTTTATTTGTTCAAATTATAATGTTGCCAAAACTTCGACTACTGGTAAATGAAAGTAAACTAATTGCTTGTATAGCAACATTATCCTTTCACCTAAAAAATGGTTTTTGAATGCTGAACATTATTTGTTGCATTTATTTTCCTTTGTGCTTTATAACAAATGCCGAATCTAAAGTCGAATCCTGCAGCTTCAGACATCAGCTTACAATACTTTTATAGTCGTATGTCTCTTACAAAAAAAAAAAAAAGTAAAAAAGGATATTCATACAAATTGCTATTTCTCCTGCACTGAACCAAAAATTTAACTAAATACTGCAAAATTGGGTGTAGAGTTGAAGAAAAGTACACAGAAAATAAACATTTTGTCTAAAGGATATTTTATTTTCAGTCAAATTTTTTAATGTTTCTGTTAATTATTGTTGGAGTTTTCAAAGCACAAGTAAATATGATTTTTTTTTTCGTTTAAATTTGTAAATTTTTTTTCAGAATTAAACAAAAAACAGTTTCTAGGTCCGTATTCACACGAACTATTTAACGATTCAGAGAATTTGGTTATTGAAAATAAAATTTGGATATTTCTGTGTAGTTTAGTTTATATCTAACAAAAACTTTATTCAACTCGATTGGAATATATCGTTAAAACGACTAATTTTAGTATATTATTTATAATGAAGAGATTTCTTTCAGCTTCCTATGCATTAGCTTTTATTCTTCCAAAGTCCCAAATAAAACTAACCAGATTGACTCATAATATAAATTTAAAATTATAATTTCACTACTATCTAGTTAAAGATAGACAGTTAAAAAAATGGAAGTCATTCTTAAGGAATGGCATTTTCATTGCTTCCATTAATCCATTGGTGCATTTCTTTAAATTCCTGGGAATTCAAGTTGAAAAAATTATTATTAAATATATGAATTATTTCTACACATCTGTGGAACTCGAATTTTTTATAAAGAAAAAAAAAAATACTTATTCCTCTAAATCGTATTGTTTTTATTTAATCAATAAATGATGAAATTTCTTTCACTTGAGCAAAAATAAATCTGCAAACTTGTCCGCTTTCCAGATGTGAAGTTTATTGCAAAGTGGTAAATAACCCATCCTAACTTAATATAAAATTATATTTTTCGGAAAAAAAGGAATTATTAAAAGTATACTTTTCCCAATATAAAGAAGACAGCTGCCAAAAAGGTGAAAAGGAATCAAAAAAGAGAACACCCTGCAATTGACAAGGCTTATAATAAACTCATTACATTTATCCGAATTTGGACTACTGCCAGATCCCCCTTTTCAACGGGGGAAAAATAGGATTTCTAATAATTTATTGACGTGTTATCAGACGTGTTGACATTGGTCACAGTACGATCCTTCTTAATCCAACAAAAGTTTTAGCTGTTGAATTCCTTTTTCCGGTAGTTTCAGTTAATATATATATATATATATATATATATATATATATATATATATATATATATATATATATATATATATATATACTAGTATATATATGCATATTAATTAAATTAATCTTAAATAATGAAATTCTTAATTTAAAAAATGTTTCTGTGCTAAAATAGAATGGAGAAAAAAATTCTTTATTAACACATTTTTTGCGAATAATTTTCCTGTTTTACTTGCTTTTCAAATATTTGTTTATTTAAACGTTTTCGCATCAAGGCTATTTTCTCTTGGGTTTTGTATATAATTTAAATAATTAATTGTTTTTTACACTTTGTTTGCGTGTGCATTTGTAAAGGAATTGTTTGTTTAAAGAGTGCAAACAATTTTAATATTTTCTTTCTTTCTTTCATTCTTTCTTTTTTTTATTACTTAGACGAAAGTGAAAAATTAATAAAGTGCAATTTGTTGATTATATTGTACAAGATTTGAATTTTTTTCATTGCTTAAATATTTAGACCGACGAAAGTGAAAAATTATTAAAATTATTTATATTTAACAAATATTACACAATATGATTTTCCTTTCATTTGTATTAAGTATTTATTTAGAATTGTATAACTTTGCTTTTTTTGGCAGGCAGTTTATAGCATTGCAAGTGCAAGTTATCAATAAAAATTAGTTTTGTGATTTGGGAAAAAAAAAATTCCTTAATCTTATGATTGCACCATGGGCTGAGTTATTGGCACTTAATTTAAAAAAGTTATTTGTATGATTTCTTAGTGCAATGACTATTAATTTGTGTAACAACCATTGTATTCAAAAGTTTCCTATCTCCATTTAGACCTTAATATAATAATTTTTTCTTGGTAAAAATATATATATATATATATATATATATATATATATATATATATATATATATATATATATATATATTTAATATACTCGTGCATATTTGAAATTATTATTTCCCAACGGCACCCAGAAATTTAATTTCGTCAAGTCAAATTGTATTTTTTCTTTTTAACCGGCTTAAAAATGTAGGAGGTTGTACATTGTTTTTTGGTTGCACAGAGATTTTTATTAAATTGTCGAAAGATTTTGAAAGTTCTTTTTTTATATAAAAAAATGGTATGTTCCAGCTCATGAACTAGAACTAGAAGGGAAGGTTACATCCCATACAAAGTAATACCTACTTGTCTGAAATAGCGAAAGTGTTCAAAATACCTGTGGACTACTCTGCGTCCAATACGCGCAGCCTTAAGAATAACTGACCGGATAGGAGCAAGGGAAGTGGTACTACCTTATAAATTACTGTCTAATCATTGTATATCTGGCTGACTATAATAGTGAGAGTGGTCAAACTTTGCATGGGCTACTTTGCATGCAATGTACTTAGTCTCAAGAAAAATTTATTGCTTAGGGCCATATAAATTAATGTATATATCTGGCTCACTATAGTAGTGAAGGTGTTCAAAATTGACTCGGGTTACATTGCAGCCAATGTACGTAGTCTCAAGAAATATTGACCGTATAGGACCAAGGTGGGGTGGCATCTCCCATACAAGTTTTACTTAAATTTCTTGTATCTGGCTGACTATGATAGTGAGAGTTGTAAAATTCGATATAGTCTAGACGCTTTGGAGCAGTACATTTCAAAAATAATATCTAAATAGTTTGAAACAAAAACTTTATTAACTGAACCAAACTTCAAACTTCTGGTGCGGTGGAAAGCTTAAGATCACTTAAATATTAGTATATGCGTGACCTGGTAAGATCTTTGAAGGCGTATAAGTTACAAAAAAATTTACTGAAGAAGTTTTAGAGGATCTTAGAAGATTGAAGCACTAAAACAAAAACTTAAAAATTTTTGTTTGCTTATATTTAATTTTTCTCCTGATTCCCCAAGAAATAAATATTAAAATGTCTCAAATGATTTTTCCAAAGAATTTTTCTATTACTGTTTTTTTTTTCATCAAAAATAAAAATAACTAAATTCGGGTGGAATACAAATTTACTATTAAAATATTTAGAAATATGAATCTATTACCCAAATATGCAAAATATAGAAATACAAGTCGATTGATAATTAGTTTCCTGTAAGAATCTTGCATTGAATACAGAGCAATGCTCAGGAGTTATCGATGTATAAGTATATAGAATTTCAGTTATAGGTTTTGATTTTTACAAATGACCCCCATAGTGCTAATAAACCTGCAAGTGATTCAACTCAACCATTTACAGCAGTGATTTCGGTTGCGAAAAGAATACTGATTCATTTTTGCAGAGAAACATTTTCTGAATTCTAAGCAATACTCGTATATATTTGGTCTCTTTGATGGAATTTCAAAGCTGCAAAGGGGCAAAAATTTGCCCGTATCTTTAAGGGTACAATCACTACATAAATTATGACTTTTGTCTCTTTGATTACATAGACTAGCAAATAATTCACTCGCTGTTAGAGTTTTTTGGTTCGGCATATGCGTATATTTACGCGAATCCGAATTCGGCAATTTTGCACCCGTGATTTTGTTTTCCTTAATCATAAAATAATAAAACTTCAAAAATAACGGTACTATATATAGTACATTTTTATAAGTAGATATAATCCTAAAGCTGAAGCTTGAAAGTTTTACAATGAGATCTACCTTAGATATGAAGGTGTACAAAGTGTGCCACTTTTAGACCTCACTACTAACTTATCAATATTATGTAGGGTACTTCTGCTAAAGCTAGAGAGATGGAAGTCTGCATACAAGTAGGTCTTGGTGAGTAACTATAAAAATCTGAAAACGAGAAGTTTTATCTACGGGCACTATAGTGCACCACACCAAAATCTCCTACACTGCCATCGCTGCTCTGCAGAAGCACACATACATATTTTTAAATGATTATTGGTGAGCAAAAAGGACTAAGTCTTAGGAGGGTTACGTCCCCTACTCCACATCCCCAGAAAAAAAATTATGGCCCTTCCAGAATCTTTCCTTAAGGAATTTCAAAAAAAATTACATAATTTCCCTCCCAATAAAATTCACAGGTGACGTGGCCCCCGAGGAAAATTCTGTAGCTACACCCGTGGGCTTTAAGCTTTACAAATATCTGAAAGCAGTTAGAATAAAACTTGGAAGAAAAAGGAGTCGTTAAATCAACACAAATACATAAATATAAAAATATGACCATATAACTATAAAAAATCTCGGCCATTAATAGTATTGAGGTCAAAATGAGGAGCAAATTATATTTTGCTACAATGCCAATCACTATAATTTCATATAAATAGATCATATAGTTTTATTTTTCCTATAGTTATTAACCATATTAGACGGGTGAAAAATACCCCCAATATATACTCATAATAGAAGGTTAATAAATATTTCAAATTGGCAGGTTGCATAGAAATTAGATGGCACTCTGATGGTGACAAAAGATAAATTTGGAAGCTTATGATTTATGGTTGGTTGTACCTTTTTCTCAATACCTAGAAAAAGCTTCACTACTGGTATGAAAGATGTATTTGCAAAGTCAAATGCTCATTTACCCCTGATACCCCCGGGGGCACGGTTAATGCATCTTGTCATGGTGGCTCGATGTTGTGCTTCCTGGGGTATAGGGTTATCAGGTTTCCGGACCTAGGCCTTTTTCCTGATAACCCCTAAAAACTTGTATGTTGCTACCCAATCCCTGAATTAACAGGGCAACGGGCGCGCATGCAAGTAAATTAAAGGTAAAAATGGGTTCGCTCACTCGTCCGGATGGGTAATATGGTCTTTCCAGACCTTGACCTTTGCCCATTAACCCCTAGAACTTAATATGTTACTACCCAATCCCTGAAATAACAGGGCAACGGGCGTGCATATAAGAAATAAAAGGAAGTAGCTCTGCCTATGCTTGTCTGGGTAGAGGTGCTACCGATACCTCAGGTTTGCATGAGACCTGAAATCGGAGGAGTTTTTATCACGCTGCTTACCAGAGTCCTATCTGGTGCCACGGGAACCAGTAGCCCCTAAGACTTGTCCTAGTCTGGTTGTTGGTGAGGCCCCTTCGGGGATCACGTGGTGGCTGTGGTTAAAACCCAAAGATAGGCGGGAAGAGGTATGGGTCAGGTGAGTGTGTCTGCAATTGGTTGTGGAGGCCTTTTGTAGATGCTCTCTTTAGGCCATATATCTCTAGGTGCTGTTGCTATTCGACAGAGCTGCTCTAACGGTTGCGGGCCGTTGGGGTGGCTTGGAGGTTAGATAGCTCCAGCACTTTAGCAAGGTGTCTGTACAAGGTTCTGCAGCCTGTACAGAATTGCTACCATGTTGTCCCTATTGGGGGCACATTTAGGACCGCCCCCTGTATTTGCCCTTGAATGGGGACAACGGGGACGGTGGTGAACGGCTTTATTCACCCTTGTGCAGGAGTGCACCGTCAGGTTAGGCCTTCGGGCAGGTACTGACTTGAATCTTTTGCAAATTTACCCCTGATAGTAATGAAATTCTTTAAAAAATAGAAAATTATAATGATCGATATTTCACCAATCAGAAACTTGGTCCTCATTTAGATCTCAAAACTACTACAAGCCGAAATTGTTCCACAGGGGCTTGGCCTTATTTTCATATTTGCGCTTTTGTGGTGTCGTACCGCAAATGCTACTATAACTTTCTTTCTGTAAATTTCTATATGCACTGTCCATTAGTGACTTGAGAAAATTTTGAAGGCCTCAGTTAATGGATTCCTGAACCCACCAGTTTCTTAACTCATACAATCACAATTGCAAAGTACTCGTATCACTAATGTTTAGCCTAATGATTGTACCAAACATATTATTATTCTCATAATAATTATATAAAATGTCCTCATACACATACTATGATGTGATGCAGTGTTGCCAATTTAGCTATTTTCTGATTAAATTTAGCCCCTTTTCATCCCGTTAATCTAGAACTATTGGTACTTTTATATTAATTTAGCTATTTTTCAGACATTTTCAGACATATTGTAATATTTATATACATATACGTACACTATAATAACACAAAAAATACAATTGATATTTTTTATAAAAAAATCAAAAATTTAAAAAAATATAAATTTTTATACCCATCAAAGGCGAAATAAAAAGTGTGTACGCTTTCTTGAAAATGTCAACAAATTGATAGAAAAATGTGGTGACTTAGAGACACTCAACTCCAGGTTTCCTTTAGAGAGTTAAAAACATTTTAAGGCTAATAAACTCTTGTTAAGAAATGGTATTCAAAACACTACTTTAACTATTTTATGATTTAATGAATTTTCTTTGCAAAGCAATCATGTTGCAATTTATGATGTACAAACACGAATACAACTTCAATCGAATAGTCCAATATGTAAATAAATAATCATTGTTTTGAATTTTTTTAAATAGAAGGAATTCTCCAAGACTCTTTTTATTCGAATGAAGGGAGTATTTGAATATCGAGCCTTTTGTATCCGTTTTTATTGTATGCATATCACTAAGGCATATTTTCATATTTAAATGTTCTTTGAATATTATCAAGCATATACATAGATTTAATTAATAATACATTTAAATTTTCCATCACGTTAAAGAAAAACAATAAACTTCCACGCAGGGCAAAAATTTCTGAATTCTTGTATTAAAAGAGGTAATTAATTAATTAATTAATTTATTTATTTATTTTTAAAGACTAAACTTAAACTAGGTTTGAAATGCGAATTTATTTGTTTATATAAACATTTTCAGACAACAATTGTTTTTTGAATTCTATGAATACGGCCGTTAGTATTTTATATAACCATTTCGAACAAATATATTTCAAATAAATCACAACTCTGACAGAAACTATGAACATATATCTTTTTTATAACATGTAAAAAATTTCCTCGTGGTACAAAAACTTTGAAATTATTTCGGAAAAAGTTAGTTTAAAAAACTTTGCGCATATTATTGTAATCACCCTTATTGTAAATTGTATTTCCCATTAAAACAATGGTTTAAAATTTAGACAAATAGTACACAAACAACAATTGTATGAAATTGAAGATCAAATTTTTTTGAAAACTAAGCAGATTTCAAGTGAAATGTTTTTTACGATGAAGTTCAAAAAGATTTTGAAATTTTTTCTTCACTTTCAAGTACCACAAAATTGTACTACACTAATAAAAATGTTTATTTAACTTACCGAAATTCTCTTATGTTATTAAAATATTGCATGGTCCTTCCATCGGCTTCAGATTCTTTATTGGCCGCATTTATGCCGGCATAAATGCGACTCATTTGAGCCTCGGTCAAGTTAAAGATTTTTAAGACCTGCTGGCGATTATTGAGATCTACTAATTCGGTATGAGTATCGGAGTCATCGAGCGGTAAAGAAGAACGCTTGGAAGGCACAGCACTGGCAATGGCATAAAAACTAACACAATAACAAATTAACACTGTAAAGTGCCACATTTTGAAATGAAATATGTCTTTTTAAATTGTAACACCAAGTTATTTCTTAAGTTTTCTTCTAAATAATTTTAAGTCACTTTAATTTAAACACAATTTGGTCTTTAAGATTTCAAACTTCAATTAGTAATTTTTGTCTAGTGTTCTGTTTTGAGAAAAAATAATGTTTGAAAAGCAGAAGATAGTTTTTTTATTCTACTTGAATTTTTAAATCAAAATTGTTATGTAATTTTACTTTTATCATGTAATTTTCTTTAATATATTTTTCCTTTAACGATTATATGTTTCTTTTAAATTCAATTAAGTTCAATTTCAACAAATTTGAATTTTCTTAGTTGTTGGTTTTCAATTGAAAATATTAGTTTTGTCTTCACTGTAAGAACAGCAAGTATGAAGTGATTTGCGCGAGGCACTTTAAAAGACTTAAATAACAAAAAATTTGTTTTCATTTCCATCTATAAGACATTTTTTTCATGCCTTCATATTTCGGACTGTTAACGAAAACTGCAAAAACAATTTTAAAGCATGCATAGCAAAAACACAAACAAACACTCGCACATGCACACTAAACATGCTGGTTGGTGTTGCTTTTGCTATTTATTTGGTTGTACGTTGTAAAAAAAATAATAATGAAAAAGAAAACATGAGCAACTACGATGTAATAACATTGCACATCGTATGGTTTCGTTGATAAACGAATACGTATGTATTGCTGATGATTTACTAGAGTGCATAAGTGTATGTTTAATTAAACCACGAGTGATTATGCTCTAACATTCCAATGTTAACATACAATTCTGTTAAAGTGCAGTGGCTAATTATTGGTAACTGTTAATTAACATATATTGTATAAATCAAAAGCAATTTATTCTATCTCACACACGCATATAAAAACACACATTTATACGCACATACTGTGCGTAAGTTATGTTCTGCTTTCTGATTGGTCGTTAATGGCAACGTGCATTACATGCAAGTTTTATGCGTGTTTGCATGTGTGCATCCAATGTGAGGGTTGTTTGTGCATGTCCATAAATCAGTTATTCGGTAAATTAGTATAAATTTAAATAAATAAATATGTAAATAAATAACACAGTCCGACAAAATCATAAAACATTTTTAGTGCCGCTTGTTGGCACTTGTTTCTTGAAGTTTCTAGGAAGTTGAATCCAAATCAACTCTAATATGCGAGATATTCGCCATTTTCAAAATTAAGGACTTAGATGACATGTGTGACTTTAATTCAAAAAGGTTTTGTGCTTTTCAACTAAAAACTCCAAGATTAGGTGGTTAAATTGTCTTCGAAAAGTGCTTTCATAAAAAAATACAAAACTAAAAAAGAAATAAAAAAAATAATATGGGATTGCGGTCTTGCAGGAGTATCGAAAAATATATTTGATGAAATGCGACATATAGACAGCTAAACCCTTAATCAATAATATCTGTAATTAATATTTTGAAATTCCAATTTCTTAAATGATAATAATCCAATAAATCCAATAAATTTCAATACAAATATCTGATTGATTTCAGTACATACAAATAACAAAAAAGAAGTTAGGATGTATTATCGAAATAAACGATTGAATAAAAAATACACATTTCAATATTGTGATGGTACGAGTAGCTTCAGTTGAAAATATTGATATTTAGCGTTATGTCAGATCGAAGGCCTCGTAATTCTTCCATTGTTACTTAAAGCATTATCTATTAAAGTAGTCAATAGTATTTTTGGAAGTTATAAAAAAATTAAATTAAATTAATAAATAGAATAAAATTAATAAATAAAATAAAATTAATAATTTTATAATATAAAATTAGTAAACAAAATAAAACTAAAAAATAAAAAATAAATAAAATAAAAGTAAATAAATAAAATAAAAATAAATAAAATATAAATGAACTAAAATTAATAAATTAAATAAAACTAGTAAATAAACTAAAATTAATAAATAAACCAAAATAAATAAATAAACTAAAGTTGATAAATAAACAAAAATTAATAAATAAAATAAAATAAAATTAGTAAATAAAATAAAATTAATAAATCAACTAAAAAAAATTAATAAATAAAATGAAATTAATAATTTAAATTAAATTAATAAATAAAATAAAATTAATAAATAACATAAAATCAATAAATAGAATAAAAGTGACAAATATAAATGGAGCTGACAAAGTCTGTGAGTTAGGTTAGGTTAGGTTAGGTTAGGTTGATTGGAGGGGTATGTCAGCCCATGTCATACGACATACACCTAAGCCAGTGAAGGCTTGTTGTGCGCTCCTTTGAGTTTAACCATAACACATTGACCCAAAGGTCTAGAGAAACTCCGTGTCACTCACAAAGTTCCTTAATTTCCTCCAGCATATTCCCCGTAATCGGCTTATGTCCGATAAGATGTCACCCCCAAGATATCAGGATCTTATTTGTGAGAAGGCGGGGCATTGGCACAAATAGTGTTCCAATGTTTCGCTCTCCTCCCCACATGCTCTACATACATTTTTTGAAGAAAAATTTGCGGTAACAAAGTCAGCAATCTTTACAAATTTTCCGCAACTATTGCAACAGTCCAATTTTTTAGATTAGCAAAATACTTACAAATTTTGTAACTCAGTTATAGCAACTTTCCATTTTTTACTCTACCGATTATCTTTATGAAATAAACCACAAAATATTCGAAGAAGTTTCTGCTTGTAAATACTTTTAGCAGAAAGCAAATAGATAATGCAACAGAAGCTAAAACCACATCAGAAAGTAGTGAAGACGATGATGTAGAAGTTCTTGATAGTGAATTTAATTTACGTAATGTATAATCAGAAAGACTCGGTTATCAATTCTTTTAACAATTGCATTCAGTGGCCCGAGGAAAACATTATCGGTTTAATATAAATTGTAATGCATTAAGAGCTCCGTGAATATGCATTCCACAACTACATTTCTTGTGATAATATGAAAGGGGTTTCTTAAATCTGTATACTTCGTCGTTCGAAGTTTCATCTGTAAGTACATACATACGTATGCGACATTTCAGGGGCGTAAATTTTTTATTGGAATTGTTTTATTCTTTCTTCTGACTGCCCTCGTAGACTAGTACCTAATGCTGGTGTTTCTTATGCATTTGGACTTAATTAATAATATTTATCATTTTATAAAAAAACAAAAATAATCTTACACTAGGAACTTCATGCTTTAATTTTATGTGTAACATATGCTCCATTAATACTTAGTGAAAAAATGGAAATCATTCCCAAGGAATGAAGTTTTCATCAGCTTCTAAAAATCCAATAGTGCATTTTTTCAACTTCCTACGAAGTCAAGTTGAAAAGTATGGAAAAAGAAATCATGAATCCTTCAAATCCTTCTCTAGTTAACTTATTTGCAAAAAAATGAAAAGTTAAATTTTTTCAGCACAATGAAGATAGCTTCCAAATCGATGAGTAGGAATCTAAACAGATAACATCCTGCAATGACAAGCCCATGTTAAAAATCATTGGAAATGATACGTATTCGCTCTACTGCCGAATCTTAACCTTAACATTTCCATGACCGTCTTCGAGGCTAATTTTTTACAGTGATCTTTCCACGTTGACGGTGACGGAAAAGACATCTGTTGGAAGTTTGTTTCACATGCGAGCTCGACTAAAGAACTAATTTTTTCTTCAATGCAAAGTGCAATTCATTGTCTTATCAACCACAAATGAAAAACGTATTATCCGGGGAAAAATACCGTGTTTCGAAAACAAGTTTCCTGATTTCGTTAGAACTCATTCCATCCCAGTACGGGCAAAATCCTGAAACGGACCCTAAGTTAGATCGATGCTCCAGTTGGCTGAACTGCTGTCGCCGATGAAGTTTTTCACCCTCCCCTTTACGCTGTCGAGCAATTTCAAAATAGAGTTTGAAGCAACTGTCCATACGGAAGAGTTCTATACCATTTTATGGCGTATGTACGTATAAATTGTATAAATTGTAATGAGATCAGAGGGTTTGAAGTAACTGCTTTTTGAAAATCCGAGCCACACGTGAATGCTTCTTTTGCAACATGAGAAATGTACTCAGTCCACCGAACAGCACAATAAATTTTTATGCCGAGAATGTCAAAAGCTGCTTTCCGATTTCTCAATATTTAAATCGTAATCATATAACGAGTATTAAAAGCGAAACTATTCGTATGATCGCATTCAGAGATTCTTACAAGATTATGATGATTAGGTGTATGATTCATGTTCTGCTTAATGGCCTTCATCTCCGAAAAGTTTGATCTTTTATTTGCTGTCATCCGCCAAATAGTAAATAGAGAAGGTCATTAAGCAAAATAAAAAATATAGTAGAAAGAACAGTATCCCATATGAGATCCCATGTACGACAACTTGTATAGTGGTCGATCGCTTTATACAAATTAAGACAAGTTAAGGCTTCTTATTAATCGATGGCCTCTAAGACCCAATGTCCTATAAACTACACCGTTAGTATAGTTCAGAAATATATGAATCGCTTCGCTTGACTGAGATAGGATAGAGCGCATTGCCTTGGAATTCATGTTCAGGCAACCAACATAATCTTCGACTATTTTTGGTCAAATTCGTTAAGGAATATATGTATGTGCTTGAATGTTTCTTGGGCGTCTGGCAACGGATTAAGTACCTGTCCCCTAAAAAAAAACATTCCCTAACACAAACGGGAATGTCTCTCATAAAATACTTTGTCTGAAAGATCATCGCGTGTTTGCCCATGGGAATGAAATTTTTAAAATTAGGGCCATAAGCACAACCGACCGAATTAAATTGTTATACAAAGACAGGCTTAAAAATTGAGTGTTAATGTAAAATATAATAACATAGTGAAAATAAAATTTTTCCTCTATTTCTAGCAATTTTCCTTTTCTTTTCCAACACTATAGTATATCATTTTCCATATAACGGACATACAATTGCATATGCGTTTAAATTCTTCACTTAAATTAGAAAATTTCATATACAATTTGATTAGAATGCGTAGCGAATGAAAAGAAAAAATTTGTAATGAAATATTTAGAACGATGTACTAGTTTAAAACAGTTGTTTGTTCTCGTTGCTGCAATAGTAATTGAAAAGAACGCAAATTACATACTCGTATTCTAACTGAAAATAAGAAGAAAAATTAAATGAAAAAGATTCCAAGTGATATTTAGCAGGAAATTCTTTATGCCTCAATTAAGGTTAAGCCGAACAGTATAATTTCATGCTCGTACTTCCACATTTTACTTCAGCCTCAATTCAGGTTGTGTTCGAAAAGAAAGAACTAGTATGAGTATATATGTACATACATATTTGATTTTCAAATTAGAATTTAGAATTTTTTCTTAATAGAACTATTTACGCACTTGGAAAATCTTTATTGTTCGCAAACTAAAAGTGCGTGAGATTTTTGAGCGTTGAAATTATCATGGGAATATATTGAGCACGTTTTATTATTATTTTTTTATTTCCTTTTTTTGTATTATTTTTTTTTTTTAATTTAAATTTAAATAGAGGTTATTACAAGGACTTTTAAATAAAAATTAAGAGATCTTTTGGTATTTTCCATAATCATTTCCTAAAATATTATTTCACTTAATTCATTTTTATTATTATTTTCTTTTCTAGCCACGTTATGGAAATTTTAAATAGAGCTCGCTGACTAGAAGAACGTCGTAACTCAATTAATTAAGTTCGACTTCAATTTTTTTCTACGTTAACGAAACTACATTAGCACATTAATAAGATTGGCCTTGACACCTTTCAAACAATGTAAGTAATTATAATCCTATATTAATACATATGTATATGAGCTGCCAAAATTTTACCACAAATCATTATAAAAATTAACAAAATTGAAATAACACATGTGGCATGATGCATCAGAGAATGAATGCCATAACTGGCATAAAATAAAAGATCTGTATGTACAGAAACGGTTTATTCTTATGACGTTTTGTCATATCGTGTTACCCGTGCGAAGGAACTGTTAATCAGTGTATAACTGAAGAGCTGTGTAAGTGAGAGTCCTTAAATGCTGCATTTATAAGAAACATTTTGATAACTTATTGCTTTTCCTATTCACTAAAAAAGAGCGTTCAGAGTTTATGATCCGGAAATAGTTGCAAATTCGGATAATTTTCTGTAATTTTGCATATACTTGTTATCGCATGACGGATTCTTTCTTGATGCTTATTCATCTAATTGGAAGCTGTTTTGTGAAAGAAAAACATAATATAATGTATATGAAATTACGAAAAGATATCAACCACTGGAAATAGACTTTACATCGGGAAAGGCCACAAACTTTCCAATAGTCATTATTTCTTATTTCTTAAGCTTGTATAAGTTGAAGGACAATAATATTTTTTTAATTATTTTAATTCAAAAAGAAAAAATATTTCTAAAATCGAGAACAGTGCATCACGAATTCGTAGAAATACTTTAGACTTTTAACCAAAATTTTGGAAACTTGACTTCCTTGGAAGTTGAAAATATGAACTACTGTACTAAGAATGAATTCCAATTTTTTCACTGGGTACTACAACCGCAATGCATTGCACATGGCATATCCTTTGATTTTGCCATAGTGACTATATGTACATTTGTGCGCCATTGTGTGGATTTTGACACCGCGTGCATATCAAAAAGAAGAAAAAATTTGGCCGTGACCTTATCCTTCTTTGGCGCACGTTCACCTGAAGAAACCCGATGTTTTCGTTGTTCTTGGCCGCTCTGGTGTGTTGTGATGAATTCTTGTCTCTTTCCGAGTTACAAAATTATGATGGTAAAATTTGTTGGGATTGCGTGTAGCACTCTTTTGAAGTCTTCACATTGTTGGTCAAGTGTGAGTGATCGTGGTGCCTATCGAGCGGATAGCTTTTTTCATATCCAAATGTAATGTACCCGATTGCTTGAGATGGCTGCAATTTCAGCCATAACTTGCACTTTCATTTCTGGCTAGATGGGAGTTTTTCGTCATTTGAGCAGGTTCGACAACAAGGATAGTCAGTAAACCACTATTTAACTATTGAAATTGAGTCCCAATAGTCTTTATCAAGCACACGCTATTTGTGACTGTCAAAAGCAAATTAATAGACGCAGCTGGTTCAAAACAGTCTAGTAATAGGCAGCATTTAATGCTTAATTGTCGGCCATGAGTCAGAGGGCTGCCTTATAATACAACCTTACCTATCCTAGAATTATATATCGCTTTTATTAGAGTTTGGAGTCAATGACTAAATATTTCAGGGGTCAAAAATCCTTTGCCAAAGATAATCAGTTCTATCTTTCTCAGGTTATGACTTCATCCCTATTGTATATGTTTCTAGGTGTATGGACTACATCAGGCATCGTCCGAGAATGCCGGACATACTTAAAAACGAATATGATGGCGTGCTGTTCAAATATAATATGAGTATTTGGGCATGAGACCACTCAGGTTAATATTATCACAGATGATCTGACGAAGAAGGGGACTAGGCTGCAAGATGTGGACCTTGATATGATATTTGGGCTTCCTCTGTCTTGCTGGATATCGACGGTGGCCTATTGCGGCTGGCTCAAATAAGGTGGAATACGGAGTCAGCCTGCTCGCATCGATAAGAACAGGACGGCGAAACTGCTAGGTTTTCCAGGACCCAATTGCGAGACCTTGTGGCCACGGTTATTGGGAACTGTAGGTTCGGTACCAACGCCAAAAGGCTGGTCTCCTCTACATTGAGTTTTATCATAGCTATAATGAAGAAGAGGAGAAAGAGACAATAATCGATCTTCTAACCCTCTGACCTCCTTTTGGGGGAATGGCCGCTTTAGTAATCTGATTGAGATATTGAGCAAAGAGTTGGGGGATTATAAACTTTCAGATTAGAAAGGGATAATGACTCCGGCGCTGACTTTACTAAGTCGTAAAGTGCCACAACACGATTGCGAGACTCTAGACACTCCTAAGTCATCCTTTTTCTCTCTTTCGCTTCTACCAGGTCTTTCACAAAGAGATCATTATATTTTTGGGACCCAAATGAATTTTTATCTAAATCCTCTTATCGGCGGATTGCCAACATGAACAACCTAGTATTAGAGATATTACCCTCCTTGGACTTCTAGTGGCACATTTTCAAACGACTCTGCACCCAGGGATGGGTGAGTAGGTAGCAGGTAGACAGGTGATAGATCACTTGGGCCTAGTATATATGATCCCTTTGATGAGTGAGTAACTTAAAAAGTTATTGGGGTATAAAACGAATAGTCTTGCTAACAATGAACAGGATCCGGAAACGGATCTGGTAGACTGCCATCTTACAGTGGGAAAACCTTATATAGTGCTGAAAGCATTTATTTAAAAATGATGCAAGTAATTTTTTTATCAACGTGCTTCATGACAGACAGCCCAAGATGATCGCGATTGCAATATTCGTGGTACTTTTTATACGAATGCATTTTCTAACAATTGGGGTAGCGTAACACATCGCTCTGAGACTAATTAAATGCAAACCATATTTTCTAGCTTCTGCATGAAAAAATGTAAAGGATCACACTGTTCAGCTGCATGTCTCTTTTGTATTGAAATCCTTTCTTTTTTTTCTTTGTGAGATTCATGCATTTTATTTTATGATTTTCAAAGACCAGAAGCTAATTTATGTTTTGGACTTTTTTTATTTTGTTGAGAGCTGTTGTTTATTCGATATTTTTTCTTGAATGCTTTTTTTCAAATAAATTTCATGTTTGTTGTGACTGTTTAATTTGTTGTAGTCAATTTTTCGCGTGCCTTCGAACGACTCTTGGGCATCTGGCTGCGGATTTTTGTGTTTAAATCTTTTCTTTAATTTCTTTTCTTTTTGTGTGACTGACTGTTGCTGCAGTTGTTGTTATTGCATGGTGTTAAGTAGGCGTGTATTTTAACGATTATTGTTTTTTTATGTACGAGTATCTCACTTGAGAGGTATTGTGAAGTAGTACGACAAAGACTGAGATGCCACAACAATCATCACTCAAGACAACGAACAACAATCAGCAACAAGACAATGAAGATGATGATGCAGCAGCAACAGCAACGGCAACAGTATGAGCATCAGCAGCAACAATCCAAAAACCCCTGATGAAATGAAACGAAAACGTAACAAGTGCATCAGAATGTCTGCTCAATGTCTAGAATTTCGAAGTTTAAATAAACAGTACACAAACGCACGGCTACGACTGCTGTCTGTGCAGTCAGTCGTACGGACTGAGTGACAGACAGATACGGCAATAAGGCATTTAAAGGTTGAAGATGCTAAGAAGAGATACAGACATGTTAAATAGTTTTTTTTGCTGTGTTTTATTATTTGGATTTAAGTGTCTTTCGTTTGCAGGCAAATGACACGAGAGTTTGAAGGAGTGAATTTGATATTGATCTGAGAATTTTTTTAAATCATGTGTCCAAACACTATAAAGCACCCAAAAGGAAAGCTCTGAAAGAACAAATTGAGTATTTTGAATTATTTTCAAACACCTACTCTATAAAATAGGAGCTCCAATTTTATTTATTTATTTATAATTATTATATTTTTTGTTAAGGGAAAATATGTAGTCTTTCATTAAAGTTCGGTCGGTGTTGACAGCTTTTTTTAAATTTTTGTGAAGGATCAGTCCCTGATGCTAAAAAAAACATGAAAAGTGATAAAACTGGCAGCACTTTCTAAGGATTTTTGTCTAATTTATGGTTAATTATTGGATCTTCAATATGAATGGAACAGACGAAAAATACATGTTGCTATAGCTTCTTCTATAATTGACTTCACATCTCTCGTGTTCGGCTAAGACCAAGAGTGTCCCTCATCCTCAGCCAAGAGTGGTCTCGGTACTTAAGAATGTTGTATGCCTGTGGACTTTATGTGTGTTTTGAAACCATAGTTTCAACCAATGGAATGTCGACGATCGTTCTGAATGATCACTTGTTTTGCATACCAAGGAGCTGCACTAGTCATACGGAGGATTTACTTTTATCGCCTTTAAATTCTTTCTTTATTAGAGAGGTGTCCCATACTGCTAACTGAATCCCATTCACCATATTGATTTCAAAATCGAGTTAGATAATAAAAGTTTACAGTCTAGATTTAGTTTGGATCACTTACAATTTTATTTGGATCAACTTAGTGTGTACTCGTATGTACGACTATCATGCTAAACGGCGACCAAGGTAAACACTTTACCACACTGTGTTGCGGCATTAATTGGTTATTTACCAAATAACCAATTTATGCCGCAAATTTACACATATTTTTAGTCATTTTTCAAACAGCACAATAAATTCCTGCAGTCAGCGGGATGCCTGCAGATTGTGGGTTTTACCTGACGTTCAGAAAATCTTTATCATCTACAGACGTTGATATCTGACTACTCGTAACATTTCTTATCGGCATGTCAGGGGCATACATAAAATATAAAATAGGATCTGAAATACTTGTTCCATTTGGTTGCAGGTTGCTTAGAAAGTTACCTTCTCTGATAATAAATTTACTACCACCAGTTGATTTTTTTGATTTCTTGGGATCCAATTGACAAAATTTTAACTTAAAATAGGAACTTGTTCAAAAATTTTTTGAATATCGATTTGAAAATACTTCCTTTTTATTAAAACGAATAAGGATACAATTACTTTACCGGCGAACTTGTACGCCTTAGAGATGTAAGGCTTATTGCCAGTTGCAAATTAACAATCCTTATTTAATATAAAATTTGTTTTTATGCAAAAAAGAAAATCATAAATAGTTTACTTTCCTCCATATAATGAAGATAGCTTCCAAATCGGTGAATAGGAATCGAAAAAGAGAACATCCTGCAACGACATGCATATGTTAAAATCATTGGAAATGATCCAAGTTTGCACTATTTCCGGATCCTATTCTCTCAATAATAGTTTGTAAGTGTTTACCGGCAAATGTCGCTTCGGTTTATTAATTAATCTATCGTGATATACTTTATCAAAAGCCTGGGAAACGTCAATGAAGAGAGAAAAACAATATTTTTTTGGAAGACAATTCTAACCACATTCAGAAGCCTGTGTGTTTGTTCAATAGTGCTCTGTTTTCTCCTGAAACTAAATTGGTGATCCGGGATACATCTGCTCTAGTTTAGTATAGGGTTCAGCTTGATCACAACCAGTTTCTCATATAACTTTGATATATTAGATAACAAACTTATATTCGCAATCCTTTCAATGATCTTTCCAAAAAATATTGTTCCTTTATAGTCTGACAATTGCCAATGATGAACAAATATAGACCAGGCATGACATACAATCAAATATTTAGCCTTTGGTCTGCTTAAAAGTCTGGCACACACAGACAGACAGACATTGAAACCTGTGGCTAGACTGCTTGTCTTTTTTATTGTGACGACCAAGGAGAGACTTTGTCGACAACAACGTCGACAGCTTTAGCTAAAACAACAACGATAATAACAATAATAATGAAGACGAAATGAATGTGTACGTGTATGCTGCTCCAATGTATGCTGTAAACACAGGGCTTAGTAGGCCAAAGGCACAACCAACAGATCAATCTACACAACCAGCAGACCAAGTCTAAACAGGCCAGACAGTCTGACTTGTAAATGAAACATTTCAACTGCACATACCTGTAGACACCCCAGACATACAGATAATGCATGCAAACACTCAAACACACACACATACGCGCATGTTGCAAGCATTGGCAATATTTAATGTTGCAAACTGCATTTATGCAAAATATTTCTCCATATCCTTGCAGACGAATCACCAAAAAAAGAAAAGAAAAAACTACTGCTTAAAGTGCTGAAGATGGTGATGATGATGATGATGACGACGATGATGCACTTAATGCATTTTTATGCCTTCACAGACACGACTACCAAAAAGACCTGAGTCTGAGTATTAAAAATATGCATTTATTTATTGTTCTTTTTTTAATGTCTGCACGAAGTTTCGTCAATTCATTCAAAAACATTTTTGTGGTCATTATTTTGGGTAGGGGAAATAATCCTCAGTGTAGGACTTAATTCAAATCTAATTAAATGTAATAAAAAATATATATTGTACTTTCGATTAATCCGGAAGGAACTATGGAACTATTTGGAAACTATTTGGTGTTAAATTTAATTTTATTAAATATATTTTTATTTTATTGGTGAGTCTCCGTAAACAAAAAGGGCCATAAAACAGCGGTGATCATTTTCTTTTGCTTAAAACGAAATGGCATGGACGTGGTTGATATGCGGCTTTAGTTGATGGGTGCTATGTGCCACACAGCGAACGCTCCATGCAGCATTATAGATAAAATATTTGAGTCTATGATTGTGTTTGGCGGAACTGAAATAATTTGTTAAGCATGCAATCCGTCATCAAAGTCAATACATCACGGGCTATCACACTCATTCAACAAAAAAAAAAAAAAAAAAAAAAAAAAAAAAGGTTTCATATTCATGCTACCACGCCAAATCCTGGAATCATGTTTTTATGAGAATTTCGTTACCAACTAACACACAGTTTAGACAACTAATACTTCATTCGAAAGAATAATTTTTCTTATCTAACAATCTTTTGGCTGATTAATGTTCTTGAAATGTATTGCAGATTGGGCGGGGAAAATATTGTTGGGAAAGCTAGTTCGGTAGGGGATCCAGCGGCAAAAGATGCGAAAATTTGCAACAAAAAAATGCGCTAACAATTGCTAACAAAAATGTAACTACTTTGCCCCAGAAACAAATCCAGGAGGCCAAACCGATAGCGAATTACGCGGTCATAACGTTTCATGGAGCCAAATGAAACGACTGGCGACAAATAAGGAGAAATGGAAAGCCTTTGCTAGGCCCTATGTTCCACACAGAATTAAAGAACTAAATATATTTAAAAACAAATTAGAAATATTTTGCATTTTGTTGTTCTTTCACAACTAAATTACAGTTGATCCTTACATTTGATCCTTGAAAAAGTCAAAAGGCTCTATATTAAACACACATGAATAATATTTCTGTGGCATACAATTTTGTTAGCTTCTGCCTCAAGATTTGGCAGGTTATTGATTTCGAGTTTTCACCACATTTCCGCGTTCGAGATCCAAAGAAGCTCTTGAATATTTTTACACTGATGTACGTATGGCCGTGTATGTGTCTGTTGTCTTAATTAAATTGCTGACATCAACGAAAAGCTCTGGCGCTTGTGATGCTGCGATTGGGGATCCTTAACCATGTTAAAATCCCCCAAATTAACAGATCCACTCAATGTGCTTTGATGTCGAGCAAAACTTGACCAAGATAAAAATAAAAGACTTAGATTAAAAATTCATACAACGGTTTTTATCATCAAGTTACGAAAAACTTCGACTCTAGGAAAAAATCCGCTGAAATGTATGCGCACCTACCATATACCCTTTCTGGAAAAAAAAATCATTTATAAAAATTATTTATAAAAAGTTTTATAAAAAAATAAATCTTATAATTTTTTTTTTCAAATCGAAAAAAGGATATGAATACCTCTCTTATATGTTTTTTTAATCAAGCTAAAATAAGCAACAAAGAATTTAAAAAAATCAAAAGTCGCAAAGTATATTCTATAATTTTCATTTTTCTGAAATCGCAGCAAGGATATGGGTTCCTCGCATATATCTTTAAGGGTAAACTAAGCAACACAAAATAAACATTTGTCAAAATTTGTCAAATGTAGTTGTAATTTGTGTACAACATTTTTCTGAAATCGCAGCAAGGATATGGCCACCTCGCATATATCCTTTAAGGTAAACTAAGCAACACAAAATAAACATTTGTCAAAATTTGTCAAATGTAGTTGTAATTTGTGTACGGCATTTTTCTGAAATCGCAGCAAGGATATGGCCACCTCGCATATATCCTTTAAGGTAAACTAAGCAACACAAAATAAACATTTGTCAAAATTTCCACAATGAATTTGTGTACTACATTTTTCTGAAATCGTAGCAAGGATATGGGTACATCGCATATATCCTTTAAGGTAAACTAAGCAACACAAAATAAACATTTGTCAAAATTTGCCAAATGTAGTTGTAATTTGTGTACAACATTTTTCTGAAATCGCAGCAAGGATATGGCCACCTCGCATATATACTATCTTTGAACAAATATAAACTAAACAACAACAAAATACAATATTTTGTTATTATCATTATAGCTTTTATATATCCTTTTGCTACAAATGGACATTTGAATACTGGAAAAACGAAATTGTATCGTTTTTTTAATATCGACAAGGATATGTGCAGCTTGTATTTATAGATTATGTTCAACAGGCAGTTATCGTCCATTTGGGTCCATGATTTGGTCCCACTGTGATACCTGTGATAGATAGAGAAGAGAATATTGGAAACAGAAGAGTTGATAAGACAGAAAGTAGAAACACTTAGAGCCTACAGCAGGTGTTGGAACTGTGACCTTCTCACCACTAGTCCAGTATTCTAGACACTAGTCTACGAGGGATACAAAATATTAACTTTTTAAAGCAAATTCCGCTGCAGTGGCTTGTAGATATTCTTGAAAACAGCTATAATAAATTTTGGAATAATTTTCTTTAAAGCTCTATAATCGGAAATTTTTAATATTAAAAATTATTAAAATGTTTTGTTTGTTGTGGCTTTAGTTGTTCATATGCCGACATTTCATTGGTCGCTAAACCAAATCGTCAGTGAACTTTAAGCAGTTGAGTATAATTGTTTGTTGTTTTGTTTGTATAAAAGCATTCTAAGCCTACCACTGTTATATATTTTGTAATAATCATATACAATATGGAATTCTCATATTGTATTTGCTTAAGTATACGAGGTTAAATGTTTTCACACTGCTTAAAGTTTACTGACGATTTGGTTTGGCAACCAAGCAAATCTCGGCATATGGAACAGTAAACATTTTTGGAACTAAAAATTGAAAATATTAAAAAAAATTTACAAAAAAAAGAAGAGTCGGTCCGAAAAACCCATCGACACTGAATAAATTTGGCCGTACAACGCTACGCAGCTGCTGGGGGGCTGTGCATTAAGATACTACAGATGATCCCAAAAGAAAATACGATGTCTATCATTATCTAAGGCAACGAAAAATTCTAGTCAAACAGGTTTCATTGAAAAAAATTTAAGAACATCAGACTGAAGTATGTTTTCAGCCGCTCAAGATCGACAAGAAGCATGAATAAAAATTCTTTTGTATGCCAGCTTTGTCTACATTGGGTTTTGCAGAGAAACTTGATCGGTACGACTCCAATCGAATCAGATTTATTTTCGATATATTCGGTCAATCATTAGATATGAAATTAAGTCTAATAATAATAGATACAGGGACATTTTGATAATACCGTGGCATTTTATATTTCCAGCACCGAACTTGCAAAGCAACACTGCTCCCATTAACTATTATTTGTTCCTAGAAGCTGCAAGCTGCATCTACAGCCATTGATATCAGAATACCTCCTTAATTTTAACGCAACAAGAAAAACGTGATTTCTGTCTGCTGATTTAAACATTATTTTCACGTAAAAAGACCATAACCGAAAATAAGAACGCCTTGGAAAATACCATTTGTACTATGCAGCATAAATTTCAATGATTGAACAGTGGTTTTCTAAGTTCCGTCGTGGTCGTACCATCATAAATGACGTCAAATGTTCAAGTCGCTCAAAAGAGGTCGTCAAACCCGAAATAGTCAGGTGACTGAGGCAGTAGGCATTTCAACCGAACGGATACAACGCATTTTGCATGGATGTTTGGATATGAAATCTATTTATGTAATCGGTGTCGCGATTGCTTACACTTCCAAGGAGTGTTTGGCGATGTTCAGGAGCAATCTAAACGAGTTTTTGTGCCGTTTTGAAACTGTGGACGAGACATGTATCCACCGCAACATACCAGCGAACAAAAAACAATCAAAATAGTGGATTTCTTCTGGTTAACGTTCACCCAGAAAGACTAAAATGGGTCATGGCCACAGTTTTTCGGGATGCACACGGTCTCATTCACATCGATTACCTTGAAAAGAGTAAAATGATTAGCGGCGACTATCACCCAGTGCTTTTGGAGGCAATAAATATTGATTTTAAGCGAACACGACATCATCTAGTAAAGAAAAAAAGTACTGTTCCATCAAGACAATACATTGGTGCATACGTGTGTAGTCACTATTTATGAATTGGTCTACGAGGACAAACCCCATTGACCATACTCTCCAGATTTAGCCCCTTGCGACTATTTTCTGTTTCCAAATTTGAAGAAATGGCTGCATGGAAAGAGATTTCGGTTAAACATAACAAACGTCTATTTTGAGGGCCATGGGAAATCTTATTCCTTCTTATTGTAATTGTCGTTATCGATGTCAACGGCAATTTTAGGATCCTTGTCGAATTGCGTTTAGGTATTATTGATATTACTACTACAGGGCTTATAAAATATCAAGTAGACGTCAATATTATTCAATTATTTTCTATAACGAACACAGCACTCCCATTTTTTTTTACAGTCGACTTGATGTCGATGTCGACAATCATAATATGGAGAATTGCTTGGAGGGAACAAAAAGACTAGGAAAATGCTTGAATAAATATATCTAACTTAATGGGGGACTCTGTGTTGAGAACTAAAATGTTTTTTTGCCGAAGAAATAAATTGGAACAAGCCACTATATAGTGGCTTAGATCCATAATGCCATAATGCTGCCTTCGTGGAAAGTAACCATCTTTTAAAATTTTCGTAAAACAATGCACGTCCTGATATTGGAGAGAAAAGCTGCTCCTTTGCTCAGTGAGCAAAGGAATGTGGTTGTCTAGTATTATAAGCCATGAGTTTCTATTTTTAACTGCATCTTTCTGCATGAGCGGAATCTTGTACAAGTGCCTATCCGCATCAAACATTCGAGATAAAATTATATAAAAGTCAGAGTTATTTACAAGGCAAGCATTTACGGATCAGATCGATGATAGACTCGGCCGATCCTGTATTAATTTGACCTACAGGTGTTGGCTTATGGGTTATCGGACTTGCCAACTTGTAAGTGAAAAAGCTCTAATAAAATCTGAGTGCCCTCATAGATGCGTAGGCAGTGGTCGAGGGTTATTTGATTAATGGAAAAGACTTTGGATGTTTCTGCAGACAAGCCAAAATGCCTTGATAATAAACTTATATCCTTTGAACGTCTTGCTCAATCGTATGTAATAATTTTACATCATGGGAAGCAGAAGTTTTGACAGGCACCGATAAAAAGAAGTGAATGCTGCAGACTACTGTGATTAATACGTCCTGGAGGGAAGACGTAATTACATAAATTATATAATCGATAAAATAGTCCGCGAAACAATTCAAGTTTTATATAGAATGAATGACAAGTTCTATTGAAACATTTAAGTCATATGACCATTGAGTATATTTCCCACCCTTTTTCCTTACACGTTGTACCATATATTTTCTTGGACTTAATTTATTTAGGCAGTAAAAGTTGCAACATACACGTTAGTATCTCTAGTAGGACTGCCATTACGATACCAAATGGAAAGTGATCACAACGAACTTTACTTACCCTTCACATTAGAAATCTGTCTGTTCAAGTGTAAATACATATTCCATTTGATTTTGTGGCTTTCAAAACGTTTCAAATGCATGTTGCAACTTAAGGTTACGCATATTTTTAAGGTAAAGGATTGGAAATGAAAACAGTAGCTACCAAAAAATCATCATAAAAATTGTTAATGGCCTGCAGCTGTGTGATGTGGAATATTTATGCAGTGTCAGTCGTCCGTCAGGCGTATAGTAATAATCAACCTATCAAATTCATCTTCCACTGTCCCTCCCCCCTATAACCGCCAGCAGTTCATGTGTTGTACGATTAATAAAGTACTTGTGCTTGTGTCTCCTGATTTGTTTATGTGTTTTGGAGTGGCATTTGGTCGCACGTACGTGTGGTACATACATACATAATAAGAATGTCTATATATTCATTGGTACATTGCTTGGCTGGTTCATCATTAATAAACATTTTCTTGTATTTAATTATCAGTTCTTAATTTTAATGACGTTGTTCTTGAAGCAATAATAAAATGAAAAAAAAAAAAAAAATTAAAGAACATCTTAAATGAATGATGGAGAAGTAAAAGTTAAAAAAGTAACAAAATTACAAAATATTTAAGTTTATAAAAACAAGAGTAAAAGAAATCACTTGTTTTGGAAATATATAAATATATTTTATATTAAAAGACAAAAACTCAATGCATAAGTAATGAAATTGAAAGTATTTCAAATTACAATCAATCAATGCAACCAGGTGAAAAAATGAAAAATTGCAACAAAAAAACTATCAAACTTAATAAAAAGGGAAACAAACATGTTCTTCGCTGATGCAATCAGTTCCATGATGCACTGAAAGAAAGGCGATGATGGAAATACAAATGCAATCAATTCAATTTCAATTATACAAGGTGGCGCAGCAGTATTGTCATCATTTGAACTGGCTGCCATTTTGTTGTCAATGGAAAAAGAAAAAGCTCTGCTTTCATAAGAAGTGTAAAATTTTTCATATTAATTGGGAAAAATTATATCGAGTTGATGCATAATTGCACTCGTTTTACGACATTTTGAATTATTGCTCGCAAAACATCTGACTCCAAAGTAGTGATTTCAATTTATCAATTTTATCAATTCATCAAAGTTGGAGTACACAAAATAAAAATGAAAACAAAAAAAAAAAAATGGAGTGTCAAAGTCCTTTTATCCAACTTATTGATTTGTTAATATATAATTCTTGGATGGTATATGAAAGAGATTCACGACTTTTCGGATTGCCAAAGTCAAGAGTTAAATAATTTTTAGACTCTAATATGGAATTAGGAACGTTGCTAGCGTTTTCTTTTGCAGCTCCTGAACATGTAGGAACATTTCAGCTTGTTAATGATGCTCCTCATGACGTTAGGATTAACCGTTATAACCAATGGTTTGCATTTTCCGAAGAACCGACATGAATACGCTGAAAGACTTAGCGGAAGTCACTCAAAAGTTACTTTCTGTTTGACTAAAAATAAAGACAGTTTTCAAAAATAACATACGAAGTAAAAAATAATTACAATTTTAAGCGACTGAGATATTACAAATATATATAATATAATTGTAACTTTTTAAAGAATCTTATTATTGTTGTGAGTATAAGAGGCTTTATGTATATACGAGTGCAGTCCCAACCGACCTAACAAAAAAAGCAAATTTGGGAAAATTTTATTTTATTTCTCAATATAAGCTCGATGCACTTTTCCCAGCAATATTCAATAGCTTCATTGATGCCCTGCTTAGAATAAGAATCATCCTTAAAATAGCCATCAACCACAGGCTCAATTTCTTCGTTTTCATTCTGTCATCTCCAGCGTGGAGAGGTTCAAATCCAATGTCCACAAACACTTCTCCCTATCTCCGCCCTTTAGTAAACTATTTTCTTGGTTCCCGCACAATGCATTGCATAAATAGGAGTCATCCCCTGAGTACTGGTTCAATCGATTAAAAAATCTTTGACCACTGAACCATTTTTCCAAGTTTGGAAATAATCCCAGGAAGCTAAATCTGGCTAATAGGATGCGTGATGAAGCAATTCGAACTTTAATTTATTGATTTTTGGCCATCGCAACAGTGGGTGTGTGAACTAAAGCATTGCGTTAATGAAATGTCACTTTCCTTTTCGCCAAAGGCGGCATTTTTTATTTAATTTCATCACTTAAACGCTGCCGTTGCTTGTTTTTCCTTCTTGAAGAGAATGCATAAAAATTATTCTTCGTGGATCCCCAAGAAACATACGCCATAACCTTGCCTGCAGATGGAACAGTCTTCGCCTTTTTTGTACACGATTCTCCAATTCCAGATGACTGCTTCTTTGCCTCAGGTGTGAAGTGGTAGGTGGACCCATGCCTCATCCATGGTTATGAATCGACGTAAAAATTCTGTAAAACATCGCCAAACACTCTATTGACTCATCTTCACAACGCTGTTTTTGTTCTATTTAAACGCGGCACCCATCTTGCGCATCTTGTAAATTCAAGGCGTTTGTTTTTTAACTAAAATTATTGCAAGTTTGACTTGATATTGACAAGGATCGTGCCATTCCATTTCTATAAAATTTTTTCCCACAACTCTTTCTCATATTAGAAAGTTTAACAATATTGCCAAGTTAGAAGGTTGTCTGGAAATGGGATATCAGCCTAATGATGACAAAAGACAGTCTAGCATCTTGGAGTTTATGGTTCGTTCTGGATATCTCTTAGTCGGCATCGAGTCAAAGTTGCATTAATCTTCGCTTCTTTCTCTCTCGACTGCAATCAGACTCAGATAATAAATTATGGTAATAGTTATTGTGCCATGCCAGAACTTGAGCCCCAAGTTGATCTTAGCGTCTGGTATTAACGGTCAAAAATTGTCGATACGAACTTACGACGGATCTTCATGATTACTCATCCTATGGGCGCAGCTAGAAAGTTTTGTAAGAGGTTCACAACCCCTAAGAATCATTCCTGGGTAAGGCTTAAAATTCTTTAACGCACAAACGATCGACAAATTATATAATTTAATAGAACTTCTGGAAGAGGCAAAATATTCTCTAGGGGGTAAGCCTCAGTGACCTAGCCGCAACAGTATAGCAAATATATAAAATAATATAATTTATTAAAAGTATCATAAGCAAGAAGAAATTTTGAAAGGTGTAAAATTTCTTGTGGGGTCCTAAGATTCCCAGATAGATCTATTTACGCCATAGACAGGTCTATTTGGCCCCAAAAATATGTGAATATACAAATAATATCATTTATTAGAAATTCTATAAGCAGAAGAAAATTTGAAAGTGGCACAATTTTCTTTGGGTGAAGGGGGTGGGGTGGTTAGCCTCTCAGACAGGTCTACCTATGCCTATATATAAACTGGATTGTTCACATAATGTGAGTGAAACTACGGATCTGTGTTGTCAGAGTGAAGAAGCTGACTTGCCGCATTACCGTGCCCATTATTATATTGTGAAATAGGCTCTTCTGAGCTTTTTGAATCAAAGTGGTTTCTTCTATAATTTATGCCATTAATTAATAAAGTTTCGCAGTGCCGTGTAGTTCATTGTATACAGCTCAAACAGCTGTTAAGTTACAAGAAACTTTAATGACTTCATATTCTTGGTAGTTAAAATATCGGACTTTCCAATTCAAAAGTTTGTTAAAATGAAAGAAAGTTTAGTACTAATCATAATCCGATGAAATTCTCGAGCCGCCCTCGTTCTTTACATAAAGCAGGCCTTTGTTATTATACTATAATTAGTTTTTAAACGAAATAAATATTTAATTTAATAAACTAAATAAGTTGCAACATTGTTATAGTCTCGTGGCTGTCTAATAAAGATCATTAAATAAATTTTATTAAGATTTTAAGCGAAAAATATAAAAGTGATGTTAATTTTTTTGTGGGAAAGCAATTTGTGTGTGCGCTACACTACTTTTTAACTAAATACTACAACAATGATTTTAAGAAAAAATTGAACTCCTATATACTTTTGTACACATACTCGCTCATTGCTGTCCATGCTTATCTGAGAAATTTCCACGCATATTAAACATTAAAATGTTGACAAAGTTGTGGGTTGGAATGACCGGTCTCTCATTGAGTGGGCCTCAAAGGTCTTATAAGAGAATTTCGATTGTAGTCAACAAGTATTCGTTTGCGATTGGATAAATTTTTGAACATAAAGCTCTGACACCGACAAGCACGAGTATCATTAGCTCTTCATCGTGGTTAACGATAGTCCCAATAGATCAAAGCATAAGCGATTTGTGGCCGTCTCGACGTAAATTAGTGATTAGCTCTGTTGAATTTTTTCACTTCAGTTTGTATCGGGTTATCCATTTAGTAGTTTTAAAACCGAAGTCCTGACAAAGCTGTCAGTTGCTAAATATCTGTCATTTAATTGTCATTTATTTAGTGAAAGATTTCCATTTACGAATATGGATCGTGAAACAACAAACAAAAAAAAAAAAAACGCGTAAAAATAGTGAAAACTTATTACAAAAGTGGTGCTTGAAGTGTTGGCCACTTTTCGAACTTACGGGGTGGTTATGGTTGTCATAATCGACCTACTGTGCATGAAATCAGCAAGATTATAAAGAAATTTGAAAAGAATGGAAACGTTACAGATGCGCTCAGGTTTGTGTATCATTGCAATGTGCGCACTGCCGAAAATATCGCGTCTGTTAGTGAAAGCATGGCGGATAATCTGAATTTGCCGATTCCACGGCGTTTCCTGCAATTGGGCCTATCTTACGGCTCATTATGGCATATTTTCTTCAGCGATGAAGCTCATTTCTTACTCGGTGGTTACGTCAACAAGCAATATTGTCGGAAAAACCTGAAATGAATGGGGAATAGCCATTGCATGCGGAAAAATTGACTGTTTGGGGCGCATTCTGGTGTGGAGCTGTAATTTGGCCTTATTTGCTCGAAAACGACGCTGGAAGAACTGTTTCCGTCAATTTACAGCGCTATGGCCGCATGATAACCGACTACTTTTTGGCCTGCAATTGAAGATTATGAACTGGACAGTATGTGGTTTCAACAAGACGGTGTCGTGGGCCACACAACACGACCGTATTTGGCTTTATTTCATGGGAAGTTTCCAGAACGCGTCAATTCACGTTTTGGTGACGCCTATTGTGCACCAAGATCATGCGATTTGACATCGTTAGACTTTATTTTGTGGGACTATATCAAAGACCGTTTCACGCGGAAAATTTGCTAACGTTGGAGCATTTGAAAAAACAACAACATTCGTCAAGTTATCGTGAGATACCACCCGAAATGTGGGAATTTGAGAGAATTTGAAATATAATATTTAAAAATTATTTTCCAACTCTGATCATGAATTTATTTTTCCAACAAAACTGTTCTATGAAATTTTTGCGCATTTTAAGAATCATAAAAATATGCATATGTGCAGAATATTAAAAAAAAGTAATGTTCCATCCCTGATCTAATGTATAAAGGAAATTTAGAAATCATGAATATTTTCTTCCAACAAAACTATTCTAGGAAATCTTGCAAAGTTTTAAGATTCACAAAAATATGCATATGTGCAGAATATTAAAAAAAGTAATGTTCCATCCCTGATCTAATGTATAAAGGAAATTTAGAAATGATGAATTTATTTTTCGAACAAAACTGTTCTCTGGAATTTTGGCGCATTTTAAGAATCACAAAAATATGCATATGTGCAGAATATTAAAAAAAGTAATGTTCCATCCCTGATCTAATGTATAAAGGAAATTTAGAAATCTTGAATTTATTTTTCGAACAAAACTGTTCTGTAGAAGTCTGACCCTTTTTTATGAATCGCAAAAATATATTTGCAGAATATAAAAAAAATAATTTTCAGGAAATTTAAAAATTTAGAAATCATGAATTTATTTTTCCAACAAAACTTCTATAGATTTTTGAAACATTTTTATGAATCGCAAAAATATATTTGCAGAACATAAAAAAATAATTTTCAAGAAATTTAGAAATCATGAATTTTTTCTTCCAACAAAACTGTTGTATGGAGTTTTTGTGCGAATTTGTAAGAATTACAAAAATATGCATATGTGCAGAATATTAAACAAAATTTCCATCTCTGCTCTAATATCTACTTGAAATTTAAAAATCATGAATATATTTTTCCAACAAACTGTTCTTTCGAATTTTGGCGCATTTTAAGAATCACAAAAACATGCATATGTGCAGAATATTAAAAAAATGTAATGTTCCATCCCTGATCTAATGTATAAAGGAAATTTAGAAATCATGAATATATTTTTCCAACAAAACTGTTATACGGAACTTTGGTGAACCGTAGAGAATCGCATCGATTATACCTGCATAATATTAATTCTTTTAAAATACATACGAAAAGTTACTTGAGGGTACCGTCTGTGGAGAAGGAGCTAAACAAATGGCATAAATGTTTGTTAATTCCTACATCCATTACCAACAACAAAATTTAGTGAAAGTTATATAATGTTATACAGCAGAAAATACTTGAATATTTTTAATAAAAAAAATTATAGGGTGCCTTTAAAAAAATTCCACTAGACTTTTCTAAATAAAAAGCCCAAACAAAAAAATCATTGTAAATGAACAAAACAAAGTGTTTAAGAATAAACATTTTCATTTCTAACTCGTGTTGATATGAATTTGAATTATTCTCCTATTTGAGTTTCTTTTTATTTATTTATTTATTTTTGCTCATTTATGCCGAATTTTCGCTATTCTTTCTCACAACAATACGGTCGGCCGTCCATAATCGAAATACTTGAAAGAAATTCAAATCAAATAATAGTTTGTTGCCTTACGAAATCCATAGAAAATATACACGTTTCTTAATATTTCTAGTTCAAATAATTGTATGTCTGTCAATCTGGATTGAGAAATTTAAATTGTAAATTAAATCTCGTCGAGACATGCGAACTTAAGAATAAATAAAAAAATTAAACAAGAAACTATTGTAAATAATATTGTTTATTGTATTTTATTAAGAGACACTTTAACACTATTCTATACGTTGTTTTTCGACAATTTGTTTACAAATGCAATTTTGGCAAAATTATTCAGCATTTTTTTTAAGAAAAGAAAAAAAAACGTATTTTTAATTTTTTTTCTTTAAATGTGATTTTTTTCATTATGGTTTCTTTACGTCCTTGATGGCGAGACATCAAATTTCCTTGTACGAGTACGAGTATGAATTTCATAAATATTAACGAAATGCAAATTAATTTAGAGAATAGCAAAACGAATCCGAAACAAAGTAACTTTTAGTAATGGAAATTGACACTAAATTTTTCGGTGCGTTTCTACCGTCCCTTTTCATGGAAAGTGGTGAGAGGGTTTCTTTTTAATACTTATTTAGGTACAAGTATTTATTAGTTCAAGTTAATTAATTAGTCATAATATATTCATGAAGGAACTTAATTTTCTGAGTGATAAATTATTGGTAATTCAGATTCATTTTTATTAGCGAGTGACATTATGTTTGTTTTAGCATTTAACTGCTTCCGATTATTACATCATTGAAAAATGATTTTCTTGCTGTTACGAGGTGTGTTCAAAAAGTGACAAGTTTTTAGTGTGCTTGACGATTTGTGTGAAATTTCGTTTTAAGTGTCTCAGTAAAATTGGGAATATTGATACTGGAATATGGTGAAGCTACTCGGAGGCAAAAAAAAATATAATCCCTCTTATTATGATTGTCGCGTCGACGTCACATCAAGTCGACAGTAAAAAAAGACAGCAGTTCTGAACTCGTTGTAGGCAATAATTAACTAATATTGATGGCCAGTTGTAATTTTATAAGCCATAGTAGTAGTAATATCCTATCAATAATATTTAATAGTTCTCGATAACGATTCCACAATTGCCAATATATTGATGTGACGTCGACGTCGACAATCATAATAAGGGCAAATAATGCATATAGGCTTTTCTAATAATGCCTAACATGTGAATATGTACGTCCCAGCATGCCAACAACCAATGAAAATGTTGAAGAAGAGGATAAAATGGTTTCGGAGAATGGTTGAATCACCATGAAATAGCAACTTATTGGCGCAGGTGTCGAGGTTAACTTCAGCCTTGTAATTTTTCGGATGTTTTGTGGAAAGCATTTGATGGTCTCTACATCCCTATAATGCATACATTCACTCATCTTTGCTTGTGAGATTAAGATGCAATCAAAATTAGCGAGTGGAAAAGAATTGTTTCCAGTAGCAACTACTAATAATTATACCCGGTTCACACATGGCAATTTTTGTCGCGCAACTTTTAATTCAGCTGTGAGATAGATAAAGAAGGTAGTACATACGTTCTCTGTCTTGCTCACAGCTTAAATAAAAGTTGTGCGACAAAAGTTGTCTTGTGTGAATCGAGTGTTAATCCAGTTTCACATACGTCAAGTTTTCTTACGATAGGAAGGCAATGTATTCTTCTTCCTATCTCTCTTCGAGCTGAATAAAAAGTTGAGCAAGAAAACTTGACGTTTGTTAAACAGGACTTAGTCTCCGTTTGTTGCTCAAGCTTTAATTCAAATAGAAAAAGGAAAGGAGCACATACTGTTTCTATTTTTCTTGAGCAATAAAAGTTGCTCAAGTGCTTGACCGGGACTTAGTCTGCTTTTACACAAACATCAGGTTTTCTTGAAACAGGTCCGAGTTTATGGGGAGAGAGAGTGAGGAAAGAAGTAAGACGAAGGGTACAAACTCGATTGTACCGAAAAGATACTTCTTACGGAGGCGTATTATACCTTAAACAACAAATTGAACACAGACTGTCTCAATGTAAACAAACGGGCAGTTTTAAAGAAGAATTGAAGAGACGTGCTTCAGGAGAAACTGATGTGTGTAAAATCAGAATTAGTAAAAGATTTTAGTCAAGGCAAATGGACACAAGGTGTAAACTCATCAAGGCACCAACACTAAACTACATGCATTTTGTTGTTGTTGCTAAATGCCAAACATTTGTCAAAACTATTTTATTAAAGAAGGTGAAGGAAATAAAAAATAAAATACACCATCATACATCTGATGCAAACCAAATTTGACGGAAAATCGTACCAAATCCAGCTGATACTTTTTTCAAACGATGGACGTGTTCCCAAAAAATTGATGTAAAAATTTATTCTAAAACTAGAATCAGGTGTGTTTTTTTTAAGTTGTTTGTTTATTTGAAAATGCAAAAAAGTTGTCCATTAAAAGAAATCACAAAATATATGACATAACGAAAGCAGTGAGCGATTTCATTACCTGTGCTCTTAAGGTTACCTGGCATGAATTTGTCCTGGTTTTATTTATACAGCAAAATAAAAATTAAAAAAAAAACTTGAAAAATATCTCAAATAAATTTAGTAAACAATTTATTAGCGACATATTAATTTATTAGCGACATATTAGTTTGCGATTTTCATTGTCGTTTTTATTCACATGCAATCAATGATTTTGAAAACTAGTAACGAGTAACGAAAGAAAAACCAAACTGAACCATTAACAATTGTTGTTATTTATTTTTTTGTGCCATTCCCCTGAATCCATTCTCATTTTATCCATCCATCTGTTTACAAAGAAGATGCAAAAAGATCATTAACTGAATGACAATCATTTAAACAGACAGACAGGCAGACTGATCGGCTGGCAGACACGTGCTATGGCAATTACATTCTATTAATAAATAAACAATATTACAATTTAATTGTTCTATTTAAAGACTGCATGCAGTTGAAAATAGAGACATTTCATGCCATGAAGTTATTTTCAGCCTCTTCTTCCAAATCACAAACTTAAATGGTGCGATCGTCGACAATAAATGGTCACATTCTTTTTTAGTTGAGTTGCCCAAGTCCAATGAGAATAAATGTGCCATGTTTACGGCTGATACCTATTTATTTTGCCAATAACTATTTTAAGATGACAATTGAGCAAAAAAAAAAAAAATGTGTCGATTTTTTTCAGTATAACTGAACCGGAATTTAATTTGGATACTTTGGAATTTCATTGGTACGGAATGTTGTAAGCCAGGCAACGCAATTCCATTGTCATGAAGAAAATAGTAAACAGGACATTACAAGGAATTTTATTAAAAAAAAAAAAGATTTTATCAAACAAGAATGTGCAATGTTGAGAAATCCTGTAAGTACAGTGATCTGGAAGTGAAGAGCTAGTGACCCAGATCCATTGTCATGAAGAAAATAGTAAACAGGACATTACAAGGAATTTTATTAAAAAAAAAAGATTTTATCAAACAAGAATGTGCAATGTTGAGAAATCCTGCAAGTACAGTGATCTGGAAGTGAAGAGCTAGTGACCCAGAAGTGGAAGGATAGTAATTTAGAAGGGGATTACACGTTGATTCGGATCAGATTAATTTTCGGATGGCTTTTTAACTCATATTTGTAAAAAAAAAAATTGATTCCTTGGCTCAGATAAAAAACAGTAGAAAATTCAACCTCTTAAGGAGTCGTTAAATTTTTTTTTCTTCTTATTACAACTGAGTATAAAGGACATCAAGGCTAATTCATATCCGAAGTTCTAGTGGCATGTGCCAATAAAGTGATTGCACATAAGAGATGATGGTCAAATTTTATTAGTTATGCCGGACATTTTGCATTTCGCATGACACTTTATGCTTCATGAACTTCATAATGGGTACGTCAATAGCATTGTTACCTACTCCTGGGACTGTTGTAAAATAAGAAACAGCATTACTGTCTACATTAAAATCCTGCTGCATCGTCATATCTACCGTATTTGCAGCCGCATTCACAATTATAGGAAGGTTTGTTGATTCCATATTTCCATCTGAATTTAAGGTTCTTAGCTCCTCCGGTAGACCTAGTAGCCGGTCATTGAAATTTCGCTCATATGTAGATATAGATGATAATTATAATAATTATATAAATTTTCATTGTATTTTTTCCAAAACGTTTATTGAAAATTTGATTTAAAGTAATTTGTTTGGGTGTTGTGTTGTGGTAGATTGGTGAAGTTGTGGTAGGGGGTATTGTTGTATTGTAGTAGTCAGTTAATTGTAGTATTCCCCTTGCAGGACATTATATCAGTTTATAATATTCATTAAACTTTTAATGTTTATTAGTAGAAAAAGTTTATTTATATAGAGGATGCATAGGAACTTGAATTTGTAACGACAGAATCTTAAAAGGATTAATAGCAGGTACCCATATTCTTGCGATGGTGGTGTAGTGGTTAAAGTGCTTGCCTACGACTAGCCCGTGTTCGCTCCCTGGCAGAGGAGAAAAATTTTTTAACATAGAGTTCTAAAAAATAAGTGGCTTCAACCCCCTTCTAAAAATCCATCCAATGAGCCCCCTGACCAAAACTTCTCCCTGGAAAAGACGTTAACATCATGAAAAAGCTCAGGCAGAGCCGCCATATCCTTTGGAAAAAAGATAGTAATCAAAGATTAGCAAGATTCCTCACCACTACACCAAATACACAGGGGGCGTTGTTTTTAGGCAACGTCAGATGGTGGCCCATTATCCTAGACCCTGCTACAGCAGACCAATCATCTACTTAGCTGGAACAGCAACCGGTTAACGAAGCTGATGCAAGGCGAAATGATTTGTGAAAGCCATATGCCTCCAAGGGGTGTGATGGAAAAAAACCATATTCTTGCTGGGCTTTATTCTAAATTCTATAAAAATTTCACAATTTGATGATACAAGTCTTTTTCTTTAAATTTTATACTGTGCATTTTGTTTAAGAAACCAACAAAGAAAAATAGACATCAGCGATGGCATTGATTGGTATTTTCAAAATGTACCATCTTTCATGTTATAATTTTGAAAAGTTCTGACAAGATCCATAGATTAATTTGGACTTTTGCAACTTTTGTCTAAAAATCGCTAATACTTGCATTTTTATATGATTTCATTATTTCAGCATTAGTAAGAGCCTCGAATTGATAATTTAAGTTATAAAAATGTTGGTGATTCCTGGCAAATATTTTTACGTTTCATCCACTAATTGCGTTTTAATGGCTTAATTTACGGAGTCATTATAGATTCTTCAAAATGGAAAAAAAATATTTTGTAGTTGCTTCGAACTGCAATAATCAGGTGTATGATGGAAATGGATCAATATCAAAACGATCGTTTCGCGGTGATGTTATGAATTTCGATCTATTTTGAGAACAATATTGCATCCAATTTAAAATCATGCTCTTTTAAAATGGAAAAACAGATAAGAATAAAAAATGTGACGTCATTTTAACAGCTGGTGTGTAGTTGGAAACACAACATATGAAATTGGATCATATATTTTTCTGAAAAGCGATCGAAATTCATGACAGTACATCAAACCTATCGACTACAAATCAATGACTGACTATGTCATTTTCAGTTTTAGTTGTTGCCAAATATACAGTTTCAAATCAGTTTCACTCTAAGGATTAATAAAAGGAAAATAATTTGCTTCAAACTAGATCCTAGCCCAGTCTTGTCAAATTTGGAATAGTACAAAAAGAAATAAAATGTAGCAATTTTACACTCCTGATACACTGTGTTGGAGTCAGCTGTTTTAGAAAATCGGTCAAGATTTTACAGAAACAAAATTTCGGTCATATATTTTTTAAATCATTGTAACTGTTATAGACCTGTGATGTCCTGTATAACGTTGGTACACACTGTATGCAAAATTTCAAATGTTTTCCCCTTGTGTACTTGACTTAATGCAGAAAGCTTTAGGTTCGATTGTTTTTTTTTGTTTTATAAAAATATAAAAATATCTCTATTTAATAAATCTCAATTGAATTCTTCACACATATTCCCCAAATTCTCTGATCTTATTATATCAAATAGGATATAACTCTATAGCCTTCTATGGTGTCATCAAATGTCACCGTCACATCTAAGTTATCCTGAGACAGCACTGCCGCACCCAACAATCTTTGCAAGATATCACCGCTGCCTCTATCAAACAAGTTGCCAAACAAGTACAATTTCTCTAATTTACAAGATTTTTTCATGGCCAATAAAATCATATTTGTTGCTCCAGCACCAATATTATTTCGTTGTATCTCCAATGTTTGCAAACTCCAGCAAGAACTCAAATGTTGGGCCACCACTTCACCGCCATGTGTAGTCAAATGGCAGCCATTCATTTTCAAATGTTTTAATGTCCCGCTACTGATGATGGCTTTAAAAACTTCTAAAGCACCATTTGCTCCAATCTTGTTGTAGGATACATTTAGCGTTTGTAGCTTGGAACACTTGTGATATAAATACTCGGCAATGATGGTCATATCTTGGCCCAAGAGTCCACAATTTTCCAATACCAGCTCCAGTAATTTGTTTTGCCATATAAGACAGGCCATGATGTGCGCCATTCGATTGGAGTCCAAAGTTAAATGGTAGCCTAGAAGATATGATAGATTGCAACTATTTAAAGTTTTGGATTTATAAATGGCATCAGCCAATTGGGCAAAATTATATTGATTAATGCTGCAAGAGGAGACATTTAATTCACACAAGGTTGGAGAGTTTAGTATGAAGGAGTGTAACTGCTTGATGTCTTCATCCTTTAAAGGAGTACCTGGATGCAAAGAAATCTCTATTATAATGTAAATGTTTAATATTTCATAAAAGCTTACCTTTTAGTGATAATTCCTTGACATTCATGTGTTTGGCATTATATGCAAGCAGTTGGAAAAACTCCGTTGGCAAATCCATCAATATCAATTCGATGTGTGTTATTTTTTGCAAAATCCTTACAAAGTCATCTAAAATGGCAATATTATCTGCAGTAAGTCTAAAGCCCACTAATTTCACGGAGCATAAAGATCGTTTTGTTAGAAATAATACTATGGTTTTGAAATCTTTGTTTGGATTATATTTTCTAGCTAAACGTCTTTCCAACATTAAACGGTCAAACTGGAAATTCCGATAAGGACGTTTGTCGTACTCTCGTTGCCAACAATCGAGCAGCAGAAGCGTCAATTCGCGATGTTTTTGCTGGATTTTTAGATCATGATAGGGATCATCACACATTTTTTTTAACAAAATTAATAGTAAAAAAGAAACTAAATAGAAAAATATATAAATAAATTTAATATTTGACATTAAATAGGAGAAAAGCTATACACAAGGTGTATTAACTTTACAAGTTGACATCACTTACACAGCTGACTATTTTGCATGGTGTACACTTTCTGTCACAAATTTACAGGATTTTTTTTTATTAGGTTTGTTCATTTACTTTGGCAGTAGAAGCTTTTAACGGGAGACTAACACAAATATTTACGAAGTCACTTAATTTTAGTACTTTTTAAATAATCTTAGCACTTTTTAAATAATTTTTTTTTAATTAACTTTATGCGGTGGCGCATCACTTACACGGCGGAATATTTTGCTTGTTGTTGTACACTTTTTGTCACAAAATTTGTATTTTTTTATTAGGTCTGTTCGTTTATGTTGCTGGTAAAAACTTGTAACGAGATATTAGTACAAATATTTGCAATATTACTCTCCCAAATTCTTAAAAAATAAACAAATTTTTTTTAAATTTATTTTTTTTTAATTAATTTTGTTTAAACAATTAGAGTTTCAACAATTTATTGTTTGTTGTGGCTTTAGCTGTTCATATGTCAAATTCCCAATAGTAGAAAGAAAAAATAATCAATCAAAGAATCGAGAAGGTAATAAATAACTTGCATTATATATTGATGTCAATATTCATTATTCTTCATAACGAATTGTGTCAAGAAAATAATAAATTATTGCCTGATTCAGCTGCTTCAAAAAGTTTCTTCATACATTGATGTTCCTAAATTTAAGAAAAAGTCCCAATTCCTCCGCTTGATTCCTCCGCATCCACCGTCTTATTTGAGTAATTCTTACCAGTAAAAATTTTACTAATGACAATTTCATAGCACTGCTTTTCTACTCTTTCATTACTAATTTTTCGATTACGGGAATTCCACTAAGAACTAGTTGCAATTAATAAAAATTTTCCACTAAAAACTTTTACTAAATGAACGTACCTATTATTTGTAACGAATGTATAATGTACATTTAATAAAAAAAGTACTAAGAAATTCTTAGTGCTGATTAATCAGCCATTTTGTGTCATCACTAGAAAAAACAGGATCTTAGATGTTAGGGGCTGTTGCATATAAGTTGCAATCTCCTTCAAATCTAGAAATATACTACATCAGAGTTAAGAACTTGTCTGGCCTTGAAATGGTAGTTAAACTTACTTTTAGTCATGTTTTTGCTTTCATGAATTCTGCAAACAAAGCACTACGATAACTGATAGCTTCACCCAAATCCATGTGCAAGGCCCATTTATAAGGTCCATTCAAGGCAAATTGATTGCAACAATGTCGAGAAAGCAATTGTCAAACTCCTTATAATAAAGTTGATGAGAAAATTATTGTAAATTTTTTGTATAGATTTTGACAATCTTTTGGCTTTTGCGTAGACTTTATTCATGGGTCTTGTTCATGTGGAACTTCTGTCCCATGGCACATCATCACACAATTTTAAGCCATTGCCAAACGTTAAAGAAACTAAAAAGGAAAAAAATTTTTTATACGCCATAAACAAAATAACACTTCTTACCATGATCTCGAAGTAAAGCATCTTTGAAAGTTGTTTTTTTTTTCTTAATTTATTTGCATTTACATACAATGCAAATTCCTTGAGTTTATTAATTATTTTCAATACATGAGTTGGGAGGAAAAATAAAATATAAACATATGAAAAACTAGATCAGGGGGGGGGGGGTACTTTCTATTGCGATGCGTAAGAAAAATGGTACCTAATCGGATAATTGGTACCCTTTATTGCGTTTACGCATTTTCCTTTCGCATCTAATTTTTGCACTTTCGCAAATCTTGCATCAGTCTACTATGTAATACGTAAGCGTATGTTAAAATCTTTCGTTAAAACTAAATATCTTGCGCTAACAAAATATCAAACGCATCGAACTAGCTTACTCATCGCAATAGGAAGTAACCCCCCAGGTGTTTCTGACAATGGCCCTACATGAAAACAAAAACAAAATACTTCTTATTTTTTTGCTTGTCGTATTTCTTGTACTAATGACGCTGCCTTGTAAGTTGATTCGCCTCGGCTTTACACATATCGAGCCCCTAACGGCAAAAAATTTAACCGCCAAAAAACCTTACCGACACATTTTTTCAATTTTTTACTTTTCATTGAAATTAGTTACGATTTTTTTTTGGTGCAGTCTGACAGGTTTTTAAAGCCCTACAACATGACTGATTAAAATAATATGGAATACAACTCTCATGTCTATTTTGAAGCTACTGGACCGAGTACAGAAGAGGCCGAAAAGACTCATTGGTGTCAGTAGTGTAGATAACTCTATTGACTCACTGGAGCATCGTCGCAACGTGGGATGTGTTACGCTGTTTTATCGTTACTACAATGGAATGTGCTCTAATGAAGTAAGAGAATATGTACCCGAGACTCGCTTTTATTTGCGAACAACACAATTTTCATTTTTCCATTTGTGGTCGATATATCGACGGAAACAATTCGGTCTTTGGTCGAACGAGCTCTCTACAGATGTCTTTCCTGGTTAGAATCGAATGTCCATAAGCACTACTCCCTCTATCCTCCATATCATATCCTATTTTTCTAGTTCCAGCACAATGCACAGCATAAATAGGGCTCATCTTGACTATTAGTCCAATCGCAAAAAAGAGCATATGAATCAATGGATTTCAGCGAATTCTCTGCTAAAAACAATGCCAAGGCTCTCAAGGTATGATTGCTGTAAGCATATTGCAAATACCCCAGCGGCTCAGAGAAGTACGAAAATTTATCGTTTTATCGTTAATTTAATGGATTATGCTCTAATCGGATTAGTGAACTTGTTATCGAAACCCGCTTCATTTTAAGAACTACACTTTCTTCATTGAGGGTGCATCCATATGTGGTCGATGTGCTAGTTAATCACACTACGCATTATAGAGAGAATTCGTTATTTAGCCAGACAATTCGTATATATAAAATAACTTGCCTCCAGAGGTGCATCCTAAAAATTCGAAATCGAATGTCCACAATCATTACTCCGTCTATCCCCTTACTATAAACTCTTATCATAGTGCCAGCACAAGGCAGCACAGGGCAGTGTGAGAGTAGGGGTCCTCCTCTGAATGTTGGGCCATTAAAACAAAGTTTTAAAAAAGCAAAAACTTTGAAAAAATTTCAAATTGTCTGTAGAAATATCCAATGACTGTGGAAGGAAACGAACCTACATTCCTCAGACCACTACTTTCTAGTCTAAAGGGTCAATCCAATCGTGGTTGCTTGCTAATATTTTCTTCAAATATTGTCCAATATATTATTTTCAATAGCATACATTTATTAATAACTGACCTGAAGTGAGAAAGCCTCCAAAAATATGGCTGTCAAAGTATGAAGCATTTCGTGGAAAGTGTGTTACAAGCAGCGTCAAATACGATGTAGGCTCGGTTATGGTCTGAGGCTGCATAGCGGCATCTGGAGTCGGCAATCTGGTTTTCATTGAATCTACAATGACTAAAATTGATTACTTAAATATCCTAAAAGAAAGTGTAGCCCCTAGCGTTAAAAAATTGGGACTGCCAAACAACTGGGTCTTTCAGTATGACAACGACCCGAAACATACATTCGTCGAAAATTGTTAAGTAATGATTGTTGTAGCGATCGCCTAAGACTTTAGATCAGCCACCGTAGTATCCAGATCTTTATCCTATCGACCACCTTGACAGAAAAATCTGACAGAGGTCCATTTCCAACAAGCACGACTTTAAAAATTCTAAAATTGGAGAACGGAAGAACATCTCTCCAGACATAATTAAAAACCTTGTCGAATTAATACCTAGAAGATTGAACGCAGTGCTGAATGCAAATGAAAAGCAAACCGAATATTAAAAGCTGACAATAGATTCTGTTTACTTTTTTTTTGACGCGTAAAAACATCAGTATTTGAATATGGAACTAAATTTTGTATTATTTTTGTTGGCTTTTCGTTTGATGTTTATACAGAATTAAACTCTTATTATATAAGCCTATTAAAGTGCATATAATCATTTTAATTTTTATTAATAAATGTACTGATATAAAAGCTTTTAAACAAATTAAATAACTTAATATTGATTATTATTATTATTTTTTCGGGATATTCTCGATAGATCGTCAATGAACTTTAAGCAGTTTAAAATATTCAACCTCGTATGTTTATGCCATACAAATCAAATACAATATGACAATTCAGTATTGTAAATGTATCATAATAAAATATTTCAAACTGCTTAAAGTTCACTGACGATCTGGCTCAGCGACCAATGAAATGTCGGCATATGAACAGCTGAAGCCACAACAAATGTCGTGTGAATATAAATAGGCTCGAAATGGTCTAGTTTGAGATTTTTCGAAATCCTGTGAGGATGAAATAAGAGATGCACCATAATGCAGTTTAATAATGTTAAATCTAATCATACCACTTAATTCCCTTAAAATATATTGATTTTTTCCACAGATTTTGTTCAACAATTTCGCATTTTTTTTTTTTTTTTTTTTTTTTTTTTTTTTTTGTTATCGATAACATCAAATATTCTTGTTAATAGATTTTAGAGATTTTGTCGTTTTTGCGAAACTGCCGAATGCTGCATATTATATCAGGGGGCAAACAACGGCATTCCGTATCGAACGAGAAACATAATTTTCTTGAACTGCATAAAAATTTTGATCGATATCGAATACCGTAATGTGCCTCCGGAATCGGCATGTCTCTTTTACGATTTTGGAAAATCTTCGGCAACTTTAATACATCGAATTTTAGGGGCAAATTGCTGCAAAAAGTTTACAGAAAAATATTTAGCATATTTTTATATACTCGTAGATTTTGACAATCATCTTACTTGTCACCTAGGCCTCGTTAATGGCCCTTGTTCGATACTTCCGTTTTCTAATTGATGTATTTCTTTTTTATTGAATTCAAGGACTTTTCCCTTTTATACTATAAATTTTTTTTACACAAAAAATTTAGAATTTACGTGAAAAAAGTTTTTGTTGAAATGAAAATGTTCAAATTTTTTTCAAATTTTTGTTAAAAAAAAATAATTTTAAACAAATTTACTTTAAACTAATCCAATGAAAGAGGTAGACATACATTTTCTGTACTTAATAAATCATTAAGTGAATTTAGTATTGTCATAGAGACACTACTTTGACATTTATGAAGACCAGTTGCCATCACTTTTCCGGCGATTCCAGTCAAAGTACCACACAAATCAATCACCTAAATTTTTGTTTATTACACACGAGGCAAATGTTATGTTTAGCCCATATATTTTTATACTATACTTTAATACTTAATATTGAAATTTATTATTCGGGAGAATATCCCGACTAATCGTTAGAAACAATTAGTTTTTTTGCAAAATGCATTGAAAAAATGTTTGTTGTGGCTTTAGCTCTTCATATGCCGACATTTCATTGGTTGCTAAAACCAAATCGTCAGTGAAGTTTAAGCAGTTTGATAACATTCTAAGCCTACTATGATTATGTATTTATTGTAATTCATATGCAATATTGAAATTCTCATATTGTATTTGTTTTATGTGGCATAAACATACGAGGTTGAATGTTATCAAACTGCTTAAACTTCACTGACGATTTGGTTTTAGCAACCAATGAAATGTCGGCATATGAAGAGCTAAAGCCACAACAAACATTTTTTCAATGCACTATACTTTAATACTACAACGTGTCAAGCCAAGTAAATACAGTGAAAAATTCAACAAAATAGTTAGTACACAAAACCAACAACAATAACTGCTGATAGAAATTATGGCAAAGGGAAAAAAATTTTCACGTAAAATTTTATTCACGATGATTGATTAACCGAAACAGCACGAAGTGCCCGCTTCGGCGATTGCCTCGTATGTACTTAGCACGAGATTCGATATAAATTTAAGGAGTCAAATCAGCATATACTTATCACACTTCTATATATACATACTATATAAAAATTATTAATTTCCTTTTCGTATTTTTATACCCAGAATTTATTTAACAGTTTGGAACCAATGATAGCATAAAAGCAAAAACAATAGAAAAAAATTATCATTTATTTTGTAATACATAACAGCAATATACATTCATATCCGTTGCCACCATAAACGAACATGCCCTTTTTCTACTTCTTCCAATCCCCAACTTCATAGTCCCATTTTGATGCCAAACCATTAATGGGGTTCATTTCCAACGCTATCATCCTCTTCAGTTGAGCCTGACGTCTCTCTTTCTCAAATGTGATGGGTAAATCTTTTTGATAAACATTGATCGCATAAGTAAACAAAAGACCGATAGTGCAGGTCCAAATAAGGATACCAATATGATATTTCCACTCTCCAGTGGGAGCCTTTATTTCGGAAAATGTTTTACAGAAACTATAACGATACAGTTTCTTAATTTCCTCCTTAGACAATTTCTTCCAATCATCCTCCTCTTTCTTCCTAAGAGCTGCTATTTCGGGAGTCGGCTCTTGAAAACGTATGGCCGGCATAGGAAATTCCAAAAGATCAACATAAAGTGGTGACCCATTTACGCCAAAGCCAACATATTCGCGTTTGCCACAAGACCGCCTGCAAAAGTCATCGGTAGTGGTGCGTTTGCTTATTATCAGGGGCTGGTGGCATTTGAATAATTTCCAAAGTGATTGGCTCACAAGGAATTTACTACGTGTATTTTGAAGAAGAGCCATTCGCTGCGTTTGAGAATATTCTTAATTTTCTTTTATAAAATTATTTGAAATGTAATTGAATATAATTGAATTTATTTTTGACATGTAAAAAAAAATGTGACAAGCTTTTTTGTTTTAATAGTTTTTTTTGTGTATAAAATATTTTCAAGGCGAATTCACTTAAGCTACATTTTAGTAAAAAAAATTTTCTAATTATTAAGGAAAAAATAAAAAATGTTCTGAACTAGAAAAAAAAACGAACAGACCAGCAAACCAAATGTATTTATTGTTGAATTAAGGCCTCCAAGGTCTATGCAACAGCCCAGATGATAGATAAGATGATTGTTAAGTTGCATATACATATAAAGATTTATAAAATTTCTTGTCAACTTTTTTATACGGAGATTGACAACATTCTCGGCTTTGTTGTAATCAATTCTCCTTGACTAGACCTTATAAATGGGTCTTGGTCAATTCCCCTTGTTATGAATTCGCCTTGAACGTGTTCATCCTATTAGGTGTGGTAATAAGTTGTCCATGTTATTAGGATTGTTCAAGGTGCATTAACTTTATATGTGACCCGCATTAGGGTAACAAATAAAATTAAAGGAAAATAATTAATTTTTTTTATTCAGCCTTATGCTCAATAATATGCAAATATATGTATTTGTCTTCGGGGTTTGGCATTTCATTGAATAAAAACCTACCAAATTCACCGACACTGATTTGCCATATTTGAGATTTTATTTTGTTTTATTGTTATAAAAAATGTTTGGAACTACACTAGTTTTTTCTTTTGTAAAATGTAAAAAAATTGTAGTGAAAGCATCGTTTTAAATATTTCCTTAATATTCTTCCCCAAATAATCGTTTAAAAAATGTATTCATATGCCGATATTACATTGAGCCTTAAACCAAATCATGTTAGTAAATTTTAAGCAGCTTTAAGCATTTAAACTCATATCTTTATGCAAAAAAAAAAAAAAAAAAATCAAAAAAAATCAAATAAAATACGAGAATTCTCTATCGTATATGATTATTACAAAATACATAATAGTAGTAGGCCTAGAATAGTTTTATATAAATAGCACAACAAACAATTATAATCAATATATAATATCTCTTATTTTGGTATGTATAGTTTAAAAATCGTCATAATGTTCCATTTTAAGCATTAATCGAGTCACTTCATTCTTATAATATAATTAAAATAAAAAATTTAATGGGAATTTTAAGCACTGAAGCTTCAGCCACCCCATGCTCGGAGAGTACTGCGATTGTACAATATCATTCCACAGCCTTTATCGACTATTTCTGGCGTGACAAACTCTTTTGGGCGATTTGACCGTTTATCATTATTTGTAATGGTGTGACCACAACGGAACTCAGTATACCACTTTTCAAACATGATATAAGATGGTTCAGAGTCAAGCCTTTCCTTGGTTTCGGTGATGGTCTTTTCACGTAAAAATTAATGCTTAAACTCACTCTCTTCAACGGATTTCATAAACAAAGTTATAGACGCAACTTGTTCAAAATTCTACAGTGGTCTAGTTTTTTTTATTTTATTTTTCTTTAATTAAAAAACACAATCTGCGACCTTCGGACTACTAGTCTATGAAAGCATTCTAATAATAGATGACAGTTAAAGGGAAAGTGTTTTGTTGAAATATTGAAATAAAGACTGTCTATGACATTGCAGCCTCTAAAGGTCTAAATCGTATATAATATGATTATCTTCATTGAAATATGGCTTGATCTGGTGTGTTGTTTTTATCTAAGAATACAACATTTGCGAACTAATACATCGCTAGTGGCACAGGTGAATTAAAAAAATTTATATTTTTTACACAAAATTCTTATAAGTTTTAATCCAAATTTTGCAAATTCCTTCTTACAGAAACCAATATATACAAATCAATGACTTATGATCCTATAATACCGCAACGATTGAAAAAATCAAATATATTTGACACTTCTAGTACAAAATGTCTCATAAATCGTACAATACTTGGGATAGATTGTTCAATAAAATGAAGGACAAACTACAAAAGCAAGAAACAAATCTAATCTATGTAGTTTATAAATTTTAGTGCTGTGGGAATGGTAACGATATATGTAACAGTGTTTTTGTAATTTTAACAAAATAAAAACTAAAGATAAAAATAGCAGGGCATAGAATTAGATCATTTTTTCACAAACGACGTCACTAACATTTCACTAAACGAGTACAAAAAGAATGAATCACATACCAGACTTTGAAATGTATTCGAGTTCAGGACACAGAAAATGATTATAAGAGACGTTACATGTTAGAGATTATTGATCTACCGTCACATCTTAGGATTATTCTTAAAGCGGATACGTATAATGTTACGCAGAAATACATATTTAATTTTTAAAAACAGAGCGGGAAATTAATGGAAAAATTTTGTTTTTTGTTTGTTTTGCTTTTGATAAAATTTTCAATGTCTGCTTTTACACATAGCAGTTTTTCTTGAAGCAAGTCGGAATTTATGCATCAGAGGTTGAGGAAAAAAAAAAGACGGGGAGTACATACTCGATTATATTGGAAATTAACTTCAATTCTATTTTATTATTTCATTCTCAATATGGCGGCATATAAAACTTTAAAGAAAAAATTTAACACCGACGGGCAGTTTCAAAAGAGAAACTGATGTTGTAAAAGCAGAAAATGTGTCAATTTGATATTTTTTATTTTAAAATGTTGTTATATAAAATGTTGTTAATTTAGTTAAAAAATTACTCAAACGAAGCCACACAAAGGAGTGAGAATCAGGCATGTTCAGCAAATCACTTTTTGTGAAAGTGATTTGACATCACAAAAAAGGTGTTCTGCGTACAAAACATTTTGAACTGTTGTGATTTGAAACCGGTCAGCTATGTACTTATATGGCTGGCGATCTGAAATCACTTTCTTAATTTGGACGGCTTTTTATATTAAACTCAATAATAACTCATTAATTGAACACATTTATTTATTTTTTTTAAGAGTAAAACTGACGATTTTGTACCAAAAAATTTGCTAAAATATAAAAAAATTCCAAACACTTTCTATTGTAACAAATGTTGTTATTTGCTTTTGAGATTTCACATTTTCTTTTTGTTATTTGCATTTACTTTTTAGTTATCAGCTGTTTTTGTTCTTCGAAAATACTTCGATGCTTGCCAGAGTAGATAAATATTTTTTTCGACGAGAAATATATTTAATTTTTTTTAACTAAACGAGCTATTTCCAATAAAACTTAATTATTTTTGTTAAATTATATTAAAAAGATTTATTAACTATCAATTGTTTGCTTAATTTTAAAAACAATTACGCATAAAGTAATAGCAAATGGCAACAATAATTATTTATTACGAACAGTGGCAACTTCGGTGCGTATTCTTGCAACTTCTTCCTTTTGTTAAATTAATAAATTTCTTTTCAAATCTATTACTGACAACAATAAGGCCCAAACATATCAACTAGTGTTTAATTTTTATTTTAAAAAATAATTTTAGTTTACGTTTACTTATTATTTTGACTAAACCTTTTTAATTTTCAATACATAAAAATTGTCATCAAATCAATTCAAAACAAGACATCAGCCGTTTTCAGTGTTTTCGAAAAGGTAAAATCACACCGAAAAGTTAAATTTCTTGCGATTTTCAGAACACCACAAAATCACATTCGTGATTTTAAAATCACAAGTGATTTTGAAATCTTGTGATTTGCAGAACATGCCTGAATATATCGTAAATAAATGCAAAAAATTGCTTATAGTAAAATATAATTGACCTACAGCTCATTTGATTCATATTAAGAAACAACTTTTAATCCAAATTAATCGTATCCCCCCTAACTTCAAGGTGAATATTTATGGCCGTTGTGGTAAAATTAATTTGGCATCAAACCTTTATCATCACGATGTACATCGTTTTCAAAAACTTAACGATTTCATTAAGAAGAAAATTATAAATGTGACTCTGTCTGTATTAGCTAAACATTTGAGCACCCTGTTATAAAAAGCTTTAGTGCAAAAACTTTTTTAAGTTTATTACAAAACTTCTGGGAGCATAAGAAAAGCGTTCTTAACATAATTGTTCGCTCTCTCCTGTAATTTGCATTTAACAGAATTATACTTGAATTTGGCAATAAAAAATGGTGTTTTAAAAAACATTTCCGGCTACAATAAAGAATAATTGTTTATTTTTTAATATTGTTGTTGTTGTTGTTGTTGTTGTTGTTGTTGTTGTTGTTGCTGCTGCTGCTGCTGCTTCTGCTGCTGCTGCTAAACACATACAGGCTGTAGTGTAAAGCATTAGTTGTAACCGTAACAGTAGCAGTATACCATATACCAGGGTGATAGTGAGTTACAGTGAGTGTGTATGTATGAGTGTGGTAATAAAGAATAGTTGAAATAAAAAAGGAAGACACAGGACAAATACTAACAACAGAAATTAAAATTGATTGCATAAATGAATGAAAAGTGTGGTGAGAACAAGTGAATGAAACGCAAAATTTCGATTAAATAACATAAATAGAAGAACTTTAAATATATATATATATATATATATATATATATATATATATATATATATATATATATATATATATATATATATATATATATATATATATATATATATATATATATATATATATATATATATATATATATATATATATATATGTACATATATATTTATTTATTTATTTATATTTATTTATATATATATATATATATATATATATATATATATATATATATATATATATATATATATATATATATATATATATATATATATATATATATATATATATATATATATTCTGTATTCTCAAATGAATGCAAAAGAGAATATAAATAGAATTAGATTCAAGAAAGATTATGATTACATTGACTACGACAACAACAGTAATATTTGCTTATACAGTGTTTGAAAGTAAAAGCGAAAAGTTGAAGCAAAAACAAAACAAATTCCAACACAAACAAAAACAATAAAATAAAGCTTGTTCATACATACATTCTATATCCTTGTGTCAGAAGTTTCGCAACAATTTTTTGCTGTATGTGCAGTCAGTTCTTAACTAAACGTCGAACGAAGTACCAACGATTCTGCTTTATTTTCTGGGCAATAGCGTTCATCTTTATCTTAAAACGCAGAAAAGTTCAATAAAAAAATATAAACAAAATTTTTTCTCATAAATATAAATGAAATGATTGATAAAATAAGATAAAATTTGTTAAAGCATTAAAGAAAAATAAAAAGGAATCAAACTTGAAACTCGTTGAAAATTTTAAATATTTTTTCTAATTTTGTTATATATACATATGTGTGTATATCTCTTAAATAGCAAATAGAGTTAAAATAAAAACTCTGCTACTCTAAAAACATTTTCATAAAAGAAAATAAAGTGCCAAAATAAAAAAGCAAAAAATTAAATTGTTATTGTTGGTTTAATTGTTAATTTCAAGTGCGTTGCTTTTACTTTTCAACTCGATGGAATTGAATAAAAAATAAGTGTATGTTGTTCGCCCTTTTTTAACACTCAAGTTTATTGGCATCCAGCTGGTGTTATAACATTTTGTCTTTCATAATCTTCTTACACTCCCACGTTCACAAACGTCCTCATTCCCTTGTCGTGTTTTCATGAATTCTGTTGTTGCAATATCCATATTATCTCTAGCATCGCTCTTAATGATATAAAGCCATAATACCATATACAACTTCCATAAATTATACAATATAGCATCCTCCCGTTCGGCATCTTCCATTCAGTTTCCTTCTTTTTTGTTGCTATTTATTATTATTATTGTTGTTGTTTTTTTTTTCATTGAAATCACCATCCATCCATCCTCCTTCAAAATGAGTGAAAGCCATTGTTATGCAGCCAACGAATTCAGTTACATTCTTCAACGTCAGGTTTGTATTTCAATCAATTTCATTTTCTCTTTCCTAATAAAAACTTTTTTACGTTTTCTATTGCAAAATGTATTTCCTTTGTCATAACAAAATACAAAATGTATAAGCTCTTCTAATTAACCGCAATTAACCCGGGTGTAATTAAGCTTATGATTTTTCCTCTTTTATAAATTAAAAAAAGTTTGATTTAATGGTTTGGTCAACTGGAAATTAATTGGCTGATGGGCACATAAATGTGGTCAAAATTGCTCAAGAAAAACGGAATGTTTATCAAGTGAATTAATAATATATGAAGAGCCTAAAAGCAGGCAGCAATGTTTACTTTCATGTAGTTTTCATCCACTGAGTATTTGTTGATAAAATAAGTCAGTGGTGTCAAATTGTTTAAATAAAATTTACGTTTTTCTGAAGTATTTTTTTAACAAGAATTAATTGAATTTTAATTTTAAAATTTTACGTTCCTAATCTCATCACGCCAACTTTCTATAATCGAGTTTTCATTAGATCTCACCGTTTTAAGGCCCTAAGATAGCCATAAGACTATTTTTGGGGCGATGTCCATTTACTGTATGTACATATATATATATATAAGGTGGCACAAAAGTAAAGTCATAATTTTCATTTGTTATAAATGAAAAAAAGTTCTGTTCATAAAGAGTTTATTTGAAACCATAATTTTTATGACGTTTGTTGGAAAAAATTATATCGCTCAAAGGCCCACCTCCTGTGTTGATGCATAATTGCGTTTTATGCCATTTTGAATGTTTGCTCATAAAACAGCAAGCTTTAAATTGGCGATTTCTTCTTCAATTTTAGCTTTCAAGGATTACGAGATTTTAAAACGCTTCAAATAAAAAAGTCTGGTGCTGTCAGATCTGGCGATCTGGACTGCCAGCTTAAATCTTCCAAATGGGAGATCACTAGACCTGGCAGCAACTTGGGAGAAAAAACTCTTTTGGCATTTGCCAGTAACGCTCACCATTTACAGTTAAGCTAGTGCCGAAAACGTTTTTAAAAAAAATTAGGGCCAAGCACTTTTTCAGTGCAAATACCGCACCAGGCCGACACTTTGAGGGGATGCAAACAGCTCTTCGTGAATTTCATGTTGATTCTCTGTGCCCTAGGAAAGCGAATTTTATTTGTTAAAATAGTCAATTGAGTGTAGCACATTGAACACTCCGACGAAGACAACGACTACGAAATTCACGATGCGTTAAAACAACCGACTTTAAATTTGTCAAATAGGCAGTAACAATAATTCCACGTTCTTGAGGTGTGTATTGTTCCATGGCATATTGACAACTATTTCTCTATATAATATGTCTACATAAAAAATTTAAAAGAAGAGTGTCATTTCAAATATTGACATTATTGTTGCGCAACCTTGTATATATAAATGTGTGTATAGACTTTGAACCGCAGAATTGATCGGAACAAAGTTTTCAGTATTCGGAAAATTTAAACCTCAAGTAAATATGAATAGTTTCGATGCTGTAGAATGAGATTTTTTTTGAAATGAAATTTTTCGTAAAAATTTATTAATAAAGTGAACTTAAACTTTTCGGAAATTCCACTAAAATCTATTATTTTTTTTTGGCAGGTATTGTCGCAAATTTAAAAAAAATATTTCTTTATAAATAACTCAGAAAATTCTTATCAAATCGGTTTTCTAAATTCAAGCATTGAATGTCGTAGATTTTATTTAAATCGGTTGGCGTAATGTACATATACCCCTATCGTGAATATTATTTCCCTTTTCCTTGATGTTCCAGTCTCTCGAAACAATTTTTTTTTTGATTTGTTCACTTTAGTTTTGCTGTAAAGTTGAAAGTAAAATAGAGAAAAATTTAAAATTTATTAAACGCATTAATCGAGATATTTCCCAAAATAATTGTTTAAATAATTTATAAAATAAAAAGACGCTTATAATTGTTTGTTGTGTTGTATTTGTTGAAAACTTTTCTAAAACTATTATACTTATATGTCATTGAATTTTATAGAATTCTCATATAATATTTGTAGATTTTTGTATAAGTATATGAGTTTGAAAGCCTTTCAAACATAATTTTTTTTTTTTTTTTTTTTTTATTTTGAAAATCCATCCATAAATGGAGAATAATGGAACGGCCAAATGGGGCGGCCAAAGTAAAACAAAAATTCTCCCTATGAATTGATAACCTCCCTCTTTTTTGAAATGGGTTAAAAACACTTAGAGATTAACGAAGCATTGAAGCACACCAGAGTCTTAGGACGGAGTCGAACCCACAAATTCCCCACTGATCGGATAGTACACTATCAAGAAATGTATGAAATCTTTATTTGAGTCGATAGAACGATCTATATAATTTAATGTTTAAAGGTGATTTCATATAAGTGCTGACCGCGGCTACGCCTCAAATGGTTCACACGCTGGGTCCAATTTTGGCATACTTTCCCCAACATATCAGCCGGTATCTCGCGAATAAATTCTTCAATATTGGCTTCCAGTTCGTCAACCGCTGCGGACATGAGCCCCACAAAAAGTAGTCTAAAAGCGTTAAATCGCACGATCTAAGCGGCCAATTGACGGCCCCAAACGTGAAATAAATTGTTTAACGAACTTACGTCGCAATTTGGACATTGTCACGCGTTCTGTGTGGCATGTGGCACCGTCTTGTTGAAACCACATATCAGCCAAGTCCAGCTTTTCTATTTTGGGCAAAAAAAAATTGTAATTATCGAACGGTAGCGCTCGTTATTCTCAGTAATGTTCCAGCCTTCGTACTCTTTGAAAAAGTACGGTCCAATGATGCCACCGACCCATAATCCACACCGAACATTGCATTTTTCGGGATGCAATGCTTCTGGCTGCTGTTCACACCAAATACGGCAATTTTTCTTGTTCACGTTTCCATTTCCATGAACAGAAATGTCCATTTTCTTAACCGATAATGAAATTTAATAATAAAATTCTATAATTTGCAGCGTTCTTCTTCGTTTGTACATCGATTCATGGTTAAATTATAGACCAAACTGAACATGTTTAACAGTAACATGTTACACGAAAACAGCTGAGCTGCCAAAAACATAAAAAATAATTCTTTATTTAATTTTATTAAAAATTGATATTAAATTTTATAGGTAGTTGCAGTTACCTGGATGTGAATATTTTAGGTCCTGCAGAAGTTATCATTTCTTTTTCCAAATTCTTAGTGCTTTGCAAGGGGTTGTGCTGCATAGTTTTACAATTTCTTTCAGTCCTTCGTGAAAGGAGCTGATAATCTTTTTTAATATTGATTTTGTATGTTTACTTTTGGTTGATAAGGCAAAAAGAAAAAAGAAAAAAAAAAACAAAACATATGCATATATTGTAGGGTCTCTAACTTTATTATTAGGATTCGCTACAACTCTTTTTGATTATAGAATTGTATTAAATATATGATATTGGAAAATACTACAAGGCACCTTAAAAATGGTGACACACAAACACTTGATGATGATGTTGTAGCAACCATCAAAAACATGTTTGTTCCGTTGTGCTAGTGTAATAATTGGCTTCTACTGACTTCTTCCTTAACAAACAATAATTATTTGAAACAATTATTAACCTGCATTGTCAATTTCAGGACTCGAGCTGGAGCCAGATTTCAGTTTTCAGCTGTAGAACACATTTAATTACTTTAACAACCATTTTTCTATTATTCTTTTCCCTGAAATAATTGACAATTTGATTACAAATTCCATTAAAACTGAGATATTAACAAAAAAAAAAAAAAAAAAAAAAATTAAAAACCGTAGGGTTCATAAGAAAATCATACACTTGATGAAGTGAAGCGTAAAAGTAAGAAAAAAATTAATTTTTGGCTGATATATTTATAATTATATGGACTTCATTCTCACTTAGATTATGCATAAAGTTCATAAAACTTATTTTAAAATTCTTTTACAACTAAAAGTTGCAATTAGTGACTTGAAATTTTTTTATTTATTTATCGATCAAACAATTTAAAATAAAGTAACGCTGACACACATTCACATCCATACAGACACACAAATCACTGGCAGTGATGTCAACTTAACAGGAATTTCCATTTAGAGTGGAAATTTCGAAACCTTACAATTCATACTCGTACACAATTTTAAATTTTTCATCTATTCAAACGCCCATTGTGCAATGTGTGGCAGTTTCGGTGATGATGATAAACGTCAAAAATACGAAACTCACTGCATTCAATGATTGTCAAAAATAAACTAATGGGCGTAGGCAGTTCCAAATTCGGCACTAGTCTAGTAATGGAGAGCAATTAGCAGGATCAGTGTTGCATTGAAAGTCCGGAAGTGAAAAAGGTCACAGGATTATCAAGCTGTCTAGCTGGTAGTTTTTCTCATACAAGGACAGGACAATAAATCTGCAAAGGTTTTTGGATAAATAAATTATTTGATTTTTTTGCGAAGTCTTCTTGGAGTAACATTGGACCAAGTGTATAGAGCACACTTGGTCCAATGTTTCTCCATTTTTTTGCCCCTTCCATAAAATTATATTTGTCGAGGTCATCAGAATACTCGTGGGTATTTGTTTGTGATATGATTTCAACGTTGGAGTCATGTGATTTGCCATGGAATTTGCACTGTGTTCATATTTGCTTCATCCTGGTGGAAAAGAACTTTTTCCTGGCTAAATGGGGCGTTTTTTCAAATCGTAATTAAATCGTTGCCATAGTATTTGCCATTGATTTTTATCCTTTGGAAGGTAGTCAATGTAGATTTTACCTCGTTTATCCCAAAAAAAAACGGTCGCCATGGCTTTATTGGCTGGCAAACCCACCTTGGACTTCTTTGGTGCCTATTCATTGTCTTAAGTGCTGTTTGGTCTTTGGTGTATTGTGATGGATCCACGTTACGTCCACGGTTACGAAACGGCGATAAAACTTGTGCATATTGTGCTTAAACAACGCCAAATACTCCGGCGAAGTTATCACACGATTGAGTTTGTGAGCAAACGCGATACCCATCCTGCGGAAAACTTTCTCATGCACAAGTGATCATGAAAAATTTAAACTACTGAGTCATGTGATATGCCAATGGCTTCTACAATCCCTCGCACTTTCAATCTCCGATCGTCCAACACCATATCATGAATTCTTTCGATTGTTTTGGGCGTTCAGAACGTTCGGCATATTCCGTGCTGATAGGACCACAACGAGGGTGCTGTTGGCTGAACTAATTGACTATAAAGCAATTTATGACTGAGAACATGGGTTCGATCCCTGTTCAGGACAAGTCATCATCATCATGAGTTTTTCTGATTTACGTTAGTGTGGCTTTGTGTAAATTGTTGCTGGACTGTTTAAGTGTTGAAGGCATAGTAGCACTGAACAATACCGGTAGCGATTGATGCTCTTCTACACTAATGTACTACATTCTTAGTCGGTAATGTTAGCAGAATCTTCTGCGAAGTAAAATATTTAATAAAATGGCTACACATACAGTTTAAGAATGTTAAAGCGTCTACTCAACACCAGAGGCGCTGCAAATCTGCAATTAAAAAAAAACGCATATTAGTAGAGTTGTAAAAAGAATTTATGCTCCATCTCTGTCTTTTCATTTCACCACCTGCGCTCTCTATACCATACCTTTCAAAAGGAAGTAACACCTTAAGTAGTAGGCATTAATTGCATGAGTGTTATTTCTCTTTATAATTGATAATTGATACTCGTATATCAAGCTTAGCTTTGGTTTGAGTGATGATTTTTTTTTCGGCAAAACCTAATACTTAAGGAGCACAAGAAATTCACTTTTTTCCATTTTCTTCTCAAGTTAGGCTGTAGCGTGCTATCAAAAGCTATCAAATGCAAACCAAATGATGCAGCTTTGACAGGAGTTTATTGACACATGAATCTTGCTCTTGCTATTTCAGTTAAGAGGCGGGAAATTCAAAATGTACTGGCTTATTGAACTGCTTTCGCACATATTTGACTACTCGATTGAAATTGTAATTCCTTAAATCATAAAATATTTTAAATAGTGAGTTTTAAACGATTTCTTAACTAACGTTTGTTAGAATTTAAGTGCATGTTATCTAATGCGAAAGTTAATGCAAAATATATATATTTTTTGCTTACGTCCATAAGTTTGTAGAACATAAAAAGCTTTTGGTATTCTCCTGGCTTATTTGGATTTTTTCTTTCGTTTTCATTGTTTAAACTCCTATTGGAATGAACTCTCTATTACTTTAATGTTTTGTGTGACTTGAAACTTGACTCAAGCGTGTTTCTATTTCAATTCAAATAAGATTTTCTTCTAGCACATCACATTTGGAATAGTCAATAACGTTAGAAATAACTGAAACATGTTCACTTTTGAAATGAAGGGTCCTTTTTATATCATATTTACAAATTTATTTTTCTTATAAAAAATTTCTTCATATATGGAAAATATTTAGTTCTTATTTTTGTTATTTATTGATTATTTATTTAGTGGAATTACAGAAATGGCTTTTTGGTCTTTATTAAATCAACTTAACAATAAATCCTAGTTCTTGAGTCTAATTAATTTCAAATATCAAGTGGAAATTCTCTATTCACATGAGAATTTCTTAACGACGAAAATCTTATTAGAGCCAACATAATCAGCTCAAATAGAACTTTACTATTGGTTAATTGGAACCTAAAACTGCAACTAGAACCTAGAAACAAATGACAAAAATAATATAATACAATTATTTTAACATGTGTACAGCAATAAGTATCTTAAGGACTTATAAGAAAATATCTCCAAATTAATTTGAATTTGTGCGAAATGTAGTTGTGGTGGCAGTTGTTATTATTTTAATATAGTAATATTTTATGATTGTATAATTAACGTTTGAATGTTGAAATATAATGAATACTCATACTCAGCTAAATGAATACATAGATGTAAGTAAGTTTATGCTAACTACGAGCCGATCGACTAATGAACGGATTTTCACTGTAATGCGTCGTGCGATTCACTGGTATATCGACTGCAAGTAGACGCCTTCTTAATAAAGAAAATGTCGTACGTAAGTAAGCGCAGTTTTCGGGATCAAGTTTCCTGATTTCATTAGAACGCATTCCATTGTAGTAAGCATTAAACAGTGAACAACTCCCCACGTTGCTTCTATGCTCCATTGAGTCGATAGAGTTGGCTTTACTATTTTCAACGATGAGATTTCTCGAACTCTCCAGTACGCGGTCGAGTACCTTGAAAATAGACATTAACGCACGAAGAATTTTATAAAGAACATTTTTCCCATACCATGAATAATCGATTATTCCTTAAAAAGACAACACCGAAAATGCACGCCAAATGCCACAAATTAAAATATTCCATGCAACAGTGCATATACTTGTTATTGTAATTTACAAAATTGTGTTTTAAGCACTTCTTCGGTTGATGATGAGCGTATGATGAATTTAAATTATACTCATTTATAAGATGGAGAGATAGACTTGACAACAAATTCACATCATGACTTTGAAGGTTGAAAACGATTTGGTGTTGTTGTGTTTTCCCCAATAAAACTGAAAACTATGAAAAGGATCCTTCGCATCTTTTAATGTTATAAATTGTTTTCCATTTCTTTTCCATAATAAATATATTTTTTTCTTTAAAATGTCAATTGCATTTTAAGCGGTATCAACGAAATAGCAGATGTTGCAATAGCAGCAGTAGTGACAATGTTGCACAAGATTTTTTGTTCTTATAATGTCGACGTCATACGAAGATGGGCAAAATAAATCTTAATGTTTTATTTATTAATGTATTGAATTGTATTGTTGCTGATTTTGCTCTTGTATGTTGTATGAATGTATGCAGTAACATTTCAAATGCATTTCAAAATCAATGTCAAATGACTACTTGTAAAGGGTGAAATAAAATGCAAGATAATGTTAAATTAAATCCCAATGTTTTAAATTGAAACAAAACCTGAGCGAATAGATGATGTGAAATTTGGTTTTTGGACACCTTCAAATTATTTTGTCGGAAAAACCACAAAAGAAAGAAATCAAATAGTGTTAGATCACATGACCGATCTCAATAATGAGCGATTTCATAAAATTCTATCGAGCGTACTATGTCAACGATTAAAAACTAAAGTTAGCGAAATAGTAAGACCCTACCAATTTGGCTTTAGACCTGGTACATCGACCACCGACAATATATTTACATTACGGCAGATCTTGATGGACACCCAAGAAAAACAAATCGACACCTGTCGCCTGTTCGTCGACTACAAAGCTGCTTTTGACAGCCCGATAAGAGCAAAGGTATTTAAAGCCATGTCTGAGTTTGATGTACCTACAAAGCTAATACGCTTATGCAGAATGACGCTAACTGATACAAGGTCATCGGTTAAAATTTAAAAAGACCTCTCCGAGACGTTTAATACCAAACGAGGTTTTTGACAAGGATAGATAGTGTATCCTGTGATCCATTCAACATTTTGTTGGAAAAAAATCCTGCGTGATACTGCAGTTAATAGAGCAGGCACAATTTACAACAAAAAACACATGCTACTCGCTTATTCCGATAATCTTGGTATCATGGCGAAAGTGGGTCAGGTAGTAGTAAATGAAGATAAAACAAAGTTTGTGGTATCAACGAACAAGGAAGCAACATGACTGGGTCAATATGTGAACTTTGGTGACTATAGGTTACGTTATGTTAGGTTGATTGGAGGGGTGTTATATCCCATGTCATACGACATACACTTAATCCAGTGAAGGCTTGTTGTGCGCTCCCTTTAATTATCAAACACAAACCGCCAGAGTTCTGCGGCAGGATTCGAACCTCGACCTTCGCACTACGAGTCTAGTACACTACCTACTAGTCTACGAAGGCCAGTTACTAGTCTACGAAGGCCAGTATATATTGGTGACTATAACTTCGAGTTAGTGAACAACTTTATCTATAAACCAAAAGATAACAACAGTTTGGAAATAAAACGAAGAACTATTTTTACTAATAGATGCTATTTCGGGCTAAGCAAGCAGTTTAGAAACAAAGCCCACTCTCGACGAACAAGAATTACACTCTATAGAACGCTTATATTACCCCTGCTACCATATGGCGCTGAATCGTGTGTTCTTACGCAAGCAGATGAAGCTGTTCTTGTTTGAGATAAAGATTGTTCGCAAAATATATGGACCTGTCTGCGTTGACGACCACTACCGCCATCGTAGGAATCACGAGCTATATGAGTTACACGAAGATATCAACATAGTTAGGCGCATCAAAGCACAATGGTTGCGCTGGCTACAGCATGTCATACGTATGGATGAGAATGCCCCGGGGAGAAAATCATTCTAATTCGATCCCGTAGAAAGACGTACAAGGGGAAGACTCAAACTCCGGCGGAAGGATTAAGCTGAGGAAGATCTCGCTAAACTTGGTGAATCAGGCTACTGACATAAACGGTTGTTTATAGCCATATAAGAAGAGAAAGAAGCATACAAGTGCCCCTTCTTTTAAGACGGTCTAAAGGATACTTAATTTATTATCAATGGAGCGGTGCTTAAAAGTATATTTTGATGTTGCTCGACCGCTTACAGGTGACGGGCGTAAAATCTCAGCGGTGACGGTAGTGTAGCCAACTCCATTGACTCATTGGAACATTGACGCGGTGTGGGGTGTGTTTTATCGTTACTACAGTGGAATTTGCTGTAACAAAATCGGAGAACTCCGGAGAACAACTCGTTTGTGGACGAACAACTCATATGTTTGTTTTTTCGGTTAGTGCTGCAATTTTTCTGCTTCTTATTGCCGTCATTTACTACAAAATGCGACCAAATTTATTTTTTGTCTGAATTTCGGGACACCCTTTACATGTAGCTGTAACTATGAATACATTCTCAAGAACGTAAGAAATTACAATGGAATAAAATAAAACTGTTTAACATTTACTTCCAATTTCAATGCAATACATTTTTAAGGGCCACAACCTAAAACAATGAAATATCCCACCAAACATTTGGAAAGCTATTAGTAGTTGACTCCTCCTAGACTCTTTCACAAGAGTATTTGAAGTTAGTTCGTAAATTACTTATTTATACCACTAGACACACATCCATTGATAGCGAACAATTAATTGAAATTGAATTTCTGGAAATATCCTTAACGAAGTTAGATGTCCTTTACCGAATAGATCGATTAATGTAGTAGTGTTTCTGAAATATCACTTCACTGAAGGTTTACTATAAAACAATTCGTGTTGGTTACTGTAAATTTAACAAATCAATGTTTTTCAATAAATTATTTAATTTTATTATAAATTAATAAATTAAATAATTCATTTTCTTAAAAAAATTCTACAAAAACATGACTTTGTTTCTTCGATTTTTTCGGTAATTCCCGTAAAGAGAAATAATTTCTCGATTCTTGGGAACGGAAACTAGAAAATCCTAATTAATGTCTGATCCAAATGTTCGAAATTCTCCGGCTCGACAAATGGAGAATTTATTTAACAGCCATTTACAAATTATGTATATTTAGTAAAAATAATTACATAAATACTAGTGCATGTGGTAACATAATTCTCAAGAAAAAACCGAGTTCAATACAAAGAGTCAATCGAATAAATTACAGCACGAACGCTGTTATGGATGAGTTTAAAATCCGTATATATTTTTTCCCAGTAAATGTCGAAATATCTTTTTAAATAAATTAGGGAGTTAAGTGATAATAAATATTAAAGGCAGCTATTTTGTCCGTCCGATTTCCAATTAAAATCGGTCCTTGAATGAAGCACCTGTGCGATAATCAGTTCATCTTGGTGCTTTCCAATCAGTTAGTCTTGGGAATATGTGCATTGGATTCAGAGTAAGCCAACCATATCAGATATAAAAGGTGGCGCAAAAGTAATGGTATAATTTTAATTTTATGTCATTTTTGGATATGGCGCTAAATGTCACAAACCAGGCAGCGATACTTATGTTAAGAACGTGGAATCATTGTTACCGCTTATTTAACAAAATTTCAGTCTGTTGTTTTAACTCAGCGTGAATTTCGTCGTCGTTTTCCACGTTATCGTATCACATATTAAAAAATTGTATATCTGGGGTACAGAGAACCCACATGAAATGCATGAAGAGCCATTCATTGTATCCCTTCAAAGTGACTGTTTGAGATTTTGAGACACCAATTTGCAGATGGAATAATCTGCCATTGTGGATATTTGAACTTGTCTTATTCCTTTAGGGCTTTTAAAAATCTCTTATTTACCACAACAGTCCACGTACTTTACTAAAATTTAAAAAGAAATCGCCAATTTGGAGCCACATGTTTTGCGCGCAACAACTCAAAATGCCGTAAAACGAGCTTAATTATGCATCAACTCGGGAAGTGACCATTTGAGCGATATAATTTTTTACAAATAATGTTATCGATTTCACACTTTCGAATAAGCTTTTTATGAAAACAAAAATGAAAAAAAAAATAATAATAATTTAAAGCAAAATGGCAGCTATTTTAAATTACGACACGTTGTACGATAATTAGTTATTGCTTTGAATCGGGGATACTCTTCCCTCTGGTCCTAACATATATTGGTTAAAATCCAAGCAAGCCCTTCGAATTTCGAAAATCGATAGACAAACATTAATAAAGTACAAGGGAATTGATAACCTCCTACATTTTTGAAGTGGGTTAAGAGAAGTAGGGTGGTAGTGGAAAAATCGGCAAAACTTTATTTTTACCAAAAACTTAATGAAATGTGAAATTGTTTAAAAAGAAAAATAAACATCATCCTTGAGCAGTTAATGAAAAAAGAACTTCCAAAGAAGTCAATAAAATGTAGAGCTTGTGATCTAGAGTTCAATCAAATACCCATCATTTATAATGATTTCAATATGAGCTTTTCATTGCTTTTTGTTGTCTTTTTAATTGCTATTCATTCGCTTAATCGTATGGTTCACATTTCTTAGTGACTTCCGCTATAATAATGTTTGCTGGGATGATAGTTTTTGTTTTCGTTCAATTTGTACGTGTGTCTTATACTATGTAAGTACTTGAATGGGAAAATTATGCATGTTAAGAATTTATAATAGAAAATAATACACATCTCTGCAGCATGTACTCGTATGTATGTATGTATAAGTATGTGTAAATTTGAAGAATTTTATATAATAATAAAAATAAAATCTTTATTTATGCACTTACCATATCGTACGCAATGACAACTTAAAGTGATGGCTGGAATCTAGTAGAATGCAACATTCTAATAAGTCCTTACAGTCGTGGGCATATGAATATTCTGAAGTTGCAAAGCAGTTCAGGGTTGATAAATAATTGGGGCATATCCAACCACTGTTACTTCTTAAAGAGTGGACGTGTTTGAATACCGCTTTAAGAGAATTTTGCAAGAAATAATATTAAGTAGTGTAAGGTACTTATATAAGACTCATTTGGATACCAGAAAATCGATGATGCCAGAAGATATTTTCAGAAATCCCTATGGGTGTGGAGAAATCATTATTTTTGCTACACATACATTTTTCCCCTACATTTTTCCCCTACATTTTTCCCAACGTTCCTCGCCATAATAACTTACAAGAAGAGACAATTTTTTTGCAGAGACATCAGTGCCATCATTCAGTAGCACCGAAAATCTCTGATCAGATTTTTCCTTTTCTTCTCTGTCTAATAATAATATTCGAATAATTGGCATTTTTTTGTTGTTGTTATTGACTAAAATTTTTTCAAGTGATCAAAAACTTGACCTGCTAAATTGTGTTGAGCAATAAAGTAAGGTTTAAACGGATTTTGAAATTGGCCACATCATTCGTTATTTTAATTTATTTAATTTTAATTTATTCAAATTAAGTCTATGGGCAAATTCCTTACAGACTATTAACACAATAATATATTTTATAATGCCTATGTACAAAATAATGATTATTGATTTAAAAATATAATGACATTGCGTTTAATAACATTGATGTTCAGTGAAAAGTCTATAAAATTATACATTTCATTGAAACAATTTCATCATTTCCTAAGCGGATCAGTCATAGCAAAGTTAGAACGACATGTACTGACATGTAGTGGGTTAAAAGGACGTTATGAGCGTTGAAGAATATTAAAAGTTACATTACTTAGCAAGAACTGGCCTTCGTAGACTAGTAGGTAGTGTACTAGACTCTTAGTGCGAAGGTCGCAGGTTCGAATTCTGCCGCAGAACTCCGGCAGTTTGCGTTTGATAATTAAAGGGACCGCACAACAAGCCTTCACTGGCTTAAGTGTATGTCGTATGACATGGGCTATCACACCCCTCGAATCAACCTAACCTAACCTAACCTAGCAAGAATTCAGAATTTATGTTACCATTTATAAGGTTGACCATAAAAGAAATATTAAGCATTGTTCTGCGGGTTTTTTAAGGTTGGTAAATTAATTCCAGCTAGTCTTCTTGAGTATGATGGTAGTACCACACGGCCTCTATAAACATTTTTCAAACAGAAAATTAGAAATTGTTTTTGAACAGACTCGATACGATTACAATGTAAGTACATTATAGAGTGGGTCCCAAATAATGCAACCGCATTCCAAAATCGGTCTTACGAGCAAAGTAAAAAGACTTAGTGATAAAAGGATCGTTGAACTCCTTCGCCCATCTTTCAATAAAAGCCTGAATGCTACGAGATTTGTTGACCATCAAAGTTTTATGTTGGGCAAAGCTTAGTTTTGCATCTAACAATATTCCTAAGTCCATGATTATATCAACCGATTGTAAATTACATCCATCATGAAACGTAGGAATTGATAGGATTTCGTACTACTAAAAACTGCATATGTTGACATTTCTTCAAATTTAGTTCCATTAAGTTAAATTTACACCAATTGTGAAAGTTCTCCAGGTTGTTTTGAAGATACTGCTGATCAGAAGAGAGTTTAACACTCAAAAATATTGCAACGTCATTTGCATACATCAATACATTAGAATGTTTGGTTGCTTCAGGCAAATCATTAATAAAGAGAGGGAATAAAATAGGACCAAGGTGACTGCCCTGCGGTACTCCACAATTGACAAGCATTAAGTTTTACAATTTGGATTCTATATAACAGATATGATTTAATCCACCTTAGGAAATTACTATTGAAACCCATTATGTCTAATTTTTCCAACAATAGCGCATGATTAACTTTATCGAACGCTTTGCTAAAATCAGCGTAAATAACTTCAGTGTGGTGGCCATTGGAAAAAGCTCTATTCACTAATGTTGTTAAGGGCAGAACGTTAGTCATGGCAGAAAAACCTTTTCGAAATCCATGTTGTAGTGGTGACAATAGGGCGAAAGTTTTGATGAATAAAGCAATCCATTATACATTTTTCGAAACGTTTTGGTATATCACTTAGCTTAGCTATACCTCTGTAATTAGTAATATCTGATTTATTTCCGAATTTAAACAAGGGAATAATGTATGATTCTTTCCACGTTTTCGGAAAGTGACCACAATTTAAATATGCATTAAAGATGATGGATTAAGGGGTGTCATCAAGGCAGATGATGCACAATTTTTTAAAACGCAACTTTTCAATATATTAAAAAAATTTTAAAAGAATACCATTTTGAATTATCGCCTTTTGAAAAATTAATTTCCTTCTTCTCCAAAGGTACATTTTTGAGATGGTATATTTAGGAGAAGGTGTTTTTTGGAAAAGGTGCCTTTTAAAAGGCACCTCGTGAAAACTGATTTTTAAAATGCGTTTTTTAATGTACTTCTCTGAAAAAAGACTATAAAAATATTTTTTTGATATCCAAAAAAAAAAAAAAAATTGTAGTTTTAGTAGCAACTATTTTTTTAAACGAAATTTTATGAAAAAATATTTTTTTGTTTGATATCTCTTAAAAGTATTTCTTTAGTGGTTATTTTTTGGAAATGTTCATTTTCTAATACTATTTCTGAAAATTTCTTATTTCTTAATTAAATCAAAGAAAAGTTTAGTTATTTGTTGTGGGTTTGTCCGACTATTCCATAGAACTAATTAACTCCACCTGTGTGTGAAGTGTTCAACCTCTAACGTTACACCAGTGAAATGTTGGCCACATAGACAGCTGAACCCGTAATGAATATTTTAATTTTGTAAATATTTAATTGGGAGAATATTTCTATTAATACTAATGATGAAATTGATTATTTGGTACATTCTTCTCAAATAATCGTTTAAACAATTAGAGTTCAAAATATTTATTGTTTGTATCGATATTTCACGATATACAGTGACGACCGTAAGTGGATGTATCCTCATTGTAAATATGTTATATAAAAATGTAGTAGAACCCATAAAATATAGGAGAAGCACCAAGATTTTTTGCTTAAACTATTCAATGAAATCATTATAAAAAGCGACAATATGAAATTTGCGAATATCCCCAGTTGAACTGCAGATTTATTGCCCTTAATGAAAAGAGACATTTAATGTCACGGCCACAGGGACCAGTGAGGTTTCCGTCCAGCTCGCTATCCTGAGAGCAACTCTCAGCGGCTTCCAACCCTTCTCACTGGGTGCACCGTACACAAAAAAAAAAAAAAAAATACATAAGCTGAAAATTAAACCTAATATAAAACTAAATTGAATTTGAACTCTTCGACTACATTTGAAAGCTTTTTCCAACACCCCTTTACTTCAATACGGCTTCTGAAGCCCGCTATTTTCGTATTAGAGGCTAAAGTTGTCTTAAATATGTTTGTGCATTAGAAAATGTTTTCTATTAAGCAAATCCTTTAATTTCGCACTCTTTTAGATTTTAGGTCTTATGCTTGGCACTGCATTGTTTGCAATTTTACACTTGATTTGCAATTTTGGAAACATGTTTTGGCGACCCTATTCCAAAAATAGCATCGCAACTTGACCTTAAAACATGGCAAAATGAAGTAAAAGCATTGGAAAATATAGTAAAAACTCGAATCTAACAATTTTTATTGGAAAAGTGCAGAGATGGATACATTGTTTATTTTCATAAAGAGTGACTAAATTGTCGACATTTACGAAATTAATTTTATTGAATTTTTTTATTGATTTTATTGAATAGTTTAATACATTTTTTTACTCATTTTTGGGTTTTATTGCATTTTCATATCACCGACAGTAAAATGGGCGAACCGCATAAAATGTTGCTCCCACAAAAACCCATTTTGATAACAACCACAACTGAACTCTATATCCGTCCACAATGATTTGGCAAAGCAGACTAAGTAAACGACAACCAATTCGACAGGTGTAGCTTCAACACTATGGCCACTATCAACTGTCAAAGTTCAGATGTGCCTATCGGAAGGACGTTTATATGCATACAGTTCCCTTGTGCCACTTAAAATTAGCTCCTCGATGTTATATTTTTTCGCTGCTGTTCAAGTGCATAAGTTTATTTGGCCAAAACTATTATCAGCCTACAAAAAATATACCAAACTGACAAGTGCTTTTTGTTTTTTTTAAGAGCCTTTTTAAACACAACTATAACATCTAGCACTTAAAAATATTTGAGTCAAAACAAAATTTGCCCCCTACATTTCATTTAAAGCAAAAAATATATATTTTTTCTCAACTACTTTTCTGCAATAAAAAAGAAAGAAAATAAATAAATAAAACATTTGTATAGAAATGGAAAATCTCAATATTTGTACAAAATGTATTTCAGTGTGTCTGTGTGGCAAGAAAAAAAGTGTGGAAAAGTGAGTGCTCCAAAGAAGTGTTTATGTACCTGAAAGGGACAAGAATACAACAACACTACTTATTAAATTTTGTTTAGAAATTATTGATTTGATTAGCCATTCTACTACTTGTTACCATATTAAGAAAATTATGTTTAAGAGTAAATAGTGAAAGGACCTGTTTTGACTACGTTTCTACTCTTGAGGCTGAAGAGATTTTAAAACGTTCCGCAATATAAACAATAAACAAAATAATAAGCATATGGTAGACCAATGGGCCTATTGCGATTGCGGACTGGCTTATAAACCTTCGGAGTAGAGCTGCTGCGTGCCGATTAATTTAACTTATCATAAATAATGGCTTCTTAACACTACCTGGAACTCCTAACAGATACTGACACACGTCCTTGTGACAGTCTAGATCCTAATTCAAAGTATTCTGATTTCATGTAAAGCTGATCTAAAACTGGACCTTCTCATTTTTCTTTCGAATCGTTCCTGCAATACTTAAAACAGCGCAGTGCTGCATAATGAATTTTGGCAATTGCGTCAGCACTTTAACAAAAAAAAAAAACTTCTGGACTTTCCACAAGCCCATACCATTCAGTGGTTAATGTTTTCAAAATCTCCCTAAAGACGGATACGTGACAATAATAAATAATCGTCGACAAACAGAGTACATAAGGAACAAATCGTTAAGGACTTTTTGAAACAAGTGTGCAGCACAAAATCGCTCATCTTATCGTATGCACTGTGCACGTAGTTGTAAAGGACCAAATGGGCGACAAACTCCTTTAAGACTTCAAAAGTTTTTTTATAAAATACCTTGAATGCTCATTTATATTTTTTACATAATTAAGGATCAGACTTGATGTAATAACTCTGATATTTACAATTTAATTTATTTAAATTTTCTATTGTGGTTGAGGACTAGTTCTAAAGATGATTTTTTTAGCAACTTTCTTTTTGGTAACACTGTTTTTGGCAGCTCAGCTGTTTTCGTGTAACTATTAAACATGTTCAGTTTGGTCTATAATTTAACCACGAATCGATTTACAAACGAAGAAGAACGCTTGCAAATTATAGAATTTTATTATTAAATTTCATAATCGGTTAAGAAAGTGGACATTTCTGTTCATGGAAATGGAAACGTGAACAAGCAAAATTGCCGTATTTGGTGGGAACAGCAGCCAGAAGCATTGCATCCCGAAAAATGCAATGTTCGGTGTGGATTATGGGTCGGTGGCATCATTGGACCGCACTTTTTCAAAGAAGACGAAGGCTGGAACATTACTGTGAATGACAGAAAAAACAGAAAAGCTGGACTTGGCTGATATGTGGTTTCAACAAGACGGTGCCACATGCCACACAGCACGCGCAACAATGTCCAAATTGGGACGTGAGTTCGTTGAACAGTTTATTTCACGTTTGGGATCGGTCAGTTGGCCGCCTAGATCGTGCGATTTAATGCCTTTAGACTATTTTGTGTGGGGCTTATGTCTATAGGGACAAGTCGCAGTCGTTGACGTACTGGAAGCCAATATTGATTTGTTAGAGAGAGTATGCCAAAATTGGACCCAGCGTATGAACCATTTCAGGCGTAGCCGCGGTCAACATTTACATTAAATCATTTCTAAACATTGAATTATATAGATCATTCTATCGACTCAAATAGAGATTTCATACATTTCTTTAAATTTTGTGGTTTTTTAATCAAATTCTAAAGCTGTTGAAAAATTACCTTTTACTAGGATTCATTAAATAGTTAAAAGGTAACGCGCTTTTAAACATCGTTTAAAATGTGGCCCAGCAAAATGCCAACACATTCATCAGTTTGACTGCAGCATTAATTAAGACTTTGTCACTCATCTTGTCGCAACGAACCTCAATAGAAAACAATACTCAAGGCGTGGTTCGTTATTGAAAGATTTTCTTTTAAACAAAGACAACATTTAAGACATTATCATTGATGACGTTCAACAGAAGAAGATACCAAAGATATTGTCGACGAATTTTCTTTTCACATCCAAGACCCCTTGTCACTCACTCTGTCATGAATAAAAGTTAACGCAAGACAATCTTCACGACTGTGGCACTCATTTTGTCGTCAACTGGGTTGAAGAGAGACAAAACTGTAAGAAATTGTCGCTCATATTGTCGTTAATTGTCTTTAAACAGAAGACAATCTTTTGTGGACATTTTTTATGCAGCGTCATTGGGAAGACGTACTTGATGGGTGGCAAATTTAAAAAAGTCTTACGGAAATTTTTGAGAACATTGTCATGCAAGATGATCTTCCCAACTGGAAATGATTCTACTATAATAGAAGCAAATTTACCACCACATGCGCTCTTACCATTTCTATTTCGATAGATGTGATCTCTGTGATAATTCTTTAAAGTTTTTGTCATGATCATGATGCTGCAGTCGGAAAACGTGCATCATAAGGAATCATACGAATTGTGGGAATACTGACCGCGCCTTTTCCGACATCATTTTCCGAATTAAAAAATATTCCTTTTAGCGATATGAATTTTTGTATTCAAAATAACTAGGGATTATGGAAATTTATGAAAGGAATCAAGTATGAGGGCAGGTCAATAAGACGGTATTTTTTAATACCCCGCCTCTTACCTGAAAGGGAAACACTTTTTCTCTAAAATAGGATCTGTCAAAATTTGAAAGGAGAGTATATTGAAGATTCAAATGATTTATTATCGGAAAACCTTTGTTTTATTCAAACAGTCACGGACGTTTTGACCTGCACTCGTGCTCTCTTTGTCGTCCAGCATTTCTCCTTTATATGTTGCTTGAATTAAGGCCAAGGTACTCGGCATCAACACCACAAGTTCTTGTTATCCTTGAAGAGTAATGAAATCTTTCTTGTTTCGAATCACAAAGACTCTTTCTAGCCATTTATAAGGGGTGTCCCTATAGACTTTATAGGTAGCGTACTAAACTAGTAAACTGATGGTAGCGTATTAGATTTTCGCCAAATACTCTACGGCTTCTGCAGAGAATAAAAATGGGCTCGCATTTTGTGTTTGTGAAAATAAAAGTGGAACCCGTCTGGAAATTCATAATAAACGGATAGTGCTTTGAGTTCTATAAGACTTGCGCCACAAATGAGTCGGTGGATGGTTGTATGTGTGGTGTGATTATGTTTTAATTTGTCCCACTTTTCTCGAGGCGGTTGTGTATTTCATTTAATAATAAATAGTTGATATTCCTTAATACATACTAGCAGTCATCCCATAAGTGCTAAAAAAAATAGACGCATGAACGCTGATAATGATAGTGTGGTGACCATAGAAAACAGTACTGCTCTGTTCTGCTAGTGTAATAATTGTCTTTTTATTCTTCCTCAATAAAAATATTTTGAAAAAAAAAATATTAATCTGAATTGGCCAATAAACAAATAAATTTCAATTTTACTAATTGTGTTTTTATAATTTTTATTTAAATGTAAGAAATTCATTGTGGGAAACTCTGAACTATTTTTAAGTCCAGTTTTTATTAAGTTAAAAAAATTGAACTATACAGTAGAAGTATTTTTTTATTGTTTATTAGCATGTCTTTTTTTGGTGCATTGGACGACAAACGGTTGCTTCATGTGCTTTACGTGTCACAAAGCGATTGTCCCAAATGAACATTATGCCTGAACGACTTAAGGGTATGATTAGCTCTCCCTGCAAAGAATATAACGTGGAAGATTTTGACGTTGAAACATGTTACATTTTACATCGCCATGGTTATCAAAACAACTTTAAAAGGATCCATGTAGCGCCTCGTGACACTTTTATCTATTTTGTGGGTCTCGTGGAGTTGAGATCAATTGCTTACCGCTAAACTTTCTTCTGTACTCTTTTTGGTTATGATCAAATTAAGCCAAAACGTTGTAGTGTGGTTATAGATAATCGTGCAACTCAAATCGAAATCAACTTTCAAAGTTGTGGATGACACTTGAATGATATTAAATTCCGTTGATAGAGCTTTACTCGTAGTTCGTGATATTTTTATGAGCTTGAAATTTGTTTCTGACTTTAAAAAACACAGAGACACCGCATCAGGTGAAATAGATAAAAGTCTAAAGAAAATGGGGTTTCCCTGGAAAGTGGACGAGCTAGATAAATTCGAAATTTCCTATGCGGTAAATATTATCAAAATCATGAAAGCCGTTTTTGAAAAAAAAATCAATTGCTTATTTGAAGATCTTAGATAGATTTAGATCTTTCAAATTAAATAAGAATTTTGCTAATATCTTACATTCAGCTTGTTTTATTCCATATCAATCTAGTTCCGTCCTTTTTAGTTATCTTCAATACAAAATAAAAAAAAAAAATTAAAATTCAGTGAAAAATATTAAAAAAAAATATTGTATTCTGCGGGAAATCAGTCAACTTGTTGTTGTTATAAATACCTGTTTGCAATAGAAATACCATGAAAGTTTGGTAAGAATTGATTTCACCTTGAATACAGAAAAGTCCTTCATATTAGAATCGTTTTTCCGAACATTTCTAAATGTGGAAGGCATATAAGATTCGTTACTGCCCTGCATAATAAGTTCCTCCCTTCCTTAACTCACTGAACGCATTACTTTATATCTGTCATTATTCATATAAAAACGTGGGTGCTTGTGTTTGCTAAAGGGACACCTTTAAGGATAAACACCATTTCATTGTAAGGCAATTAGACGTACATACATACATACTTCTTTCATTCAGCTGTTTCTGTTGATTGTGTTCCTTATATTCTTGTTTATTACCTCTCTTTTGTGTGTATGTGTGTGTGTGATTTTCAAAAATTTCTTTAGTTGTGTTGAGTTTTATTTTTTGTTTGTGTTTGTATTTGTTGTTTTTCTTAATTTGTTTTGTAGCCTTCTGACTACTCACAAAGGACTGATTATAGGTTTATGTATTTGAATTAGGGCACAGTGGGGGTATGCAAGGAAATAGTTGGTATTAAATAAAACATTTTTTTAAGTTTTCGACAACGAGCCAATAACTATTTTTGAAATTATGTGGGATATACTTAACGGCCTTATTCATACAAAATATGTTTGATTTCTAAAAGGTTTCTTAACTAGATTTCGTATGGAAATTTGTTTCATGAATATTTTATAAATCGAAAATGTTTTTTTTGCGAATAAGGACGCAAGTGTTTCAGACAAAATGAGATTTTGGAGAAAGCAAAATTATCAATATAATTTTTTCAATATAAAATAAAATTATCAGAATTTCGGAATGAAATATATACGAGTTCGATTCCATAAACTCCTTTCTAAAATTAAATCAATATTTTGTCATAGAAATTTGAGTCAAATGAAGTCTCCATTCCTTAATTTTATTTGCGAAGGCAAAAGAAAGTTAGAGTCGTTCGATGAATACGAGTAGTATAATGACTATGTAGAGATGGCTAAAAAAAAAGAATAAAAATGGTCTTTGTGCTTTTTAAAGATTCTAATTATTTAAAAAAATTATTTTTTAAATGTACTTCTTCATACAATTTTGAAAAGGTTTCAGATTCTCACCAAATTATTTGGCCTGATTCACTACAAGCAGGAGAATTTTGTGACGGTAAAATTTATAACTCGTACGAACCGTTTACGTTTTTTTTTTTAGCAATTTAGTTACGAACGAGTCCGTCGCGCTTGTTTTTTTAAAGTCAAATAATTTTTTGCCTCATGATTCTATCAAGTATGTTATTACGAGGTTGGACCAATAAGTCTTTGATTTCGTTTAATTTCTTAACAAAAAGGACATCTATCAGTTGACTCCCGCCAAAATTTGAGCAAGCAGCGTCTTTTAGTTTGTGTTTGACAGCCATTGATAGCAGAATATGGCGTAATTTGAGGAGAAAATGGGAAAAAGTGAACTTTGTGTGATCATCAAGCATTATTTTTTTGCGGAAAAAACAATCACTGAAATCAAGGATAAGCTTGATAAATCCTATGGGAATTCTGATCCATCAATCTCAATGGTAAAAAAAATGGTTTAATGAATTTCGTTGTGCCCGTACAAGCACGGAAGGTGCCGAACGTTTCGGACGCCGAGTTGGGGTCTCTACACCTGAAACAATCAGAAACATTCATTATATGGTGTTGCCCGATCGGAGATTGAGAGTGCTAGAGGTTGTGGAAGCCGTAGGCATATCACATGACTCAGAAAGTTTTCCGCAGGATGGGTATCGCGGTTTCTCGGGGTGTTTCGGCGCCTAAGAAGGCTAAGGTGGATTTGTCAGCCAATAAAGTTATAGCCACGCGATATAATCCACACTGAAACCAATCAACAGCGAATATCATGCCAATTTAGTTAGTCGATTTAATGAGGATTTGAAGAAAAAACGAACGCATTTGGCAATTGTGCACATATGTATGACAAAATTCCATGAATTAGACTAGAAGTTGTTTCCTCATCCACCCTTTTTCTCGAAATTTAGCTTCGAGTCACTATTTCTTGTTTCCAAACCTTAGGAAATAGCTTGCCGAGAAGAGTTGAGACTTCAGTGATGAAATCATCTCACAGACCTCGATAAATTTTAGTTTTTTGGAGGGATAAAAAACATGCGGAAACGTTGGATAAATATATAAAATATAAAATAATTTTTTATCCAAAAATCTATGTTTTATAAAAAGACTCACGGAATTATTGACCCGATCTCTTATATTCATCATAACCATATGATATGTTCGCATAAACAAATTGTGATATTTGTTAGAACTATAATACTATGTTCGTTAGAATTATATAAAGAAATAAATTTTTTTATATCTGTTTATTTCTCTTTTAAATACATTTGGGTTAATACCTACATAGAAACAATACATACAATAAATATATGTACATATACACATGCTAATGCACCCACCTACTTATGTATATTTAAATCATTCCTTTTCTTTTTCTTCCTTAATTTATAAGTTAAATAATTATACTCCTTAAACTTCACTGACGATTTGGTTTTAGCAACCAATGAAATGTCGGCATATGAAGAGAAATTTGTACTTTTGTTGTGGTAAAAATTGAATTTCTTACAGTATTTTTGGAACAATCATATTGAATATTTTGTCAGTAACGATCACATATTAGAATATTTTACCTTAAAATGTTTAAGGTAAAAGAGTAAATGTTAAAATTCGTTTGTAATCACAAATATTTTCTTGCCTCAATTATGATCATTAATGATCATTTTGATGATCAACAATGATCAATTGTTAACTAGTAACACGTGGCTTGTAGGTTCGATTCCCATTGGACTGTGTGTTTCACCTGGTGGCAAATTACAAAAAATTTTTTAAACGTACTGAAATTTCGATCGATACGGAATGCCATAATTTGCCACTTGGAATTTTTAAATCAAGTACGAAAAGTCTGAGTTAATTTAAGTGTATGTATGTATATCGACTTTATGGCGTCGATATTGAAAATGTTGTTGTGGCTGAAGTCTCAATGGCTATTGCTTATGTACGTGCCATAAATAGAAAAGTCTGGGTTCAAGGCCCGCATCAAAAGAAAAAAATTCAATTTAACATGGAAATCGCACATATACGCTAAATTGATACAAATGAAATTAAAGGCTGCTCAAACTAATTGGCTTATGGGGAGAAATTAAACACTAAGCCTAGATTGCAAACTTCTTCTATACAACGCGATCCTAAAACCAATATAATGCTATGGAATCCAATTGTGGGGCACCGCCTCAACATCCAATATAGAAAAAATTCAAAGGCGTCAAAATAAAATCCTGTGTATGATTACAGACGCCCCCTGCTACGTTAAAAATTCGCGCATTTATCAAGATCTAGATGCTCCACATTCGGTTGAGAAGGAGGGACACTCTTGCTGTTAGCCCAATACGATGTGAAGACAACACAGAAGAACCCGCAGAAAATTGTGTTCTTTGGTCTGGAATTGGCTGGGCTTAAGTAAATAATAATTTAGATTTAAGACTTCAATACTTCTAGCAATAAGTAAATTGAGGATCCAATAAATAAGAAAAATTAAAAAAAAAAATAAAACACGGGATATAAATATTTTAATATTAAACTTATTAAATCAAGTCTGTCCAGGATTGAATCAGTAAATATCGTCAAGTATGTTAATCACTTGGATTATAAGTTAAAAATCTAGTCCAAGGCCATTTTTGACATGAATCCAATTCATTTGCATGATTTTAGTTTTTTATTATTATTTATTGTTTAAATCATCCCCGAATCCTTATTTTAATCAAGCGTTGCGTACTTGATTTAAGAAATTCTCTACTTACCGCACTTTTCACATCTGCTTTAGCTTAATTTAAATACTCTTAATTAATTTTTTTATTTTATTTTGTATTTTTTTTGGAGTGTACAAATGAGTGTCCATCTAAAAAGTTACACCCGATATTAAAATCATGTTATGACCATTGAAGCGAAAGTCAGGGGCAAATAATGGTATTCGATGTCGGTGGAAATTTTAATTAAAGTTTTTATATAAAATTTTATCTCACACAACTTTTTAAAATTTTTCCTCCGTTGTACGGCAAATTTTAAGACGAGTGAACTTTTTGTACCAGAAACTAATTTGAGTTTAACGTTTGTCTATTTTAAATTTCTCACAAATAAAGTGGAAAATTAAAACTTCGTTTGATCAAGTGGCCTACGTGCTCATTATTTTCTTTGGCTTGTCAAAAACAAAAACAAGGAAAGTAATAATTACAATAAACAAACAACAAGAACAATCACTACTGGGAAAAATCGACCACTGTGAATGAGGCAAGTTGACTTGAAAATTCTTAAATTTTTGTCATAAATTTTTGCTTGCGCAGATTGTCCCTGGAAAACTTTAAGTTGCCAACAACAATAGAATCCTTAATGACTGTATTTTTTTTTTTGTTGATTTCTTATTACAAATAAAAATAAAGAAGGAGCTTATAGAGGTAAAATTAGTAATTGCGGATGAGGAACAGTGTGTTTTGTGGCGTACATTAAAATGAATTAGGGTTTGAAAGCAACGATGTGGTATTGAGTGTGACGTTTCCACTATATCTACTGAGAACTAATGACCTATAAAATTTTCTACTAAGACCTAAAATTCTATTTCCGCTTGCTTTTATCGTCTGTTTGTGGTGGAAAATGTGAAGTTGCTTTTTCTGGTTTGTGTCTTATTTTTACAGAAAGTTTTCCGTTACGAGTGCTAATTGTGTCACATAAAGTGGCATGAATATAACATTAATATTCGCCTTATACATTTCTCTTCCTTTAACTTGCCACAAAACTTTCCTTCAGAATGAAGTACTTCATGTAATTATCGCGAGAATTATTTTTACATGATCCTTATCAATTAAAATGTACCTTAAGATTTGACATTAAAAAAAAAGAAGAAAATTCAAACTATACTAAAACTGAGCAACGTATGTATTACGAGGGTGGTTCAATAAGTAAGTGAATTTTTTTATGAAACAGGTTTTTGGAAAAAAATAATTTTTTTTCAACATAGTTTCCTTCGCCCAACGTTTGTCCAAGTGTTTTAATCCTTCCAAAAAATATGACTTGTCTAGGTCATTAAAATAGATATTTGTTTGTGAAATGATTTCATCGTTAGAGTCGAATCTCTTTCCGTCGAGCCATTTCTTCATGTTTGGAGACAAGGAATAGTCACTCGCGGCTAAGTCCTTAAAGTAAGCTGGAAGAGGGAGCGATTCGTGGTCTAATTCATGCAATTTAGCCATGGAAACTGCACATTTTACAGGTGGAACAGACTTTTTTCTTGGACAAATGCGGCATAACATCCGCCATTGGTTGTTTCACCCTCTTCAAGGTAGTCAATGTGGATTATACCGCGTGTATATCATGAAAAATAAACGATTTCAGAGAATTTGTAAACATGGTAGCGTCATTAAATGAAGGTCGGGTGAAAGCGCGTGAGTTAGATGAAATATTAGGCACATCAAAAAGTGCTTTGCATCGCATATTGACCGAAAATTTTAAAGATGAGAAAGCTGTGCGCAATATTAATGCCGCATTTGCGTTTGTTTTTTGGGGATCCGCGAAGAAAAATTTTTATGGATTATCTTTAAAAAGGAAACACAATCAACGGTAAATATCATGCTAATCTTATTGCAACGTTTTAGTGATGAAGTTAAGGAAAAAAGGCCGCCTTTGGCGAAAAGAAAAGTGTTGTTTCATCAAGACAATGCTTCTGTTCACACGCCCACTGTTGCGATGGCCGAAATAAATGAATGAAAGTTCGAATTGCGTCATCACGCAGATTTAGCTTCCTGGAATTATTTCCTAAAATGAAAAAATGGTTCGTTGGTAAAAGATTGTTTTTTTTTATCGATTGGAGATGACTCTTATTTATGGAATGCATTGTGCTGGAACTAGAAAAATAGTTTCTTAGAGGGCGGATAGAGGGAGTAGTGTTAATAGACATAACATTTGGACCTCTCCACATTGGGGATGACAATGAAGAGGTTGAGTCTGCGGTTGATAGCTATTTTAATGACAGTTCTTACTCTAAACAAGGCATCGAAGAAGCTATTGAATATCGCGGGGAAAAGTGTATCGAGCTAAAGGAAATTTGTTGCGCTAACTTTGAGACCGCCCTCGTAGTCTTCTCTTCATCTCATATTCGTTTGAAATGAATCTGCTTACCTTTTCGCTTATATCACATCTGTATATATAAAGACGACTTCGGATATATGAAAATGGAAAATTTCAGCTGCGAGATTTCCGTTTAATTGAATTTCGGATGCAAGAAAACAGTGTCGTTTAAACGAAATCAGCGTTTTAAAAATTGTTCTATGAACCGAAAATAGAAGTTTTGATTTACACTCGTACTGAGAATAAATCAAAGTATTCCGATTTTGAATTAATAATATTTACATGTATATAATAAATTCAGATTTTATCAGTTGCATAGAATGCGACTAAAATGAGACGATACTGGTTGGTGTTACCACGGCAGTAAATACATTTTTTTTCGTTTCTAACGATGTTTGTTTTATATATAATTTTGCACCTTTTCAAACAAAATATGTTTCGCTTAAAAGGTTTTTCGTTTAAGTGGGTTTTCTTTTAAGCGATTTAAACTGCTTTGAAAATAATCAAAAACAATAATTAAGAATTTTTGTATTTTCTTATAAGCGATCTTTTTCCTTTGGAAGACGTTCGTTTAACCGAATTCGACTGTAAGCTATTTTAATTAGCAAATAAGACGAGGCCTTAAAAATGAAATATTATTATTATCTAACGTTTCTAACACTAAGCGTATACGTTGCACAAATTTGTGTAGAGGCATATAACAAAGCCAAATAAAACTTTTTGGAATGTTTGATATACATACATATGTATATACGAATATGCATGTACATACACTGTCAAACCTTTTTTATGCAGTATATGACTTGAAATGAAAACCGCATAAAAAGGAACCCTTCTTTCCTTCTTCTTGTATTAATTCCTGTTTATCAAAAAACCGCATAACTTCAAATTACAGTGTTAAAGTTTTAAACTGAACCGCACAAATTTTTTTATTCAGAAATCTAATTTTTTGTAATGAATAAATAACAAAAAAAAAAAAAAATTATAATAATAATAATAATATTAATACATAAAATAATAATGAGAAGAAAACAAATAATTATTCAAGAGATGCTTTAAATAATACAGAAAAAAATCAATAGATGTGTATTAGGGACATAAAATGTTAAAACTTTCGTAAAGGGGGAAAATGGCATAGCGTAAAAAAAAGGGGCGAAATAGCATGGCGTAGTCGAAAAAAGCATAAAAACGTATGAAGAGCCACGGTATATTTTCTTACGCAATTGCAAAAAACTGTCCCATAAAACCCATTTAATTTTTTTATAAGACTAAAAAGAAATGGCCCTATGCTTACCAGAGGAGTGAGAGGAACATATATATACATATATATATAAAGAAACTAAGTTGTATAGATAGTCTTCTTAATATAACTAGTTCTTTGTACAAGTGTTAGCCGCCCTAATGTTCTGAAACCTCTTTGTGAGTTAAGGGAAGTACCAGGTGTACCAGCATGAAATGAGCGTTTTTTTTTAATTACAGTCGAATCCGCTTTAGCGCAACACGCTTTACTGAAAAAAATCGGATTACTGAAAGCGATACAAATCCCCGCACTGATTTTAAACGCAGTTAGTCTTATTCTCTTCGCATTAGCGAAACATCGCTTTACTGAAAATATCGTATTACTGAAAACCAAAAGCAAGCCCACAACTACGTTTTGTATGAAACTTACTTCGCTTTAGTGAAAAAATAAACAATGACAAATTTATTTATTAGAAATCGATTGCATACAAATTTGAAAAAAAATTTCACTCAAAGTCAAATTCAAAGTTATTTTAAAAGCAATGCATGATTTTGATTATTAACTGTTATAATAAGTACATATTTAATGCATTGCATTCTGAGACTGAATTCATACAAATGTAAATACTCAATGCACAGCATTGTGAAACTGAATTATTTTAATTTATGTATATTTTAAACTTTTATTTTTTGTTTTAAAAATAATTAAAAATATGAATATGTTTTTATGAATACTTTTTTTAATAAAATTTTTATGACCTAAAAAAAATATACAGATTTGATATAAAAAATATTGTTTTACAGATTTTAAGCAGTACGCTCAACTGTAACAAATTTCAGTAATCCGAACTACGTTTTAAGGAAAAAATCGGATAACTGAAAAAAAAATTGGGTTTTGGCTGTTTTCAGTAAAGCGGAGTCGACTGTAAAGTAAAACACTAATTTTTGATGGGAAAGTAAAAACTATTTTATTCAAAGTATTGGCCAATGCTGGCTGCACATTGTTCCCATCTTTCATGCAGTTTGTGGATTCCTTCTGTTCGTCTTTTGAAGGAAACCAACTAGTTACCCAATTTTCGACTTCCTTGTAGGACTCGAAGTGCTACTCATCCAATGCGTGTCCCATTGATGAAAACAAATGGTAGTCGGAAGGAGCCAAGTCTGGTGAACACGGCGGGTGGTTAAGCAGCTTCCAGCCTAATGTTTTGATTGCATCCTGAACTGGTTTTGCTTTGTGTGCAGACGCATTGTCATATTGCGAAATTATCTTGCCGTATCTTGTGCCCATTCTGGGCATAGTTCAAATTGATCATTTGTTATCGGTAGCGCTCTATATTAATGGTTTCACCAAGTTTTAGGAGCTCGTGCTCGAGCTCGGAATTAACCCATGATTTTTTCCATTTAGGATTTTGAAAACAACAAAATTTTTCATCGCCAATAACAATTTGATGCAACACTGATTTTTTATCGTGTCTTTGAAGCAAAATTTCACAAGTGGTTATTAGGTTTTCCATCTGTCTGTCTGTCATTTAATTCACGTGGCACCCATTTTCCATAGTTTTGGATCTTTCCCAAAGCTTTTAAAAGGTTGTTGTGCAACATTTAACATGTCTGCCATTTGTTTCTGACTCAAAGTATCATCTTTATTCAAAATCGTTTGCAATTCGGCATCTTCAAACGTTTTTGGTGGTCTGCCACGTTCTTCATTTCTCATATCAAAATCGGTATCTCTGAACCGTCGAAACCATCTTTCGCATGTTGCTTCTGCTAGAGCATGATCACCATATGCCTCGACAAGCATTCGATGAGACTCTGCAGCACATTTCTTCAATCATAATTTTCGTCTACAAAATTCGCCATCTTTAATACGATGTAAAAATATGATGTACTTTGTTCACTGATTGATGAATGTCATTGTCAAATTTGAAGAAACTGTGTCATTTTATTTGTGTTTTACAGTCACCGTGCGATTTAAGGACAATAAGTAAAAAGGTGAATTTCAAGCATTATTTTTTGCGGAAAAATCCATCACTCAAATCGAGGATAAGCCTAATAAATCCTATAGGAATTCTGCTCCATCAATCTCAATGGTAAAAAAATGGTTTAATGAATTTCGTTGTGATCGTACAAGCACGGAAGATGCCGAACGTACTGGACGCCCATTTGAGGTCTCTGCGCCAGAAACAATTGAACAAATTCCCGATGTGGTGTTGGTTGAAAGTGCGAGAGATTGTGAAAGCCATAGTCATATCGCATGGTTCAGTGGTTTCAATTTTGAATGATCAGTTGGATATGAGAAATCTTTTCGACGGATGATTGCCGCGTTTGCTCTTAACCGAGCACAAATGCAATAGTGTGTCAACTTCGCAAGAAAGTTTGGCGTTGGACGAGATTTTGCGTCGTTTCGTAATCGTAATCCACAGAATGGAAAAATAATCAATGTCGAACATAATGCCAACTTATTGGATCGATTTAATGAGAATTTAAAAAACGACCGCAAAAAAGGTCTTTTCCATAGCTACCAATTGCTCCCTCATCCAGCCCATTTTCCGAACTTAGCCCCGACTGACTATTTCTTGTTTCTAAACCTTAAGAAATGGTTCGGCGGAAAGATATTTCACTCCAGCATAGTATTTTATTGACCTCGACTAATCTTGTTTTTTGGAATGAATAAGAAAATTGGAGGTGTTGGACAAAGTGTATAAAGCTCAAAGGCAACTATTTTGAAAAATTAAATATATTTTTTTTTTGAAAAACCTGCCTTTTATTCAAAAAGTCACGGACTTATTGATCTTCCCTCGTACTTTGAGAAAAACAAATACTTTTCTTATAAAAAATTTATAGCAATACCAACGTTCGCCTGGCTTCATTTATTCGTGCCATTACATCCTTATTTGCATTGAAGATCTACATGCCCGATAATAGTTGGCTCCTTTTTCCCAACTCCACTGAAGGGTGATTGGTTTGTTGTCTCAATTCGAATTACTTGGGTTTCCGTCTTCTTAACGCTTTGTAGACACAACTTATTTGATGTTTAAAATGAGTTTTGCTTTTTATTTTAAATCAAATTTAAAAGAAATCGACCTTATTTATTTTAAATTAATTGAATTATTTTATTGAGTTTGAGGTCTTCTTTTTTTTAAAACAATATATTTATTTGTTTTGGTTCCTGAAGAAGACACCCACAGGGTGTTGAAACATTGAAAAATCAAAAAAAGAAGACCACAAACTCAATAAAATAATTCAATTAATTTAAAATTTAAAAGAAATTTAAATTTAGCTTTTTTTTAATTATGTAAAGCCTTTTTTTGAAAAATATCATATTTTTGACGATTTTCCTAAAAGTTTTTTTATAAATTAATTTATAAACTATATCTCTTTAAATAAATAAAAATTTCTTATAATGGCGTATGTACTCGTGTGTGTGTGTGTGTGTGTGTGTGTGTGTGTGTGTGTGTGTGTTTGTGTGATGAGCACCTTTTTGGCATAAATTACATTCGTTATTTGTTATACTCGATTTAATTTTTCAGATTTGGTACATTAAATTTTGTTTTACGATTATCTGTTGTTGTATCCTTTAGGTTTTATCGTCTACATCCAATATATTTTTATTATTATTTTATTTTTATATATGTATGGTTTCCAATATTATCATTTGTGCCTTATAAATATTTTTCTCACCTTCTGTTTGTGTTGTTCATTTATTTCAATTTTTTTTTCATACTTTCAAATTATTATGCTACAGATTTACTTTTCAGTGTTACACTTATTTCCTTATTTTAATTGTTATTTATCGTAAAAAAATATTTATATTAGGGGCGTAACCTTTAACTATGGGATTGTGTATACATCTTGCGAGTAAGTTTGTGACAATTTGTTGCTGAGAGTTACGAATCGTGGACATCAGAAGCTTATAAATATTCAAGACTATTGAGAGAATGTGGCATTTCCCATAAAAAATATAAATAGTTTAATATTTATAGAACTGGTTTGGCTATTGTCTTGTCCATATATCTTTATTGATAGAAGGTGTGATCTGATTGAAAATTGAAAAGATTTACAGAAATGGTCGTAGCGCTATTCAGTCAAAGTTGAACTTGCCCGAAGTAACGCCAAAAGAAAAAAACTGCTAAAAATAACACCCAAAAATTTCCAAACATTTTGGGAGGTCACGTAACTCTTACCTCTTTGGAATTTATTTTATGTTTTTTTACGTTTTTATTATTTTTTTAATAATTTCATATTCTTTTAAAATTATTTTTTATGAAAATGCTTGAAATTAAATTAAACCAAAGAGACATTTTTTCTTTGTCGTTATTTTATTTAAAAAAATGTGACGTCCTTCGCCTGGGCGTGGTTTATTACTTCCCTGTGGTATGTAAAAAAGAACGGCTTTGCTCTATAGAGCAATTCAGGAATGCCTTAGAAAATGAAGCCAAGCTGTAAATTTTTAATGTCTATGAGAAATTAAAAAAAAATAGTAATAAAGTAAAAGAAATATCTCAGGGAGTTTTTTTTTCAATATATTTAACGATCAATATTCCGTCATCTCACGTCAAATTTAGTTTGTAAACCGACCGGCTTCGGCTATGTGGCGAATTTAGTGTGCTTTTTCTTATTAACTCGTTTTCCTGTTGTTCGTTGTCCTTATATAGTTCCTTCGGTTGTATGTGTCTCTGCATACCTCCCGATTTATTTCCTGTCACTCTCTTGTCCTTGTTCGTTTGCCTATTTTCAGAACATGCCTGTATATTTGGCATTTTGGGTTAATTTTTATATCCCCTATTTCTTCTATGGGTCCTTTTAAAGCCAGGATTTCTAATGCATTTCTACATATTAGACGTTTTCATATTTTTTGTGTTTCATTTTATTTTATTTAAGTTTCTTGCATTGAAGTCCTGTAACTATGAAAGAAGTTTAAAATGTGGACCTTTTTCATTTTCACATTTTCGAATAAATAGTTTTTCCTTGGTATTTGGCTCATTGAATTTCGTTGGGGATTATTTAAGGTCCTATTTCATTGAGAACTATTTAATTGATACTCATTTCATTGGGCATTATTTCACACAGCCCTAGTTTTTACACAAAACATGTAATTCATCAGGTTCATCAGATCTAGATCTATACAGCATGTTAATGGGACTGTCAATTGCTTCATCGGAACTCCAGCCTCGCCCTTGTACTTAGATTAATTCCATATTTGCATGCCTTGCTGTCTCGTTTAGAGACACACGGCATTTATAAAGCATATTGGATGTTGTGTAGACAGACACCCGACAATAGGCTTGAGCGCAGCTTTTCTCTCAGTATATAATCGGATGTCCTTACCGTATATCTGTGGTATCTCATTCTGAAGGAGCTGATCTGAAGGAGCTGATCCTATTTGCGAACGTATTAAACTGCTAGGGACAGGGGAAGCACAATAGATCAACAATGGTCGCAGGGCAAAGGGCCATCCCGGGCCAAGCCCCATTACATTACAATTACAAATTGCAAATCTCATTCAGTTAGTCGCTTGTATGTAAGTAAGGCAAAAATTTTTTTGCTTTTTTATAGTTTTTTTTTTATCGGTTGTTACCAATTTGCAGGACTAAAAAAGTTGTCGACGTTTTAATATGAATAATAAATCTCAATTGTTCTAATGGACAAAGGAGTAATCCTTGAAGTAACAGATGTTAAACGTAAAACTCCTAATGGGCTGTCAAAAACATAAGACATGGGAATTTATTACCGAAAACCATTTAAGGACGGCGGTTAAACACTCACTTGTCTTTTGCTTCAAACTTTTTAATCCCATTTAATCCAAAGATTTGTACTCTTTTATTTATTATCTACTTGACAGTCACTTATTAAATTAATACGTTCATATTTATTAAATTTTGAATACTTGTGCTATGAAAAACTCCAACTGCGATAACAAATGGCCAGCAATCTTTGTGTGTCATTAGGACAATATTTTACTTTCCTTTCCTCCTCTGAACACACAGACGCATGAGTAGCGTTTGATTTTAATTCATTTATATGATTTGATTTTGTTTGAGCGTTTTGTGTTTTAATCTACATAGACTATGACTCAATTTAACCTAAATACTCATACATTCCACATCAATCTAATCGCTTCCAATTTATTTAATATCTCGGGGGTAAAAACTAAAAACTCTGCTTTTATATGCCACATATATTTACTTACAAAATGAAAGAAAAAATGTAAAGAAAAAAAAAACCAAAAGTGGTAAAAAGAAGATTCATGATAAATATAAAAAAAACTGATATTTCATGTGATTTAAGTTCACACAAATAAGACTGATGGCGTTAGAAAACCACAACCAAACAATGTTTGAGTCAATCACTCAAACCACCCCGTTTACAGTGAAGGGCAAAATGCGTAAAACTACGAAGTTTTAACTGTTTTAATTTTTCAGTTTTATATCTCGTAGAGAAATAGTCACGTACCAGCAAAATACCCGGCCATAAAAATATCATGCTAATGCTAGAGACACGGTCCAACACAGAGGGGCCTATAAGTGGGACCCAAGTGGGCCAGCTGCGTGTTGTATACTGGCTGGCTGGCTGTCTGTATGACGTAGTGACCAAGCTCATGCAGGCGAAAAACCAAATGAGCTAAAATTTAGTCTAGAGCATCATCGAAGAAGAGAACTTTTTACTAATACCTCCACGATGCATTTTTATGTATTTTATCCTGTAAATGGAGCTTTAAAGTTTTATATGAATAATTCACATGCCCAACCACAAAATAAATTAATGCTAATAAGTAGATTGATAAATTACTAACTGCCTTAAAATTTGCTTATTACAAACAAGGATTTTATAATTGTCTATGAGGGTGCTCAGTTCAAGCACAAGTGGTGGCACAATAGGGCGAAGCTAATCATTTCGCTTTTGAAACTATATTCGTAACTCTCGTTAACCTCAATCGATTTTAATGAATTTTATGCTCTTGACAACCGATAAATAAAAAAGGTCGTAACTGAAGATGTAAAGGGGTCAATGCAATTTTTCTTCATGCAAGACTTCAGGTTGCCACTATATTACGGCATTGGCAACTACCAAAAAATAACCAATTGACAGATGATAGTTAAAGGTTAAAATAAATGGAGAACTATGAGGAAGAGGAACGCATTTTGTATAGATCAACTAGCATGGAAAATTTCATACAAATTATAACTGTATCGCGTTATCCATTTAGTGGTTTCAAAACCACCGGTGTGGAAATGCTGTGAGCTGTTAAATATCATCTAAACTTAGTGAAAGGTTTGCCATTTACGAATATGGATCGTTTAACAACCGAAAAAGGCGTAAAAATAGTTAAAACTCACTACAAAAGTGGTGGTTTAAATAAGACCACTTTTGGAGCAATACTTTCACTTTTCGTCACAATCGACCCACTGTGCAAGATTATAAAGAAATTTGAAGAGACTGGAAGCGTTACAGATGTGGACGGGACCGTGTATCAGCGCAATGAGCGCAATACGGAAAATATCGCTTCTGTTAGTGGCGGATAATCCTAATTTGTCGATTTCACGCTGTTTTCTGCAATTGGGTCTATCCTGCGGCTCATTATGGTATGTTTTCCATTTGTATTTGAACCATGAAGACATGCTGATTTTTCAAACAAATTTTTCTTCCGTGATGAAGTTAATTTTTCACTCGGTGGCTGCGTCAACGAGGCAAAATTGTGGCATATGGGGCTCGAAAAACCCAGAAGTGATTGCGGAAAAGAACTCATAAGTGAATGTGGAAAAAGTTACTGTTAGTGCGCATTTTGATTTAGAGGTATCATTGGCTCGTATTTGTTCGTAAACGAGGTTGGAAGAACCGTTACCGTCAATTCAGAGCGCCATGGTCGTGTGATTACCGACTTTTTTTCGGAGTGGACGATATGTGGTTTCAACTAGATGGTCCCACTACCCATACAACACGCCCGATTTCGGCTTTTTTGCATGGAAAGTTTCCAGAACGCGTAATTTTACGTTTTGGCGACACCACTTGGCTACCAAGATCATACCATTAAACTTTTTTGTAGGGCTACGTCAAATACCGTGTCTACGCAGAGTAACGCCTAACGTTGGATCATTTGCAAACCAACATTCGTCGAGTTATCGCCGAGGTACCGTCCATCTAAAGGCGGTTATTTATATATTAATAACCCTGTGTGAACTTAGCCAAATGTGAAGAAAGCAATTGATAAACTTCATTGCACAGAACGTTCAGTAGACTAAAAGAAAAACATACTAAATCCAAGTGAAACATTTTTGCTGAATAGTTGGAAGATTTTTTCCATTTAAATTATAGACCAAACTGAACATGTTTAACAGTAACATGTTAGACGAAAACAGCTGCACTGCCAAGAAGAAAGTTGCAAAAAAATCACTCATTACATAAGCAAATTAAATAAATTAAAAGAAATCAATTGAAAGTAAAAAAAAAATTTAAAGAAACAAAAAATAAAGTGTTTTCAGTTTTAAGGAAAAGAAAAATCTTAATAAAAAACCAAACCACAGTTTAATTTACGAATCAAATACCTATAGTTTTGAGCAACATTATCTAGATTTTATAATCTTATTATTTGGAACATTGATAATATTAAGCATCTCTAACATATAACGTCGCTTAAAGTTTCTCTAAAACTGATATTTTCTTAAAGTCCGGATTGTGATTACAATTAAAATAATGTTTCGTTAATGCTGTTTTTTGTTGTTGTTTTGAAGTTGAAACATTCCTATACTTCTGGTCTGACTTGTGCCCTGCCAGCCTAGTCCTTAATTTATTATAATTTACCCACTGTATTCTATAATTTATGAGCCATTTTATACTTCCTATTATCAAAAATATTTAATTCTTCTAAACTTTCGTACATTACAAAAGTTTGTTCTTTGCTTCGAAACAATATCTGATCTTGTCCTATAATTTTTAATTTGTCAATTATCAATTGATTAATAAGGCGTATTGGAAAACTATTATTAAGTAATAGCCCCTATTATGATTGTCGACGTCACACCAAGTCGACATCATTGGCAATTGTGGGATCGTTATCGAGAACTATTAAATATTATTGATAAGATATTACTATTACAATGGCTTATAAAATTAAAATTGGCCATCAATATTAGTTAATTATTGCCTACAATGTGTTCAGAACTGCTGTCTTTTTTTACTGTCGACTTGATGTGACGTCGACGCGACAATCATAATAAGAGGGATTATATTCCCCAATTTGTCCTTGTTCTTCGTATTAAAATTAATGTCACTTATCGACAAAATTCTCCCTATAAAATTCTTCGCCATGTTAATAATAAAAATAATTTTTCTGCAATGTCTAGAAAAATAGTTGATAATCCTGCCAGAAAATGAAAATTGGCAGAGTACTTTCTCTACTTATTTACTAACGAATCTAAATATGAAAGTTATGAATTGCATTCTTTCTCAATTGTAGATTTAATATCAATCAGAATGGAAAGAACTAAATGTTGATAACTTAATTTCTAATTCACTTTCCGATATAATGCGAAACAAATCATCGAATATCTTTGGTTTAATAAGTAATTTTTCCATGCACTTGTCTAGAAGTTCTTCTATTAAATATCAGCCACATAACATACCATGATGCTGGTGAAACCATTGGAAGTCCTTTCGGTTGTATATAAATCTTATTATTATATTGAAAATATCGGTTACTTGTTTCGCAATAGGAATGAAAATAGTTTTTTGTTATTGTAATAAAATTTAAAAAATTTCATATCTTCAAAACTGAAAATATTTTTTTTAATAATTTTCACTTTCATTTGATTTGTTTAATTTTTTCAATTTATTTATGTATGTATGGATGTGAAATTAATTTTAAATTTTTTTTTCAATTGTTACTGTCATATATTTAAAAAAAAATTCCTGAAGAAGACGCCCAAAGGGGCGTCGGAATATTAAATAGACCTAAAGCTTAATTATTAAACAACAAACATAATATTATACTATTTATTAAAAATTTTGTGTAAATGAAAAATTTAAACTCGTTTTTTTGTTTGTTGCTTTGAGTTATGATGTTGTCATTTTAATTTTAGAGACATTTATAGGGACCATTAATACTTAAGTCCCAAAAGCAAATGCTGAAAATGTTTGGAATTCATTTGGGAATTCTACGCTTGGCATGCGGTCGATTGCTCAAGAATATCAACCGCCCTAAACTTATGCGTATTCACGGAAAACAATAAGTCAACTTGAAATGTTAAACATCCCTTCATTGTTCTTATTATTCTCTTGATGCAGACGAAGTCCCTGGTAGATGGAATTAACCATTTAACACGACGTAATGAATTATCAATTTCGGAAATATGTAAATTTTCCTAATAATTTATACAGAGAAAACACAATTTTAATAAGTTTCTCACGTAAACAAAACTTAAATCAAGCGTAAAATTGTTTTATATATCGCATGCGTATACGCAATATATATTCTATGTAACGTATACGAGTACGTCGCGTAATGTTATAAACGTTGAAAAAAAAGCAAACTTTTAGCAAATCAAATCCCAAGATAACTTTGTCTAAGCCAATTCCTTTATTTAAATTTTGGTGCTCTTAAAAGGATTTCAACATATATTTCAGAAGGAAACAATCATAAATCCTAATGAGTTTTACACAATTTTGGAAATGTTATCTTCCAATAAATTATAAAGAAAACGAATTTAAAAAATGGCAATGGAATTTATATTTTTTAGTCTTGCGAAAATAATTTCATCGGAAACTTTTGCAATTTTCACTTCCTACAAACAAGTGCGTTAAATCCTTGCTTCATGTCAATGTTTCATTTGGAAAAATATCCAGGTGCTATTACTGAAAAATCAAACGATAACAACAAAAAAATTAATACTTTTCTCTACATCAAGAAACAAAAACTAAGTTTAAACTTCCATTGAAAGGAGTGTTTTTAAAAAGTAAATATTAAAGGAACAAAACATTAATCAAAGATCTAATTAATAACGATTAGACAATTTGATTCAGCATCTAAAACAAATTGACAGCCCACTTTTTATGTGATATTTTTATAAATACTGTAAGTAAAAAAAGAGAAAATCCTTTGTAGAATAAATAATTTAATTGGTTAAATCTCGTATTTTAAATTAAAATTAAATTGAAAAGGAATATGAAAAATGTTCTTTCTTACAGCTGGGAATTAAAGTTGAATTTGTCCCTTGTTCCTTTGCAAAAATATCTCATGATCAATTTTTTTTATTATTAAAAATTTTACAAACTTTAGCTTTTCTCTTAATTCATCTGGATGTACTAGTAAAGTACATGCGGAATGAAGTCCTTAAAATAAATACTTTTGCGCGGACTTTTATAAATAAAATGGCACCTGCCATTTGCTTAAAATAGGGCGAACTTAAGCATTTTCGCAGGACTAAAATGTACGCCTTGGATACATTTATTTTTAATATGCAATCGGCCTTCTTATCTGTTCAGTGGAGCTTTTAGTGCCAATCAATTCGGGCCCACTCAATTATTATAGTCCTGTTTTGACTGATGATTCAGATTCAGATTCCTACTGGATATATAAAAATATTTTCAACATTGAAATGTGCCAAAATTACGGAAGTATTATAAACCTAAAATTATTTTCAAAATCTTATTTTGCTTATGTCTTACTTATTTTTAATCTGGCACAAAGTAAAACTAAATGAACTTCTAATTTATTGATTTATTTATAAATACACTTAATGGACATGATAACATAGTTTTAGATGGGAATCGCACCCACATCCTCTGCCTTAATAAGCTAGTACAGTATTCATTAGCCTATCGAGTCATCCAATTTTTAATTTATCCATATTTAATATATACAAACGCTTTGTACTGATTGCAGTTGCCTGAGACGAACGTATTACCATATGAATGTTTAGTAACAAATTAGGACAGTTAATCTGTCTGTAGTAAACCAGACCAAGGTCTACTAATTAATTATATGCAACTTTCCTGATGGTTTTTTTTTTGTTTGCTGCTGATTGTGTTTTTATCCCCTGGTTGTCAAAAGTTGTTTATATTTTATGGGGCCAATGCTTTCATTAATACAAAACTCATTTTAACTTATGCTGTAGTCAGCTGTTTTTGACAACCACCGCATACGATGGTTGATCGTATTGTTGTAAAGTTGCATAGACCTAATTAGTAGACCCGGAACCGGTCTTTGAAAATAAGTATTTAATACACCGAAAGAAAACACTCGTTTTGAATGTAAAGTATTTTTTTTACTCTTTGTAAAACTCGTTCTTAAAAATTTAAGCAAAAATTACACTGAAAAATTATACTGAAATTCCTAAATTAAGTTAAAAAAAGTGTCAGTTATATTGATTTTTTTAACAATTTTTTGTGGCCGATGTAACATGCGACGAATTGGGAGGCCTTTGAATATGATCAATATCAAATAAAAAATATAAAAAAATGTAAAAATAAAATACCAAAAATACAAGAACAATTATAAAAAATCACTCCGCAGCTATTGTTTGGATCATAAATATATATTTTGCTTCGAATGAAGCTCGTCTTTTTTTACTTAAAAGCAATCACGAGTTCTCGTGCCAAACCATGTGTACATTGACTTGATTCAGTTATGGCTGACTTGACTCTTCCTTGGAACGTACTTAAATTGAATATATCGACTTTGTCTTATAACAACCAACCTAAACAAAAGTTAACATTATTTTAAATAATTTTTATGGTGGTGCTCGGGTATCCTGCCACCCTATTAAGGGTGGGATGAATAAAAGTCTTCGTTATAAACATAAACAAAAGTTGTTAGTTCTTAGGAAGTTTCAGCCGTCTGAAATATCCGGTACTCGGTTAATCCTGTCACACACATAATGATTAAGATTGATAAAACCGAACCGCCTAGATGTTTTGCGGCCGCTTTATTTTTGGAGGAGCCTTTAAATCTGTGATATATCATTTAGTCACTGGTGCCAAATAATTATGGCGACTGTCATAGTTTAGTTACACATCCAGTCGCAGTCTATGCAGGAGTTTCTAAAGTAAAATAAAGTCCTTTTTATTATTCCTTATATAATTTTTCTACTCTAAGCAACCACAGCAAGTTTGTGGGGACAAACTGGTGTTGTAAGGTGGTGGTGCAAATGCACCAATCGAGCCGTCTTATGCTGCTTCTAATACGGTGAACCGAAGCACCATCAACTAGTAGTTCTTTCGCCTTCGATGTGTAAATCTTCGCCATTTACTTTCCGCATTGTGAATTGTTCTTGGTTTTAGTGCTGCAATTCAACCTTAGCGCGTTGGGAGGATCTAGCAGTAGCTACGCTACTGTTTTTTTTAAATAAAATTCCAATTACACTACCGTTTTTTTTTACAAAATTAGAGTAGCTGTTTGTGTAGCTGTTGCTTGAGTTGTCGTTGTTTTGACCACCACTCTACGGATGTGTGTGTGTGTGTGAACACCCACACTTACTGTTACAATGCGAGGCGATCAAAAATATGTAGTTATGTACATATGTGTGTATGAGTGTGTGTACGAGTACATACGAATATATGAAATTATGAAAAGAGTTGAGTAGAATAGAATGGATGAGACGACAAGAAAATGGCAACGGAAATAGCAAATGCTTTTGCGAATTCGGTCATAAATGGTTGATGTATGTGCATACATGCATGTATGTACATCTGCGTATGTGCTACAAGAAGATACTCGTATTGTTTGTATTAAATTGTTGCTCTTGCGTTTCGCTCATGATATTGGTTTTGACGCTGACGATGATTGGAGTAAAACATGCACGTTCATGTTTATTTTTTTATTATTATTTATTTTTATTATTTTTTTTTTGGTAAAATATATTTGTAGGTTCATATGTACATACACATGCATACATATAAATGTAGAGATGTATGTGAACGTGCTTGCATGTGTGCTAAATACAATATACACAGATGAATAAATATTTTATGATTCATATGTGAGAAGAATTTATATTATTTGGAGTTTTTTTTTATATTATTTTTATCGCTGTTGGTGATATTTGTTGTTGTTGTTTAAATGAAAATACTATATATGTATGTATGTATATGTGGCAAAATTTTATTATCTTTGCAACGAGACACAGTGGGTTATATTAATTATAGATCTGTGCTGCCTTGAAGAAAACATTTCCAATGTCTGCTTTTACACACCTTAGTTCTTCTAGGAGAAAGTCCGAATTTATGAGAGAGAGTGAGGAAGGACGAAATACCAAAAGTTACTTTAATTCTCTATTTTTTATTTCATTCTCATTATGGCGCCATATTAGAATTTGAAAAAAAAATTAACACAGACTGTCTGAGTGTAAACGAATGGGGAGTTTGAAGAGACTTGTTGCAAGAATAAAATTCAGTGATTCAGTCTATATAAATAGCATTAGAAAGATATTGGATGAAGGATAGTACCGCGAAGTAATCGCATATAATTGTACTAAATATATTACCAACTAATGAAAATTCTATGGTTGCATGCAGAATCAGTCCAGCACGTCTACACAAGTAGATAAGAGCGCGCTGATTAATTAAAATCAAATACAGTGGAGTTCGCTTATATCATACACTTATTATTACGAATTTTCATTTATAACGAACAACTTCTTTGGTCTCAATAGTTTTAACAAAATTTTTTCATAGAAATTATTATGGTTACAACGAACTACTACTAAAAAAAAAGTCCGATCACGCAGAGTTTGTTAGAACCGAACTGCACTGTAGTTTTAACTATTATCACTGATCGATTTCAAGGCACTTTCATTAGTCTACGTTTAGACGATTGAATTTTTCTTGCAACAATTCTTAATCTGTGGTCGAGTGAGGAAAGAGGAAGGGAAATGAGTACTCACATATAAGCCGAACCGCCAGATAAATTAGCGTTGAAATTTTCGAAAGAAAATCGGCAAAATGATTTACCGAAGTCATAAAAAATTGCATTAAAAAATACATAATTCTTTCAACAAAATATTTCTTGTTTGTTGTGTTTTTAGCTCTTCATATGCCGACATTTCATTAGTCGCTTACCCAAACCGTCAGTGAAGTTTAAGCAGTTTGAAAGCATTCAACGTACGAATTAAATACAATATGAGAATTCAATATTGTATATGAATCATAACAAAATATATAACAATAGTAGGCTTAGAATGCTTTTATACAAACAACACAACAAACAATTATACTCAACGTGAGTCTATTTTATTTTTCTTTAAACACCCATACAATTGAACTTACTGACGATTTGGTTTAGCGACCAATGAAATGTCGGAATATAAAGACCTAATATATTCAAAGTAGTCCCCCATATATATAATACACTTGTGGCACCGTTTTTTTCCAATCCTCGAAACAGTTCTGATATTCATTTTTTGGTATGGCCTTGAGGTCTCTTCGGTTTTTATTTCTTCAATCGTCCTTAAAAGTTGTCTTTTCATGGGTCTCTTCAATTTTGGGAACAGGAAAAAGTCGCAGGGGGCCAAATCTGGTGAATACGGTGGCATGAGTATGATATTCTTTTCAGCCAGATATGATGCAATAGCCATGAATTGTTTACCACCATTCCGGACCTTGACATTTGATCGAACTTGGCGTCCTTTTTTTAGTCTTGTCTCTCCTTGGCTCTTCCATTGGGACGATTGGACTTTGGTTACCATATGCCCATTATTCGTCAGCAGTTACAATACTTTTAAGCAAATCTGGATCGTCACTTAACATTTCCTAAGCGATTCCCATGCGACGTTTTTTTTTTTTTTTTTTTTTGTTCAAAATTCAGCGATTTCGCTGCCACAAGCTTCATGCCCAAAATTTGCGAAAAAAATTGTATGGCATGATCCGACCGATATGCCTACATCCTCTGCAACTTCTTTAATAGTGATTCGACGATTCTCTATAATAATTTTCATTACTTTCTCAGCATTTTCATTGGTTTTTGATGTGATGGATGCTTCCAGCACGAGCGTCGACATTCACAACTTCTCGACCTTCTTTGAATTTTTTTTGCTTTTTCAATTTATCATATTTCTGCTACATTTTTTCAAATTACAAATGGTAGTTAGTTTATGGTAACCCTTGTTACGAATGAGTATATCAAAAGCATTTCCCAATTATACATAAAAATGTCGTCAGACTGTTGCAACAAAAAAGTCTTTATGTAAATGTCCGCGGACTTAAGAATCTAGTCAAAAATATAATGCATACGTTATCGCAGCTACATCTCCCCAAACGTCCCTGGGTATTAATGAGAATTATCATATTGTATGTGATTTGTTTGGTATAAACATACCAGGTTGAATGTTTTCAAACTCCTTAGAGTTCACTGACGACTTAGTTTAACGGCCAATGAAATATTGGCATAAGGAGAACAAACAATAAGTTTTTAAAACTCTAACAATTTTTAATTATGCCACTTTTTTAAACTGTTTCTCCCGCAAAAGTAATTTTGTCATAAATTTATAAGTACATGTTGTTCGAGGTCTAAAAAATTTCTATCGCCTTTTTAATCTATTAAATACAAATTTCAAGTCTTGTGCATTGAATGTAATTGAATTTTTTATCTTCATGATATCGCTTTTAAATATTTTATTTATTTATGTATTTATAATTTCCACAATATATATTTCAGAAAATTTAAATTCATTTTATTTGTAAAATATAAATTGTTCAAAATAAATTTAGCGATATCAAAGTTGTCTCAAATGTATTAAAATAAAAAAATTATTAAAATCTTTTAATTTTTAAAAATCGGTACTAAAAAGTTCAAAAGAAAATTGCTGCCAGAACAATTGCATTGTCTAAACTGGTGTTTATCTTGAAAAAAAGACCGTTTTATACGAGAATCCTTAAAGTGAAAATTTTTTGGCCAAGAAAAACTGGTTGTTTTTGTAAAGGTATGAAGTTTAGTAGGAAAAAAGTATTTGTTAAGGGTATTTTTTTAAGGAGACAGTGAAGATAATTTTTTCAAAAGTGGAAACATTTATTTAAATTTTATATTCCTTTAAATATATGTAATTATAAAATAAATCTCGCTTCAAAATTATGAATCATACAACTGTCATATTTCTAGTTCCATTTTTTCTAACCACTGTGCACTGTTTGCAGGAAAATAAAATAAACAACTTCACATGAGCAAAACAAAAGGGACATATAAAAACATATTTGTTGGCAGTTTAATATTTCACTCTAATTTTTAAATGGTTAAATCACAGTTGGTTAATCTGATTCATAAAACTAAGATAAGACATGTTTTATTACACACATTTAACTGAATGGCCTTAAGGGATAAAACGGATAATACGTATTATAACGACTTTGTCTACCCCATGCTTTTCAAAGTATTTTCACTTTTTTGCTGTTTCGTCACCACAATTCCCTGATTCAACGACTGGGCGCCTTATTAGGTAAAAAGTGTTTGTGGACGATTTTACTGTGTAAAAATTTTAGATTTTTTTAAAGTCGAATACGTATAAGAGTCTTGTATATGATTTGGAAGTGGGGCAATCGCATATGCGAATATTATAATTTTTAGTGGAGCTGATTAAAAATCTGAACTGCACAAAAAATTCAAACAGACCTTTTGTCTAAAAGTAAATTTCATTTTCAATTAAACTTGTTATTGTTAGTTTGAGTCTTTGGAATACATGAAAAAATTTATATGACACTTTCTTTTAGAAAAGAAAACTCTATAAGTTTGCAAACATACCGACCATTTTCAGTGTAGTATGAAAAGGCACTCTGGAGATGGCTTATGGCCTAAATGGGTTTGCTTACAAACCAAACTCTGAGAGTCCCTGTGGGAAGGAAATACAACACTCAAGGTGTTGGGAATAATTTTAGTCTATCTATAGTCTTGGATGAGACGCTCCAAGAAGAGAGAGGTTTCTGCCCTTTCTAAAATTTTAAGGTACGCTGGCTTTTTTAAGTTTTTTTTTCACCACCACTAAATTTTTTTTTAATTAATGGCGAATATTTAAAAAAAATTAAGTTTGGAATCGACCTTCAAGTTCTCTATGCACAAAGCATAAAATCTTTGCCACTCATGTAAATGTGATCACCCACTCTAATACATGTCAAGGATAAATTGTACAATTTTACAAATTGTGCTGATCTTTAACTTAAAAATATTATTTTAGCAGAAATGCCAAAAGCTTTTCGCTATCCCCGAATAACTTCCGGAGGGGACAGCCCAAGCAAGCTTAACCTGTTTCAGTACGATCCAAATATTCCAAATTAAGACATTCGGGTCGTGCAAAAGCAGTACAACTTCAAACCGATGCTGCCTGAAATTCGCCATTTCAAATACAAAATGACAGGCAATATTACAGAATTCCAATGGTAACTATATTTTGCGCCCTCGACGTGACTTATATCAATAGCGCCATTCATAATAGGGGTGAATGTTTCAATCACATAGTGTGGAAAATAGGCAAAACTAAATTTTCTTTCCTTTTTAAATACTATTCTATAAAGAAATATTTTTATACTTTGTTCCATATAAAAAACCAGTTCTTAAATTTTGTTTTTGTTTTTGTCCGCCACCTGCAATTGCGTCTTGCTCAATTTCGTGACAGCTTTTACTCGTCTCGAAAACCTTTTTGTGAAGCAGCTCATTTAATTCTCTGTTTGCATTTGAAATATTCTCTTATGAATATTCCCTTATAAATACGAATGACTGAATTAAACACAAAATGAAGAGTATGAAATGATTTGCATAAAAGGAATGAGGGAATGTCCATTCCGCAAACCCGAAACGAAAAGCGGCTTTAAAGGCTTTACTAATTTGGCTTTTATAATTTGTACACTTAAAAATTCTGGACAGTGTGTTTATTTTGTACCTCTGGACCATATCGTTTTGAAGATTCTATTAGAAGAAATCTTTGAATTACATACAAAAAGAGGTGTACCCACCGAGACATAAGATTAGTAGTCACCTGTTTAGTTTGCGGCAATGTGAACTGGTGAACGCCAGCTTCAGAAGAGGGAAATTTTGTAAAAGGTGACATTTATCTTTGGAGTACTCAACGTAGCAGGAAGACATGAATGACCCAAATAATTTTCAAAAATATACGATATCGATCGAAATTTCAAACAAAATTTCTTTAAAATGTATTGAAACTTCGATCGTTATGGAATGACGTAATTTGCCCCGGATTTGAAAAGTCCACAAGTGGAACGTTACCTTAAGTAGAATAAAATGTCAGATAACGCCATCCAAAATTATTGTTATACTTGGCCGAAGGCATTTGCGTCATGTTCTTTACAACAATCTTCATAATGCTAATGGACTGAAAAGCGTTTCATGCCTGGAAAACTAATTGTTGTAAAAGTTTCTCATCATTTGGTTAATTAATTTTCTAAAATATACGAATAATGGAAACAACGTTTCCGCTTTTAATTTCAAATACTTGGGATCATTTAGATCCTGGTGTTCTCAAATTTTTTATTTTTTTTACAAAATTCTTTATATTGAAGAACGGAGTCTAAACTAGGAAATACCACTGTCAAACAAAGGCGCAATTGTCGCAAGGATTGCAAATAATAAATTAAATAGTCGATATATCACCTGATGTATATTCTCCTAATGAAGTTAAACCATCGTTGAAACTTAAGAAAAGATGAAGATGAATACGAGCCTAAAAAACGCTGAGATCAAAAAGTGCTCCCAACGTCCGTATCAAATATTCCGAATAGCAAGATTTTCTTACTAGAGACAATTTCATATTTAAAAGCTCTAGAGTTATTGCTTGTTGGAAGGAAATTTAAAGCAAATTTGATCTGCTTAAAATTACAAATTACCAATGCAATAGCACATGAAAAAGAAATTTTTGTGCGTTCTCTAGCAATATTTTAAAATGTCTTGGTTTTGGTAATCCGGACATTTCGGTATCTCGGACAGTGTCATACTCTTAATTGTCCGTATTATCGAGATTGTACTGTAATTTGTTATGCTTCAAAAAATTTTAAATATATTTTAGTGAAATTTCATTCATTTATTTTTTTTATTTTTTTATATGGACCAGAACTCAGGGAATGACTTCTACTTGGGCGCTGCGTTGTGCTGGAACTATGAAATTAGGTTATGGGGATAGAGGCAGTAATGGCTGCGGACATTCGATGTTAACTTTTACCTCTACAGGCAGATCATTCCAAATTTTCCGTCTAATGCAAAGTACGTTTCGTTTTCACATCGATCACAAGCGAGTTGTTTCTAAGAGTTCCTTGATTTCATTAGAGCACATTCCATTCACTATCCATAACGATAAAACAGCGAAACATCTCCTCCCCCCATGTTGCGTCGATGCTCCAGTGAGTCAATAGAGTTGGCTACACAACAGTCAACGATAAGCTTCTTCGCCCTCTCCCACACGTAGTCAAACAACTTCAAAATAGACTATGAAGCACCGGCCGATACATACGATTTGTATTCCATTTCAGGAAGGATGCGGCTGGTATAAGTAGACGGATGTTCGCAAAGAAAACTTCGTTATTCGTCTCAATTATGTTTATAGCGTAAATATTCATCGCCGTTGTAACCAATCTTCCTTTTAAATAATTTTTATCATTTATTATGTCGTGCAAGACCTTCTATGGTACGTTGGTCTGCGTCCAGTATAACACTCAGATTAATGGGAAAAGCACCACTAAAAAAAACCTGAAGAAATAAGTGGCATCATAATATTTCAAAACATGTGCCCATTTAGTCCATTTTACATAAAGTGCACAAACAGCGGGAGAGCAGTCGAGTATTCACGCTGTCAACAAGTTTAGCATTTTTAATTTACCAAGGACATTTATATTTTCCATTAATTTCAGCCGTTTGAGACATTTAAGGATAATGTGAGATTCTGTAACGCCTGCTCTCATGGTAATTTTTCATTCTCAATCAACATTAATTTCTTTTCCTCCTTTTATTTTTTGTTTGTTTTTTTTCCAAAATAATTGGGATTTCATCTGAATTTCCAAACATTTCTCTGTTCATGTTTTCATCCCAAAACAGTCGACCATGACATTGATGACTTTCATTTTGTGAAAAATGTTTATTTTTTTTACACCAAAAACCCAAGAATTTTTTCTTGTCTTATTTTTAAACGTGGAAGTTCATTTCATTAGTATGTATTAGAATTAAATTTGTTTTCATCAAGTGGCATTTTTATTATGCTGAACATGACACATCTGTGTCTTCATTTCACAAATATTAATGAAACATGGGCAAAGGAAGAATGAGTCTTTATATTTTACGATATTCCTTTTTTTGCATTTTCTTGTATCGAGTGTGGAATATCAATAGAAAATTTGTGATGCCGGAAAATGAATTGATAATTCAATTGTGTAATTGATTTAAGGAACTTTTTTTGTAGCCCTAATTTTGCCATCCCTTGCTTCTGTAATTTTATGGAAAAATGATTAATTTTCAATTAAATTTTGTTATTTTTATATTATTTTTTTTTATTTCTTAAAATTCATTTGTTTTATATGCTTTTTTTAGATGGAGCAAATAGAGCCTTAACAAAATTTTACTTAAATTTTACCATTTTATATTAAACTTTGCAACATAATTTTTATTTGGAAAGAAGGAAAATCATAATCAAATTTATATTCGCAAAGAGAATGAGCTTTTATTATTTCTTAAGGTTACAGGACCTACACAATTTTTTGCAACTTATTACCATAAATTGTTTATAATTTACAAATTAAATGCGCAATAAAATATTTGTAGTTGAAGAACAGACCATAAATAATTTATAAAGTGTGCGGTAAAATCCTGCAGAAAAAAATCCTTTTGAATGTATTCCCGTGTAACTATTGATTTGAAATCTTTTTTCAACGCCTTTTAAAATGTAAATATATAAAATAAAAAAAATATGTATATTTTCTTTCTTATAGGAAAGCGATGTTTCAACAACAGAAGGTTATCCTTTTAATGATTTTAACAATTTAATGAAGGTAAACACAAGTTAAAGCTTACAACCTAAACTTGACACTGTTCTCGACTCTCTTTTTGTGAAATTGTTAAAAAAAAAAATTATACTCCGTTTCTTTCCATTCCTAAGACTTTTTATGCACCATCACATATTTGACATTTATTCCTGCCTTATCATGTTGTTTTTGCTATGTTTGTTGTAGCTAATGCACTATATTATTACCTACATTTGTCAGCACACATCCTTGCACGACACCATATTCCATCCTGTTTAGAAACTCAAATTGTGTTCTCCTAAATAATTTATCTATTTAATATTGTTGAAGTCAACTTTGGTTTATCTTTCAGTTTCTACGACATTCGTACGTGTTGCTATGGCAAAATAATTAAAAATTCTTGTGCCTCCTTGGCGTCTTTGTCTGCATTTTGTATTCCGAAATATTTTGGTTAAGGAAAAAAATTTCTTCAAATTCCTTAAGTTATTAAAAATATTGTTAGGAATGTATGTATGTATGTACATATGTGTATATGGTACATATGTATGTATATCTGCCTGGGAAACTTGGAAAACTTTGCAGAATACTTCAATAGACAGACATTTTAATTAAAAATAAAGATAAAAAACTTGAATGCTTTTTTACAGCAGCTTCAAAATCAGGACGCGGCATTCTAAAAAATTTAATGTTAGATAATTGTGTCAAAACGAAATTTAATTCATAAATAGAAAATTTAAATATACCACAAAATGTCAGAATTTCATTCAGTTGCTTTCGATATAATTTAATGCAAATAGAAAAAGAAAACGAAATTAAGTCGGCCTTTTTGAAGAAATTTGCATTACAAATTCTTTTGCCAGCAGACATTTTTTATGGATCCTTAAAAAAGTTTTATATACTTTTTCTATTTAACAATTTTTCATTTTTTGCCCAACTGAATACAATCATTAACGACCAACGGGCGTTTAATTGTATGGATGTTCAGAGAAAAATAAAATAGACTCACGTTGAGTAAATTGTTTGTTGTGTTGGTTTGTATAGAAACATTCTAAACCTACTATGATTATGTATTTGTTGTATATGCAATATTGAAATTCTCATATTGTATTTGATTTATGTGGCATAAACATCCGAGGTTGTGTGTTTTCAAACTGCTTAAACTTCACTGACGATTTGGTTTAGCGACCAATGAAATGTCGGCATATGAAGAGCTCAAGCCACAACAAACAATGCATTTTGCAAAAGCTCTGATATTTATTCTCTTTAATATTATTTTAAAAATTGTAAAAAATTTTTGATACTTTACAACAATTTTATAGAAAAATTTTAACAGAAAATATTTTTCTTACAAAATTTTTATACAATTACAAAGTCTTTGTATGAAAAGGTAAGTCCCTATAAAATTTTTCTGTAGAGTATTTTTTCACCTTTAGAAAAATTTTATGTATAAAAAACATTGGGACTTGCAAAAATGTTTAATAGAAACGTCTTGGTCGTTTTGAAAGATTTTCTATAAAAAGTTTTCTATACAAAACCCGTTAAACATCCTTATAACAAAATTTTATAAAGTTTTTCATCTCCAAAAACAATTTTCTTAAAAAAAAATTCTCTTTAAAAAACTTTACACACTCTTTAAAAAAATTTGCAAAATTTTTCGCATTTAAAAATAAATTTCTATAAAAAGTTTTCTATAGAAAAACCGTTAAACAATCTTGAAAAAAATTTTTAGAAAATTTTTCATCTCCAAAAAATTTTTTTTAAAGTTTCTCTATAGGCACTCTTATAAAATATTTTAGCAAATTTCTCGTCTTTAACAACAATTTCCTATAAAAGGTTTTTCTTTCGAAAAATTTTTCAGCCATGCAACAAATTTTTTTCAGAAAGTTTTTTATGTAGAATATTTTTACAGATTTTTTGCGCTCTTAGAAAAATCGTCAAAAGTTTGCCGTAGAAAATTTTAACTTGCTAAACAAAAATTTTTTTGGAGCTGGAATAATGTTAGAAATTTTGAAATTTTCTAAATAATGGAGTTTTTTCGTAAAATATTCTACTAATTTCTTTTTTCCTTTCTACACAAAATTTTGACATAATAAAATGTTCTTAAGAAAATCCTCTTATCGAAATTTTCTCCTCAAAATGTTTTGTCTTTAAAACTTATTTATAGTTTTTTTTTTTGGTTTTATAGTTTTATATATTCTCTTTTTTACAGCTTTCCTGTATTGTACAAAAAAGCTTTTGTTAAATCTCTTATTTTAATTAATTTTTGTCCATTCATAATATATATATTTTTTCCCTCAATATATTTTTAAATATTTTCTGAAAGCCTTAAATATTGATTAAAATCTTACATAAATCTTTGAAACAATTTAGATTTTCCACAAACTCACTATCTGTGGGTATTACACAAGAGCTTTAAAGAAATTTCAAATGTCGCATTTTTATTTAAATGTCAATAACATTGACATTGCGGTGTGTGTATGTGTGTATATGTGTATGTAAAAGTTACTGCCAGGTAAATGACAAAAAGGATACCGACTACTGGCACATTAACATCCTGCTGTATTTATTTACCCTGCATACACATATAAGTGTACGTGTACGTATATATTCATAAATATTTACATTTCACAGGCTGTTGTCATTTAGCATTACAATGGCTTTTCCTGGCTGGCAGACAATGAGCCAAATTGTATACCATAGTTGGATGTGGTTGTGGATGTTAAGCACTCCTCCAAAGAATTCAAGTTGTTGACATTAATTCAAATATTTAAATTTTGCTTTCCAACGCAAATAAATGAACGAACGAATGAACAAGTGATTTAGCGAGAGTGTGTAAATGAGGGAGTGTTATTTTTATTTTTTTCCTTAAACTGATTTTCAGCAAGAAAGGACTTGTTTGTCAAAAGGCGAAAAGTTGTTGGGAACTGTGTAACAAATAAAATTAATTGCAATTTAAATTGCAAAAAGTTTGGCGTGTTAAAAACGTCTGTTGCCACAATTCGTTAATGAGTTGGCACCGAAATTGTATATATACACGTATATATAAGTATATATAAGTATATATATATATATATATATATATATATATATATATATATATATATATATATATATATATATATAAGTATATATAAGTATATATATATATATATATATATATATATATATATATATATATATATATATATATATATATATATAATAATTTTGAGTCAAGAAAATGGCGGATAATATTTTATTATGTTTTAATAATATACCAATATAATATACGCGAGCAAACTGGAAGATCACAAAATTAGGAACAGTCTAATGTTTGTATATGTATACTACTACGAAAAAAAATTTGAACTGAAATTGAACAAATTCTTAAGAAGAAAAAAAGGGGAAAAGTGTTAAAAATCGGTCACTGATTGTAGGAAATTTTGACTCACTGTTTCATTCATTCGATTTGCGTCCAGCTGACTGTGAGCGAGAGAGAACCTAAAAAATATGAATATAGTCGTATCCTTCGACTGAAGAACAGATAAATTTTGCCAGTTCGTCTGGAATGGTATTGTTTGCTTGGCCATTTTATTTTATTCAGAGATTTTCGGCACTCATGGAGAAGATTTAGTGTCAAATATTCCCGTAGCAAGATAATTTTCTAGGGATGTGTACATCCCCAGTGGATTTTGATTAGGGAGAGCTGCAATCATTTATCGAATAGCAAACTTGTGACATTTATTTGGAATTCAATAAGATTGAAAAATTGTGGGATGGGACCTAAATTTATTTTGGTGTAGGCTACGCCCTCCACATGCGTCTACCTACGCTAAGGAGTACTTTCTATAAAGTATCCAATACTTATATCGATATCCTTTTTAGCCTTAGCCATTTCGCATTTGCCTTAATGGAAAATATTTCTATAAGGAGGATAACAGAATCATTCAGTAGTAAAACGCCTTGCAAGAGCCAGTGTTTCTTAACCGAAATGCGTCAGACGATAATAATTTTAAAAGTGACTTCTATAACAGTAATTTTGGCTATAGTCCGGGGGATGGGTTGTCACCCATTATTAATTTTTTTTTACTTCTTTACATCTATAAATTTTTATGGAATTTCCTGATATTCCCGAATGTGCTTTCCGCTAGTCTTACACGCAAAGTTAATAGTGATTGAGGTCCTCAGGCAAAGAGGAGACAAAACCTTGGTGCTCAATAGTGATTGGGATCATTCCAAATTCGTCTAAGATCCAAATAAAAGGCTTGAGAATTGGCTTTCAATTTGTCATCTCTGATTGCCTGGCTACTGTTGCTATTGCTAATTTTCCAGCTGACAAATTGATTGACATTGATAGAGGAAATTCACTTGGAACTATTAATAGGAGATAAAATCCTGCTTTCCAAATCAAAAGGTTTGTACAAAAGTAGATTATTTCGGTCCACAGAATTTTATCAATGCAAAATTTGCTTTAAGCGCCAAGTGAAATTTCTCCCCGACTTATTTAACATTAAACGAAATCTAAGGATCTACATTTTTCCTGAAACTATTTTTCATATTTTCAACAAACAAACAAAAAAATAATAATAAATAATAAATAAAAAAAATAAATATGTGTCGAATTCCGTTACACTTCATGAATTTGTTTTAATGTTGAAGGTCAGTCGTATAAATGAAATCACTCATGCCTTCCTTCGTCATGCATTTAAAACGAACATAAAGCTCTGGGATTTTCAAGGAAATCCTCATCAGAGCCGTTGACCACACATAAGTATAAACGGGTAACTAAAAATAAATAAATATACAAATATATTTTAAATGCTGATGTGCTTCACACATACATGCAATATGAAATATACTTTATATACAATTTTTCTTTTTGTTTTAAAAAATTCATTAAGCGAATGGAAAACTAGTGTTTTCCATAGCAGGAGGTGTTGCAGCGAAACGTGTTTGGGAAAATATTAAAAATTAAGTAAATTAAATTTTGCTTTGTAAGAAAACGAGTTTATAATCTATTCAATAATATTTTAATAACCATGGGGAAGGGATAAAGGATAATATATGATGAGGTGATTGGATTGTAAAAATAAATTGATATTTTTTTCTTGTTTTGAGAAAGCAGCAGATGCCGATAAAATGATTATTTGTTTAGAAAAAGAAAAGAGAAGGGTGAACAAAGCTTCTCAACAAAACAAAATTCAAACTCAATTTAAATTTTTTTTTAAATTAGAGGAAATAAATGTGTATATCAGCATTTACCTTCCGAGACCTAATGAGTTTATTTAAGTAGTAGAATTTTATAAATTTTCAATGAGTTCAATGGAGTTAAATATATTCAAGATTTCTTGAACAGGAGACCTAATGATTTTATTTAAACAATAGAACTTTATATGCCCAATTGGAAAACCTTCCGTAGAAGTCATAAAAATGCAGAATCAATAAATGTTATATGCCCAACTAGAAGAGCTTCCGTAGAAGTCATAAAAATGCAGAAACAATGATTGACTCAAGATTTTTTGAACAAGAACAAGAGACTTTCGGAGATCTAATGATTTTATTTAAACAATAGAATTTTATATGCCCAATTGGAAAACCTTCCGTAGAAGTCATAAAAATGCAGAATCAATAAATTTTATATGCCCAACTAGAAGAGCTTCCGTAGAAGTCATAAAAATGCAGAATCAATGATTGACTTAAAATTTCTTGAACCAGAACAAGAGCCCTTCAGAGACCTAATGATTTTATTTAAACAATAGAATTTTATATGCCCAATCAGAAGAGCTTCCGTGGAAGTCATAAAAATGCCGAAATTAATGATCGAATTATTTCCAAGATTTCTTGAATAAGAAAAAAAGTTGTGCAGCTAGAAGCTGTTATTCATTCTTTGTCGCAGATGAGCTTTACTGGAGTTTAATACGGGCATTACTAGTTGGAATTACCCGTATACGAGTATAAAGTCAGCCCAAGGAAGGTTGAGGTTTGGTGTGTTTTTTTTTTTTTTTGTAATTCATTAACGATTTTTCGGTTTGAAAAGTAAAGTTAAACAAAACACGCATAAAGCTATGATTTCAATGAAACTTTTATTTCATTATAATGCTTGGATCTTGCCATTACGTATAGAAGCAATTTAGGCCTACTACGATTACGAGTATGTGTTTTGTAATATTCATATGCGATAGAAAATTCTCATATTGTATATGAATACTTTGACATAAACGTATGAGGTTGAATGTTGTCAAAATGCTTAAAGTCCACTGACGATTTGGCTTATGGACAGCTAAACCGACAACGAAGAATCTCTAATTATTTAAACGATTAGTTGGTCAGAATATCCCAAATAATTGATCTCAACATAAAGTATTCGACGGATTTTCTTTCAGTGTACATGGCTGAAAACCTAGAGTCTAGGTCCTAGGCCTTTTCAACCTTTTTAATGTTAAAGCCTTAGAACAATAGTTGATATTTGATAAAATATTGCTTTGAAATATCTGCCAATAAGTGTCTTTCATTTCAAAGTTTATCCCTTTTCGTGCAGGTATAATTTTCAATTTAAACAATATTTAAATTTAGGTAAATTATCTGACTTGCGCTATTATTATCTTAATCTAATTAACAAATTTGCATTACAAAGTACATTTCTTTTACATTAGAAATTCTAAAACTGAATCTATTAACATAAATATGGAAGTTGTGTCCCACGAAATTGCTACAAAGTAACCCTTGTGCTTTACGAAACTTTTCTTTCTTCTATTTTAAAAATTTTCACTTAACATTTATTTCGTCTTTGTATTTTTATGTCCCTAATGAAAACGTACGCCTGCATAATCAATGTATAGTACGTCTCAATATTTATTAGATACACACTTAAACGAATTTTAATTAATTAAAATTTTTAGTGCAAAAGTTTCTTAACAAGACTTAATGTTTTCGAAAAGTTTTCTTTTTTCATTCAACTCATGTTGTAGAAGAAATTGGTATTTCAACACTTTTGACTACGACAAGTTTATTTAATTTAAAAAGAGACGCCACATCAAAAGGTTGGAAAACAAGACCAGTTAAAAGTTGAAACTTTTTGTTGTTTTGGTATGAAGACAAAAAATTTAAAGTTTTATTAAATTAAATGGTTTGAATGAAGTCATTGAGTAAATGCCCCCGGAATACGTGTGTCAAAAAGTTTATACATGTAAGAGGGTTGTTTGTCAAAAGCCAAAGAAAGTTTGCTTCTTGAGGCATTAAGCTCTCAAATGCTATTTAAGGAAAGAATAAATGTTTCAAATTAATGGAGAATATCAAAATGGTTTTTATATCAACCGATTGTTTCAAATTACCCCAGCAAAGCGCTGTAGGTATGGAACAAAACACAGAACAGGTGCACATCAGATAATGGCAAGGAGCCACATGTAAATTATTCTTTGTCATACATAGAAAAATAACGAACGTTCAAAAAGGTCCTTAAGATTTAAGATCTGGAAGTACTTAAAATGCTGTTCTTTTCAAATGAATCTATCATAGGCTTGTCATTAAAAGATGTTCCTTTTTGGATCCTGTTCCATGTATATGAAGTCATGTTAAGGATGTTATGAAAAAGTGATTTTTTAAGAGTACTTCAAATGCTATTCGTATCAAAATGTATTTGACATTGTACTACTTATGAAAATTATAATTATTTCGCATTGAATTTTTGTTCTTGTAATGATTTTTTTTGTTGATATTTTTGTCGACTGCATTCGAACTCGAATGGATGAATATTATTTCATCATGAAAAGTTTAATAGTCCAGGCGTTTACCAACCCAGCTGTATTAGTATATGAAATAGTAACGGCACTAAGTTAATGTATGCAGAGAGCAGCTGTGATAGTAAAAGTTTTGGGAGAGAAAGAATCAATGAAAATGTCATGCCTTAAGAATAATTTCCATTTTTCTACAAGATACTTAAACCTTATGCATGTAAAGCTCTCATATAAATATAAAATGGATATGCTTATTAGTATGCTTAGTATGCTTGTCCAGAGATGGTGTATATTTTGGCAGGGATGGTAGAGGTATGGTGTACATAGCGGAGCATTTTTCTATAAAAAAAATGGAAACAAATGCACATATCTAAGTTTGGAGGATTAGCTTTCTCTATTAGACTTATTTGCAAGTTGCAACAAATGAAGTGTTTTTTTTTTCGTTGGCAAAAAATTTAGAGAGGAAAAAGGGGTAGAAAAAGTTGCACACCGTTTCATACGTGATTCTTCGATTTTGCTTTATTTCATTTTTTTCTGTGCGTCTGAAAAAAATACGAAAAATTATGGGAGTTGAAATCAAAAAACCAACCTCTTGTTGCAAGGTCTATGTATCATAAAATATGAGTTACGTAGTATATATAGCTTCCTTTAACTCCTCGAGGGAGCATTGGGTCATAACAAGGTGGTTCCAATAATCTCGATCTTATAGCGTAGACAGACGACAGCGTTAATTTGCATTAGAAGCTCACTAATTTGAATTAAAATTTAACGCTGACAGACGACAGTTTCTGCATTTAGTAAACAGCTGTTTGTTTGTAATAATAATGTAAGAATTGTACATGCACTAGCAACCATAAATCTGAACGTATTGCTACAACTTGCGATCGCAAGAGGACAGTCTGAAATAAGAGAAAGGCAATTGTGGAAATTTGTAGGTTTAATATTTTCGTGGAGGATAAAATTCTTATATGGCATTTTTTTAAAGGACCACAAAACCAGTTTTTGGGAGTGTGACGTGCTTACGATGGACGATAACAGATTTAAGGAAAACTTTCACCTCAACAGGAAGGCTTTCCAAAAAGTAGCATTGCCATATTGAAAAAGCTAAATTCAGTATAAATTCAGTCTGATTTCGTGCATTTATATCAAATCTAATACACATTGCGATGGGGATAATTCACAAGTTAATTTGAATTAAGACTGCTAATGCAAATTAACGCTGTCGTCTGTCTACGCTATTAGACTCGATGCTTGACTTCGTTCCACTTCGTACGCAATCTCGAAAGTTCGACTGCAGTTGCCGCTTTCAGGTATTCGCTGGTCTTCCGATTCGTCTGCTTCCCTGCGGATTCCAATCTATGCGTTACGTATTATATCCCATTATTGTATGTAACGAGTACGCTGCGCGGTGCATACAACTATTCCACAAATTTTCACTTAATACATCTCTTCCGAGGCCATTATATTTCATGTTTGAAGTGGATTATTTAAACCTTTTGTACATCAATAAATAAGGAAGTAAGGCTCGTCAAAAGGTAAAATAAGGGCCGGTTTTTTTTAAATTCTATCAATGACTTAAACCTTATATTGGTTAGAACATAGGATAACCTGTGTAAAGTGTATTGAGTTGTATTCAAATCCTTGGGACCGCAACATCCTTAATTTAAGGGTTCACATAAAAACCAGACACATCGAAAATAAAACTGTTCCTTCCTGCTAATGTAAAATTTAACTCTCATTCTTGTTTAATAAAATTAATCTGAAAAAATACTCGAAATTGAAAACGAGTCAGGCAAACTTATTTCAATTTAATCAACAAATGTAATTACGTATAATTAAATTACAAACATAAAAATATTAATTTTCTAACGAAAACAAGCAGAACGCATGAACGTGTTGAGGCCAAATTATTTTATTCGATTATATTCACCGGAATTCGAATCCATTTCAGAGAAATTTTATCTATTTTTCTTTGGAAATAAAGATTATCATCGTTATATTGTTTTTATTACCACATCACGTTTAAGTGAATTCTAGTCTTTTATGAAAAATTTCAATGAAAAGTGAATACGAATGTGTATATTAATTTTAAAGGGTGTGGCATGTAGGAAATCGAAAGTCTCTATCACTGATTCTATATAAATATGCTTATTTTTATACAATTTTCTTAAAACTACTTTCTTTAATACTCGCATATCTCATAACAAGAGAGAATGATTCTATAAAACAGTCGAAATTTTCAAACATGATATGTAATAGTTCCAATGATATTTTATTACCGGACCTCGTATAATTTTTGATTTTGCTCAATGCGATATAAAGTTTTTTTTTTTCTTTTTTGCAATCGATTGCAACAAATGTTTACCTTCGCATACCTGTTGTCATTACCCCACCTTAATCAGCAATTGCAATTCATTGTAAATATTTATTTTAATTTATAAAAAACAGTGCAAGTTTCATCCAAAAGGATGGATATTTTTGCAAATATTTGATTTAAAAAAATTAAAACAAAATTTAATGGGTGAAAAATTATATGAATAAAATAAAATTAAATATTCGCATTCCTTTTTTAAAGGTTGCCCTTATTTCTTTAAACATTTGCCCAATCTGCGTCCTCCTTACCTTCGTCGAGTTTATGACAAAGGAATTGTTTTTAGGAATTGTTTGTAGGATAAAAAGTTACGTATATAAACAACGCAAGAGCATTATGAACCTTTTGTTAAAATATTTGAAGCCAACGTCGTTACCTTTATTATTAATTAAAATAACAGCAGGACTAAAAAAGTTTTAAACACTCCTAAAATAATAGACCAGAGTTACTTACTGCCTCTTGAAGTTTTATGATTTTGTGTTGTAGAACTTTTAGGTATTTAACTTAGTGTTTATTTGTTGCTGTTCGTTTTTAGGTCCTTTTTACCTTTCTGCAAAACTAAAACTTAAAACAAGGGAGAGCTTTTTCATGTTCATTATTTCAATTAAAAACTTAATAAAACATATAAATCAAATTTTTAAACATAACCCAGTGAGACCGACTGAAAAATAGGTTATAATTAAATATATTACACTGATTAAATATTTTTGACACGTCCACAGAGAATTTTGGGCTCAGAACATTGCCTTTGTATAAGTACGTAAAATGCTACAGTGGGCCTTAGATAATCATTTGGGCTTCACTAAAAGGAATTTCGTTGATATTATTTACGAAATTTCGATGCCACTCAATGTTGAAGCGAACTATTGAGGGAATAGAAAAATGTTATAAATAAAATTGACAAAAAAAGGAGGAAGAAATATTTATTGCATTAAAAAAATGATTGTTATAAAATGCTACGAATGAATTTTTGGTAGCAATAAAAATGTTTTCCCTTGACATTAATTTGAACTTTTTTTTGTTCACTGGGAATATATCGCGTTATTCATTTAGTGGTTTCCAAAACACCGTTCAGCATTACGTTGTGGTTATGGTCGTCATAATCGACCCACTGTACAAGGAATTGGCAAGATTATAAAGAAATTTGAAGAGACTGGAAGCGTTACAGATGTGATCAGGCCTCCGGATCATCGCAATGTGCGCACTGCCGAGAACATCGCTTCTGTTAGTGAAAGTGTGGCGGATAATGCGAATTTGTCGATTCTACGGCGTTCTCTGCAATTGGGCATATCTTCCGATTCATTGTGGCGTATTTTACATTTGAATTTGTACCTCCATCAACATAAAGTCCAACTCACTCAACAATTAAAGCCGGCTGACCATTTATAAGGCCGTGGGCATGCTATTTGGGTTGTTTAAGAACAGGCTTTCAATGCTGATTTTTCGAACAAAATATTCTTTCATGATGAAGTTCATTTCTCACTCGGTGGTTACGTCAAGGGCTCGGAAAGCCCAGAAGTGATTCCGGGAAAGAACTCAGAAGTGATTGTGGAAAAAGTGGCTGTTTTGTACGCATTATGATTTAGAGGTGTAATTTTGCCGTATTTGTTCGAAAACGAGGCTGGAAGAACCGTTACCCTCAAGTCATAGCGCTATGGCTATGGTATGATAACCTACTTCTTTTGGCCTGGACGATATGTGGTTTCAACAAGATGTTGCCACTACCTACACAAAACGACTGATTTCGGCTTTATTGCATGGGAAGCTTCTAGAACGCGTAATTTCTCTTTTTGGCGACGTCAATTTAATACTGTTAGACTTTTTTGTGGGGCTACGTCAAAGACCGTATATACGCGGATAAAGCTCTAACGTTGGAGCAGTCGAAAACCAACATTCGTCAAGTTATCGCAGAGATACCGCCTTAAATGTGCCTAAAAAGGATCCACTGCTGTAATCAATCTAGATGCGCTCATTTAAATGACATTGTATTTCGTATGTAATGGCAGGGTCCAGGTATTATAATGTAATAAAAGTTTTATCGAAATTAAAGCTTTATGTGGGTTCTATTTAACTTTACATTTGAAACCGAAAAATGGATAATATATTGTGAAGTATAATTAAAAAAAAAAGTATACGAAGTACTTCCAAAAAATGGGTTTTTATTAATATAGCGAATATGAATTCAAATCCAATGAATGGGATTTGGATTTGTACTGATTTCTAATCACAAGTTGCGCATCTTGCTGAATTCTATAAAAGTTTTTTCCTTTTAACTTTGAAACGAATATATATATTTTTTTTAAATAATCTTCAAGTCGACTCACAAACCTCCATGTCGTGGTCCCTGGGCGATGTTTTTGACACCCGTCAAACAACGGCGAATTGTGAGAGGCGTCTGCAGCGTCGGCTCTCTTTGGAGCGGCTGCAAGCGGACGTCTGTTCTTATATTAAGCGGTTCGCTCTATACTCAGCCAGTCTGTTGGCTTTGTAGGATGCAGTAGACTAATCATATGCTCATCCTAGATATGTACAATGATTAACGAAACCTCAAACAACATAAATAATATTTTGTTGTTTGATATGTTTAAACCTCAAGAGTATAAAAATTATTATTAGTAAATTATTAAATTATATTACATTGAGTCTTGAGGTCCTTTTATAAAAAAATTATCTTCTAACAAGAAGAATTTCCAGAAGAATACATTCCCAGGGTTTAGAAGTATTAAATATTTAAAAAATAATAACATTATTTTTATGAAAAGACCTCGGATTCAGTAGCATATAATTTAATTAATTTATCAAAAGAAATATCAAACTACCAACAACAACACTAACAACAACTTAAATTTAACTATTAAAAAGTTTAACTTCTAAACGAATTTCTCCAACTTATTATTTTCTATAAAACTTTAAAAGAAATTTGTTTCATTTTGTCGTTTCTTTTTTAAACCTGCTCTAAATTATTTCTTTGCCACATATGCACACCCCCAACAAGGTGTTGCCATGAAAACACTCCAGCTTTATTGAAAGTGAATTTAATGAAGTATATCTCTTTTTTTTCTAACACTACTAATATCCCTTAATTAATATATACTCGTATAGTCCATTTACATTTTCGCCCCTCTTTCAATTTTGCATGAATATTTACTCGTATCTGGACGCAATCAAATAAACCATAAATTGCACTTAACTCTTGGTTGGTTTTCATACTCTAATGTATTGTTAGTCATCGTAGCTTTAAGTAGAATACACTTGTTTGTACTCCAAAGATGCAATAAATGGCCAGATATGGCAGAGAAAAATATTACGTTGCTATTACGGAATGCTTATTACACTGCTTGTGTTAACTTTCATTATGATTTTTATTTAACAACCAGCAAATAGACGGTTGAGCAAATAGATGAACAGACAGACAGACGACCCACTACTCGGTGTCTCTGTTGTCATACAAGTCATGTCTATCTAACCTTTAACTAACCTCCTCCTTGCGCTCTTTCTTCCTTTCTCCTTTTGCATACTATTAATAGAATGACCAACAGCAGTCGCAGCAGCATCAATATTACAGCAATCAACAACAATTGGAACAGCAACAACAGCCAACAAGTCAACAATATAATCATCATGATGGTCTAATAGATGGCGGCAGTGGTGCAGAAGGCGGCGGTGGTGGTGGTGGTGGTGTCCAATCACAACAAATGCCTTCAGATTCTACGCTGGGCGAAACACTGTCATCATTGCCACAGGCTTCATTTAACTACATCAACTCGATTGTGGGCAGCGGCGTCATTGGCATTCCATATGCCTTCCATCGTGCTGGCTTTGGCCTTGGTCTTTTGTTGCTCGTACTTGTTGCCTACATAACGGACTATTCGCTTATATTAATGGTAAGTAATGCAAATCTTTATGCTAATATTTTAATAGATTCTCTCTGTAGTCGCACAGTGGGATTGATTGGGAAATTTTCCTTATATAAAAGGTGTACGAATTCGAGGGAAATTAGCAATTTCAGTTGAAAGGAATATAATTTCATTATTATCATAACGAAGAAATTAGAATTAATCGAGCAAATCTTCCTTCTCTACGCAGAGCTCGATATGCCTCTTGCTCATATATCCTTTAACATATGTACATATGTGTCGCATCATGCACTTGAAGAGTTTCTTTTTCCACAGCGTGGAAGCGTGGGAGCGTATCCGACTCATTCTAATATCTTTGGAAAGAGGAGGAGTTGCGATGATTTTTTGTTTCCGTGGCTCCGCAAAAACTTGGATCTTAATAGTTTTTATATCAGTTCATGTTATGATGAAAATACGATATTTAAATTTATTTCAAAATCTTAGTTGTTATAGCGCTTTCCTTTTTGAAAAAAATGTAATATTTTTCTTGATCAATTTATAAAACAAGTTATTTGTCTCTCTAATTTAGAAAAAGTTAATTTCGCGTTTATTTAACAAAAATTGTGCTTAATTCCCTTTTTCCCTCTTCAAAAGGACAACAAATTTTACACTTTTTCCATAAAACAAAACCTCATTAAATGTGCGAATAGAAGTTTGACTAGACTGGATGGTCATAGACCTCGCATAGATTGGAAGTGGTCCTTAACGGTAACAGGGGATGAGAATAACCTGATCGGTACGGCATCCCAGTTCGGGGTGCCCGCTTCTATTCCCGATACAAGATCAAGATTCCAGGGAGTGTGAGCACCAAGAATTCCATATCTTGTGAGGTACAGAGCCGGTCAATGGCATAGTAGGTTTTCCATTGCCTCATTCACCCCTTCTTCCCTACATCTCCCGCAGGTACTATCGAGCATCTGGCCCACTTTGACAGTATACGAAGCTGTGCAATAGTGTCCAGTTGATACAGTGCAAAAAGTCTACAGTCACTTCTCTTCAGTGATAAAAGCAACTTAGATGATTTAGGGTCATAAGAGCTCCATGCGAATAGAGGTACGAGTACAGGCGCGTATACTTGATTTTAATAAAGGACCAAAATTACTCATACGTTCTCTATTGTTTAAAGATAAAATTTTAGTTTCCCATGATTGTGGCATAAATGAAAGATATTTTTCTATGAACAGATCATAAATATTAACCGGTAGTGATTATTTTAGGTCCCTAAAGGTGAGCTCAGGTCCCACTGTATATTTTTTTTGTTGTAACAATCATCATTAACCTGTTTTTAGTTGCTATGGGGCGTGGTGTAATAGCAACAGTAACTGAGTGAACGCGTTGAATTTGATAAGCTCTCTTAGATATATAACATGAGCCAATTCCTTAATGTTTTCGTCTAACATATACCCTTTATCTTATTAAGTGGTAGCGACGTGGTCTAGTGGTTAAAGGTTCGTTCCCTGGCAGATGCCAAACAAATTTCACTTCGAGTTTCATTTCGAGTTTTAAAATTAAGTGGCTTCAACTACCCTCCAAAAATCCATCCAAGAAGCCGCTGGCTTCACTTCTTTCCCCTGGAAAAGGGTATAATATCAAGAGAAAGGTCAGACAGCCGCCCCCCATCAGCTGGGAAAAAAAAGGATAGGAATCAAAGATTAGCAAGGTTCCTCACCAATACACCAAATACACAGAGGGCTTTTTTTAGGCAACGACAGGTGACAGCCGCATTATCATCTACTTAGCTGGAACAACAACCGATTAACGGAACTGATACAAAGCGAAATGCTTTGTGGAAGCCATATGCTTCCAAAGGGGGAGCCATACGTTTCCAAGGGGGAGAAAAAATCTTATTGAGTGACATTGACTTCTGTGATGTACCCTTAGATGGCGTAATGAAATGTTATAATTTTCTTTACCCCCTCATTTTGTTTCGATGGTAAGAAAACTCTGACTTAACCCAGGAACCATTCTTCCCTCTTACATAAGGAAGAATTCCAGTCCAATAAATTTTCTGTTGGCCGTCGTATTAGCTCGTTGTGCATATGTCTCTCATGAGCGGACGATCAATACAGTAGCAGATTGTTAATGGCTCCCATTATTATTTAAATAATAACTTTCTATTTTTTTAAATAATATTTTCTAATCACTTTCACTGTGCAATAATACGCTTTTATTTTTGCTTTTTGCAATTTCCAGCGAATGACACGTTGCGGAAAATAATTTGAAAATGTTTTAAAGGAACCTTGATTGCAGAAAAAAAATTTGAGTTTTGAGCCGTGATGATGTGAATATGAATATGATAATGATGATGATATTGATAATGTTAATGGTGGCGTTATGCAAACGATTATTTAGATTTTTACTACCATAAACGTACGAAGCAGAACGTTTGTTTATGTGTCCATTTATATTTCTGCATATAAAAACTATATTTCGTTTTTTTTGTGCATACGTTAGTAATAAAAACTATTCGTATTAGACTTTACCATGAAGGTACCCTTATAAATTATTTAAATTAGTTGAAAGTGATTCAAGTCACTAAGAAGTTGAAGCCATATAAAAAAATTTCTTAGAAAAATATGATGGTGCTGTTAGTAGTTTCACTCCAGAAAGATAATACAACAAAATTTGGGTTAATTCACTCAATGCGAAATCGAAATTGTTATCGTTTGGCGTTTAAGGCGTTATTTACGGGGTTTCAGGGTTTCAGGACTACAACTAATATTGAAATAGAAAATCCTTATTCTCCAGAAATCGCTTATAAAAAGATTGACTCTTATAAAAATTAGTTTATTTTATTCCATTGGAATACAAATACGAGCCATTAACCAGCTACTGGAAATCAGTTTAAAGATTTCAATTCACTCACGATAATAGACCAGTAAAATTAGATTTTCCTTAGTAGAGGTGCATATGCGAGATATTTTAATAAAAATAATGCAGAGTCTGAAGAATGATTAACGATTAATTATACATTTTAAACTTTAAAATGCTGTTGTTTTCAAGTTATGATGCTCTTGCAGCAAATGAATGAACCATTAAAGGAAGAGCTTCCTAAAAGACCATGAAAATGATGACATTAAAATCCCAAAAAAGTGCAAATTCGTAACATTTCCAATAATCTTAACATAAGCATTTTATGGGAGAATGATGTCTTTTTTGATGCTTTTTCATCGATTTGGAAGCTATATCCAAAATATGGAGAGAAGTACATTTATCTTTTTTATAGATATCTATCTATCTATATATATAAAATTGGATGTGTGTATGTATGTATGTATGTATGTATGTATGTATGTAACGTAATGGCTCCAAAACGGTTGGGCCGATTTTGACTAAATTTTCAGGGAACCTTCAGAATACTCGGGCGGGTGACACTGTGAAGTCCGATTTTTTATTTTCGGTCTGTGAGCGGAGGGGCGTGGCAAAATGCAATTTTCATATTGCACCTCCAATGACATATACATATGTTTATTTTTTGTGCTTTTTTTATTTTATTTTACTTTTTTTGGAAAGCCGTTGTTATGTTCTTCTAAACGAGATATCAAGCTCTTAAATCGGTTATGTAGTTCCGAAGATATTTTGAGCTGACGGTGTCAGCTATATGTACATAAAAATTATGTGTATGTTCGTGATCGCTAAACTCAAAAACTACTGGACCGATTTTGACCAAATTTGATATGCATGCTCTATGGGCCGTGAGGAGTGTTTCTGTGTAGTTTGAAGTTCATCCGACAGATGGCGCAATACTTAGTTTTGTGTGTGTTTTTGCACCGTAACTCAAGAACTACTGCACCGATTTTGACCAAACTTTATATACATGTTCTATGGGACGTGAGGAGTGTTTCTGTGTAGTTTGAAGTTCGTCCGACAGATGGCGCAATACTTAGTTTTGTGTGTGTGTTTTTGCACGTAACTCAAGAACTACTGCACCGATTTTGACCAAACTTTATATACATGTTCTATGGGACGTGAGGAGTGTTTCTGTGTAGTTTGAAGTTCGTCCAACAGATGGCGCAATACTTAGTTTTGTGTGTGTGTTTTTGCACCGTAACTCAAGAACTACTGCACCGATTTTGACCAAACTTTATATACATGTTCTATGGGACGTGAGGAGTGTTTCTGTGTAGTTTGAAGTTCGTCCGACAGATGGCGCAATACTTAGTTTTGTGTGTATGTTTTTGCACCGTAACTCAAGAACTACTGCACCGATTTTGACCAAACTTTATATACATGTTCTGTGGGACGTGAGGAGTGTTTCTGTGTAGTTTGAAGTTCGTCCGACAGATCGCGCAATACTTAGTTTTGTGTGTGTGTTTTTGCACCGTAACTCAAGAACTACTGCACCGATTTTGACCAAACTTTATATACATGTTCTACGGGACGTGAGGAGTGTTTCTGTGTAGTTTGAAGTTCGTCCGACAGATGGCGCAATACTTAGTTTTGTGTGTGTGTTTTTGCACCGTAACTCAAGAACTACTGCACCGATGTTGACCAAAGTTTATATACATGTTCTATGGGACGTGAGGAGTGTTTCTGTGTAGTTTGAAGTTCGTCCGACAGATGGCCCAATATTTTGTTTTTTGTGTTTTGCCCAATAGAGATTAGCGCGATAAGCCTATGCTGCGTTTTGCTGAAGGCGTTGGGTCCTTAACCAGCGTGTAGTGGGGTTAATTAGCCCGATACCTTTATTTGAACAATAATTGCTATGTCGATTTAGTGCAAATTTGAAGGCAAAACAAGGTTTGCCCGGGTCAGCTAGTATATATATACAGTGAAAGCTCCCATAATAAAGATAATGTTGGCTGAAGTAGTTAGTACATTGGCTACAAAGCAATTTATGAATGAGAACCTGGATTCGATCCCTGTTCAAGACAAGTCATTAGAAAAAAATTAACATCATGAAATTTTTTGATTTGCTTCTTCCTTCGTCGGTAATGTTAGCAGAATCGTCGGCGAAGTAATACAATTAAAGCGTCTACTTAAATCCAGAGACCTGCAAGTCTGCTGTAAAAAAAATTACCAACGCGGAATAGTAGAGTTGTGAAACAGAAATTAAGCTCTCTCTCTCTCCCTCCCTCTCTGTCTTCTAATTTCACCGCCTGTCCTCTCTGTCCTATCCCTTTCACGAAGAAGTAACACCTTAAGTAGTAGGCATTATTTGCCTCAGTGTGACTTTTCTTAAAAAAGCTTCACGGTATTTTTGTGCGGTTAAGAAAGTTGCCCGCTTATGAGAAAGGCATATACTATTAAAATAATGGAAAACCAGTTACAGGGATGGTAGTAATTTATTTATAATAGATTGCTTCCACTTGAGCTCTTGATTTTCAAAATGATGCTCTATATTTTTGATGCACTGGAATGCTAAAAGGTCATCTTTTGCAAAATGTTTCAAATTCGGAATTTCTTTTAGTGGTTCTCGTAATACGAAATTATTGACGCTATTTCTAAATTAAACTCATTTTCAGACTCACTTATCTTTACAAGAGCCCTTGGATCCTCGTCATCTCAATCCAGAAGACCATGATTAACTCTAAGAGACCAGCCTTACGAAAGCTGTTCTTTATAGTTTCAGCTTAAAGTTTATCCCAAAAGAAATTTTTGATGATGAATTAGACATGAATCAGAGTTAGAAAAAGTGTAAGTATGGATTTAATACATTTTCGCTATGTGAATTGACAGCATGATGGAATTGCTATGCCAGTTGATCATGCCACCTTGTTTGATGAATTTTCGTTTATGAGAGTTTTCTAGATCTGTCGTAATTATTCAGATTAAAATTTTTTTATTATCTGTCGTAGTAATTCAGATTCAAAAAAGAAATCTTTTCAACTTCACAGCTTTACTAAGCTGGTAATAATAATTCTGTTCAAATTATGGAATAGTTCGGTAAGTCGAATCACGATGCCTTTAAAATAAATATTGTGTCTTTTTGAATTGTTTATCCATAAACTATATATAAACTGTAGCAATTCTACATGTTAAAATTCATTATAAAGGGTGTATTTTTTGAGTTGGCAATACCGTTCTGTTTGACAACTGATTTGACAGCTGCTTTGTGACAATCGCTTTGTATTAAATTTGACTTGGCATTTTATTATAAAATTTATTATTTGATTTACCAAAAGAGACATTTTACAAGCGAATAATTTCACGTAGTGTTCGTGTTGATTTGCCATCAAGATCGTGCGATATAACCTCATTAATTTTTTTTTAAGAGTATGGTCCACACCATGTCCAATTAGCGCGTATAAAAAACTAGTTTTTTTCAAATCCCATACTTTGATCTTGTTATATAAAAACTTTTATTGTCATACCAGGGATGGATGATTGAATGAAAATTAGGCAAGAAAAATATAGAAGCTTTTAGAGGTGCATTGATTCGAGCTTACAGTTGGAGAGGCATAGTGCTCTCCTCAAATGCATTGATTTTTGACATTTGATAGTTGGACGTGGTAAGGGAAGATATGACAAGTCGCTTGTCTACGTTGCGCGAGGTATTGCTGAAATACGGCCGCTAAAAAACTAGACATCCAGATTGCTCCATCAGCAACAGCCACTGTATATTGATTTGAAGCTGTGAACATTAACAAAACATCATTTAGTAGCCTGCAGGAATTTGTTCTCTAAATTGATAAATAAATAAACAAATGAATAAATAATTAAGACAGTGATCAAAATTGATCAATTTCAAAACGATCATGTGGTGCATTCCAATCGACTAAAGATAAATTTCTCATAAATTTTCTGTAAAAAAAATATAATGTAATTTGAACAAATTGAACGTTCAAATATTTTGAAAGACAAAAATTTAAAATTAAAGCAAAAAAAATATTCTTAAAATTTATTGAAAATATTCAAACAACTTCAAACCGATTAATTTGAAAATCGATCGCTTTCCATGCCTGAATAATTTATTTATTTTAAACTATTTTAGAACCCAGTTTTGAATGTGGTCTAATTAAAATATTTTAAGCTAAAAAACAATTTTCCTAGATTTAGCGAATTTTTTTTAAATCAAATACATTTTTGAACTATTTTTGAAGAAAGTTTATTATTTGAGGTTATCAATACAAATTTATATATTTTAAAGTAATTTCAAGTTTTCTTATCCTGAAAAAGGATACCCATTATGAATAACAGACTTAACTGCTAAAGTTTACGTGCCCCCATCTTTCATGCAAAACGCGTTGGGACACTTTGTATGGAAATCCTTGTCACTTTTGATGCCATTTTAACTTCAACAACAACAGCAGCAGTAATAAAAGACAAGCAACTAAAAAAAAAACCATTAAAAAGTCTTTTTATGACTTTTGTTGTTGTATTTCTTGAGTTACAGAGACTCTTTCCTTTTTGTTAAGCGCTCAAAACGGAACATGTTTGGTTTTGACATTTTAGCAAAATGAGAGATTTTGTTTTTTGTTTAAGGAAATTACAAAAATATTATTGGTACTGAAGGACTATAGAAAAAGAAAGCATACATATAAACGATGTTGTTGCCTGGCATATTGTTCTCCCTTTATCCTTGAGTGGCTCAGCAATGGAAAAGTTATTTGAATGTTAATGTGTGTGTGTGTGTGTGTTATATGGAGCTTTTGGTGAGATGAAAATCACGAACATGATGTATTATTTTGCTCTAGTGAACAAACAGCAACAAAGTGTAGGAAAAAGGAATCAAAACTGAAATTGTTATTTAACGACAATTTAATATACATAAAGGGCATTTTTAACAGCTGGGGATATTATTTACTTTCATATACATATAAGATTCCTTTATATTCAAATGTATTTGAAAAAACTTTTAAGAGGCTTATTTCAGACTGAGACAATTTATATTTTGCAGGGTAATGGGACTTTATTGCCGATACGTTTTGGAATTTAAATTTATGATGAACTTTGATAATCTCCTTAATGATTGATCATCTTTGTGCTCGTTTCAAGATTAACATCTTAAAAACATACAATATGCAGCGGAGTAGAGTCAAAATATTTTTTAGAAATGTCCTTAATATCTAAACGTCTTCTCTGATTAATATATCTTAAACAGAAAAACAAAAATTGAAATTTTCCGCATATCGCGCATACCTGTACCATTCACTCTTATTGTGAATAAGAGGCGAAAATAATTTCTACGTGAAATATTATTTCCGAGGAATAGAAAACGGCAAAAAAAAATTCAGTAAAATATTACCCAAAACGAAATAGATGATCGATTTGAGGCGAAAATTTATTCTCGATAAGTGTGACGGATTTATCAAGTTTTGCTTTTTAAATACGGAAGTGGAAAGTTTCATTCATTGTAATGAAATTTTCAGTTTAAAAATAAGGAGCAGAATAAGACTCAAGAGCTTGAAGTCGTTAATTCATGAAAATGTGACCTCAACATGGAAAATTCTGGACGTAAAATTTTTGACTTTCATTTAATACTCATATCCAAAATATGAGCATCAGAACTTAAAATGTTTCATAAAAGCATAAGTTGGATATGATTGTAGGAAAGTAGTACTTTCTTGAAAATGAGCAGCTGTAATTGATTATCCAATATGTAGCTGAAATCGCAAAATTTATTTTCATTTAAAAAATCTATCAAAATTATTTAGGATATTCCCCCAATATTTTTCTCACTGACCTTTTAGGTAAAACTTCCAACCCTATCTACCCCTTTGTAGATGACAGCAGCATAAGCCATTCCTACTCATTTGACCATAGGCCAAGTACGTTGGAGATTACGGCGATGAGGCAAAACATGGATAATACGCTTAATCAAGATCTTGTAATAATCTCTGAATGGGGTCATACGAATCGGATCGATTTTAATGCTCGTAAGACACAGTGCTGTACGCTTACATGGTGCTCCATCTGTGATTATGGGTGTTATAAATATTGAGGAATCAAAAGCTCTTGATGTTCTTGGCATGGAAATTCAGTGTGATGTTCGATGAACTGAGCACAAGTGCCTCGGTTTTTTAAGACGGTGTAAGAGATATTTCGCTCCTTCTGATATCGTTACCATTTATACCACCTACATCCGACCGATAATGGAATACAACTCTCATGTGTGGGCGGCTATTTTGAAGCTACTGGGCTGAGTACAGGAGAGGCCGAAAAGACTCATTGGTGACACTCACTGGAGCATCGTCGCAACGTGGGATGTGTTACGCTGTTTTATCGTTACTACAATGGAATGTGCTCTAATGAAGTAAGAGAATATGTTCCCGAGACCCGCGCTTATTTGCGAAGAACACGTTCTTCATTAAGAGCGCTTCGATTTGTGCTCGATATATCAGCGAATCACTTTCCGCATTACAGAAACCATTCGTTCTGATGTCCTTTCTGTCATAACCCAATGCACTGCATAAATAAGGGTAAACCCCTGAGTACTGGTCCTATCGAAAGAAAAAAAAATAGTTATTAAAAAATATATCTTTTTTGTTTGTGGGCTAAGATATCTACATGCCTGCATTTCGCTGCTGCTTATGCCAACAATCATTAGACCTTCAACCATACTGTTTTAAAAGCGCTCGACCTCTCATGCTTAAATAAAACTTTAAAATAAATGAGAATTACAAAATTTTAATTCCAATAAACGAGAATTACAAACTTTTAGTTTTGGGAATAAATAAAAAATTTTGTTAAGAAGAATAATTTTTATTTAAAATTTTTTAAGTTTTCATTATTTTAAAGATTTTTTTAATAATAATCGGCAGTAAAATATATTTGCACACTAATTTCTTTTAACATAAACTACTTAAACTAAAAATACTTTTAACAATTTGTTGTTTGTTGTTGGCTTAGCCTGAGAATATGCTCGCATTTCGTTCGTTGTTTGTAACCATGGATGAAACTTCTATCCACCACAATAATCCAGAGATCCAATTGCAGTTAAAACAGTGGGTTTCTCGGCACCAAAGAAGGCCAATGTTGGTTTGTCAAACAATGAAGTCAAGTTTTTTTTTGGAATGAATGCGGTTTAATCCACGTTGAATGCCTTCAAAAGTCAAGCAATCAATGGCGAATATTATGTCAACTTATTGGATCCATTTAATGAGGATTTGAAGGAAAAAGCGGTCGCTTTTGGTCAAGAAAGCATTTCTTTTTCACCAGGACAATGCAATGGTGCACGCATGTCCAGTTCCCATGGCTAAATTCTATGAATTAGGCTACGAATTGCTCCCTCAGCCGCTCTGTTCTCTGGATTTAGCTCCAAGTGACCAACCTGAATAAATGGTGCGGCGGAAAGAGATTTGACTCCAACGATGAAATCATCTAAACAAACAAATACCTATTTTGATGGCCTCGATAAGTCTTATATATTATTATTATTATTATTATTATTATTATTATTATTATTATTATTATTATTATTATAATTATTATTATTATTATTATTATTATTATTATAATTTTTTTTTTTTGAAGGGATAAAATAATTGGAGAACGTAGGACAAGGTGCTAGAGCTCAAAGGAAAATACGTTGAAAAATAAAATGATTTCGTATTCAAAAGCCTGTGTTTCATTTAAAAAGAACACTGACTTATAGAGCCACCCTCGTATAGTGGGCTTGAAATGCTTAATACAAGCTGTACAACAAACAATTTGTATTCGATATGAACCAATTTAATTTTTATTTTCCGATGTATGAACAGCAAAATAAACAACAAATCTGTAGCAATAAGGAATAAGTCGACTTAAGCTCAAAATAAGTGAATAAGACACCATTGTAATTTGTCAGTTTAAAAGTATACCGCCGAGAATTTTCACTTATTTTACGAATTTTCCAGGAAGATAAAGTGTTAAAGTGCAATAAAAATTTTTATGCACAATTTTATTTGGAAAAATAACTCTATGAAATTGCCTGTGATAGTTTGTGAAATGTAGAATAATTTATTTCTATTTTAAGAGGCTACAGTATGTGCATATATAATATACTGCATTAAAAAGCGAATTCGTTTTTAAAGATCAATTAAAAAATTTAAAAAAATTACAAAATCAGACTTAATCACTTTTTCCCTATTGGCGGCATGGAAATATTGAATTTTTGAAAGAAAAAAAAAATCAATTAATCATATAATTTAGTAGGGAGAATAAATGTCAATAATAAATCTTGATAAAAAGGAATTTTTTTGTTCCTTTGGCCTACTAAATACAATCATTGGCAATCAAAGGGCGTCCAATTGTAACAAGTCGGAGGAAATATAAAAGAGATTCACATCGAATACTAATTGTTTCATCCTAAGAATTCTCATATTGTGTTTGAAGGTTTTTGTATAAGCATATGAGGTTGGATGTTCTCAAATTTGTTGAATTCCACTGAGTATTTGGTTACCACCAAGGAACTATGGCTATAGGAACACGTAATTCGACAGCAAATAAAAAAATTTATATAGATGAGTTGTTAAGTTTTTAACTAGTCTGGTGGCAGCGTTCTGGACATTTACTCAGAACTTGCCGGTCCCTTAAAAGTGTCTATAAATTCTGTCCTAATGGAAACCTCTACAGTCTCACACTCCCTGCTTAATAACGTACAGAGCCCTTTAGAAAAAAAGGCATTAAGTTAATATATTCATTTCCCACTTGTTGATATATTCCATCCCGACATTGACTTTTTCTTCTCAGAATGTCTTTAACTTCAGGGCAAAATACAACTTTGAAAAGTTTCTAATTCTTATTCGGAAAATTTTTTTTAAAACTATATTAAATAATAAAGATTTTTTTCTAATCGAAAGTTGTTGCTGCAATAAATCGTTATATTTCCCAAGTGTAATTTTATTCTGTTTGCTTGTGAATTTGTCTATTTTTAGGTCAAGTGTGGTCACATATGCGGACGTTTCAGTTATCCCGGCATTATGGAGGCTGCCTATGGCAAATACGGCTACTACCTGTTGTCCTTGCTGCAGTTCATGTATCCGTTTTTAGGTATGAATGTAGTAAAAAAAATTTAAATTAAAAACAAATTTAACTGTGCCTAGACAAACACCCCCAAAAACTATTTTTATTCACTCACCCACATGAAGCGAATGACGGCATCTGTACAATGACAAAAAATACACACACATATACACACTCACACAATTTAACGAACAACTAACTAGGACATTTAGCATTCAAATCCGAAACCGTTTAATTGTAATTTTATTTGTAAAACACTTGATTTTGTTCTATTCAAAGCCATTGCATAGTTTTACAATTCTATGCCTTCATTTAACTAATTTACATAATTGCAGCGATGATTTCCTACAATGTGGTTGTCGGCGATACACTGTCCAAGGTTCTGGTTCGCCTCATACCCTCGTGGGGCACATCGATGGGTGCCGTCCGTTTGGGTGTGGTGTTCTTTGTGACGATCGGCATTGTTGTGCCCCTGTGTCTTTACAGGAACGTGTCGCGCTTAGCCCGGGCAAGTTTCATTAGTTTGGCCTGTGTCGTTTTCATTCTATTCGCTGTGATTATTAAGCTCATATCGGCCGATTATAAAATGTAAGTATGTATGCTAATTTAATCATAGACATGGACAAATGTAATTCATTCATTTTCATATTATTTGCATTTGACTTTTGTCGACGACATTGAAGTGAGTAGTAGAATTTAGTCAAGTAAACGGAAATAGTTTGTATTTAAATAAATGGATGGAATGTAATGAATGAATGAATGAATGAGTGGAATGAAATGATGAAAATACGAGTCGGTAAATTGCTTAAATGTTTTTGAAAGTATAGTAATTTCCGTTTACTCCCCCTTCTTTTGAAAAACAGAAATTGTTTTGAGGTTATGGGGATGGAGAGGAAAATTGCCACAATTAACACACAATCTCAGGAAATGAACTTAAATGGGGAAGTATCCGCATACGATTTCGTTTTTCAAAACTTGTATATTGTGAGCAATTTAGTAAAAAAAAATAGTGACACGCTTTTTAAAATGTCTTCATTTCTGTATGACTCAAAGACTTGCCTTAAATTAGATAAACGGGTGCGAACAGTGTTTTGTTCCTATCTGCATAGTAACTGGGCAACATTAAAGGAGTTTTCCTGAAAAGATGAAAGTTGGTGTGAGTACGAGTTGGTGCCAAGATTGAATATCTCCCATATATCTGTAATATTAAATGTTCCATTTTATTTAGAATTTCAATGAAAATGATATAAATTAAATTTATTTTTATTTTTTTTTTAGCTGTAATGACTTTCGCATCATTCGATGGAAAGATATATCCATCTCTTAATATCCTTATTTTCTAATATATAATTTTTGCCATATTTATGATCAGATTACAACAAAGTGTTGGCAAACGTTTGTTACTTTGCCCTTTGTATGTTGTATGTTCAATTTGCTTTCATTCACTTGAAAGACATGCCTTCATATCTCATGTCCTTTATCTTAAAAACTAAATTTTTGATCATAATGTATTAAAAATATGTAAACGCTTCTTACATTATGTTTATCCGATGCATGGATAGGCAGGTCCTTGTCAAATTTAATTTTTTTAATATATTTATAACGATAACGCTGAAAAAGTATATAAACACTTTTAAATTGTAGCTTTTTTTCTTCAAATCGTCCAAGGACATGCATTTATGGCCGGAATTGAGCCAAAATCGCTCAATATGTCCTAAATTATACGCGTAGGATCCATAGTAAATTTAGTTTCGTTTGGTGCAAGGATATGCTTACATACCATACATTCTTAACATTAAGAAATACATTTTAGCTAAATTTATGATCAGAATGCAGCAATAACAAGTCGGCAGGGACATGCTAACTTCCTATATACATATATATATATATATATATATATATATATATATATATATATATATATATATATATATATATATATATATATAATATATACATATATCCTTATTTTATATTTTTATTTTTTATTTTTGATACATTAATGATAATGGAGCAATTTTCAGTAAATAGAATTATATTTTAAAGTCTATGGTGAGTTTCGTTCCATTCGCTGCCAGAACATATCTATCTCCCTCATGCCCTTATTTCCAAATACTACTCTTTTGCCGTATTTATGGTCGGCATATCATGAAAATATGCCAAATGCTACTCAAATAGGGTCTTTAAGCTCTGATGTAAATTACTTTTCATCCTTATTTTAAACTAAAATGATTAGAATTGAGAGAAAATTGGCTTCTGACCGCAGCCCTCTGCAATAAATTTGCATCCTCTCGGTGCGAGGACAACCTTAATATAAAAATGTATGATCAAAATCAAAATGCTTTTTAGCTTTATGCACAGTTTCGAACAGTTTCCCAAAAAAAAAAAAGAGAACATCTTGCAAGGACAAGCATGGTTCCTGTTAAATCATTGTGAAAAATCGAAATTTTCACTGCTTGTCAATTTTCATATAAAGAGAAGTAACAATCAGGCAATTGATGCCTACTACTTAAAGTGTTACTCCTTTTAAGAAAGCGATAGTGGAAGAGAAGGGAGAGGTGTTGAAAATGAGAAAGAGAGAGAGAGAGAGAGAGAGAGCTTACTTCTTATGTAACTGCTATGGCGGGTTTTTATAATTTTTATGTAGCCATGTTCCGGCGCCGCTGGTATTGAGTAAACGCATTAAATTTCTGTAGGGCTTTTATCAATTGTTTTGCTAACGTTACCGTTGAAGGAGGGCGCTGTGATGTAGTACATTAGCATAGAAGAAAATCAATCGCTACCGGTACTGTTCAGTGACCAGTTCTATGCCTTCATCACTTAAACAGTCCAACAACAATTAACACAATGCCACATTAATGAGCAATAGAAAAATTTATGATGTTGATGACGTGTCCTGAACAGGGGTTGAACCATTTTGACTTTTTTTGTAGTTCTTCTTTTACCGGAATATTTTTGAAAATGCACTTCAGCAATTTTTAAAATAGTTAAAATTCTATTTTGTCCTTAACAATTTAAACTCAAAATTTTCTTACTATAGAGTCATATAATGTTAACAAATGAAATAATTAATGTTTTTAAAATTTCATCGATGTTCCAAATGGCACGAAATACTTTTCATTACACTCGAAAAATATTCCAGAAGCTCTTGTGAAAAAAAAAGAATAGAAAAAAGTCATATCCTAATGACCCATTGAAAATTCAATGTCAGGTTTTCAGTTAATAAAGATATCAAGTTGCATATTTTCTATTAAGAAAAAAAAAAAACGAGAGATCCTTATTCGGGATATTTGAAATTAATAGCATTTACTTATTGTAGAGGTCCCAAAAGAACAAGAAAAATTGGAAGAGAGGATAGCAACTTTATTTGAATTCGATGACGGGTTCCAATGTTATATACACTTTAATGTTAAAATTTCACAAAAACATCCCATAAGACCAACTTTGTTGGGCTGTAACTTCAGACCTATAAATAAAATGACAGTGCTTTATACTGCAAAGATTTAAGCAGTATACGAGTATATACCCGGGCACGAAATTTAATAAAAATCGAAATAGTATTTTTAGGTCGAAAAAATATTAAATTCCTCATATTAAATTCTTTAAAAGAGGTATTAAATTGGATTTGCCTAAATATATATTTCGTCAGTATTCTCGACGCTTAATTTTTCATTTAATTTTTTGCAATCGCGCAAATCAATGTTAGTCCTTTTAAATAAAGAAGCATCTAAGGCGTTTATTTTTCTGAAATAAATTGTGTTGTGTATTGCTGATTATTTTATTTAAAAAAATCAATTCATTCTCTTATTAAAAAAAAATGTAACTTCCTTACAGGATTGCGTGATCTTTTTTTAATAAGTTTTCTTAAATTAATTTTTTCTTTTTGAAAGGATACAAACGTTGCACTTTTTTTAGAAAAGAACAATCCGTAGGCTTAACTTATATTATACTCAAGTGAGGGTTTTTCTTTTGGGAAAACTTGAAATAGCACACAAAAATTAGGGGAACTTCCTTTTTTTTTAATTCCAACTACGGCAATGGCGAAGTGGAACCGAAACAAAAACTAAAAACCATATTTTACTTTTTGGATAAATTCGTTGTATATTTTTCCATTTATTCACATTCAACAGACAAAAAAAGAATACAGACGGACGAGTGTTTGTGTAGGTGCGTGAATGTCAGTGCATTTACAATATTAAAAAAAGTCCACACAAAAGTACACAATCACAAAGTGTGGCAGTTTGTTACCTCTCAGTTGGTTGAATACCTTTTATTTGCAAGGTTATTGCAACTTGTTTCCATTTTCTTATGGTGCTTCTTGGAAAATAGAAACTATTTTTGTTTCTCACTTGAGGCCATAATTTCTACTTTAACAACGTTTTCATGGTAACTAGATGTAAGTGTGCATGTGTATTGCCAATATATACACTCCCCACTAGGACTATTTATACACACACACACACACACATACACACATACATATACAAGCATTTCGACGATTAACTAAAGGACATCACCAGCCAAAAAGACTTGTTGGATAATAAAAGGCAACAGTAACAAGAAAAGAAAATAAAATAATTCCTCTTTCTTTCTTGTTATAGGAACTAGAGAGAAACATTTTATTTAACATTTTCTTTCCCTAAGAAGGGAAAAAGAAAATTGTTGCCGTTGTTGCGTGAAAAATAAACAAGTTTTCAATTCTTTACAACTTGTTGATATTTTCCAGAGAGTGAATGAAAATTAAAGACTACGAGTATTTGTTTTCTGACCTTGATAAAGTTTTTCTTTGATTGTTGGTAGTTCAAAAACAATTTCAGTGGTTACAAGAGAGAATAGTAACAGTCGTGTTTGATTAATCCTTGAAACTTGACTTAAATAGGAAACATATTTTTTTAATTTTTTTTCGCTGCACTTCAATGGGCAGTCTAGAACCAGTTCGGTTCCTGATGAATCAGTAGCTCTTGCTCTTCTTGGCTTGAAAATATAGTGTGCTACTTTAACGGCTCTGATCTGTTTGCTATACGAGGCCTGTTCAATAGAAAAGGTGGATTTGGAAATTTCTTTGGCTACGTGCATTCGATTAGCGATTTTTTTATGTTGGCACACTTGTCCCGGACATATGTTCTTAGTTGAGTTTGTTTGTGAGAGGCATAACAATTCGAAGTGTTTGGCTTTTTCGGCGATTTTTTGCTGTGAAAAAAATGGATCAAAGAATTCGCATTAAATTTAAAAAAAAAATGGAATTAAGTGTTCAAAAGCACTTGAAATGTTGAGAGTGGCATATGGTGATTGTACTCTGAGTCAGAAAAATGTTAACAAGTGGTACAAGCTTTTTAAAAAAGGTCGGGAAGATGTGAATGACAACGCTCGTCTTTGAATCTCCATCACATCAAAAACCAATGAAAATGTTGAGAAAGTGAGAAAAATTGTTATGGAGAATCGTCGAGTCACAATTAGAGAAGTTGCAGAGGATGTCGTCATATCGATTGGCTCATGCCATACAATTTTTTCGGAAATTTTGAGCATGAAGCATCTGGCAACGAAGATCGTTCCAAAATTGCTGAATTTTGAATAAAAAAACCGTCGCAAGTGTCATAACGCGTAAGGAATATTGGATATATGGTAATGACATCGCAACAAAAGTCCAATCGTCTCAATTTAAGAGACAAGGAGAGTCAAGACCAAAAAATCACGCCAAGTTCGATCAAATGTCACTGTTTTTTTCATACGGTTAATAAGGAGTATTATCTTGAAGTTATGTTATGGAAAAACAATTCATGGCTTTTGCATCATTGTGACCGAAAAGAATACCGTAATCATGCCTCAGCCACCTGTTCCTAAAATTGAAGAGACCCATGAAGGGTCGACGTTTTATGACGATTGAGGAGATAAAAATCGAATCGCTGAGGGAACTCAAGGCCATACCAAAAAGTGAATATCTGAAATGAACGAGGACTGGCACAAACGCTGGCATAAGTGTATTATATTTTAGGGGGAATACTTTCAAGGGACAAAATAGAAATTGATGAATAAATAAATATTTTTTTTAGAAAAACGAAACCAATTTTTTTTCTATTGAACAGACCTCGTATATACCAACTATATTTGTGCAAATAGGGAATAAAACTCTTAGGTATAAGCCGGTGCTTCAAAGTATATTTTGAAGTTAGTTGGTTGCGTTAAAACAACAGAGCTATATGGGTAATTAGCGCGGGGATCGAAAAGAAATTAATTAGACCGGAACCCTTTTTCGATATAGCAACTGGTTATGTTGGGCTGAGTCAGATTTTTCTTTTTATTAGGAGACTAAAGCGTTTCATTGCGGACTACATCTTACAAAATGTTGTCTATGAATGAGAGTGATACAAGACTATTTACGGGATATTTTACGAATGAGAGAATGACTTCTTAGAACACGTACTCTACGACTATCCTGCTCTTGGGTCTTTTAGGAAAAATTTCCTTGAAGTCTGCTTAGTAGCTGCAAGCGATGTACATGATCTCTTACTCAATCGTTGCCATGGTAGGACTTAAGAATAATAATATTATTCTCTAAAGCGAATAAATGTGCCGTTTAGCTCAATTTAAGTTATAACGTTCTTGCAGCAATTCAGCGATATGTAGGCTAAATTTTTTCACTATTCTACTTATTTTCCTGGAGTTTTCCAATTCATTAGGCCGCCTTCTTAATGTCTTTTCGCTCCATTTGCAATCATAGTAAGTGTTTGTTGCAAACAACAAATCTGTTGAATTTTGCTGCTTAGTTTCAACTTAAAGCTTCTCAAAGTTTAAAAGGACACACACGAGAGTCTTGCTTCCTGCTTAAATTTAGCAGAGCACAGCAAAAGGAAAGAAAAGCTATTTATGTCGCGATGTATATATGTAAGTATAATTCCTACGTGGGCGTTAAATTTTCAAGGTATTTTTCTTATGAAAGATTTGTAGAATTGTAAAACTGTGTTAATTGCTAAATTTCTTTTTATGCCCGGAATATGCGCATACTTTCTTACTTACACCCACTTGAACAGGCAGTTTTTTTAAATAAAAGAACAGTTTGTTGAGTGTTGCACAGTGGGACACATTACAATAGGGCGATAAAAATTGAATAAACTATAATGGGATTCTATTTTTTAATAAATGTATTGTATTTTAAGCCTCAAATTAAGACATACTTATGTTTATCATAATAATCTAATTTAAAAGGATAAAACTGATTAAAATTTAAATGGCCTTAAACAGTGCTGGAGTAATAAACTGTATTTATAATCATTGTATTAAACAAATACTGAATACTTATACTAACAATCACGTTCCGCGTGAAAAAAAGCAGGTAGTACGTTGTTTTTTTTTTTAGAGGATCATGTTATACGGTGATCGTATCGTGTTCGATATATTTTCAGGCAAAAATAATGGTTATAAGGGAACCGAAAACGGTACTGACGGACAGCAATCTTTTTTGTTTGCAAGTGGCGTATTGTGCTATATAGTGTCGTATAAATATTAACTTATACCACCTTAAAAAATAAAACGAAACTGTTTTGGAAGGCCATTCGAAAATCAGTAATTCTTATATGAAATAAAATCATAGCAGCAACAACAAAATGTAATTTTTTATTATGGATGTATTGCAATTTTCTTAATTAAACTACAAGATGGCGCAAAAGTAATGTTATAATTAGAATTGGCTGCCATTTTGTTACAAATGAAAAAGAGAGCTCAGTTTTCATAAAAAGAGTGTAAAATTGATGACATTAATGGAAAAAAATATATCGCTCAATTCGCTACCTCCTGCGTTGATGCATAATTGCGCTCATTTTATGGCTCGGAAAACATCTGGCTCCAAATTGGCGATTTCTTCGTCAATGTTAACTTTCAGGGATTCCAAGGTTCGTGGTTTGTTGTAGTAAACGCGAGATTTTAAAAAGCTGTTAGATCTCCAAACGGGAGATCACTCTCTATCGATGCCGGAGCTGCGTGAGCGCTTGCTCCATCCTCTTAAAATTAACAATAATCGAAACCCAATATAGCAATTCGCAGCAAAAAAAACGTTTAACATCTGCCTGTTACGCTCATCATTTACGGTTACGGTGCTACCATCGACGTCTTAAAAAAAAAAAAATAATAATACAAAATAAGGCGTTATGACTTTTTCATTGGAATTGCCGCACTAAACAGTCAGTTTGAGGGTATACAATGGCTTTTCATGCATATTATGTGGATTCGCTGTGCCTCAGAAATGTAAAATTTTGTTTGTTAACATGGAACACTGTGACGAAGAAAACGACGACGCAATTTACGCTGCGTTAAAACAACAGATTCCATTGCTTGATGACAACTAATTCTATATTCACAAAGTACTTACTTGGAAAGGACCTTCTTACTTGCTAAGCACCTGCATTGCTACTAAATAATTACATATTCACAAACAAGTTTTTTACATACTTATTAAGTACTTGCTAAGTACTAAGTACTTACTTACATAGTATTTACATACTTACTAAGTGATTTATCCACATACTTATATGTTAAGTATTTACATTGTTGCTATGTACTTAATTGCTATATACTTTTGTTCTAGTTGCTTATTTACTTAGTTCTTATATACTTACTAAATACTTTTGTGTTTAATAAGTACCTACTAAGTGCTTAATTAGTATTTGCATACTTACTAAGCACTTACATACGACTGTTTAGCTAGTAAATACTTTTGTACTTTTTTTACGCTCAGACAATCAATGACTACTACTTAAAGTGTTCCTTTTTTTTGGAAAGGGATAGCGCAGAAAAGACAAGTAGCGAAAACAAAAAACTTCTGCTATTGCGCGTTTTATTAATTCTTATGCCAATGCTGCAGCGCCCCTAGTGTTAAGTAGACGCATTGCCCTTCTTAAGCTGTATGTTCAGCCATTTTATTAATTCGTTTACTTCGCCGAAATTTCTGCTGATATTTCCGACGAAGGAGATCGCTGTGATGTATTTACATTAGCATAGAACATTAACAATCGATGTCGGTACCGTTTTCAGTGACCGGTGCTATGCCTTCACTCACGTTATACAGTCCAACAACATCAATCCCTCACTAGTAAACAACAGAAAACTTCATGATGTTGATAAAGTACTAAGTATTTACTAAGTGCTTATTTAATTAGTATTTACATAATAAGTACTTTTGTATTTACTAAGTACCTACTAAGTGCTTGCTTACTTAGTATTTACATACTTACTAAGATCTTTTAGATATAATAAATATCTACTTATTTATTAAGAACTTACATACAAACTCAGTAAGTACTTTTGCACTCACTTAGTGCTTATTTACTTAGTACTTACATGCTTGCTAAGTTCTTTGGTACTTATTAAGTATCTTACTTACGAGTACTTACATAGTACTTATGTACTTACTGAATACTTATATTCTTACTAATTACTAAATAGCGGTATACTTACTAAGTACTTGCATAACTACTTATATACTTACTAAGTACTTCAAGCAGTTTAAATTAGAACCATAAAACGGTTTAAATTAGAACCATTAGATGTGAAAGCGCATTTTGTATGATCTTATTCTCAGATCCTCGAAATTCTTGAGTGTATGTTTTCATATAGGACTTTTTTTAAGTTCAAAATCTGTGACCGAGACTTTTGTTTGCCTTCTGATACTTCATGGCATAGTCCTCTGCTTAAAGGCATATTTTGAACACATTTTACTTAAAATTCTTCAGTAAACACTTACTTAAAGACCAACAACAATGTTTTGCTTCTACTAGAATCCTTGAAATTAACTCTTTAGCTCACCCAGCTCCCCACTTTCGTGTATAAATTGAGTGTGTGTTAAAGCAAGGAAATGGAGAAGCAGTACAGAAGTACATGCAAATGAAACTATAGAGTCCTTTAGATGTCTCACCATTGTCATAGAGAATAATTTGTGAACTATACAAGAGGAAATAAAAGTAGAGATGTGAAAAATACACTAAAATTACTTATTTCAAGCACTTTAGTATTGGATTAAGGTTTTGCTGCAAACTGCAACTCATTTGAATTTTATCATCAACAGTTTTTACTCTCCACCTATTCATATATATTGTATGCAATTTTATACGATTTTTTTTTTTTGTTATTCATTCTGAATTTTTTTCCATTTTTTGTGAACTAGAACGGATACTGCAGAGTCTTGGAAATTTGCAAATTCTGATGTCATACCAGCTACAGGCATTATGGTATTTGGTAAGTAACATGGTTATATACATATACATATAGTACTTATCGATATACCAACATTTATTCACATACACATACACCCACTTACACACACACTCCCACGCACACTCTTAAAAGCAGTTGATTACCTCTTCCTGAAAACCAAATATTTATGCAATGAAAAGAAAAAAAGTTTTCATTGGTAAAATAATTGCCACTAAAAGAATAAGGACAATAAGGACATAGTTTCATTTTATAAAAGCTTTTGTTTGATTTATTTAAAAATATTTTTTGTTATAGATAAAGCAAGATTTATATACAAATATATATTCGTACACAATTCATTCATAAATCATTTATGAACACTTTGTACAATTAATGTTGTACAAATTTTGAATGTTTTACTGAGATTTATGATCACAACATTTGTCCCTTAGGGATTATTGTTCTTCTAGTCCCCTTATTCATACCATAAAATGATAAAATCATTAATGTATCCCTTAAGCCGTTTCTATTGCACCTACAAAAAAAAAATCGAAATTTTTCTGTGCCAAGAAAGAAAAGGTGTCTAATACCGACTTTGTAGTTTTACAGAAGAGCATTTTTAAATTTTGTAGTTGATGTTTAAACACGAATTCGCTTTTTAAGGTGGAGTATTATGTACCTTCTGTAGGACCCTTATAATAAAAATAAATGATTCTATATTTCACACATTTTCACACGAAATTTCATGAATTCTTATTCCAAATAAAATTGTATAAAAAAAAAACAGAAATCAATTGTAGTATAATTTCCTCGAAAAGTCGGTTTAAATGAGTAAAATTTTACTGAGGAGTACTTTTGATCTAGCAAATCACAATGGTGCTATTAACACGTTTTCAGCTTCAGCACTTGTTCCTCATTGCCACAGATTCATTACTACTAATATCTTCCTAGCTCCTAGGTTCTTCAGCACTACACTAAATACACAGAGGGCGCTGTTTCTAGTTAACGACAGGTGGCAGACCTGCCTACAGCAGACCAATCATCTACTTAGCTGGAACCAACAACCGATTCAACACAGTTCAAAAATGGGTTTGGATGTCATTTCTAGTGGGGAGCCCACTTACTGGCCTACTGATATACAAAAAATTCCGGATGTTATAGACTTTGGCGTCATGAAAAATATATCTAGGGATCTAATTCATGTTGAAGCTTCTCATGATCTCTCCTCTGATCACTCCCCCACGATCGTTACAATTTGTAGCCCACTAAGAAGTGACTTACCTCACCCATATGCGAAGTTGATAAATAAGGTTAATTGGCTGGGGTTCAAAAAATATCTCAGTAGTCATTGTACGGAGAACATCAGGCTTAGAACTCCCGATGATATCGAATTCAACATTGCCAATCTTACCGAGAATATTAAACAGGCTGCTAAACATGCCACTACCTCCCATCCGCAGACTGGGTTTAATAGAATCTATTCTGCGGATATTGAACGTCTCGTATGTGAAAAAAGAAGAGCTAGAAGGGAATGGCAACAGCACAGATCACCACAACATAAAATCAGACTTAGAGAATGCACTAAACGACTCCAAGAGTTGCTTGCATCTGAAAAATCTGCTTCTCTTAAGAACTATCTGGAAGGTCTCGATGTCACAGCAGCATCTAATTACTCCTTGTGGCGCGCTGCTAAAAAACTTAAAACACCCGTTGAGTCTAAACCACCCTTGCGCACTTCTACCGGAGGTTGGGCAAGAACCAATACTGAAAAAGGTAACATATTTGCTGAGCATTTAAAACACGTATTTACCCCAAACTCATGTACTGGTGGTGTTGATTTGCCGAGTGTAGTTGCTCTACCCCCTCGACCCATAAAGTTTAAGATGCGTGATGTAAATAAACTAATTGCTGAAACCAACGCAAAGAAGGCCCCGGGTATTGATGGAATTAGTAACAAGATGCTGATGAAGTTGCCTCGTATTGCTATTAGAATCCTGTTATTTATTTTTAATGGCATTTTACGACTGGAGTATTATCCACACAGCTGGAAACTTGCCATGGTCAAAATGATTCCAAAGGCGGGCAAAGATCTTACCAAGGCTGAGTCTTATAGGCCAATAAGTTTGCTGTCAACAATTTCAAAGCTCTTCGAAAAGCTGCTCATGACAAAATTGTCCCCAATTCTAACTGATAATGGGTGCATACCGGACCATCAATTTGGTTTTAGAAGTCAGCATAGCACCATTGAACAAACTCATAGATTGGTCCATTTCATAAGAAGAACATTTGAAGAAAAGAAGTATTTTTCTTCCCTCTTTATTGATGTCTCTTAGGCATTTGATAAAGTGTGGCATGAAGGCCTAATTTTAAAACTGAAGACACATTTACCAATAAACATTGTAAATCTTTTGGAAAGTTACATTCTTGCCCGGAAGTTCACTGTTGTGGAAGAAGACTTCATGAGTGTGCCTGAAACTATCTCATCCGGTGTGCCACAGGGTAGTATACTGGGGCCAGTTTTGTATTTGATTTATACCTGTGATATGCCTCTGAGCAGTAATATCCTCACCTCTACATTTGCCGATGATACAGCCTGCCTTAGTATGCATGAAAACCCTCACGAGGCATCCCGTTATCTTCAGGAACATATTAAGCTGTTGGAACTGTGGTTGAACTTATGGAGAATAAAAGTAAATGAACAAAAGTGTGTTCATGTCACATTTACCCTACGAAGAGACACTTGTTCCCCCATTCGAATCAACAATCAAGTTGTTCCTCAACATTCACAGGTGAAATACCTTGGTATACATCTTGACCGACGGCTTACATGGAAACACCACATAGACTCTAAGCTAACACAAATGAAGCTTAAATTAACCCAGATACGTTGGCTGATTGGTAGAAATTCAACCCTCAGTCTAGATTGTAAACTTTTAATATACAAGTCGCTTTTGAAACCCATATGGTGTTACGGAATTCAGCTATGGGGCACTGCTTCAGCTTCCAATGTAGAGAGAATACAACGAATGCAAAATAAAATTTTAAGGTTAATAACATCGGCTCCTTGGTACATGAAAAATTCAATTTTACATCGTGATTTAAATATGCCACTTGTGACCGCTGAAATTGCAAAATATGCAGGCAAATATTTAACGAAACTCGAGTTCCATCCTAATCCCCTTGCTCGTAACATCTTGAACTTTCCTGGACACATCTGCTTAAAAAAGAGGGATACTACGGCCTTAATACGCCACACTTCAGATTGAATTTTTTGAATATTTTTGTGCTTAACACATTTATGTATTATTAATTACTATCACTAAGTTTATGTCCGACACTGGTTGGGCCTAATTATAATATTTACACTTAAGATTTGAACACTTATTGTTAGTTCAGTTTGAAGATACAATAAATTCATACTAGCAAAAAAAAAAAAAAAAAAAAAAAAAAAAAAAAAACTTATATGTAAAATATTTTCTGTCCCTCTGTGCAGTACATGCAAATACATGCCACAAATAAATTTTACCTATTTTATAAAATTCTTTTGTAGTATTTTTTTTGATACATAATCCACTACATTAAACAAATTGAAATTAATTATAAAATACAGAACATTTCATTGACACTGCCAATATCTACTACACACCCATTATTGAGTTATTGCTTACCAATTGTTTTTCGTATTTCCTTTTTGAATACTGCAGCATTCATGTGCCACCACAATACATTTCTTGTTTATCAATCAATGCGGAACGCAACCATGGAGCGTTGGGAAAAGGTTACTCATATATCAATTGGTTTTGCATGGATTGTGGCAGCTCTATTTGGCATTGCTGGCTATTCGACATTCAGAGCGTTATCGCAAGGTAAGTTATCTGTATGTATTCAAATATATATGTACATGTTTGAATGTGTATATGTGTGAATTTATGTACATACATATACTATATAGTGTTATTAATGAGTAAATGGTAGTGGGCGAATGAAAAGAATGAAGACCATGCCAATACGTATTTACGAGAAACACAATCTAATCGTTTGTACATGTGCACTGTGGGCGCGAATAGGATATAAATGGTCGTCAATGTTATATAAGTAATAAAATAAAATAAAACTGTTTGCGATGATAATTTTCCACAATTAAAAATGCTGTTGATAAGAGCTTTTTAGTAACAAATTCAGTTTACTTCAAAAGTTCGAAAAAAATCTGTCATTATATGCGTTACCTAGTGATTTTGTCCTAGATTTTGAATTGTGAACACATTTAGCACCGAATAAAAAATTGCCCTATCTCCTGGCACTTTTCTCTTTTGCATATTTTTTATTTGTTTGGTTTGTTGGTACACGTAGCTGCACCCAAAAACCTTCGAGGAGCAATAAAGTAGTACTCGTCTGAGTCAATCTGCTAGTGAATGGCACTAGATCCATCTGGTAGTGTTGAGGAATCTGGTAAGTTCACCACCCTATAAACATTCAGATTGCGCCATCAGGCTTTAATTCTCTACCGATAGTACCTAAATATACTGGTCCTAATAGAACTTAAGCATTTTTTCACCGATACTGCATCGGCAACGTTATTTCGTCTTGTCTACCGACAGAAATGCCGATTTTCCCAAACGGATTCCCAAATGACCAGTATTTCTGACGGAAATAGACTAGCTTTATTGGGAAGATGGTAGGAGTACACTATGTCAAGTGGCCTACTTTAAGTCCTTGTGGTAACGTTGCCTTTAGAAATATACTGCCAAACTGCAAGATTTTCACTCTAAAGTAGCCCTTTAATAGCCAGCACCATTATACTAGTCCTGCACGAACTAAAAATTTATTAGCAAAATTTTCACAATTTTCCACTGTGCGGAGTAAAATTATTGTTGGTATCAACTTGGCATGATACTAAAATAGAAAAGACAAAATATATATGACAGTGAATAAATAACGTTACAAATGGAAGCAGCTGTCGTTAACAAAAATCAATTTAAGCCCAAAAAAAATAATACTCAATAATTCTTAAAGCGAAAATCATTAATTTAGGCAGTTGTAATGATGTTTATTACGTCTAGATTTGATCGTGTAGTAATTAGTTTCTATTTTATTCTGTATATATAAATGTAAATACAGTGAAAGCTCTCATAACCGGGCAAATTTTGTCCATCTAAGAAAATGCAATTGTATAACCTGACGCGGATACTAGATTTTAAAAACAAAAATTCATTAAAGTATTTCCCATAATCGGACCAAACTACTGAGCGTATTAAGTAAAGTGGCAGCCGTGGCGAAGTTAAACGGTTTTAGTGAATAACCAAAAAGTAATCAGCTAAAGTAGTAACGCCACCTCGATGTCCATTCACACTGCGTACATTTAATTAAAATCTCTACTTCCTGTTCTCTTCAACCGTGATTTATAATTGTGTTAATGCCGATGAAATTGATGATTTCTCTGTTAATTAAAATGGCAATGAAATTGCTAATTATTTGAGGAAGTTCTTTGCTTAATTAATTTAAACAGAGCCATAAAATGGCTCCAAAGAAAAATCTATAATCTGCTAGAGAAAAATTAGAAAAGCATTCACAGCTGTTGGAAGAATTTTATTTATAGGAAAGTGCTTTAACTTGGATTGAATTGCAGGCATATACTCTGCTAAGCCAACAACAAACAATAAAATATTAAATAGTTATTTTGGAAAATATCTTGAATAACAAATTTGATAGAAAAAGTACAAATTATTGAAAAAATAAAAAAAAAAATATTGGTGCGTGAAATTGTGAATTGTTGATATTTTGTAAAATCAAGTTGAACCAATCCAAGTTAAAGCACTCTCCAATAAATAAAAAGTGACTGGTTCCCCATTATTTTAATAGTATGTATATTAATAAAATAATTAATATAAGAAATTATAAAGGGTGATGTTTTAAAAACTTTCTTTTTGGCAACACTGTTTTTGGCTGCTCTGCTGCCACACAGCATGCGAAACAATTTCCCAATTGGATCACGAATTCGGTGAACAGTTTATTTCACGTTTGGGACCGGTAAATTGGCCGCCTACGCATTTACACTATTTTTTTTGTGGCCTCATGTTTAGAGGGACAGCCCGCAACGGTTAATGCACTGGAAGCCAATATTGATGAATTTATTCGTGAGATATCGGCCGATATGTTGGAGAGAGTATGCCAAAATTGGACCCATCGTATGAACGGTCAAAATTTACAGGAAATAATCTTTCAACAATGAATCATATAGATCGTTCTATCGGCTCAAATAAATATTTCAAACATTTTTCTAAATTTTATGTTTTTTTTTATCAAATGCGAAAGCTCTTAGAAAATTACCTTTTATAAACGGACATCTTTCATAAGCTGGCAAAAATAACGCTACGTTGAGTGCCCGGATGTGGGAGCTTCCAGCGTGCACGAGGTGTGTGCAAAAGGTACGATAACTTTTTATTTTTATCCAAAGACATTTGTTCATTCACCAACAGACTTTTTTCAATCCTCAAGCTCTTCTGATAAGTACTTCTTGGAGTAGCCTTGAGCTTTTTATCTCCTCACTTCGTTCTTACTTGGGAGTCTTTTACTTTTGTGACGAAGAAGAAGTCGCAGGGAGACAAGTCCGCTGAATATATTATAGCTGAGGTATAGTTGCGGTGTTCTGTTCTTTTTTCCTTTCTCAAACAATCACCGGCAAACAGCGGTGAAGGAAGACACATTTTATGATTTTAAAACATCATTGTAACATCATTTTGCACACCATGTCTGAAACCAATATGGCGCTATGGGTTTCTGGCTCGGCATCTAATATGCAGATAATGCAAAGGCGACTGTGTAATTTTACATAAAGAAACTGAAGTACCATCTAAACCACTAGCCTGAAACATTCTGAATTATTTATAAAGGCCACACTCGGCTGAGAAAAAGAGACATTCGCTTAGCTGAACACGAGAGGATTGATGGCAATCGCTGAAGAAGTTGCAACAACTTGAGGTTTTCATCTGGCATTAGCTGGACTGAAATAAATATTTTACAAGTTCAATATTTATATTGAAGATTCAATAAATGATATGTGAAAAAAACTGTACATATGAGTATATGAAGTTTTCACAGTAGATTTTATTGATCGTAAATTATGGGTTTTCATGAGAAACTGAAGTCAGGCACAGGTGTACCAACATAAGATTAATGCCATCTTATTTTTTGAAAAGTGTGTTGTAGCATTTGATTAATAAATTTCTAAAACAAAAAAATAAAAAAATCTGAGTTTGCCCTTATTAAAAGGCACTTTTTTTCTCTTTGAAAGGGCAATAAATGTTACACTTACTTTTTAGAAAAGAAAACGCCCTAAAATTCGTCCATACGTATCCAAGTAAATTCAAAGTTATTTTTCTTTTTCTACACTCCTCGTATAATTAAGTCTAATTCAATTCCTGGCCGATTGGATACATAGAAGAGAAAAAGTGTTTCACATTTGCACTACAAATACCAAAACTGCCGGTCACTATAATTTTAATTATTATTATTGTTTTTTTGTGGTTTTCTTGGTGTAAATGTTTTATCTGTGATTATGTTTATATTGCTTGGCGGCCGATTACCACCAGTTTTGTATCTAAGTTTGATTATTGTGCGTGAGTATAACTGCCACCAATTGTATCGGTTCTATTCCATCTACTTGCAACAACCGCAACAAGACTGATAACAAATTCATTATGTAAATAGTAGAATCAAATATATAATTTTTATTATTACACATTTTCATTGAAGTTGCTTCTCTTGAGAAACCTAATATTAGAGAAGAACTACTTGCAAAGCAACACCAATTGAGGTAGTGAATATAATAAATAATAATAATAAGAAGAATTGTTCTAAAATTATTTTAGAGCTACCTCATTGTGGGCGTAGGCTATCATTAAGACATCCCCAACTGGAGCACATATTTGCAATACTTCTTAGTTCTATCAAATTATCTATCATTCTATCATTAAAAACAGGCAGCATGTTAATTTCTCTTAATGTTGAACGTCGCCAAGAGTTGTACGGCCTTCGTTGTCATCTTGCGCCCTGGGGGTGATATGCTCTTTGGCATATGTTGTCATCTTCTCTTCTTAAGGAGATTCAAAATGATAAAATTTAAATCAGAATTATAATACTTATTTTGAAAACTCTTTGTTCGGCAGAAATAAAATTATACATTTTGATTAAAAAAAATTTTTTAATTCCAGTTGTACGCAGTCGAAGAGAATCGAAGCATAAACGAAAGCAAATGCAGTCGCATTCGGTTTCCAGAAAATGTAAAATTCCAACAATTCTTTTTCGATTAAACGTACTTCGAATAAAATAAAACTAAAGTTAAGAACTTTTCTTTTGAACGGCGCTCATTTATTCAAATTCGATTGTACTTAAAGGAATTGTTGGATTGAAAAAAATTATTGAAGGGACCATATTCGAAACTATTGGTTTGCTACCCGCATATATAGTATATGTACACACAACTCTTACTTTACACGGTAAATACGTTCAATAAATAAAATAAAAATCATATAAAAAAGAGTTGGACATATGTGCAGTTATTTGTTAATATAAAGCAATAAACTACGATTCCTATAATATTAACCCTTTAATATTAAAATAATATCTGACATTTAATTAAACTATCAAAATTATAATACAACAATTTTTAAGGTTACACTAGCTTTGATTTAGCTGCCTTTTGTTTAAGAGCACTTTTGAATTAATTGCACAAAATCTATTTTCTTCGTAATCTTATACAATTACCGATGGCATCCTCGTGGACTAATGGCTTGTGTACTAAACTAGTAGTTAGAGGAGCTGTCTTCTTTACCCTACTGTTTCTAATTTTCCATTTTCTGTCTATTTCGGGTATCACACAGATAGAGACCAAAGTTGGCGAAAGCTGCCTGTTGAAGTTAAGCTAACTACGATGGTGGGTCAATAAGTCCGTGAATTTTTGAATTTCCCGCCACTTAACTGATAGAGCAATACTGCTCCTATCTATAGGCATATGTTGACTCCTGTCAAAGTTGCACCATTAAGTTTGTGTTTGACAACAATTGGTAGCAGACTACCAGGTAATTTGAGGAGAAAATGGAAAAAAGTGAATTTCGCCTGCTCATTAATTAATCATTATTTTGTTTTTTGTGGAAAAAAACCACCACTCGAACCAAAGCTAAGTTTGACAAATACTCTTATTATGGGAATTCTGCTCCATCAATTTCAGTGGTGAAAAAAGTGGTTTACTGAATTTCGTTGTGGCCGTAAGCACAGAAGATACCAGAAAAATCATGATGTGTTGTTGGCGAGAAATTGTGGAAGCCGTAGACATATCGAGGCTCAGTGCTTTCAATTTTGAATGATCACTTCGTAGGAGTATTTGGCGTTATTCAACCGCAATATGGACGAGTTTTCGCGACGTTTCATAACCGTGGATGAAACGTGGCTCTGCAACAAGAGACCAGAGACCCAACAGCAGTTGAAACAGTGGGTTTAAAAACTTTAATCGCATTTTGCACAGATCGATGAAAATGACTATGTTGCATTAAAGGAACCATATGTTCGGCTGTCTTAATATATTAAAAAAAATTAAAGAAAATCGACTGTAAGCATCTTGCGAAATTTAAAAAGTTACTTTATAAACTCACCTCACATTTATTATAAGTGTTAAATACAGCTGTAACCATAATATGACTGAGAGGCAAACAAATTATATCTGCCTTTTGCAATAATATGCATTCGACAGCGTTTAAGTGTTCAACTATCATTTCGAAATCCAATTTCGTAATTGTTTTAGATTGGGTAAAAAAAAACTAAAATTCCACAAAGGCGTTAAGTGGTCTTGTCTTCTATACATAAATGGCTTTATTCATAACAAATAATTCTGGCCAATGGAAACCGACTTCAAAGTGCCAATCGAACAGATTACAAAACCATTCCCTGGAATGAATAAAACACCTTGAAAAAATATAATAATTTAAATTAAAATATAAATGAAACAATTTTTTTTAATTAATGGCGGAGTTATGTTATAATCATTATTTCAGGCGACAACTTTGTCCCTCTGATTTCCTCTTGAAATTCTCTGACAAGGTACGCAAGGTTTTCATTTAATGGGCCCATGAATGGGGGAGTTATGCGATAATCAATATTTCGGAAGGCAAATCGCTCGACAGATTTTCGAAAAAAAATATCTGACCAAAATACAAGCTCACCTTTTCAAACAAAAAATAATTTTGAAAATCGGATTAGAAATAAAGGAGCTATGCTACATTCAATATTAAAAAAAAAAAGATTTAAAAAAATCATGGGATCAATCGGAACCAAATCCTTTCAAACAAAAAAATTTAATATCTTTTAACAAATGATAAAGTTAAAGTTAAATTTTCTACTTTTAATAAATCCTTTTATTTCCATTTTTCTTCAAGGTGATTTACTTGAAAACTACTGCTGGAATGATGACCTGATGAACTTTTCACGTGTGCTCTTCTCCATTTCAATACTCTTGACTTTTCCTATTGAATGTTTTGTTTCACGAGAAGTATTTTCACGATACCTAGATTTATCTTTTTCAATTTAGAATAAAAATATTCCATATTAAACTCTTACAGATTGTCAGACACATGGTGCATCGTTTTGTGCTGAGGGAGCCCATTAGCGAGTTGACAGACGAGAAGGATCCGAAAAGGGAAAAGGGTGTCGAAGTGGATGAATACTCGCGAAATATAACCCTGGCCATAGTATTTAGTGCATTTGTCATATCTCCCATGACGGAGTGTCTGGGTTCGGTGCTGGAACTAAATGTAAGTTTAATGAAAAATATATTTTATTTTTTATAATATAAAATTATTTTAATTAACTTTTTATTACAAAACAAAATCCTAAACTTTATTTATTTATTTGTTTGATATTTCGCTGGTACGTATGCCAGTTCAATAAGTAGACCTTTAGACATATTTTGAAATAAAATATTCAGAAAAAACTTGAAATAACCTTATAAACTATTGTTGACTAATAGTTTCTTCAAAAAAAAATTTATATGAAACTATTAAATTTTTTCAAGTTAATATTTTCAAAATATCATTTTTCACTTGAAATAACTCTATAACTACTGCAAATAAGGGTTCATATTGCACCTTAAATTGAAGAAAATTCCAAGAATTGCAGGATTTAACTGAATAAGACAAACCGTTCCCCAGTTATTGTAATATTCTTTGTGCAACTGTTTCTTCGAAAACTCAAACGGAGTGCAGTTTCGAAGTAGGCATTCCAAGTTACATAAGAAACAACTTTTCGTTGCTGTAGTCCAAGACCTTGTATACTAGTGTAATTACAAATTTTTTTCCATAAATAACTAACAATTTTTATAAAAACAGAAAATATTTAAAAATCTGTTTCTATAAATCTAAGAGAAAATTTCATAAATCATAAATGAAATGAATTCCAAGTATTTTTCATACAAATTTTAAAAGTTTGGTATGTGTTCCGTCTTACAAAATGTGAGCCGGAATCACTGCCTGATAGAGTAAATTCAAGGTCCAGATTTTGTATAACGAAACGCTTTTGAACGGACTCTTTTTATTAAAAAAAAACTTCAAAGGTATAGATACGCATACTTTTACAAAATGATGCATTAAATGATGAAATTTCAGTTTTTTTCATTACTGTGTTCACTATACTCGTATATACTCGTACATGTTGGAACCGAGTTTTTGTTGAATAGAAAATTTAATTTAAAAATTCAGTTATTTTTTTTTTATTTTTATTTTTCTTTGGTTCACAGTCTTGTTGAACCTTCGTAGTGAACAGACGTGTTAGCGGAGTTTTTTTTTCACATACTAAGCAAACAAAAATACAAACAAAAAAAAAAATATTCGTAATAAGTACTGATTCGTAATAAGTACAGTTTTTGTTAAATTTGCTTTACTTGCATTAATAATATTTTTCGTATAAACTGAAACAACAAAAAAACAAAAAACACAAACAAAGTGACTGAGGGATACTCTGCATGAGTACCTCAAAAACAAAAAATTGTGAAGTGAGTTCTAACGGCAGAAATGCCTATTTTACTGTGAGTTCTGAAGCTCTTAATGCAAACAATAAAAAGAAAAAATTGGATGACAGTCTTTTTCTAACGGCAAAGCCAATTTTACGTGAGCGATCAAATTCGCTTACTCCGATGCCAAGTAGTGATTCGGTAATATTACCATTGCCTAGTTCATCGTTATTTAAGTCAGCGCCATTATCCGCTCTGGGCTCGTGTTCATCACTTAACCCAGTTATCACAATGGACGATAATATTCAAAAACCTAAAGTGCCTGTCGGAATGGACAGATATGTAACGGTAGTAAAGCGTGGGCGAAGCCCAAATTCATCCAAAATCTCATCTGTTCCGAAAATATCCAGAGACAACGACGCCGCCTCAGCTAATCGTCAAAACCGGTTTAAAATATTACAAGATGACAGCGATAAACCCGAAGAATCTTCGAAAAAAACTTCAAAACCACCACCAATCTATCTGAGACAAAAAAACTCGAACACACTTATTAAAAAACTAATCTCGGCCATTGGTGAAAAGTCATTTCACATTGTTCCAATAAAACGTGGTAACATTGATGAAACAAAAGTTCAAATATATGATGAAAAAGACTTCCGCAAAATGGTTAACGAATTCGAAAAAAATAAAACAAGTTTCTACACATTCCAGCTTAAGAGTGCTAAAGGCCTACAGATCGTATTGAAAGGCATAGATTCTTATGTAGTTCCTGAGGAAATTAAAGATGCTCTCACCCTCCAGGGATTTAAGGTAAAGAATGTCTCTAACATAATAAACAGGGAGAAGATCCCCCAACCCTTATTTCGCGTTGAATTGGAGCCAAATGATATAAAATTGAAGAAAAATGAGACCCATCCAATTTATAATTTAAAATATCTGTTATACCGGAAAATTACAGTCGAAGAACCACACAAGCGCTCAGGACCCGTACAGTGCCATAATTGTCAAGAATATGGCCATACGAAAACTTATTGCAAATTACCGTCTGTTTGTGTTGTGTGCGGTGAATTACACAACACTGCTATTTGCAATAAGTCGAAGGACCAGAAGGAAAAAAAGTGCAGTAATTGTGGAGGTAATCACACTGCTAACTACAGAGGATGTCCTGTATTCTCTTTTGTGAAACAAGCTATGACCCAAAAGCCTAAAGTAACTCCAGCTCAAGCAGGAAATACGTACTCCGCTACTCATCCCCTAATGGCCCAACCAATCACTTCACATGTATCGTATGCTGACGCTGTGAAGATCAACTCTATTCCCGTTCAAAAAGTGTCACCACCAAACAATACAACAAACGCAAATGCAAGCTTTAATTTCAATCGCCTTGAAGCTACTATTGATAATCTGGTGCAAACTATAAGCAACTTTACGACAAATATGACTAGCATGATGCAAGAAATGCTGCGAATGCAGAACACTCTGCTTCTAGCATTAGTTAACAAGCCATGAACACGTTAAAGTTATGTTTCTGGAACGCTAACGGCATTCGCCAACATAGAAACGAACTAGAGCACTTCCTCACGGTGAAGAATATTGATGTAATGTTGGTATCTGAGACTCATTTGACTTCGAGAAGCCTTTTTAAAATGAGTGGCTACACCTTATATGATACAAAGGACCCGAGAGGAAGAGCATGTGGAGGATCAGCAATTCTAATAAAGTCAAGACTCAAGCACTATATTCTTGAGAACACTTGTGAAGACCATCTACAAGCAACAAATATTTGCATCGAAAATTTTTGTTCAAATCTTGTGCTTTCATCAGTTTACTCCCCTCCCAGATTTTCAATCAGTGAAGATCAATACGAGGATTTTTACAAAACTCTTGGCCCTTGTTTCGTAGCAGCTGGAGACTACAATGCAAAGCATACGTTCTGGGGGTCGCGTCTTATTACTCCTAGAGGTCGAGCATTGTTCAACACAATTTCAAAAATGGATTTGGATGTCATTTCTAGTGGGGAGCCCACTTACTGGCCTACTGACATACAAAAAATTCCGGATGTTATAGATTTTGGGGTCATGAAAAATATCCCTAGGGATTTAATTCATGTTGAAGCTTCACATGATCTCTCCTCCGATCACTCTCCCACGATCGTTACAATTTGTAGCCCACTAAGAAGTGACTTACCTGACCCATATGTGAAGATGATACATCGTGTTAACTGGCTGGGGTTAAAAAAATATCTCAGTAGTCATTGTACGGAAAACATCAGGCTTAGAACTCCCGATGATATTGAACTTAACATTGCCAATCTTACCGAGAATATTAAACAGGCTGCTAAACATGCCACTACCTCCCATCCGCAGACTGGGTTTAATAGAATTTATTCTGCGGACATTGAACGTCTCGTATGTGAAAAAAGAAGAGCTAGAAGGGAATGGCAACAGCACAGATCGCCCCAACATAAAATCAGACTTAGAGAATGCACTAAACGACTCCAAGAGTTGCTTTCAGCTGAAAAATCTGCTTCTCTTAAGAACTACCTGGAAGGTCTCGATGTCACTGCAGCATCTAATTACTCCTTGTGGCGCGCTGCTAAAAAGCTTAAAACACCCGTTGAGTCTAAACCACCCCTGCGCACTTCTACCGGAGGTTGGGCAAGAACTAATACTGAAAAAGGTAACATATTAGCTGGTCATTTAAAAGACGTATTTACCCCAAACACATGTACTGGTGCTGTTGATTTGCCGAGCGTAGTTGCTCTACCCCCTCGACCTATAAAGTTTAAGATGCTTGATGTACAAAAACTAATTGCTGAAACCAATCCAAAGAAGGCCCCGGGTATTGATGGAATTAGTAACAAGATGCTGATGCAGTTGCCTCGTATTGCTATTAGAATCCTGTTATTTATTTTTAATGGCATTTTACGACTGGAGTATTACCCACACAGCTGGAAACTTGCCATGGTCAAAATGATTCCAAAGGCGGGTAAAGATCTTACCAAGGCTGAGTCATATAGGCCAATAAGTTTGCTGTCAACAATTTCGAAGCTCTTTGAAAAACTTCTCATGACAAAATTGTCCCCAATTCTAGCTGATAATGGATGCATACCGGACCATCAATTTGGTTTTAGAAGTCAGCACAGCACCATTGAACAATGTCATAGATTGGTTCATTTCATAAGAAGAACATTTGAAGAAAGAAAGTATTGTTCTTCCCTATTTATTGATGTCTCTCAGGCATTTGATAAAGTATGGCATGAAGGCCTAATTCTAAAATTGAAGACATATCTACCAATAAACATTGTAAATCTTTTGGAAAGTTACATTATTGCCCGGAAGTTCACTGTCGTGGAAGGAGACTTCATGAGTGTGCCCGAAACCATTTCATCTGGGGTGCCTCAGGGGAGTATACTGGGGCCAGTTTTGTATTTGATTTATACCTGTGATATGCCTTTGAGCAGTAATATCCTCACCTCTACATTTGCCGATGATACAGCCTGCCTTAGTATGCATGAAAACCCTCACGAGGCATCCCGTTATCTTCAGCAACATATTAACCTGTTGGAATTGTGGTTGAACTTATGGAGAATAAAAGTAAATGAACAAAAGTGTGTTCATGTTACATTTACCCTACGAAGAGATACTTGTTCCCCCATTCAAATCAACAATCAAGTTGTTCCTCAACATTCACATGTGAAATATCTTGGTATTCACCTCGACCGACGGCTTACATGGAAACACCACATTGACTCTAAGCTGACACAAATGAAGCTTAAATTAACCCAGATACATTGGCTGATTGGTAGAAATTCTACCCTCAGTCTAGATTGTAAACTTTTAATATACAAGTCGCTTTTGAAGCCGATATGGTGTTACGGAATTCAGCTATGGGGCACTGCTTCAGCTTCCAATGTAGAGAGAATCCAACGAATGCAAAACAAAATATTAAGGTTAATAACTACGGCTCCATGGTACTTGAAAAATTCTATTTTACATCGTGATTTAAATATGCCACTTGTGACCGCTGAAATTGCAAAATATGCTGGAAAATATTTAACAAAACTCGAGTTCCATCCTAATCCCCTTGCTCGTAACATCTTGAACTTTCCTGGACACATCCGCTTAAAAAAGAGGGACACTACGGCATTAATACGCAACTCTCCAGATGAAATTCTTTGAAAATATTTTTTGTGCGTAACATGAATTTTATGTATTATTAATTATTATCACTAAGTTTATGTCCGACACTGGTTGGGCCTAATAATTATTTATATATTTAAGATTTGAACACTTATTGTTAGTTCAATTATTTGAAGATACAATAAACATATATTAGCGTGAAAAAAAAAAAAAAATTTTTCTTTGGTTGATAATAAATACATCTTTAAAGCAAAACCAAGGCGAATTAATTTTACAAGATGCCATTAGTGAGGCAACAACAAATTCAACTGCGAAAACAAAAGAATGTACGAAAAATTTTCACTTAGAGCGTGTGCGTCAAACTCTTTATAAAAAATGAAGATTGACCTTGAAAGCCATCGCCATAATTTCTGGCTAATGCTGAGCCTGATTTGAGAAGAATTTTCGGAGAAACAAACTTTAAAGTAAAAAAAATTTGCGGAATTTACAATACTCGGAGTTATTTGAGAATAATTTTCGAAATAACCATAGAAACTATTTTTCAAAATATTTCGCAATATCTTCGGAAACAAGTAATCGATCTAGATAAAATTTACGACATCCGACAAACCTTAGAAAACCGAATTTAAAAATCCGACCTGATAAGAATATTCGGAGTTATTTGGAAAAAAAAATACACAAAAAATATTAGAAAAAAATATTAGACAACGACATATCTAAAACGAATAAACCGATTTTCATTACGTTTTGCGATACTCGATGCATATTTCCAAATGTTTTTGAAATTTTTCAACAACAATATCTCGGAGGAATTATTAGATTCTTAATGAAATTAGTATCAATACACGCTATTTTCGACCAAAACTGTATTATATTTAAAATGTGCAGTTTTTTTTCGAAAAATTTATTTTCAAAAGTCAACACAACATCTAACTGAAGCCAAAGTCGTTGGAATGTCGCCAAAACAAATTTTGGTTAGTGCAGCGGTTCAAAATTTATGACAGACATATATTTTTATATTACAAACACAAACACACGTACAAACGTATTCCTGTTTACATGAATACATACACACATCCATACAGGGAATTATCAAATCGGTCTATCTGCTTAAGAATCGTTGCGGAGGCCACAAGGCAAGTAATAAATAGGTGAAAGTTACTTGAACGACTATAGGACGTAATGACTTCTTGACGCATCAATAGCTTTCAACTCTGCGAACTGGTACCTACTACCTGGTAAGCATTATATAGAGCTATTTCAACGACCAGCCATGATGACAGTCTTGAAGAATATGCAATTATCGAAAACTTCCCTCAAGGATTGGTTCTTAGGCCAATACTGTTTCATTTAATGTACAATTGCATTCTGTAGTTAAATTTGCCAGTGGAGGCTTACGGCTGACAATGTTTTGGTCATTACAATGGCTGAAGTAAATGAGGATAGAACTATAACAAACGCGTGCCTCCGAGTGGTACAATCGTGGCTGGCCTCAATAGGATTAGCACTAGTGGATAACAATATAAAGTGAGAGAATACATGACCGTAGGAGTAGGCGACTGAAATACTTTCTATTACTACTTCTATTGCGTCTTTCTGTAAGATTGTGCCCAATATATGTATGTCTTAGTAAGAAATAGCGATTCGTATTAGTGGAATTGGCTGAGAGCATTATATCATATGCAGCTCCGGTGTGGGCAGACTCGATGAGATTCAGATCGCATTGCGATACATTAAACTCAGTATACAATATGCCAACTCTCAGAGTGTTCTGTACATATAGAACTGTATGGGATGAAGATGCGTTTGCTATAGATGCCATGATTATAGCAGATTTGTTGGCAAGGAAATGAGACTTTATTTATGATGGCAAAATCCAGTATACTAGACATTAGAACTCGGATAGAAAGTAAACACGGGGTGTTGGGTTACTACACGATCCAATTTCTTAATAGTTACGGTGCCTTCAGGCAATATCTGTAACACATTAGAATAATCGACTCACCATACTGTACGCATTGGCATGAACTAGCCGAAGACTCTTTACATGTGTTTTTTTGGCCTGTCCCAGATTTAATATGCAGTCATAGACACTGTTACAACGATTAGGCACTGAGATTAGAGTTGATGGGTTCACTTGCAAAGTTTTGTAAGTTTAATTCTTTTAGAACTTCGTAGGGCTTTAAGGAGGCCACATTAGCTGAAGTATAAAAGTGTATTTAAGATGTATGGTTTAGTATGAGGTGCCAGTAGATCGGAACGCTTGTATTTTATGAACATTCCACAATGACAACATTCGTAATTGCAAAACACACAGGCACACGCCCACATTCATACAGATATTATTGAAAAAATAGTCAGAATAAGTTTCTTCGATTTTCGAAAATCGGGGTAAAATACATTTAAAAGAGCTCATGCACAGCCCTATTCAGTGGGCCTTGCAACACATATACCACATGCATGGAAAGCTGTGAAATGTATTTTCATGCCGGTTACTTTCTGTATTCTAATTGTTGCCTTAGTAGAGCAACATTGTAAAATTAATTCGTCTTGGGGAAAAACAGAAAATAAAATATGTTTAGAAACAAATTTGAAAATTTCGAAAAATTTCCCAAATGATTTTCAATATTAATTTATTGGATTATTTTTTAATTTAACTTCTCAGGGTCTTTTGGCCGCCATTCCTTTGGCTTATATTTTACCTGGCTTGGCCTACATACAAATGGATCCGAATCCCTTATTGAGTCGCGAAAAGTTACCTGCTTTAGGATTAGTGATCTTTGGTGCTATAGTTACTATTTTGGGAACGGCTGTGCTGTTGCCCAGCATTGATGAGGACTGTCGAGCCGATATTGTGATGGACTATTGTAAAAACTCAAATGATAATGTAACCCAAACAAAATAATTTATCCAAAAGCACTTGTTACACTTGTACTAACAATATGTTGTACACTCTTTCGCTGTCTGTTGAAACTTGTGATTGTCAACGATTGTTTGTTGCCTCTACGTACACATTTTTTGGGCAACTTGTTAAATTGGCAACAGATCGTCTATTTTGTTATTAAACGTGTTTAACATTTAGTTAAATGAATATACATATATATGTATATGTATGTATGTAGTTATTTGAAAAAAGCAAATAGTGCTCACACTAGACCAATATTTTACAAAATGTTTTATTGTATATGAACAATTTATTTATTTAAAAATATCACCGATTAATGAATTGCCATTTGTTCAATATTTGCCAGTGAGTTTTTTCTGTTTGTTATAATTGTTTTATTCCAAACTTTAGGAGTACATGTAGTGTAGGCCGGATTTACGCTAAAAAAAATTATATATACATTCTTTTATGATATTTGTTGCATGCAACTTCTTCTATTTGCTGATACAAGGGATAGCAAAACTGGTAGCATATGCAATTTCATTCGATTTATTACAACATTTTTTTATCGTAACTGTTTTAGTCTACCTCTTATTGGCAAATATACAAAGTTGCATGCAACAAATTTCTTGTAAAAATGTTTAGTGTAAATACAAGTCGTATAGTAATCACATAAACACACGCACTTGCATATGTAAATATTTCGACCTCTTTGCTCTAAATTGTGGTAAAAGCCGATTTTCTTTTTAAAAATATAAAAGCAATGATATTTGTGCAACTCTTGTGGCAAACGACGACTTACAATTCATATAATAAATTGTATTTATTTAACTTTTAAAAGTTACAAACTAAATCGCAAATTGTATCACAACTTCGGCTTAGCGTTCGTCTTAAAGTCGAATCTAGATTCGATTCACTGATTGACTAGATCGCTACCCGCGAGCCTAACGAAGCCTAACATAAATAATATTAGAAAAGCTTTAATCGTTTTAACACTAACATAAAACTGACCTTCGTACACTAGTAGGTAGTGTACTAGACTCGTAGTGCGAAGGTCCCAGGTTCGAATCCTGCCACAGAACTCTGGCAGTTTGTGTTTGATAATTAAAGGGAGCCCACAACAAGCCTTCACTGTCTTAAGTGTATGTCGTATGACGTGGGCTATCACATTCCTCCAATCAACCTAACCTAACCTAACTAACATAATATCTCCTGGAAAGTTAACATTTTGGCACTTATGACAATTTGCCATTAGGGGTCGATTTATTTCATAGAAAATTTTATAAATTCTAAAAATAATTTTGCTTGAAAATTTGCAATGGAAACAAAAACAAATAAGAATTCTCTTAATGTTTTTGTTGTTTGCAAACGATTTTGTCTTTTAATTAAAAACAAAAACCGGGTAGTAAATTGTATGATTTTTAATTGGAAAGTAAATAATTGTTAAAATGTATTAAACCAATTATTGCAAGTTCCTGCATACGATATCCATCGAAATTTCTTATGCATTTCTAATGCATACGATATCCATCGGAATTTCTAAACAAAAAATTTATTGAAATATATTGAAATTGTATTCGATGTCGAATGCCGTAATTTGGACCCCGGTTTTTTAAAGAAAATTTCATTCGAATATTTTCGTTTTTTTCTATACCTTTATTCTTGTAGTTTTCGGTAGAAATTTAATTTTTTTCAGTTTATAAAAACAAGCATTAAATGGTATGATTTCAGATCGGATCAAATATTTAATTGTTCGTTAATAATAAAAATTACACAAGAAGTGTTCTCATTTTTCAAACCAAAAATTTCGAATTTCGTTGATTATTGAGATTTTTTCTTCAAAAAGTATACGAAAAAATATGAAAAATTCTTTTATTATTGGAATTTATTTCTTAAAATACGGAACCAGGTTTTAAAATATTATTCGATTTCAAATCACTCGATTTAAAAATCACTTTATTTTATTGACACGTAATAAGAAAAAATATGTAATTTACAAAATTAAAAAGAAAATTATTTAAAAATTGTGTTTAGCAAGGCGTATTGAGAACAGATGACATTATAAAATCAGCTGATTATATTGGGACGGATTTGTTTTGATCAGTATTTTGCAAAAACTAATTTTAACAAAAACAAAAACATCTACACCAAATTTAATAGCGATAATTGTAGTGAGTTTATCTTTATTTAAAGCCATCTTATTTAATTCGCTTGAGTTCATAGAACAAAAAGGCCATTTGCTAATATAAAAGGTATTAGAAAATAAGCAGAAATATTTCATGTAGAATGCAAAAAAAAAAAATCCTACCGACTCAGTAATACTGCTTTTACTTTATTATTCGAAACTATTTTTTGTGGTTCTTAATGTTTAAATAATCGAAAAATAAACAAGAAATTTTATAATAATCAACAACATTAAAAAGGAACTTTGAAATAAAACTAAATCAATAATTATTTCTTTGTTGTCATGATCTAATAAACTTTCATAGAATACAAAAATAATTATTATATATATATATATGACAAACTTCATCAAAATCAACTATATTTTGAAATATTTTTTTCTCTCAAAAAGTTTGTTGTGGCTTTAGCTCTTCATATGCCGACATTTCATTGGTTGCTAAAACCAAATCGTCAGTGAAGTTTAAGCAGTTTGAAAACAAAGAATGAATTTCCATATTAAGTATTTTTTTCTCTTAAATTGAATTTTAAATTAACTTGGTAGAGTTTTTTTTAAATAAATCTGACAAAACTATGTTTTGAAAATTACTTGAAGAGTATTACTAAAGCATGACATTCAAAGACATACTTCATTAGTGGCAACGAAAAAAATTATACATTTACGAAAATCTTCATGTAAATTTAATAAAATTTAATCAAAATATTTATCTTTCATTGTATTTAAAATAAATATACATACATATATTAAAAATGAAGCATAAGGGTAAACCAAGTATAAAGCAAAATAAAATCTAAAATAAAACCATATTTAATACATGAAAACAAATTGACCAAACAACACAATTTATTAATCTTTAAAAAAAGACAACAACCGCAAAAACCAAAGAAATTATTATATTATAAAAAAAATTTACAAAGACTTTGTATAAAAAAAAACAAATCACAATTGCTATAAATCAGTATGTGTATTTGAATTAGAACCAAAACTTGTGTAAAAAAAACGAAACAAACTTTAAAAGCTTTTTGCTTTTTCCCATGTTTAATTGCTATTTTTACTATTAGTTGTTTTAAAATAGTTCATTTGTGTTTTTGTATTAAATATTTTTTTGAATATTAGTAAAACATAGTAAATATAGTAATAAATCCGAGTTTTTTTTTTCTCCTTAAAGTACATACATTCACAATTATTAAAATAAAAGTAGTAAAAAAGTTCCTAGAGAAAATTTATTTAGAGGAAAATTATTAAAAATTTCCTTAGAGACATAATTTTAAACAAACATTAATTAAATCGAAACTCAAATGTATTTAAGTGATGTTTAAATTGATCAAGTCCGTGACTAAATAATTTTTAGGCGCAATCACATTCGTGATGTTATTCTTTAATAATATTTGCATACTAGTGATGTAAGGAATATTCGTATCTGTGTTCCCGAAAATTCGGAAGAAAGAAGATGGAAAACTTTCAATATCTTATGTTTATGCCAAAACATGCATTTAGTTGACACGAATCGTTGAAATCATTCATGAATGAAATGAATAATTCAAACGAATGATTCGAATCTTTCATGAATGATTCAAATCACTAACGAATCATTCGGATCATTGGATTCGTTCGTAAATGAAATGAATTATTCCAGAGATTCGTGAATGATTAAAATAATTGATTCGAATCACTGAAATCATTCGTGAATAACATGATTTATTCGTAAACGATTCGAATAATTTAAATTAATGATTTAAATGTATGATTCATTGAATAGTTCGAATCACTCATTTGAATTAATCGAATCATTCATGAATCGTTCATTTGAATCTTTCGAATCATTTGTTATTTATTCACTTGATTCATGAATGATTCTAATGAATCAATTGAAACACTCTTTGGAATCAGTCGAATTTAAATTATTCAAATCATCCATTTGACTCATTCATGAATCAAATTATCGGATGAGTCGAAATCATTAAGAATTTTTTCCAAAGTTACGATTGGTGGAATCAATGATGTTACAGAAATATCGGCATCGCTAATAACAATCCAGTGTTTTGTGTCATATTTTAGAATAATCAAAGGACATCCATTAATTTGGAACGATTTTCCGTCATCCCACGTCAAATTTGGTTTATGAACAGACCGGTTTCGGCTTTGTGCCATCAACACTGAAGATGGCACAAAGCCGAAACCGGTCTGTTCATAAACCAAATTTGACGTGGGATGACGGAAAATCGTTCCAAATTCAAACAAACCCCGTCGGAAGAATATCACAAAAATCGACATCCATTAATGTTTTTGTAATAATTTGTACAAACTATATTTGTAGGCGAACAGTAAGTATTGACGCAAGACGAATTTTTTCAATCAAATTTTAAATATTTATAATTTCCCTAAATTTCAAATCGAATTCGTGAATTCACTTCCCCCTCCCCACTCTTGGCACTGCGGTTTACATCGCCCGCAATCTGTCTCCTTCCCTTCTTCTGTTCCCATGCGGGTTGCAATCTACGACAATTCTAGTAATATCGTCGTCTGCCTTCTAAGAGTCTGGCCTCCCAACTGCAATGGATAGGGCTTGATGGACTGCTCTTCTCCAGAGCGTATAATTTGATATGGCTCTCGACCAAAATACACGCAGGATTTTGCGAAGACAGCGATATTCACGAATACTTGCATTTTACGCATGTCACGAGTGGCAGCGTAGACTTTATATTTGCATTGAATATTGCAATTTTCGTGCGCATGGATATCGAAGATAATTTCCAAATAGACTTTCGGTGGCCAAATGTTTGACGAGCTTTCTGCAATCGATTATCGATGTCCTCGCCCGATCCTCCATTCGTATATATAATGCTCCTAAGATAGCAGAATTGGCTGACATCTTCTATTTCGTTTGCATAAATTACAAATAAATCCCGGGAGGCTGCATTAACACGTAAGGCATTTTTTTGCCGTCAAAACATTAATTTTCAAACCTGATGATTCCGCCGCTAGCATTACGCTTCGTATGTTTGCCTCTATATCTGAGCAGCTGTGCCCCAGTAGACAGATATTCCCCCTTATCGTGTTTGGCGATTTTCGACTGCAAATTCGACAGTTTGTAATAGACTAAAGATACCGAGCAACATTTTTCTTTAATCTAGTACTATACGTTGAAGTCGTAGTCGAATTTCGCCAAACAAAATAAAGCCCATTGTTTGCATAATCAGGATCGTTCAGACGGTCTAGGTTGTTTATAACAATATACGCAATTGTTATATTAAAAAATTTATAACAACATAATTATTATATACAATATACTCGTAACAAATAATTTCAATCCATACCAGGAGGTAATTTTTTTGAAAATTTCAAAAATAAAACTTTGTTTCTTTTCAAACATCACTTAAGTACGCATATATAATATGAGTTTTCAATTTAATTATGGTAAGATTTAGCCCACACAAACCAAAATACTTTGGCTTAGAAATATTATTTAAAAAACGTTAACAAATCATTGAAATATTTTAAACAAAAATATTTTACTTGGGCACCAATAGCAACAAGAACTGCTTGAACATTGCATACACCATGACTATTTTAATAAAATTTATAGCATGCAACTGGGCGATTGGTGTAAATTAAATGGTGTGATAGAAAATTTCGGAGCATCTTTGATAAATCTTTTTTCCCAACCAGCTTTTGCACATTTTCGGTTGATATATAAAAACAGTTGCATGCTATAAATTTCATTAAAAATAATAATAAAAGAGTTGCATGCTATAAATTTTATTAAAAAAAGCAGTTGCATGTTATAAGTTTCATTAAAATAGATATAGTGTAAATTAAGCCTTAGACCAAAGTTATACGGAGGTTCCTTTCTTATTTATTAAAAAAGAGAAATATTGGCTGGCCGGAATTCATGAGATGCAATCTCTTGTGAAAATTTTATCATGTGCATTTGCTTCTGTTCAAAACAAATAAATGTTTGTATGTAACAAATATCATGAGATAAACCATCGTATAATGATAGTCTTAAATTTGTATTTAGTCAGAAAAATTTATAGTAAAATATAATCAAAATTTAAATTGCACCACCTTTTTACATTTGAAATAGAACAAAAATTCAAATTAAGCAATTGAAAAAACGTTTATTAAACTTCGTTACATGTATATACGTAAATATGTATGTATTTTATTTCAATTTGAGATGATTAATTTATTTAAAAAAAAATTGTAGGAAAAACTTCAAAATTTTAACAAGACATCAGCAAATGCTGACTTTCAAACTCAGTTTCAAAGACCGGCTGCGGTCGTTCTCAAAGTCCCGAATTGGAGCAAAGTTTGCAACCATAAAAACAGATTTCGAAACATTCTGAATATGTTCAATAGCAATTGGCATTCAAAATTGGGAAACTCGCTTTGCTTTGGCGAAACGAATTGATATAATGCACAGTAGTTTTTAGTGCTAAATATATGAAAGTAAATATATCACATCCGAACTTATCTTCCGCTGTATTTAAATATTAGATCTGGTATCTCAGAATAATGTAAGCAAATCGATTTATATAAATTTGTAAAGAATTTTTTTATTTCCTAAAATATATGCATTATTTTGCAACAAAAAACTATATAATTTGAACAAAAAATGTTCACGTCGTCAATTTTACAATTTATGAATTAAATTTGCCTTTTAAAATAAAATTTTGCAAATTGGTTCAACACATGGATCCGTAGGCTCCCGATTTCTAATATCGAAATTATTAAAAAAAAACATTCGTTGGGCTTACAGAAATAGTTTCGTGACCATTCGATACTTGATATATGAAGTGGACTGTTGGTCATGTTATGTCGCCTTGCAAACTTAATATTAAAAAAAATAATAATATTGAGAAAGAATTTGTACTAGTACACATACATATATGATCAGAATACAAATACAGTAAAAAAAATTGTTTTTTAAATTTTGATGTCTGAACAAAAATTAAGGCTTAAATTTTTATATAAATACGAGCACTATGCAATATGATTGAATAGACTAATTTTATAATATTTATTTTAATGACTTCTAACCTGAGCTTAATCCTACATCCTACAACAACAACAACTGAAGAAAACTAAACATATCAATTATACACTCATACAATATTTATAAAAATCGAAAAATAAAAATTACTATTTATTCAACTTTTGAAATAACCATTAACCCTTACGCTATCTGCTGTTTTTCTTTTTTTTTTTTTTTGCTTTTATTTTTTTTAAATACCCACATATAGACTGCAAATAATGGACTCATAATTATGAAATAAAGTCGATGACATTGTTAAATGCTCATCAAGTAATATTTGCTAGAATTTGTGCAAATAATTAAGTTTTTTAATATCTTTGACATTTAAAAGCGTCTTCATATCTGCAAAAATATTGCACTAAAAATGGGGAACATGCCTTACATATAATCGACACCCTCAAGCTCACATTAGAACAAAAATATTTCTGAATTTTTCAGAAACTTTTCACACAAAAGCATTTATGTTAATGGAAATAAAAAAAAACAAACAAAAGCATAATTTGTACAAAGAAAGTAATTAAAAAAGATTTGAAAAAAAGTATAATTTTGTCTTACCCTGTAATAAAATTGATTGCAAAACATTTACTGCGGTATTCATAAAAATTATTGTATGTTTATTAAGGGCTTATTTGACATATTTCTATGGGATATTTGTCAAATAAACCTTTAATAAACATACAATATTTTTTATGAATAAGGCCGTTAACATATTAACATGTCCAATATGCATTATATATATAGAAAAGAACATGTTCTTTTTTATGCTTTGCTATTTTTTGCCTTGGAGTTGAACACAGAATAGAACATGTGTAACATTTTTGGCAGAGACGAAAACGCCATCGAAATGCTTATGAACACGGGTACAAAAGTGTACAAAGGTAGTGTAGGGGTTAAAAATACTGGTAATAGTTCTCTAAGATAATCAATAAATTGGGTTGACATTTTTATACAATTAAACCAAATAAAAACTGTACACTTCAGCAAATTTTAAACTAGACAAAAAGAATTTACAAAATCTACACTTGAAAACAGAAACAAACAAAACAACATTTTGCTACAAAACAAAACTAACAATGGAAATTTTTTTCTAATATTTTCATAAAACTAATTTTGTATTTATGTATTTACATTTCAAAACTAATTTATATAAGTGAAGTTGTGTGTATGTATATGTATTGTATAATTTATTTTTTTATAAATATTTTTTTATAAACCCAAAATAAACAAGGAAAAAAATTATCTCTCACTATGAATACCATTTAGGGAAAATTGGTTTAAAAGAAATAAATAATAATACATAAAAACAAAAATATCAAATATTAAATACTAAAAGTGAACTAAATAAGGCGCTTGTTAAAATGATAAGGTTATATAGTTTCTTCTTTAATTTAATTTACGCAAAGAGTTTTTTTTTTAACGAACACTAAGTGCAAAGACTTAGGAGATTTTAGTTTGTCTGCAAAAACAACTGGGATCTTTGACGCTCATTGAACTTACAACCCTCAGACTGATAGTCTAGTGATCTAGCCATAATAATCTATTATTAGATGATGTTTATGAAAAAAAGCATTTGCTCACTGTACTTATCGAAAGTGGTGACAATTGTATGCAAATTCTATACAAAAACAACATACATTCTCAGTTAAGGAAAGTGCATGTTGCTATTGCACATCAACGCCACCTTTAAAGTTTTGTTGAGCCACCATAATGCATTTACAATATTTTTACAGTTTTATATATTGATCTCCTGGAGCTCTACTTAGCAAAACAAACGACATCACATCAACTCGGCGGTAGAAAAAGATGTCAGTTCTGTGCTGACGACCACTTGCCATTTTATAAGGCCTAGCTGTAGTAATATTCTCCCCCCGGGGGGCACGGTTTATACATCTTGTCATGGTGGCTTGGTGTTGTGCTTCCTGGGGTATAGGGTTATCAGGTTTCCGGACCTAAGCCTTTTTGCTGATAACCCGTAAAAACTTGTATGTTGCTACCCAATCCCTGAATTAACAGGGCAACGGGCGCGCATGCAAGTAAATTAAATGTAAAAGTGGGTTCGCTCACTCGTCCGGATGGGTAATATGGTCTTTCCAGACCTTGACCTTTGGCCAATTACCCCTAGAACTTAATATGTTACTACCCAAACCCTGAAATAACAGGGCAACGGGCATGCATATAAGTAATTTAAGGAAGTAGCTCCGCCTATGCTTGTCTGGGTAGAGGTGCTACCGATACCTCAGGTTTGCATGAGACCTAAAATCGGAGGTGTTTTTAACACGCGGCTGACCAGAGTCCCATCTGGTGCCACGGGAACCAGTAGCCCCTAGGACTTGTCCTAGTCTGGTTGTTGGTGAGGCCCCTTCGGGGATCACGTGGTGGCTGTGGTTAAAACCCAAAGATACACGGGAAGAGTTATGGGTCCGATGAGTGTGTATGCAATATGGTGCTAGTGACCGATTGTAGATGCTCTCTTCAGGCCATATATCTCTAGGTGTTGTTGCTATTCGACAAAGCTGCCCTGGTGGTTGCGGTTGGCGAAGCCCCAGGTAAGACGCGGTGCGAAGAGCACCGTCAGGTTAAGTTTATGACAGGTACTGACGTAAAATCTTTGACCTATCGTAGTAATATTCTATCAATAATATATAGTAGCTTTTGACAAAGGTCCCACAATCGCCAATATATTGTTGTTGACTTCGTGTGACGTAGACAACTACAATCGCAATAAGTGGTATTGTTTTTAATAAATGTTGCCAAGTAAAATTATTATGAATTCATCAAATATATAATCGTTGGGATTTTCAAAATGATCAGACTTTTTAACATCCACTATTCAACACAATAGGAAAACCCTTTAGAAATCCCTCAAATATAAATGTTTGTACCGTAAATTTCCTTCTAAAGATTTGACCTGAAAAATATCCCCTAACTTTGAGTAGACAAAGATTGGTAACACTGGTGGCTCCGTTAAATGAACTTTATCTGTGGAAAATGCAGCCAAGACTTTATTAAGCGAAGCAAGATTTTTTTTTTTAATATCCATAGAAAAAAATTTTTTATCCTTCGCATGAAAGATGTTCTTATCATACTAAAAGCCCATTTAAAACATACTCCAGAGTCAAAAGCACATCTATTCTTCCGATTGGCTTCAGCTTTAGATTTCTCAAAAATATTTTTCCTTTTTTTCATTTTTGCACAAAAAAAGAAAATTTCCTTATCATTATGACGCGCGTCTTATATAAACAAAAATATCGATATTAGTAATAATAAATATTTAACAAATATATAATAAAAACTAAATTCATTTCCAAATCTTAATGGACAGTAGCTTAGTGATTTAAGAAATTTAAACACAAAACATTTTTGAGTACAATTAATGCCATGAGTCCAAAATAAATTGATGAAATTTTAAAACAAAATTTAAAAAAAGGAACAAAAGCTATTAAATAATAACAAGTTATAGCAAACATATTAAATACATATAATTACAACAGATTTGAAAGGAAATCTGAAAATAAAGAAAACTATATTTACTTATAAAAATATATATATCGATGTATGTTATAAGTAGCGGCATGTTATTCTAATTAATACTATTAAAAATAAAGGATGCATTAAATAAATATAAATATATAAAAGAAATAACATATACATATATAAAAATATACTGTATTTAAATACGAATTATTAAATAAGACTACAAAGGGCACTGTCTAAAAAGGGTCACCAATTTTCATTAAATTGCGTTTTCTTTTCCTTTTTTAATATATTTCCTTTCATAAGTTGAACAACCAAATGTTATACTTTGTTTTTGGAAAAGAAAGCACCACAGCTCTTAAAACAAACAAATAAACAGCCAGTCATATCGATCTCAAAACGATCGTTTGAAAGCGTTGTGATGAATTTCCATCGATTTTAGGAATAATTTTTTTAACTTTAAATCCATCACATTATCAGTTTTCAAAAATATATTATTGTTTTAATTTATGCTCCGATTATGGTTTACAACAGTTGTTACTTTAATGTTGTATTTTTTAAAATGCGATAATTATTTACAACTGTTGTCATTATTAAAATTAATCCAGATAATGGGCGAGGCAAGCTGTCATTTGGTATAATTTTACTGAACAATTAAATGGCTTGGGACAGCCAATTAGAAATATTAAAGAATGACATAGAGTTAGTTTTTAGTGTTTGTGTCAAAAACAAGAAACCATCCTTGTTTATGCGGAAAATTTTTATAAAACTATAAATTAAGTTATTGTAATTAAGATATTGTAATAACTTTTGGTTTTATAAAAATTATACATACTTATTCTATATATGGTAGTTCCAATGGATTTGGACTGTCTCGAATTCTTTTGCGGGTACGTGCCATTTGTGTGCTGTTTTGTTGTTCTTTTATTTATTTCTAACAAAATCTACGCTTCTCTAATGTTTCTTTAACAGTTTTTGGCATGCAGGTATGTATTTTTACGGAAATATGTACTACAAATAACATGCAACTCTGTGGCATAAACAACACCTAGATGTTGTAAACCATACTCATAATATTAATTAATGTTGTGTTGTAGCCGAAACAACACAACATTTAAGTGTTGTAAACCATAATCGGGGCATTAAATGCGGTTTCCACAATCCATTGAAATCACTCGAAACCGCACTTTAATTTTCGACTCTACTATTTTGAAAGGCAATAATTTTTAATGGGAAGAAAAATTATACTCAAAATCTATCGATTTCCATAATATATTAGAAAAATATATTGGTAAAGTATAATATAGTTACTAGAAAAATATGATATGTGAGTGCAGTGCAACGTCTTATTGCTTTTTAATGATTCCACATGCTGAATTATAAATAAACTCCAGACTCTTAATCACTAATTCATGAAGAAAGCAAACTATTTTCAATCAGAATTAATTCAGAAGAATTAAGGTTGCGGCACATATATACATATATTATGTTCTTTACAAAAACATATGGCTGCAGCAAACAAATTATAATAAACTTTAAAATTTTTAAACATAAATTTAGTCACTACAAATAAGTTTCTATTCACATTTGACCAATAAATTGTCAACCGTGAAAAAAACTGAAGTAATTCAAGAATAGTTCCAAAGTAATAGTTAATAAAATTTGCCGAATTCTTGGGAAGCTAAATGAAAAATATTTCCAGTACAATTTCAATTACTTCTACAGATCTATCCCATTCCATTATAATTTTTGAAAATACTTACTTTAATTAAAAAAGAAAAATATGGGTGACCCTGTAGGCCATGCTAGGAACTTTTTCGATAATATTAAGATTGATTTAAGAAGCATATTCGGAGTAATTGAAGAAACCCCATTTTAGAAATTTTTTGACAATGACATCCCTCGAATAAATTAAATGATTTAGGTAAAATTTATTCTTAATAATATTAAAAATTACCATTCCGAGTTATTTTATTATCTTTTTTTTTGCAAAAATTTGTTTTTGTTTTTTCTCTTATATAAAATAAAATTCCTTCTACACAAAAAACGTTTTGGATCTTTTAGAAGGAAATGTGAGTAAAGAAAATGAGTGAGAGAAACTATTTATATAAAAAGTACCAGGTTTTTTGAGTGATTTCCATAAAAAAATTCTAGGCGATTTGATCGTTTGGATTAAGTAAGTAAAGATCAATTTAAAGTGCTGCCTCTGTAATCAACACAGTGATATATGAAAAGCACTAACAGCCTAATTTTATAAATTTAAAGAAAAATTGGCTTCGATTATTTGTATTGAAAACAAAAGCAACGTTGAGTGTTTTGTTGTTGTTTTGCAATATATAATTTTTCGAAACAAATTTCGCTTAAATTTACAAAATCATGCAGAAAGTAAGAAATTCAAAAATTAGTAATTCAATAAATGCCTTTTGAAAAGCTTAAATTTTACAGACAAGTAGCCGGCTAAGTGAACTGCGGAAACTACACATATGTAAGCTTCTTCTTCCAGTCCATTCCAAATTTGGCCGCTCTTAAAAGAAAGTCTAGCGTAATACCATCTAAATTTAGCGCAAGTAAATTAAATGTCATGGGGTAAATAAAAAGAAAGCAGCCATTTTTTGCAAAAAAAGAAATATATTTCACACATTTCTTTTTTCATTTCATTAATATCGGTGTTCAAATAAGAAAAATTGTAATATAATCTCTTGCCTCCGCTGTCAAAATAAAAAGGATTCTTAACAAAAAATTGTTAATCGTCATTCGTAATGCTTGCTCCGAAAATCATCAAGATGGCGAAAAATTATTACATCTGGCCGCCCTACTTATACGGCTATCATTAATATCGGGTGATTTTTTTTGTTGTTCCTATTTGGTTCTTCAATGTAAAAAAAAGATTCATGAAATGTGGCAGTGCTAAAAGGGCTCAGTACAGATTGCCATTTCACCATGAATAGACTAATAAACGAAGAAAGCTCGCAAATCATTAAATTTTATTATCAAAATTCGTGCCGTAGGAGAAATGTGTTTCGTAAATTGCGTCCATTTTATGACCGTCGTAATTGCCATACCGAACTGGTTATTCAAGCTGTTGTGACCAAATTCCGCACCAGTTTCACTTTAGTGGACATTAATCCACCAAACCGTATGCAAAGAGTGCGTACCGCGAATAATATTGCTGCTGTATCGGCCTGTGTCAAAGATAATTCCGATATGTCAATACGTCGCCGTTGTCAACAATAGGACACTTCGAAGATTTCACAGCTGCTGCAAGAACTGAAGCAAGGTGACGACGTACCATAACGTCGTTTGACGTTTGAGCATCCAAAGGCAGCTCCAGAGTTGCGAATGCTTCCTGAAATATTCACAGTTTGGTACGGCTTGTGGGCCAGCGGCATCTTCTTCAACAACGATGAAAATTGCAACGTTACCGACTTTTTTGTCCAAAATGGAAGAATTGGAATTTGTTGAGATGAGAGGCGAGGTTGGTGAGCAATCAATCTCAAGTTTTGCAGCAGTCCATTGGTCGCCAATATCATGCGTTTTAAACGCACAATTCCAGTCCTGGAAGACAACATGGGTGAGATAATGGCAGAAATGTTGAAAAGAGAAAAAGTTAATGGCAGGCATTCATTTATCGCCCAAAATAAATAATTCATTCACTTTTGCAAATTTTCTGCGTTTTCTTGTTTAAATTTTCAAAACCCAAATGGTTAATTATGCAACATTGTGACTCAGAGAACAGCCTTATTTTGATAATTGTAAGTTGCTCTTCCATTCCGGTCACCCCAATCATGTTTTTTTGTGTGCTGAAATCGAAAAAAGGCTTCTGCATTCAAATAATTCATCTCAGACTTTGAAAAATGTCGTCATATGAAAATACATTTAGAGCGAACAATAATTATAATAATTTATGTTTTCCACCAGAAATAAAAATTTTCATTTGTGATCATATGGCCGCTTATTTTCATCAATTTATGGTTTTAAAATTTTAATTTAATGCAATTGAAAAAAATGCATTTTACTGATTACAAAATTTTGTTAATTTTTTTAACCCTCATAAGAAACCGCACATTTGCGGTATTAATTTTGAATGCATTTTTATGCGCCCATTTGATAAAATGCATTGGAATTTGTAAGTATAAATACTGCGAAAATGTGTACTTACAAATTCAGTTTGTATTCAAATCACGAATTGAATTCTCTTCGAAATTAAAGTTCTTTAAAAAAAGGAAAAGAATTTCTGCAAAATCTGAAAAATGTCGGACAATAAAGAAAATCTCTTGCTGCTGTTCGATCGACCCACTGAACCTGTATTTATGGCGAAGGGTAAAACTTCCACGGTGTTCGATGTGCCCGATAAGTTTTTAACCGATCGCTATCGTCCGATTGGCAATGAGGTACAATCACGTTTCGGCGATACGGCTGAGAAAAAGGTGCCCGTACGTGATATACGTGTGCCGGACTTGAGAATTCCCATGTCCTTGGCGAGAGATGAACAGTTTTCCTTGTTCATACCAAAACATCGTGCTATAGCTGGTCGTCTTATAGACATTTTTATGGGCATGCGCACCATAGACGATCTGTTAAGTGTGGCGGTGTATGCCCGAGATCGCGTGAATCCCTACATGTTTAACTATGCCTTGTCCGTGGCCTTGTTACATCGCCCAGATACCAAGAACTTGGACTTGCCCTCATTCGCTCAAAATTTTCCCGACAAGTTTGTTGACTCTCAGGTGTTTCGCAAAGTAAGGGAGGAGGTTACAGTTGTGCCCGAAGGCTCTCGCATGCCTATAGTGGTGCCCAGAGATTACACCGCTTCTGATTTGGATCCTGAACATCGTCTGTGGTATTTCCGTGAAGACATTGGCATTAACTTGCATCACTGGCATTGGCATTTGGTTTATCCCTTTGAGGCCTCTGACCGCTCCATTGTGGCCAAAGATCGTCGTGGTGAATTGTTTTACTACATGCATCAACAGATTATTGCACGTTACAATATGGAACGCTTTAGCAACAATTTGCCTCGTGTGACCAGATTGAATAGTTTCCGTGATCCAATTGCAGAAGGTTATTTCCCAAAAATGGACTCTTTGGTGGCAAGTCGCGCTTGGCCACCACGTTTCCAAAATACTCAAATTAAGGACTTGAGGCGTCAAGCAGATCAAATCTCTTTAGATGTAGGAGATCTAGAGAGATGGCGTGATCGCATACTCGAGGCGATTCACATGGGCTTTGCTGTGGATGTAAGTTTTTTTATTACATTCAGGGATGTTTTGAGCTATCAAATGTAAATGAATTTAAAATATTTTCAGGAGCAAGGACAACGAAGGTCCCTTGACGATACCACTGGCATTGACACTTTAGGAAATATGATGGAGTCTTCAATTATTTCGCCAAATCGCAATCTGTATGGTGACTTCCACAATCAAGGTCATGTATTCATTTCGTACGCTCATGATCCGGATCATCGTCATTTGGAATCATTTGGTGTCATGGGTGACTCAACAACTGCCATGCGAGATCCAGTCTTCTACAGGTGGCATGCTTATATCGATGATATATTCCAAGAAAATAAAAGACGTTTACCGCCCTACACCTTGCCGGAATTACAATATGATGGCATTTCTGTAACGGGTGTTCAAGTGGCCACTGAAGGAGGTCAAGCAAACATATTAACCACGTTTTGGCAACAATCCGATTTAGACTTATCCAGAGGTATGGACTTTGTCCCGAGAGGCAATGTATTTGCCCGCTTCACTCACTTGCAACATACACCCTTTACCTACACCCTGAATGTGGACAATAGTAGTGGCGCAATACGTTTTGGCATGGTGCGAATTTTCATATCGCCCAAAAATGATGAACGTGGCCAGCCAATGCTTTTTAACGAGCAACGCTTATTAATGGTAGAGCTGGATAAATTCGTGGCATCACGTAAGTGGAAAATTAATAAAGAAAACAGCTTTTTAAATAAGAAAAATTTCCCTAAAACTAGTTAATCCTGGCAAAAATACTATCAGACGTCGTTCAACTGAATCGAGCGTTACAATACCTTTCGAACGTACTTTCCGTAATTTGGAAACCAATCGGCCTGCTGCCAATTCACCTGAAGAATTGGAATTCAATTTCTGTGGTTGTGGTTGGCCTCAGCATATGCTGATACCCAAGGGCCTGGCCGAGGGCATGCGCTGCGAATTGTTTGTCATGGTCTCCAACTATGAACAAGATCGTGTAAGTGCTTGTGGAAAATCATAAAAGTAAAAACTAAAGAAAACAAAATTTTCCTCCAGATTGATCAACAATTGGTGGGATCTTGCAGTGATGCCGCTTCCTATTGTGGAGTGCGTGATCGTTTGTATCCCGATCGCCGTGCTATGGGCTTTCCTTTTGATCGCCAGCCTCGACCAAATGCTGACCGTTTGGTTAATTTCTTGACTCCCAATATGAGCATGGTTGATGTCACCATACGCCATGATCCAAACAGAGTTGTACAACGACAAAATTGAACTGCGAATGGAAAACTTTGAAATACGTATAAAATTGATAACGATTTGAAATATTTAATGAATTAATGAGATTCTTCTAAATAACTAAGCAAAATTAAGTTTTAAGTTTATTCAAGAAAATAAATAATACCAAGATGATACCAATATGAACAAATTATGTTTACAACTCTTTCATCAATGCTAAATCTTAAGGTCATGGCGAATATTTTAAATCGTTCATCTTTTCTATCAAGAGCAATGATACTCGTAGTAGTTCATAAAAAACATCTCTGGACTTAATTATGAAATTATTGCAAAATTACTGGTTTTTTCTCATGTATCATCCAGCTATAGTTATGTCAAATCAACTTCTTAAAATATAGAAACTATATACTGACTTACATAAAAAAGGACTCAAAAATACCGACAAGAAAGTCCAACAATTTATCATCCACATCTTCCACAAAATTATTTAATTCTGACGTTGTACAGTTCAGTTTTCATGCTGATTTACAAAGAAGTTGAGCAGACGATCAACACGAGGTAGACGATCAAAGGGTATCCCATGCGACGACGATCAGTATAAAAACGATCACGAACAAACACCACAATAAGAGGCAGCATCACAGCGAGTACCCACCAAGTCCTGATCAACCTTTGCAAATTAGGAAATATACATATTAACATTATATTAACATTTTGGAAATTGTTTTTTTTAATTACTAACGCGATCCTCTTCATAGTTGGAAACCATCAAAAATAATTCACATTGCATTCCTTCGGGCAGACCCTTGGAAATCAACATGTGTTGGGGCCAACCACAACCACAGAAATTTAAATCTAATTCTCCAGGAGAACCAGCAGTTCCATGGCCAACATCTAAATTACGGAAAGTACGTTCAAATGATATGGGATAATTTCAAACATTTTCGATAGTGACAGAACTTTTATCCCTTCCGATGAAAATCCTCTTCTTATGGCTGTAAAGTTACAGTTGTACATATCGGACGTTTTAGTAAAAAATGTGTAACATTGAAAACTTCATCACTTTGGAACGCGTTGGTATTGCGGAACTTCCTTTTTTCCTCTCTAGTTAATTTAAATGGCCAACATTCTTAGAGGTTGCAAGGAATTATAAAATTCGAAAATGTGCTTGATTCTCTAAAAAAGACTGTCAACAAATATACTCAATCCTTAAAAAATAAAATCTACGCTAAAAGTTACTGGTTTTCTTCAATCGAGCTTTCATCAGATCTCGAAGTTTTGAATTCCTAGGCAGCCATTGTGATTACTTTCTTACGGTTGTGTGTGTGTGCATGTATGCAAATCTCGTGTAATCTTTAAATGTCTGAATTGCCACCTGCTGAAGATTTTGTAAACTGTGTTAGACGTCTTATGCTTATGAGTAGATCTGATGTGCAGATATTAATACTTTTCGAAAATAATTTCTTCCTAAAAGGATATTTTTTTAAAATAAATTTCAGGATAACGCTGCAATCGAAATCCCAGGTAAAGATTTACCTAGAACAACATAATCAATTGTTGCGAAACTCAATAAAATTGATTAATTAGCTTACGAGAATTGTTCTCAAAATTAAAAGAAGTGTATTCCAAACTCCACACTTTTTGCATTTCTGAAAATCGAGAAATATTTTTTTTTGCATTGCTGGGAACCCGATAATTATTTCAATATCGGCTCAGAATTCCTCGCCTTTTAACTGAAAGAACAACACTACTCCTGTCAAGAGGTATCTGTGAGTTGACTCAAAATGCGTCATTTGATTTGTGTTAGCCATTGTTACCCGATTACGGCGTGATTTGAGAAGAAAATGGAAAAACTGAAAAAATAAGCTTGATAAATATTATGGGAACACTGCATCATCAATTTGAATGGTAAAATAATGGTTTACTGAACCATTATTACGTATGATGCCAAACGCTCTGGACGCCCAGTTGAGGTCTCTACACCCATGACAAACAATTCAAATTGCAGACCTTTGGGTATCAAGGTGCTGACGACAACCGCAGCTGAACCTACTGCTGAGTGATTGGCATCTTAATTACAGAAAGTAATTTATGCATTAAAGCAATAAGTTTTCCCTCTTGGCCATTCTTTTTTTCATTTTTTTTTAAATAAAAATCGTAGAAATATTAAACTAGTCAAATGAACTCCGAATTTATACAAAATCTTGCGCATAATAGTTTTCTACACACGCACAATTTACATGGACTCGTATCATACAATTTATTATTAATATTTTGAAAGATAAGTCTATATGAAATTTGGTAAGTGTTATTAAATGCATTTGATTTTTTTATATAAATATGCTACGATAAGGTGTATATAAATTGGAGACGGGATCGTGAGTAGACGTCAGTAGAAATTTTCATTCAAAATGTACTGAAGCTTGGATCGTTATCAAATGCCACCTGATTTCGCACCGATTTGAGAAAACCGAGTTTTCATCAGAGCTCGGCATTTCAACGTTCTAAGAGTCTATTCTGACCATTTTTGCAATGACGTTCGAATGACAGCATTTGTGTATGTATGTATGTATGTTGTTAGGCCACCAATTATAATTAAAATCGACTTTACGATTTATTTTAAGACTTTTCGAAAAAAATTAATTTGAGCTAATTCTTCGATCGAATCTAAAAACTTTTATACTGAAAAAAAGAAACAAAGTTAATTCGTAAAAATATCGTTCAATTTTAGCATTTTATCGTTCCGGACATAAAATTATCGAAAAAATTGGTTTTAAACAATTCCGAAAACTCTTGCCAAATCGATTTATAAATTCGGTAATTTGCCTATACATGGTTCAGACGATAGATATAATTAAAAAATTAATTTAAAAATATTTTAATAACTCCGAAAACTCTTGTCATATCGAATTTCTTTGAAACTGCGACGAATGCCATATTTAAACTATTCTTGATTAGCGAACTAGTTTGAAAGGTATCGTTGCATGTTTATCAATACTCCGAAAATTCTTTGCGAATGAAGTTTATTATTAGTGGTAATTCAATCATATTGTCAGTATAATCTCTATTTTTTAAATCTAACCAGAAACTAAGAATATTTCTTGGCCATGTGAATAATTGCATCATTATCAAAGAACTCCTAGTCAGTTCGGTTTTCTTAATTCGTTTAGTTTTTGGTCTTATAAAACAGCAATGAATGATATATTTATTTTAAACTAAACTATTCGAATTAATACGAAAGGTATCGTTGCTACGATTCTTTGAAAAGTTCTTTCCGAATCACGTTTAATATTAGCGGTAAATTTCAGACTGTACTTCTTTATTATGAATATAATATTAATTTTTACAATTTAGCCAGAAATTACGAATAGCTCTTGACCATGTGGCAAATTGCAACACGCGATATCGGTCGAAACCTTTCTATTGAAATTTCGTTTAATATTTAATGCTTAATTTGACAACAGCTTCCTGTTTCCTGTTTTTAAGCAACTCAATTAATATATTTCTCTTTTGATAAGCTTTAATTGATCTCTCTTCAAAGTTTTATGATTATAGTTCACCTATTTGAATTGATTATTCAAATTTTCACGCAAGCGAATATATATTTTTCATAAGTATTCTGATAAGCCTTATAACATAGCTCTTATCAGTTTCACTTTTCGAACATATATATACTTTCCATGATTCATTTTAGACCAGTTTGCTGGCAAATCTTGAAGCTTGCGCATCACTTTCTTTGAATATTGAGACAAAAGTAAAGTTAATATAATGAAGCTTTTGCAAGCTTTTCTCTTTGCATTGATCTGTAAGGTAAGTAATCCTTTCAAAAATGATTGAGATTAATTTAATCCAAGGATTTTCTTACAATTCTTTCAGATCTCTCTAACTACTCCGACTACCGAAAGTAGTGCTAAAAACTTTGTGGCAAATGCTAGCGATCGTTATTATAATATTTATAATAAAATAGCAGCTGAAATATATTCTTCCATAGATGTTGAAGATTTTGATGAAGTTTTCAAACAGATAGATAATGTCAAAACAATATCCCAAGAATTGGTGGAAATTTCTCGCGATGCTGCCAAGTATGATCTAAATAAAATAATGGATCCACAACTTAAGAGAGCTTTATATAAGTTACGTAAAGTTGGTCATCTGTTTGTATTGGATGAGGACTATTTTTCTTCGTTTCTGTTCAATTTGAACTCGTTGAAAAGTCTCGCAACTAACAAAGATATTGAACCATATATGAGCGGTATTAATATGCCCAACAAAGATGACAGTCATATAGCTTATTATCCGGATATTCAAAAGATCTATGAGACTAGTAACGATGCCAATGAGCTGAAATATTATTGGGAGACATGGAGAGAGAAAAATTCCTTATGGGCTGCTATAAATTTTGTTATTGCAATTGAAGCTATAGAAAAAGCAGCTGAAATTTCAGGTGAGAAAAAAATTTTTATTTAAAAGTGGAAAAAATGATTAATAGACAATTGAAATTAAGTCGCTTCTATTCAGTTGCATTTTCAAAAGCGATTTAAATTTCTAAGGGGAATTATCAGTTGTGTTCTTTAATGGCATCACTGCACTGGAGCGCTTCCGATCACTGTTTGTTCTAATAATTGCAACACGAATGCAATTCGAAAAGTAATTTGGAAAATATTTGAAAATTTTAGTCAAGACTAAAGATATACTGTCCGCAGGTTCAGTTGTGTGCTTAATAGCACCTTTGGCATTTTTAAGTTCCAGTCTAATGAGTTTCTATCCCATCCTTTTTAATTCTATATCTTTTAAAATACGGTTCCATATAAAAATATATTTATGACGTTTTTTTTCTGAAAAAAGTACAACATTTCGCATATTGAATATCACGAAATTCAATTTTTTTCTCTTTTAAGGGGTAAAAATACACTTTCGAAAATAAAGCGCTATTTTTTCGAAAACGATATGATAAACTAATTTTAATTTAATTTAGGGAAATCGTAAAATTACCGAATCTATAAAATTGATTTCACAATAATTTTCGCATCCACTTTTTTTGCGAAAAATTTTGACAAGGAAATTTTTCGAAAGAAAAATCTTAATGCATCTGTGAGAATTACGCAAAGAAAATATAATTATTGTCAGATCTGAAAATGAAAAATATGAATAAAATATGAATTTAGTCCAACATTTGGAAATGCTATCGAAAACCAGATCGAGTTTGGAGACATATTTGCTATATGGGAAACTTTTAAATTAAGGAAAGTAAAATATAAAAAATTTGTGTTTTAAATTTCCACACTTTTCTGCCCAAGAAAAAATACGACTTCAATACAATCGAACAGATTTCAAAACGGGAGGGGAATTATCATCCATTTTTAAATAAAAAATTTTGAAAATCAGAAAAAATGTAGGACTACACTGGTAATCAAATCATAGTTATGCTTGTACATACATTTAAAAAAATCGGACGAATCGATAACCTTATCCTTTTTGAAGACAGTTGCAAATTAAAGCAACTGCAATTGCAATTGATCGCTTCAGTTATTCAAATGTCATACACATACATTCACAATCGGTCTTCATTAGAAAACTGGTCAGAATAGCATCCTGGGACCAGAAAGCGGTATCTACTGAAAACTTGATTTTCAAAAATTGGCTCTGAAATCAGTAATTTCCAAGATTTTCACTTTTGTTTGCAGGGCAACCGGTCATGGAGCTGTACTACAGTCAGTATGAAGACAAGGACTTCATCTCGGAAATGGAAAAAGTTATGAATGAAATCAAGCCCGCTTACCAACAAATACATGCCTTTGTACGCCACGAATTGGAAAAGAAATATGGAAATGACGTTGTGGATCCCAATGGTCCCATACCTGATCATTTGTTTGAACAGGTCTTATCACAAGCCTGGAAGGAAGGCAGTATCATTGAATCCTACTTTCCTTTCAAAGAACTACCTCCGTATGATGACTTCGTAAAGAACTACGATGCCAAGAAAATTCTGAATGAAGCTCAGCAATTCTACAAGTCATTGGGATTCCCGGATCTCGATGAAACATTCTTTAAAGATCAGCTAAAAGAATACGATGAATCGGATAGTACTGGCGAATGTCGAGCTAACATTTTCGATTTAACTCCCAAGGTCTATATGAGATATTGTCCCAAAGTCGACTTTAAGAAATTTATGCAAATGCATGGTTACATTGGTCGCATACACTATGCCCAGGAGAAGAAGAACTTACCCGCCTATTTCTTTGACTCGTATGATTTAGAATATTCTGTGGGCGAGGCAGTTATTTTATCAGCCTCCACACCCAAACATTTACAGACCATCGGGTTGGGTAAGGACTTCACATTCACCGATAAAACTTTTATGAATCGCCTCTTCCGTATGGGCATTCATACAATTTTGAATGTTCCTCAGTTCTTTGTTCACAGCAAAGTCGTTTACGATCTGCTGAATAATACAATTGATATAGATGGACCCAATAAGCATTACTGGAAATTAATGCAGCAATATGTGGGCACTGAACCGCCATCGGATCGGGAGAGTACCTTAGATTTCCCCCATGACTTTTATTTGGATCTGGAAGATAATTATTATACCAAGTAAGTAGAATAATTGGTTTTTATTTTATTTATGGTTTTATGAAATTATACTTCGTTTGTGGAGAAAAAAATAAATAAGTGCTACGCTAAAAAATTTTTAATTAAAAAAAAAAATGTTAATCCCTCCTCTATAAATCAAACACTTTTTTCAATATCCACTAAAAAATCTCTTTTATATATGTATGTATTGTTTGTTGTGGCTTTAGCTGTTCATATGCCAACATTTCATTAGTCGCTAAACCGAATTGTGAGTTAATTTTAAACAGTTTGAAACCATTTAACGTCATATGTTTTTGCCAAGACATGCATTGATTTGACTCGACTCATTGAAATCGAAATCATTCATAAATAAAATGTATGATTCCAATAATTCATGAATGGGGATTTATAAAGAATATGTAAGATGAAATGATTTCAATGATAGATTCCAAACGTTAGAAAAAAATACTTAATATTGAAATTTATTATTTGGGATATTATCCCCAAATAATCGTTAGACACAATTAGAGCTTTTGCAAAATGCATTGAAAAAATGAAAAAATGTATTGTTTGTTGTGGCGTTAGCTCTTCATATGCCGACATTTCATTGGTTGCTAAAACCAAATCGTCAGTAAGAGAAAAATAAAATAGAGTCACTTTGAATAAATTGTTTGTTGTGTTGTTTATATAGAAACATTCTAAGCCTACTATGATTATGTATTTGTTGTAATTCATAAGCAATAGTGAATTCTCATATTGTATTTGATTTATGTGACATAAACATCCGAGGTAGAATGTTTCCAAACTGCTTAAACAAACGAACAATGAAATGTCGGCATATGAAGAGCTAAAACCACAACAAACAATAAATTTTTTCGTTAGAAAAAATTTTATAGTGTTTTTACTACAAATTTATTTTTTTTTTATTTCTTATTTGCTTTTTCAATTAAATTAACAATTGATTAGTTTTCATGCTTACGTTTTACGTATTTATCACTATCACTTTTGTCGTAATTAAAGTTAATTCGATTAGTTATTAATCAAATTAACTATCCATAACCGCAGTCGAAATACTCATGAAACGATCAGTTGATGCATACCTGTAGTAGTACTGCGAAGGTCGCAGGATCGATTCCTGCCGAAGACTCTGGGTGTTGCTGCAGACAAGCCAAGTAGTTTCGCGCTATGTGTTTGTTAACCTTGTCATAATATATATATAAGTATATATATATATATATATATATATATATATATATATATATATATATATATATATATATATATATATATATATATATATATTATATTATATTATATTAAAAAAGAAATATACATATTTATATATATATATGTATATACATATATATTATATTATATTATATTAAAAAAGAAATATACATATTTATATTTATACATGTATATATATTCATACATACATATGTATGTATGTATGTATTATTATTATTTTAATTTAATCTTAACATATTATTATTCTTTTATTTTCTAGAAAATTTGTTTCCGAAATTTTGGGCTACCAATTCTATCGAGCTTTTTGCCAGAAAGCAGGACAAACGGGTCAGTTGCATAATTGCGATTTTTATAACAATCATGCGGTCGGCAATGACTTGAAGTAAGTTTTTTTATAAATCCCAAGATCTACTTATTTATACAGGTCGTCTCAAGTGATCAGATGATAGTTTTTGTTAATATTTCTTTTGTTTCAAAGACAGAAACTAATAAAAAAAATAGCGAAAAACAGCGTCACATGAAACAAAAATTACATTGGTACTTACATTAAAATATTTGGCATAAAGCGGTTTTATAATAAACTAATTTTTGTAATTCTTGAATGAAAGTCAAGTGATTTTTTTTTTTTTTTTTTTTTTGGATTAGATCAAATCATTGTTGAAAATTATTTTTATTTTCGCTGTAGAGCAACTCACACCAATTTTGACACACTCTTGCTAATATAGTGAGGAAGATATAAAATTGTTAATTATAACTTTATGTGGAGGTACTTTTACCTCTGGTCACATATTGGTTAAAGTGAGATCACCTCTCGGCCCACAAATGGCAAAAAAAACATTTATTTACGAATATATAATTATTCTTTTTCAAGTAGTTTAAAAAGGATATATAGAAACGATAACAAAGGATTCTTTTTATATTTTGCGGCTTTTGTTTAGCTCGGTTTAAGTCATAATGTGTCAAAAAAAGATATATTCCCATATTCTTGTAACGATTTTAAAAAATTATTGTTGCTGTCTTACACTTACATGGATTTACACTTACACTTTACATGGATTTATTCTAAAGATCAACTAATAACACCATACGATTCCTTTAACCTAAGTAAGGGCTTCCCCTAATTTTTGACCAATTTTTACCAACCTCTAACTACTGTGCATTGTGTTTTATAAACAAACCAATAAAATGCACGTCAGCGATGGAACTCGTAATACCAACTTAATTCCGCTTATAATTTTCAAAACTCTGGCAACATACATAAATTCATTTGCATAATTAATTTTTGTTTAAAAGTCGCTAATAGTTGAATTATTCTATGATTTGAATATAAGTACTCGTAAGAGCTCTGATGGCCCTATGCTCCTTATAGGAGTTAAGAGGAATTGAGTATTTGCGTTATCGAAGATTTCGAGTAATTCTGGAGATTTGATTTGAAAATCGACTATCGCTCTTAAAACTTGAAATAAAATTTCTTGCTATTACTTTAAATTGAATAAATATTTATTAATTAAATTGCATTTCCTAAAGATAAACCTGGATAATGCAACTCTGAATGAATTTTGACATTCTTCTTCTTATATTGCAACTATAGAGAAATAGCAATTTTAGCAATAAGTTTACCATTTGACATAATTTTAAAAATGAATTTTCAGTTTCCTGTAAACCTTCAAGGAAATTTCAAAAAATTATTTTCATTTGTAAATGCAGGTTCAGTTGTAGCATGTAGAAGTTTTTCCATCCCTGATACCTTATGTTGCCTTTTATTTTCGTATTATATTGTTTGTTGTAGAGCTGCGATGACCTGAATTAATAGACCTCACACAAATTCTTAAAAAATTTTAATTAAAATACAATTGAAAATATTTCCTATAAAATCTCCTTAAACAGATCTATGATGTCTTTGGGCTCTTCTAAACCTTTCCATGATGTTATTGCCACAGTTTTGGATGAACCAGGCTTAAGTGCCAGTGCTCTATTGGAATATTATGCACCAATTATTGAATGGGTCAAATCAATGAACAAACAAAATGGTGTCAAAATCGGCTGGAATGAGAGTAAAAAGAGTGAGTATTAATTAGTTTTTCTTAGATTTTAATTTTTTGTCATTAAATTGTAATTTCTTTTCTTTTCAGAGGTTCTTTAATTGCTTCCAAAGGGAATTAGATATAAAGCTGTTACAGTAAAGCTCGTTTATAGCGGACTCCATGGGACCAGTAAAAATAGTAGTTCGTTATATGAAAAGTTCTTATTAAACATACTTAGATAGAAAAACATCCTTTCAAATATTTTTACTTTTCTCTTTGCATAGTCTTTAAGTTTATATAAGTAAATTCTCTATAACGAAGCCTTTTTTGTATATAAATGGCAGCCAAAATGTTGGAACTTTGGAATTAATTTCTTATAACCGATCTTTACTGTATATCTTTAATTCTTATTATGAATATGAAAAATGGATCCACTTATAGTTGTATAAAAATGTTTAATATATAATTTTGATCAAAGAAATAAATACGATATAATTTTGCAAATTTTTTCACTTCATTACAAATAGAGCACCATTTTATCTGAAGTACGTCTTAATATTTATTTTATAAAATTAAATTTCTTTTGCACCTTATTTTGTAAATATTTGAAACTTATATGAAAAATACTTACGGCTCGTTTGATATTGTAAGTTTTTCCATAAAAATTTCAAGGCCAAATTTAGAAACCCTTTGTTTTATAAAAAATGCCCTTTAAATTTCAAAATTAAAAAATTTTTCAATATTGGTATTGAAAGCAACAACAAAGAAAACTTTATTGGATTTTTGACAAATAAAATTTAAAAAAATTGGGCGGTAGGTATGAATTTTTAAGCGCACACATTAAACTTTGCAATCATAATTTTGAAAAGTAAGATTCATTTTATAAAATTGATTTACATAAAATATTTTTTAGTATTATGTACTTTGTCAAAAGTATATACGATTATATAGTTGTAGCAACAAACCTGTGATACCTGAGCATTAAAGCGAACTTTATCCCAGATGTAATACATTCTGAATGGAATAGTTTTGATTCTTCATTTGCAATTCCCAACGATTTGTTTTTGTGTTCTTCAGACTCCCATCTATTTTATTTGTTCCCGAAAATTTCAAAATATCTACTTTCCATTTAAATATCGCATAACTTAATAATAAGTGCAACATGTATTAATGACTCAATTGACAACTGAAATAAGCTTCGTTTGGCATCCTTAAACGAGCCACGCTCTGAATATCTGATTTTAAAAGATAAGTGAAGCAATTGCCCGACTTGAAGTCAGTTTATGGTTTTTTTAAACTAATTTAAACTTGGAAACGCCAGGGTTGAGTGAATATGGAAAATATATACAGGAATTGCTTATCAGTTTTCCAAGACTGTCAGTCCATACGTTCAACGAATTCAGCACCAAAAAAAATTATTCTGTGGAACGAAGACAAATGAGGCAGAGGATATAGCGTTTTCGAATTTGGACTTATTTTGTAAAATGTAATACATATATTATTTTTAAATAAGACATGTTTATAGAAATTTTAATTGTTTCTTCACAATTGTTTTTAACAAAATTAATAATACAAGAATATTTAATAATAAAATCAAAACTATTTATGCTGATTTGCACAAAAATCTTTTTAAGTAAATCAATTCCGAGTTATGCTTATTTTTATTCAGGCTCTAGGTCATATGTTAATTTAAGTAAAATTTATTAAATTTTATTCTTAATTTTTTTTTATTTTTTAATAATGTATCTATATTTTTTGACCTTTTTTATAATAATTTGTTTTTTTAAATTTTTAAGGTTAAGGTCTTTTATTTTTTAAACAATTTAATTAAAAAATAACAATCAATATTTCGATACTCATTGAGTATCATCGTCAGGACAAAAAAAGAGAATTGTCCTGAAGATGATACTCAATGAGTATCGAAATATTGATTGTTATTTTTTTTTATTAAATTGTTTAAAAAATTAAAGACCTTAAGCTTAAAAATTTAAAAAAACAAATTTTTTATTTTTTATTCAATATTTCGATCACCATCGGTTTTCTTCATCAGGAATTTGAGTAAAGCCGTCTTTTTCTTTTAAAATCACCAAACTTAAAAGAAAAGGATGGAAAATAAAAATTTCATTTAATATTTAATGCTTAATTTATTAACAGCTTCCTGTTTCCTTTCTATGGTAATTATTCCAACACTCAACATGCTTGTAGCTGTTGTAAAAATATTTGAAAGCAACTCAATTCATATATTTCTCTTCTGATAAGCTTCAATTGATCTCTCTTCAAAGTTTTATGATTATAGCACATTTAATTGATTATTTAAATATTTACACAAACGAATATATATTTTTCATAAGTATACTGATAAGCCTTATAACATCGGTCTTATCAGTTTCACTTTTCGATCTTTCCATGATCATTTTAGATCAGTTTGCTGGCAAATCTTATAGCTTGAGCATCAACTGCTTTGATTATTGGGACAAAGGTAAAGTTAATATAATGAAACTTTTGCAAGCTTTTCTTTTTGCATTGATCTGTAAGGTAAGTAATCCTTTCAAAAATGATTGAGATCAATTTAATCTAAGGATTTTCTTACAATTCTTTCAGATCTCTCTAACTACTCCGAATACCGAAAGTAGTGCTAAAAACTTTGTGGCAAAAGCTAGCGACCGTTATTATAATCTTTATAATAAAATAGCAGCCGAAACATATTCTTCCATAGATGTTGAAGATTTTGATGAAATTTTCAAAAAGCTAAATAATGTCAAAACAATATCCCAAGAATTGGTGGAAATTTCTCACGATGCTGCCGAGTATGATCTAAATAAAATAATGGATCCACAACTTAAGAGAGCTTTATATAAGTTGCGTAAAGTTGGTCATCTGTTTGTATTGGATGAGGACTATTTTTCTTCGTTTCTGTTGAATTTGAACTCGTTGAAAAGTCTCGCAACTGACAAGGATATTGAACCATATATGGGGGGTATTAATATGCCCAACCAAGATGACAGTCATATAGCTTATTATCCGGATATTCAAAAGATCTATGAGACTAGTAACGATGCCAATGAGCTGAAATATTATTGGGAGACATGGAGAGAGAAAAATTCCATATGGGCTGCTATAAATTTCTATACTGCAATTGAAGGTATACAAAAAGCAGCTGAAATTTCAGGTGAGAAAAATTTTGTTATTTAAAAGTGGAAAAAATGATTAATAGACAATTGATATTAAGTCAATTCTACTCAGTTGCATTTTCAAAAGCGATTTAAATTTCTAAGGGGAATTATCAGTTGTGTCCTTTAATGGCATCACTGGACTGGACCGCTTATTATGAGTAATTTGCTACCGATCACTATTTGTTCTAATAATTGCAACACGAATGCAATTCGAAAAGTAATTCGGAAAATATTTGAAAATTTTACTCAAGACTAAAAATATACTTCCCGCAGGTTCAGTTGTGTGCTTAATAGCACCTTTGGCATTTTTAAGTTCCAGTCTAATGAGTTTCTATCCCATCCTTTTTAATTCTATCTATATATATAAAAATAAGTCCGTATATGTACGTCGCCGAACTAATCATAAACGCGTCGAGCGATTTCAACCAAACTTATACATTACGTAGGCAGTGGCCCATATATGGTTTATATGAAGTTTGGTTAAAATCCGATAACGCATGTGTGTGCGGTGCGTATGTGTGCCGTGCGAAGCAGGCAACGGGCCCGCTAGTATCTTATAAAATACGGTTCCATATTAAAATATATTTATGACGTTTTCTTTTCTGAAAAAATTATAACATTTTCGTAATCAATTTAAGGAAACATTCTACATATCAGTAGTATCTTATATAAAATTTTAACTCTTAGAGGACTGCGCACTGTTTATAATTTTTCGCATATTGAATATCACGAAATTTCTTTTTTCTCTTTTAAGGGACTCGGTCTGTCAAAAATTTTCGAAAATGGTATCTATCTAACAATAAACTAATTTTAATTTAATTTAGGGAAATCGTAAAATTACCGAATCTATCAAATCGATTTCACAATAATTTTCGCATCCACTTAAAGATTTTTTTGCGAAAAATTTCGACAAGGACTAGATCGAGTTTGGAGACATATTTTCTATATGTCTTATATTTTCATAAAATGAAAATATCCTAGAAAAAAATAAGATTCATTTCCAAACTATTTTTGGAAAAGTAAAAAAAAACACGACTTTAATACAAAGAGCCAATCAGGGAAGATTGAAATATCCTCTTAAATAAGAAATTTTGGAAATCGCTCTATGAATGGATGAATTATGCGATAATAAATATTTCGGACGTGCGAATAGAAATAAACTGCAAACAAAAAAAGAATTTTGAACTCGATTCTCAAATCATAGTTATGCTTGTACATACATTTAAAAAATCGGACGAATCGATAACATTGTCCTTTTTGAAGACGGTTGAAAATTAAAGCAATTGCAAAATAATTCAATAACTCCCAACATTTATAATAATATTTTGGAATTGGTTTACTTTTTCTGCAACGAAAAATTATTTTTCCGATAAATATTATTTCGAAGAGTTTAAAAATCTGCATGACAAATAGATCCGTATTCAATAGACGGCCACGTGCGGTCAAAATTTTCAAACTGTCCCGATCGCTTCAGTTATTCAAATGTCATACACAAACAGGCTGCCTTCCTAAACGCATGTTGCTTTGTAGTATTACATTGCAGCATATTCCTAAACGCAACCCTAAACTTTTTTACAATGTATTTTGTTCCCATTTGCATCACTGTCGTAGTTAATACGCAAGAAAAAGCAAGAAAAGCATCCAAAAAAATGTAGATGCAAAATGAATACAAAACGTGGTACAATTGCGACGCAGGAAGATTAGTAAGCGGTTTTCTTATAATTTAATATACATACATATGTATTTCTACATATATTCACATATTTATCTTAATTTTTTATTAAAGTAAAAATGGTTTTTGTGTGAACCATTTAACAATAATAAAAACAGAAGTTTCTAAAAAATTAAAATAAATTAGCTTAGTAAAAAAATTTAGTGCATTGTTTGCACAAAGCCTTGTGTTTCTTTTTGCAATAAAATATGCTCTTCTGCCATTGTTTAATGCATATATGTACATATCGAGCCTTTGCTGCAATAACGTAGTAATTCAAAAAAGCTTGTTTTGCAGAAATTGAGTTTAAAGATTTGAATTTACACACAACTTAATGGTAAAAGAAAATTTGGTTCTTTTCTCAAGAGCTGAGTACACAAAATATTTTTATGAAAATTTTACAGAATATAAAAAACGACAAGGCGAATAATTTCATAATATAACCTTAAAAAATTCAAATTTTGAGTTACTACGGTATTGCACCAAAGGCTCGATATGTAAACGTTCCTAAACGATGCAACGGTTGCAAATCAAGTATGCAAAGTATTAAAAAAAGCATATACACAATATATCCACTTGGTATTAATACTGTATTGATACATTGTAAATATACGTTTAGGAAGTCAGCCACATTCACAATCGGTCATCATTAGAAAGATGGTCAGAATAGCATCGTAGTACTAGAAAACGGGATCTAAAGAAGACTTGATTGTCAAAAATTGGCTCTGAAATCACTAACTTCCAAGGTTTTCACTTTTGTTCGCAGAGCAACCGGTCATGGAGCTGTACTACAGTCAGTATGAAGACAAGGACTTCATCTCGGAAATGGAAAAAGTTATGAATGAAATCAAGCCCGCTTACCAACAACTACATGCCTTTGTACGCCACGAATTGGAAAAGAAATATGGAAACGACATTGTGGATCCCAATGGTCCCATACCTGATCATTTGTTTGAACAGGTCTTATCACAAGCCTGGAAGGAAGGCAGTATCATAGAATCCTACTTTCCTTTCAAAGAACTACCTCCGTATGATGACTTCGTAAAGAACTACGATGCCAAGAAAATTCTGAATGAAGCTCAGCAATTCTACAAGTCATTGGGATTCCCGGATCTCGATGAAACATTCCTTAAAGATCAGCTAAAGGAATACGATGAATCGGATAATATTGGCGAATGTCGAGCTGACATTTTCGATTTAACTCCCAAGGTCTACATGAAATATTGTCCCAAAGTCGATTTTAAGAAATTCATGCAAATGCATGGTTACATTAGTCGCATACACTATGCCCAGGAGAAGAAGAACTTACCCGCCTATTTCTTCGACTCGTATGATTTAGAATATCCTGTGGGCGAGGCAGTTATTTTATCAGCCTGCACTCCCAAACATTTACAGACCATCGGTTTGGCTAAGGACTTCACATTCACCAATAAAACTCTTATGAATCGCCTCTTCCGTATGGGCATTCATACAATTTTGAATGTGCCTCAGTTCTTTGTTCACAGCAAAGTCGTTTACGATCTGCTGAATAACACCATTGATATGGATGGAGCCAATAAGCATTACTGGAAATTAATGCAGCAATATGTGGGCACTGAACCGCCATCCGATCGTGAGGAGGGCATCATAGATTTCCCCCATAAATTTTATTTGGATCTGGAGCAAAATTATCATACCAAGTAAGTAGGTTTTTATTCTATTTATGGTCTTGGATATACGAAACTTGCAGTTCTATAAAATTATACTTCGTTTGTAGAGCAAAATTTTAATTAGAGCTACGCTAGGGAATTTAGAAAAAATTTTAAATTAAAAAAAAATTTTATATATTTGCATGTACATATATATGTATGTACATATATTCATACATATATATGTATGTATGTATTTATTCTTATTTTAATATAATCTTAACATATTATTATTCTTTTATTTTCTAGAAAATTTGTTTCCGAAATTTTGGGCTACCAATTCTATCGAGCTTTTTGCCAGAAAGCCGGACAAACGGGTCAGTTGCATAATTGCGATTTCTATAACAATCATGCGGTCGGCAATGACTTGAAGTAAGTTTTTCATAAATCCCAAGATCTTCTTATACAGGTCGTCGCAAGTGATAAGGTGATAGTTTTTGTTTATATTTCTTTTGCACAGTTTTGTGCAATAAAAGGAAATTTCTGTGAAGTTTCAACTTTCAAGAAAGTGCTTTCATGTGCAAATGCAGGTTCAGTTGTAACATGTAGAAATTTTTCCATCCCTGATACCTTATGTTGTACACAAACAAAGTGCCTTTTATTTTCGTATTATAGTGTTTGTTGTAGAGCTGCGGTGACCTGAATAAAATACAATTGAAAATATTGCTTATAAAATCTCCTTAAACAGATCTATGATGTCTTTGGGCTCTTCTAAATCGTGGCATGATGTTATTGCCACAGTTTTGGATAAACCAGGCTTAAGTGCGAGTGCTCTATTGGAATATTATGCACCAATTATTGAATGGGTCAAATCACTGAACAAACAAAATGGTGTCAAAATCGGCTGGAATGAGAGTAAAAAGAGTGAGTATTAATTAGTTTTTCTTACATTTTAATTTATTTGTCATTAAATTGTAATTTCTTTTCAGAGGTTCTTTAATTGCTTTCAAAGAGAATTAGATATAAAGCTGTTACAGTAAAGCTCGTTTATAGCGGACTCCATGGGACCAGTAAAAATAGTAGTTCGTTATATGAAAAGTTCTTATTAAACATACTTAGATAGAAAAACATCCTTTCAAATATTTTTACTTTTCTGTTTGCATACTCTGTAAGTTTTTATATTTGACGTTTGACTCTCATCTATTTTATTAAAATTTAATAAAAAAAATTAATTTCATCATCTAGTAAAAATTTATATTGCCACTGTTATAAACGAGGAAAATATTTGAAATTTGGTTTGTGGCATCGTAAAGAAGTATTTCATTACAAATGGCCACTCGCTATAAATAAATTCTCTAACTTTAACTGTTGGAACTTTGGAATTAGTTCCTTATAACCGATCTTTACTGTATATTTTTAATTCTGTTAATGGAAATAAAAACGTCTCCACTTATAGTTGTATAAAAATGTTTAATATATAATTTTGATCAAAGAAATAAATACGATATAATTTTGCAAATTTTTTCACTTTATTACAAATAGAGCACCAAATTATCTGAAGTACGTCTTAATATTTATTTTATAAAATTAAATTTCTTGGCACCTTATTTTGTAAGTATTTGAAACTTATATGAAAAATACTTACGGCTCGTTTTATATTGTAAGTTTTTCCATAAAAATTTCAACATCAAACTTAGAAACCTTTTGTTGTGTAAATATGCCCTATAAATTTCAAAAGTACAAAAAAACTTAATTGGATTATCGGACAAACAAAATTTTTAAAAACGGGCGGTAGGTATGAATTTATAAGCGCACGCAATAGACTGCAATCATAATTTTGAAAAGTAAATTTTTTTATAAAGATTTATATAAAATATTTTTAGTATAACTTTGTCAAAAGTACATACATACATACGAGTGCACCGTTCTAGCAACAAATCTGTGATCTTTACGAATTAAAACGATCTTTATCCGACATTCCGAATGGAACAGTTTTGTGTCCGTATTTTCGATTTGGTTTTATGTTCTTCAGACTCCGATCGATTTAATTTTTACTCTCTCATTCTCCCAATACAAAAAAAAACTAAATATCGTATGAAAATCCGTAACTAGCCAGTACTGCTCCGCCGTTAAGATAGCGCTAGTGAATGTCTTCAAAAATGTTACTGAATAGCAAAATCCTTAATTTTTTAATTAACTCAGCCATCTTTAAATAAAGTTACTGAATCGCACTACTGGCATGTTACACATTCCGGTCAGAATGGTTTTTGCTATTCCCATCGATTTGGTTTAACGTTCGATCGACTTTATTTCTTTTTTACTTATTCAATTTCCCTATACAAAAAAATAATTAAAAAAATATCGTATGAAAATCCGTAGCTAGTCAGTACTTTTAGTTTTAGGAGATTTAAATTTTTTGGAATATTTGATATGCCTTCATTATTTTTATCACTGTTTAATAATTAATTATTCAGGAGTCCTGAAATTTCTAAAGTTTAAGCCAATTTGTATGATATAGTCCGTTAAATAAAATATTTACAAATACAACAGACACTTTGTTGTTGTTTCAACATACGCTAAAACTAAATATTAGTCGTTGTTGTAAGCCCTTATAAAACTGGGACGCCTTCAATCGTGTACTAACTCAATTTTTAATAAAAAAAAATATCTCACACACACATGCATAACTAAAGTCCCCAATCGTGCAGCTTAAAGAATAACACATTCATGTGTGCATACCCACACGTACATACATATATACATACATACATACGAAATGGTGCAGTTATAGCGAAGAGATTGATAGCGAGAAAGCCCAAGAGATACACACACACAATTAGTTTGCAAAAAAATTTTGATCTATTCACATCGTAGTTGCGCAAAAAGTGTATCGATTTTAATTAAAAATATGAATTTAGTGTTTGGGAATATAAAAGTGAAAATATTTGTTGTAAAAAGTGTTAAATAATTTGTTAATTGTTTTAATAAAATATAAATTCGGTTCGGTCGGGTTATATGTAAATGTTATACATACAATCAACTACAACAATCATGCGGCGTTGTTGTTGATACCCCTTGTGGTGTGAAAGTAGCAAAAGTATCGTCCCACAGCCCTCATCACAATGTAAGTAAAATAGTAAATTTAATGTCCGTAATTGGCAGAAACTTGTTTTCACCGTGTGTACTCGCCTTATTTGTCCATATTTCTTAATTGATACATTTATGAACAAACAAATTTGTTGTTGATGCTTTTCTTGTTGGGCTTTTGCATTTTTCATCCAAATATTCTATTCCATGAACAGTGTTTGTTTCTTTAAGAGTGTTGACACTTGTTTATTTACTTGCCGTTGTTTAAAATTAATAACTGTGTGTACAAAGGAATTTCTCTACACATTTCTACACGATTATTTTTCCGTGTAGAAAATCCAGAACATGAGATTCAGGCAGAGCTCCGTACTACGCTGAAACTGCATTTAAAAAAAAGTCCCTCAATGGGAACAAAACAATTTTACTGCGTGAGCTGGTAGCTCTGAACTGCATTTTAGTACAGATGCAAACCTTTTCGCTTACCATATACCGGTAAAACGAGGCAACACGTTTTTAAACTATGAGTAAAAGGCTTAAGACTGTGGTGCGATTCGGTAACTTTTAACGCGTGGACAGAAGCTAAATGTATCAACAATAGCTGTGATTAGCACTAACGGTTGTGTGATTCACTAACTTTGTTTTAACAACTTTATCACAATTTGATACAAATGGCATCTCTGTTTAAATAAGAGAAAAAACAAAGAGTAACAGAAAAAAACCAAGGAATGTGTGTACCATGCAATGTATGTACATATAATAATGTTTTTTTTTATGAATTTCTTTAATTATAATCAGTAGAAGTAAAATAATGTAAATAATATTGTGTGTATAAATATGCTTTTATAATTTTGCATATTTGTTGTAAAATAATAACTTGCGCTATTTGCAAAAGAAGACGTGCTTCTATTGAACAGCAGACTTGAAGTGTTTCTGTAACCACATAAAAATTATTGCCGTTAAGATAGCGCTAGTGAATGTCTTCAAAAATGTTACTGAATAGCAAAATCCTTAATTTTTAAATTAACTCAGCCATCTTTAAATAAAGTTACTGAATCGCACTACTGGCATGTTATACATTCCGGTCAGAATGGTTTTTGCTATTCCCATCGATTTGGTTTAACGTTCTTCAGACTCTGATCGATTTTATTTCTTTTTTACTTACTCAATTTCCCTATACAAAAAAAATAAATAAATAAATATCGTATGAAAATCCGTAACTAGTCAGTACTGCTCCGCAGAAATTGAACTTACGATCCTTATACCACTCGCTTAGCACATTGCCTGCTAGCCCAGGTAGCACACATGTTCACTGATCTTAATTCCACGGCTTTTTTTTTAATAATACGCCGTTCGCCATTTACAGTAAACAACATTTTTAAGTCTTATTATTGTTTGTGTTCTTTTCTGAAAAAAACATATATTCAAAATTTTTTTCAAAATAACAAATCTATTGATTAGTTTTAGGAGATTTAAATTTTTTAGAATATTTGATATGCCTTCATTATTTTTATCACTGTTTAATAATTAATTATTCAGGAGTCCTGAAATTTCTAAAGTTTAAGCCAATTTGTATGATACAGTCCGTTAAATAAAATATTTACAAATACAACAGACACTTTGTTGTTTTAACATACGCTAAAACTAAATATTAGTCGTTGTTGTAAGCCCTTATAAAACTGCGGCGCCTTCAGTCGTGTACTAACTAAATTTTTAATTATAAAAAAATATCTCACACACACATGCATAACTAAAGTCCCCAATCGTGCAGCTTAAAGAATAACACATTCATGTGTGCATACCCACACATACATACATACATACGTAATGGTGCAGTTATAGCGAAGAGATTGATAGCGAGAAAGCCCAAGAGATACACACACACAATTAGTTTGCAAAAAAATTTGATCCGTTCACATCGTAGTTGCGCAAAAAGTGTATCGATTTTAATTAAAAATATGAATTTAGTGTTTGGGAATATAAAAGTGAAAATATTTGTTGTAAAAAGTGTTTAAATAATTTGTTAATTGTTTTAATTAAATATAAATTCGGTTCGGTCGGGTTAAATGTAAATATTATACATACAATCAACTACAACAATATCATGCGGCGCTGTTCTTGATACCCCTTGTGGTGTGAAAGTAGCAAAAGTATCGTCCCACAGCCCTCATCAAAATGTAAGTAAAATAGTAAATTTAATGTCCGTAAGTGGCAGAAACTTGTTTTCACCGTGTGTACTCGGCTTATTTGTTCATAATTCTTAATTGGCAACTGCACACACATTCGCACACATTTATGAACAAACAAATTTGTTGTTGATGCTTTTCTTGTTGGGCTTTTTTTTGTCTTCCAAATATTCCATTCCATGAATAGTGTTGCCGCGACAAAAATTCTTTTTGTAAACAATATTTTTCAAAAAAGTAACCAATGTCGACCAAAATGTTTGTGTAGACTAATGAATTTCTTTACACATTTCTACATGATTATTTGTCCGTGTAGAAAATTATGGGTAAAATAGTTTTTGAATAGAAATTGCAATTCAATCTCTTCCTAACTGAGCAGGAAACGAAAAACTGCATTGCCTGAAGGTAGTTATTGATACAGCATTTATAGGAACCAATTTTTAGTCTAGATCCAAACCTTAAATGTAACATTTTTACGGTAAAGAAGTGTAAGCTAATTTTAAATGTGAATAATAGGTTTTAATCTAGAAGCGTTGCCGCGTTGATTGTTTTTTTCAAAAGTCGATATTTAAAATTTATCTAGTTCATTTTTTGCCTGTCATTTCGGTATATAGTGGAGATTGGTTTAGTACTTGAAAAAAGTTGGTTATAAGCGAAAGTTTTCTACAAACGTAATAATAGATGTATTCTGAATTAAGCGAACGCTGCACCGAAAAACGTACCCGTACTGGAGAATTGTCTAAATAGGAGAGGCTTAGAGAGTTTAGAGTTGTTCTTCTTCTTGCACGCAATTTCACTTTGGGCAGATTGGATAAGTTATCAAATAATCCGCTGTTTTATAAATAAATATTATTAGCAAAAAAAAAAAAACTTTTAATGAATGTATGTGTGTTAATAAAAAGTTTTATTTAAGAAAGGAAAACGTTCTACATACGATAAAAATGTAAATAAATAAACACATGTACATATAAATACATGAATTCCGATTTTCTTAACATTATATTTTCTATTCTTATTTTATAAAATCTCATATATTTCCCGTTTTGGGTGCACCTTTGAGATAAATGACTATATCTTGGCATTTTTTTCCAAAATCCATTTTAGATGCACTTTGTATACTTGCAAATTTATTATATATTTCAGAAAATTTTAGATCATTTTCATATAAAAAATCAAATTTCGCTACACAAATTAAAAAAGGTGCGAACTTCTTAGTCATTGGCAGAAAATTCCCTATGAGGTGTCCTTCACATAATATCACCTTTGATATTGTATGCATAAGTAGTTAATGATACGGAGATCGCATTACAGCTGGGGGAGTACACAAATTTAATAATGGACAGTTTTATCTATTTAGGCATTGCAAAGAGAAGTACAAAACATAGTGATGAATAATGTGGTTTATTTGTCGCTTTTTTCAACATAATAACAATACGAAACACACCTCCGAACTCGTTAAGCTTAGCCGAGAAAGCCGAAGAAGCTGCCTCTACTCCACAATCTCCGCATATGTTCCTAATGTTATTAGCTACTAGCGATATTGGTGAGAAATATCCGCCAGGAGTGGAAGAAGATTTCTTCTTCAGGGACCACACACCTGAATAAGATAAAAAGAAATTACGGTTTTCAAGAGCTGACACCAAGTGAATGTTATAAGTGCAGCTATTTTTAAGAAGGTAACCATAGGGTAACAGATAAATGGATTTAAGATAATAGCATTCTTGGCATGATTGCGCCACCAAAAATCATATTAAAGCTTATTATGCATATTTATGCGTTCATATATTGGCGTTAAAAATTCATACATATTTTCCACAGAGTATTACACTATCAGATGTTTTAGTTTGTGTCGAGAAATTTGGCTTTTGCGTTTCTGTTCTTTTGTACATTTAAGCCTGTTAGAAAAAAGGGTCTTTGCCTACTATCACTTTGCCGAACCTTGCCGAAAATGTACAGGGAACGTACCTCATATTTTTGTAACTGTTTGAAGAGGAGAAGATATTTCTTTTGTCCTATTTAATTTAAATTTCTGCAGGCTTATGAAGTGAATTTTCTTTTAGCGATATTTTTATAATATTTTCAAGCATTAAGTACGTCCTTCCGAAGGCATAAGTTTTTTGAATTCAAAGTGGGTATATTTTCATTATTTTTCCGTAAATATTTTGATGTATTGTTGAATTTACTGTAAGTAATTTGGCTTGTTTTTCCAATTCCCTTTAGTAAGTTGCTTTAGAATAAACATCTAGGATCCAGAAAAGAGGTCACTAATAAGTTTAAAAAACCTTAAATTAAATAAAATATAAAATTAAATTCCCTTAAATTGTGAATAAAAAAATCGGATTTTCAAGATATTTAATAGAGCCGCACTACCAAACAGTTAGGAAAATGGGAATAATTTTTGCATGTTATTTAAAAAAATAAGGCAAGGAATTTGGTAACATTTGTTTAAACTTTTATCGAGGCAGTTGCAAGAAATGCGTTTTAAATAAGAAATTTTTATTTATAAAGTTCATTTCGCTTATTTAGGCTTCAAATACACTGTCTATATTCGAATACCTTTACTGTCTTCGAAATATAAAATAACAATAAATAAATTAAAGAAATAATGATTGGATAGTAGTTCAAGAAAATCACCAATTCTATGAAACATGTGAGTACTTGCTGTCCTTCACTATTACTTTGGCGTTTCGACTCCCCCTAGAAATTTTAGCAAGGCTAAAAGTCTTACCAGCGTATGTTTGCTTATAAAAGGATAAAAAGAAACTCAATCCTGACTAAAAAAATATCTTAATTGCTTACAATATTTATAAAATTTGTTATTCGATATATTCTCCAAAATAACTATTTTAATATTTTATTGTTTTTTGTTGGCTTAGCTAGGTATATATGTACCTGCATTTCCTTGGATTCTCATATAGTATTTGTAGTCTGTGGCATAAGTATACGAGGTTAAATGGTTTTCAATCATGATTTGGCTAAAAGGGTACTGATGATTTGGTTAGCGCCAATGAAATGCAGGCATATACCTAGCCAAGCCAACAACAAACAATAAAATATTGAAATACTTAATTATTTACCTTAATAATTTTTTTTTTTTAAATTTGTTTCGATAACTGAATGCCTCTAGTAATATATATAAACTCCAAATAAATCCCTCGTACTTTATGTTAAAATGATTAAATAGAACTAAATCCTGCATGTCTAGCGTTTTAAAAATATGTATGAATATATTTTTTTCATCTGTATTTAAAGCATTTAATTGATTGAATCAATATAATTGGAATATATAAAAAAGTCATCATATAATAAAAATGTGTAATAAATTGGAATATATAAATTTGATTACAAAATTAAAACATCTCTTGATACACAGCATATAAATTCAAATTATAAAAAAATCGTTTAATAATTGTTTTGAAAATGAATATAAAATAATTATTATTTAAACAGAAAACATGTACATATAACCTGTTTAAGAAAAGATTTTAAAAAAGAATGCGATCCTTTCAATTGTTTCATTAAAATTAGTTTTTTAGTTTCAAAAAAGTATTAGTGATGCGGGTGGTGCCACATCCCCTTAAAATATTCCAGGAAATAATAACATATAACCTTCCCATAGGTGAGCGAAATATGTTTACCCCGATCGGATAAGCGGTTTGAAAGTATATTCTATATACGAACAAGCAATCGAATGTTAGTTTTTATATATAAGACTTTGTTTACTAAAAAATAATTGTAAAAATCTGATTTCAATGAAAATAGCCAGAAAATCGGAAAGCGGACTTAATTATCGGTGAACTTAAAATCCGATGTCAATCATTTCTAATTTGTGTTTTACTCCCGGGAAAAATTTAATTGTCTTCTTAACTGATTTTATTGTTAATCGGTCAATAAATGTATAATTTATGCACCAATCAATATTTCAGGCAGGCAAATTGTACGTAGGATTTTCGAAAAAAAAATTCATAGAGCCAAACTGCAAACATTCCCTTTCAAATAAATAAAGGAATTTTGAAAATCGGTTGACAAATGACGGATGTCGTTTTTACCAATAGAGTCACATTTTGACAAAATATTGTAAATAGAAATTTTGATAAACTTATGAGACTGTTTAACAAAAGTGCAAAATTTTTTGCCATTTCAAAGAGAGAAAAAGGAAATTTAGTGTTCTTTAATAAATTAAAACTTATAAGGAAAAGATACATAAGCCCATAAGGGAGTTACATTTTCTTAAGAAGAGCGAAAAATGGATTTTTTTTTTTGTTGCAAATTGATCAACAAAATGTTGCACTTTTTCAGAAAAGAAAACGCTATAATTAAATAATAAAATGCAAATAACAAAGAACACAAAATGAATAAAAATCCATTTCTAATTGTATAAATAAAAAGCAAAGTGTTGCTTGTCGCTTTGTCCTTATCAGTGAAATTACCAAAATTATATATTTAAATTTGAAATTGTTACATACAATAAATATTAGACCCCAAAAATTAAAACTGTTGACCACAAAAAATATGCGTGGCTACAGAACATTTTCGTAAAATTTGTGATTAAACACCTTTTGCAAAATAGTATAAAAGGTCACAAAAATACTCGAATAGTCATCAGTTCCAAAAGTGGAGCAACTTAAGTAACAACGTTAAAATTTTGCAAGTATAATCTAAAATTCTTATTTATAACTTTGGACTTTTCGAAATGGCTGACAAAAAAGATCTTTTACTTTTGTTTGAACGTCCCAATGAACCCGTGTTCATGGAAAAGGGCAAAGCTATTACGGTTTTTGATCTGCCCGACAAATTTCTAACTGATCGTTATCGTCCTATTGGAAATGAAGTGAACAGTCGTTTTGGTGAAAAAGCAGAGAGACGTATACCAGTACATGATATTTCATTGCCTGACTTACGTATACCCATGTCCTTGGACAGGGGAGATCAGTTCTCATTGTTTATTCCCCGTCATAGACGTATAGCTGGTCGCTTGATTGATATATTTATGGGAATGCGTTCCATTGATGATTTGCAAAGTGTTGCCGTTTATGCTCGCGATCGCCTTAATCCTTTTCTTTTCAATTATGCTCTGTCAGTGGCTTTGTTGCACCGTCCTGATACGAAGAATTTGGACTTGCCGTCATTCGCTACAAATTTCCCTGAAAAATTTGTGGACTCTAAAGTGTTTCGTCAGGTGAGAGAAGAAGCTACTGTTGTCTCGGAGGGGAATCGTATGCCGATCATAGTGCCTAGAGATTATACCGCTTCAGATTTGGAGCCCGAACATCGTTTGTGGTATTTCCGTGAAGACTTGGGTGTTAATTTGCATCACTGGCATTGGCATTTGGTCTATCCTTTTGAAGCCGGTGATCGTTCAATAGTAAACAAGGATCGTCGTGGTGAATTGTTTTACTACATGCATCAGCAGGTTGTCGCTCGTTATAATTTGGAGCGTTTCAGCAATAAGTTGAACCGTGTTGTTAGATATAACAACTTCCGTGAACCACTAACCGAAGCATATTTTCCAAAAATGGACTCTTTGGTTGCCAGTCGAGCCTGGCCTCCACGTTTTGCCAACACCGTAATTAAAGACCTCAATCGCGAACTGGATCAAATCAAGGTCAACATTGAGGATGTGGAGAGATGGCGTGACCGTATTTTCGAGGCCATTAATCAAGGCTTCGCTGTTGACGAAAGTGGTAATCGCGTTGACTTGGATGAACAGCGTGGTATTGATATTTTAGGCAATATTATGGAATCTTCTATCATCTCGCCCAATCGTTCGTTGTATGGTGACTTCCACAATATGGGTCATGTGTTTATTTCCTATGCCCATGATCCTGATCATCGTAATTTGGAATCCTTTGGTGTTATGGGTGACTCAGCTACTGCAATGCGTGATCCCGCTTTCTACAGATGGCATGCCTATATTGATGATATTTTCCAGGAGTACAAGGCACGTTTACCTGCCTACACTCCGCAGCAGTTGCAATATGAAGGGATTAGCATAGCTGGCATCCAGGTGTCCACAAATGGTGGTCGGCCCAATGTTTTGTCTACCTTCTGGCAGCAATCTGATGTTGATCTATCAAGAGGCATGGATTTCGTACCCAGAGGCAATGTGTTTGCGCGCTTCACTCACCTGCAACATACTCCTTTCACATATACCATCAATATCAATAATGATAGCGGAGCTCAAAGGTTTGGCACAGTACGCATATTCCTGGGACCCAAAACCGATGAAACTGGCAAACAAATGTTTTTGAAGGATCAACGTTTACTAATGATTGAATTGGATAAATTCGTTGTGTCATGTAAGTCAATAAGGAGATGTGTTATGGAATTTATTATAAATATTGTGGAAAAATGCTATTCTAGTGAACCCTGGTCAAAATACCATTCGTCGACGTTCTTCGGAGTCCAGTGTTACTATACCATTTGAACGTACCTTCCGCAATTTGGATGCTGACCGTCCAGCTGCTGGTTCTCCTGAAGCATTAGAGTTTAATTTTTGCGGCTGCGGTTGGCCACAGCACATGTTGATTCCCAAGGGTTTGCCCGAAGGAATGCAATGTGAATTATTTGTGATGGTTTCCAACTATGAAGACGATCGCGTAAGCACTTTTAAAAAGCAATTTCTAAAATTTTAATATAAACAAAAACATGTTTCCTAATTTTCAAAGATTGATCAGGACTTGGTGGGTGCTTGCTCTGATGCTGCCTCTTATTGTGGTGTTCGTGATCGTCTCTATCCTGATCGTCGCCACATGGGTTATCCATTCGATCGTGTTCCACGTGTTGATCGTCTCCTCAATTTCTTGACTCCCAACATGAGCATTGTTGATGTTGTAATTCAGCATGAAAATAAAACTGTACAACGTGCGAATTAAATAATTTTGTGGAAGATGCGTACGATACCGATGATAAATTGTTGGACTTTCTTATTGATATTCTTGTGATCTTATATAACTTAGTATATAGTTTTTATTTTGTAATAGTAAGTGGATTTGACATAAATATAGCTGATACATACTTGTATGAAAAACAAATTTATATATGTAGAAATTATTAATTTTGTGCAAAAATTTTAAATTTCACTGTCTGTGTTTATAAATGTAATAGACAATTTCGTTCTAATATTTGTATTGATGAAAAATGCAAATAAGCAACTAAAACGTAAGTATTTATTCAACTGTTTTCAACTTTTTTGAATGATTTATTTTGTTCTCGATATTTCGGTACCCATCGAGAATCATCTTCAGATAATTATATTTGACTATTTTATAATTAAAAACATTAAGAAATTGTAACAATATAAATCAACAAATTCAACAACTAAATATTCGTAGACTGAAACCTTTAGTACCTTAGATTTCCCCTTACTCAGTATTAGTCCGCGGAGACACTGACTGTTTTTGTCTCAAAATTAATCCTCGATACTTGGACTACTAGTTTAGTACACTGCTTGCTAGCCTAGAAAGTGCCCTTGTTCTCCGAACTTTATTCCAATCATTTTTTAAAATCGTAAACTATTCGTCAAATACAACAAATAGTATAGTAAAACAAATTTCTAATCCCTTATTCATAAATTTATAAAAATAAAATATCTATATATTGATCTGGTTTAAAGATTTAAAAATTTCAACTCCCTAATTGGATTTCGTGCCCTTTCCTTTTAAATCGCCACTAAATGCCTTTTTTAGAGAACAAAAAATTTTACACTTCTTTTATTAAAAAACATGTCATAGTTGATGTCTAATCTACATACTTACATACTTATATATGGATGTACATATGTACATGCACATGTAAATATGTACATATATCCATACATATGTAAGTATGTACATACATATGTACAGTACTATAAGTTCATAAATATCAATTTTAGAATATAAAAATTCAATATATTTACGCAAGTATGTATGTATGTACATTAGGGTTGCCAGATTCAATATGAGCACTAACTTGACATTTAGTGCAAATGAGCTTGATTTTAAGAAGAGAACTGGACAAATTGAAATATTTGCTTAAAAACTAAAAATACGGGATAATATCAATTTTTTTAATTTATTAAAAATTCTTTATTTATTAAAAACAGAAATAAAGGATGTTTACTTACAAAAAAAAAAAAACAAGAATAACATAAAAAGTTCAACAATTCAGTCATTTCTTTACAGGAAAATTACATAAAATTCATTCAGTTCGTTACTTATAAATGTACGTTTGTATATTTTTAACATACATAGGTGTATGCACAGTAAGCGCCAAAAGAAATGTCTTTTATGTTTTAAACAATAAAAAAGCAACAAAAATAGAAAGTTATTTCTTAATATTGTTTAAAAGCGATAACAAAATTTATTTAGAAAAAATAAAACTGAAAAACCTTTTATATTCTTTCCGTTCGAGTTCAATTCAATGAAAACTAAATTTGGAAAAGAATGGACTTAGTTCGTACTAAATACAGTGATGAGTCAAATTATGTGTGTTGATACAGGGATAAAATTATATGTTGCCAACAATTAAACTTTACTGCCAAAAAACGAAATTTTTTAGTTGTAACCAACTGCAAATTTTAATTTTGAAAATGTTCAATTTCAGCTTGACAAATATTGCTTGAGCTTGAAACTTGACATTCACTAAAATATCTTGACAATCAAGCTCATTCCCGGCCATCTGGCAAGCCTAATGTACATACATATGTATTTTAGTATATACATATGTATTTACATATGTACTTATGCATGTACATACATAAGTATGTAAGTACTTAAGTATGTCTCCATTATTTTCACCACTGCTATTAATCAATTGCTGGAAAGTATCAACATTTCAAGATCCAACCAATTTCTATGATAGTTACACTAGAACAAAATAAGTATGTATGTACTTATATATGTAAGTACATATGAATGTACTTATATACTATGTATTTAAGTACATACATACATACATATGTATGTATGTACATACTTAAGTACATATGTAAGTATACTTAAATACAATTGTCACCGTGTTGTTGTTTAACACACGCTAAAACTAAAATACTAATTGTTATTATTACTACGTTTATACGCACCTCTTATTTGCAAATAGAACTATTTGCAAATAACTAATTCACTGTTTATACGGGAAATTGCATACAGAACTTGTGTTATTATTAGTGATGCCATGTGACGAAAATATGATTGTTTGGTAAGTAAAACACAAAAAACGTTCATGAAGTGGCAACGTCTTACTTTTTATTTGCAAATAGTGTCGTTATTCACGACTTGTTTAAGTGAGTTAATAAGTTACAATAAAAAAGTTATACGGCAACATTCTTCTTTTTTATTTGCAAATAAGACGTGCGTATAAACGTAGTATGTAACAGCTTATAAATCATGTATTAATTAAATTTTTTGCTCTTAAAACAAATCACATATGAATACACACACATATGTATGTAAGTATGTAGATATGTATATGTATGTACATATGTATGTATGCCCACATATAAATGCCCTATTCATGCAATTTTTAATAATAACGGACATAAGTACAACATACATACATATGTAAGTACTTACTTATGTTGGTATGTATGTATGTACATACATACATATGTTGGTATGCATGTATGTATGTACATACATACATAAGTATGTGCCTACACACAATCATTCATACATACATCCATACATAAGTATGTACCCTGAAGGAAACATGGGGACAAGTGTACCCAAGTCACCAGTTTTGTCGACTATTTTGGTGACTCATATGTAGACATCGTCAACGGAGTTGTCAACAAGTTTTTGTTTGATGAGCAGAGAAATTTCTGAGAGCACGTTTATGCCTCTTCATTTTTTAATTGCGTTTATTTGTTCTATGGTGAACTTTTAATCATTTATTTTAACTAAAACTGTAGGGATATATGTATATCAAAAATTGTTTACATGGACCCATTAGAACGACCTCTTCAGTAGTGGGTTTTCAATGATAAGTCCATCTTAAATGTCAATAGAAAGAAGTATTGTGTAGAGTATGTCAATGTCTACAGGGAAGCACTAGTTCTACGGTCGTCATATGGTCCCATTGGAACTAGTTCGTCACTAGTTCCAACGTCAGTAGTGGATTTTCAATGACAAGTGCATGTTAAATGTCAACAGAAAAAAGCATTGGCTGGGGTATAATTTGTCACTAGTACTGGTGACTTTGTCAATAGTGAATCACTAGTGAATCACTAGTGACATTTCCTTCAGGGTATGTAAACAATACAGAAATATTGAAGAGAGAAGGAACAGGTCGCTAAAAAAGCCCAAGAAATGCAATCATACATACATACTTACGTACACACACAATTAGTTTGCAAAAAAATTTTGATCCGTTCACATCGTAGTCGCGCAAAAAGTGTATCGATTTTAATTAATTAAAAATATATACATATGTACATATGTATGTACTTACATATGTGCATACATACTTATGGATGTACTTATCTACTGTTCAATATAAAAGTGAAATTATTTATTGTGAAAAGTGTTTAAATAATTTGTTTTAGTTAAATATACATATGTTAATTCGGTTCGGTCGGTTATTCAAACACAATATTAAATGTATTATACATACAATCAATTAGAACAATCTTTCGGCGTTGTTGTTGGTACCCCTTGTGGTGTGATGATTAATCACACTTCACAGCAAAAGTATTGCCCCGCAACCCTCATCAAAATGTAAGTAAAATAGTAAATTTAATGTCCGTAAAGGTGAATTCACCCATTCGTTCTGAACGCTTTTTTTATATGTAGTTTGACGTCTCTATTTTGAGAAAGAGAGTAAATTTAATGCGGAACAACAACAAAAAATTCGTTTAGAACGAATGGGTGAATTCACTTTAAGCGGCAGAAAGTTGTTCTCACCGTGTGTACTCGGCTTATTTGTGTGTTCATAATTCGTAATGCATAACTGCACACACATTCGCACACAATTATTAACATACGAATTTGGTACTGATCAGGGCTGCCGTTTTTGGTTATTTCTAACCAAAAGTGGTTATTTTTTTCTTTAATGTGGAGATGTGAATATTTTTTTCTGATTGGTTATTTTTTGCCAAGATAATGATACACATGTAAATATTTTTAATTTTATACTTTTTAAGCTTTCATGTTCTTCAATTTTTAGTATTGCTACCAAGGCACCTGAAAATATAACTGTTGTAACTAAAATCGCTAGTGCAGCCACCTGTTATAAATTCGCCTTTATCGGCCGAAAATCTGAACAATGGATGGAACAAAATAAGTTCTCACACTTGGAAAATATAAAATAAAAAAATATACAATCTTTTTATATAGAACTATGTATTAAAAGAAATTTCAAAACGTTTTGATTTTTCACGAAAAGACTAAAATTCTTGATATCATAACACTACCTCAGGCGTTAAGTAATTCAGAAATAAAAATTGAGCCGTTATTGTCGTCTTTCCCGAATTTAACGGATAATAATGAGGAAAAAAATATTACATCAATGAAGACTACTAAAGTTTTCAAATATTGCTGTACAGAGCGATATGGATATTGTTGAATTTTGGGATAAAATATCAATGTACAGAAATGGAGTCAATGGAAAATGTTGCATATGTAAACATATTTATTTCTTTTGCTTGTTTTTATTATCATTACAAGTGAAATTTCACTACAAAATGCAATGAATTTTTTATAAGTAAATCTATTGTCTCAAACTATTATACTGTGAACTGCAAGTTTTGTTTACCTTATATTAAAAAAAACTGTTATTTTTAATATACATACATGTGCAAGCGTTAACTTATTATATTATTACTTACATACGTAGGTAAAAGAATTATATTTGTTTTGTTATTGTTATTATTAACTGTATTCAAATCACATGCGTTACATTATAAATATGTATGCATTTTAATTGTTATTTAATCAAAATACTACATACATATTGAAATTGGGTAATTTTTTTTCTCATTTGGTAACTTTTAAAGCGAATTTTGGTTGTAAAAATTTTTTGGTTGTGGCAGCACTGGTACTGATGCTTTCTTGTTGTGCTTTTGCTTTTTCTTTTAAATGTTCCCTTCTTGGATTTGTTTGTTCTTTTAACAGTGTTGCCACAACTAAACAACTTTTTAATCAAAATAAAAAATGTTTAATATGAATATATTTTTATTCAATAAGAAGAATATTGAAATTGTAAATTCCAGTTCAGATTAGTAATGGGAAATAATCAATAGCAGCTAAAATCGACATTTGTTCATCATATTAACGATAATACATAATGAACAGATAGTATATATATATATATATATATATATATATATATATATATATATATATATATATATATATATATAATGTGTATATATCTATACACATTGCTCAAATTGTAAATTTCATACCATTTTACAGACTTCGCCACATCTTTAGTTATATTGTAAGAATAATAGTTTATTAAAATTATCGACAATTTTTTAAATAAAATTTTAAAGAATTTACTTACCAATATATTATTTCCTATTTGGGGATGATAGCATCTTGAAAGTGTACTGAAGTTTTCATGAAGAAAATAAAATAGAATTTTGGCCTCTGGGGCTTAATTATATATATAGAAATAAAAAATGGTCGAGTTAATGTAAATTGTTTAACATATATTGTTTAACATATATACATATGTTTTTGGTATCTGCGAACTATTGATATTATCGCGAATGCTATATGTAGTATTTCATAAGTGGTTCAGAAATATGCGTTTTTTTTAAACATTGCAAGTGCATTGTACTTATGGGTAGTTACTTACATGTTTTCTTTCGTATATTTTAGTATATATAAATGTATAACGCCCAATTAAAATATAAGTAGCAAAAATAGAGAAAGTTTTTTATCAAACTTAAATCTTGATAATATGTCGCAGTTTGTTTTAGACAAATGCCTTACTGGCCTTACACACCTCTAGAGCTTTAAGTGATTTTTTAACAAAATTTTACTCATACATTATTTTTAAATTTTATAATTGAATAATTTCTTTCTGGCTTACAATTTTGTTTCATTGAATTGGTACGGCTGATCGAATGACTCGATTAACCAAATCTATTTTTTATCATAGGACTCAGATAAATTTTTTTGATTTTAATTTGTGTGGTAATAATGGATTTTTATCTGTGTTTTAGAAGTTCTAATATATTGATATGGTTTTTCGCGATTCTTCGCAAGACTATTTTGGCTTTCGCAATATTCATATACAATTTTCCGTTTCTTGGTTAATTAATTTAATTTTCATAAAAAGCACTGCACTGTTAATAAAAAAAAAATAATAAATAAATAAATTTTGTCTTCAATGTCCAGTTTTTGACTTCGTATTCATATTGCAGAAGAGGATTTTAATTTGGAGACAAAGTAAGATTCACAAAAAAACATTAAAAAACCCGAAAGCACTTGAATAAAACATGTTTATAATTTTATTTGTAATAAAGCTCGTTTTTGCGAAATATAAAGAAAGTTTGAGATGGCCGCACCTTTGTTTGTCCACTAAATATAACCAAATCTCAAAATTGTATAGTTAAAGCATTTAATTTAAGTTTCACTTAAATAAGAACATAAGGATATATATACAAAGTCCTGATTTACATGGTTTTATATAAGTATATTAGTTCAAGGTATATTAGTTTCTGCATTACTGTTTGAAAATAAATAGAAGTGTGCATTTTTAATTTTATTGTCTACTCTAATCATAAAAAATATAAAAAATAAACATCATTCTCCAATAAAGTATGATGAGATTTACACTTCAACCCACCAAGAAAAGTTGTTGTTAAAATTATTTAGATATATGTATACATTTTAAAACAAGCAAAGTAATATGGGAAAAAGTAGTAAATTTAGTCAAAAATTACTAAAACGGCAACGCTGTTTTTGTTTGTTCCTACTTTATATTACTATTTCGTTTTTTCTATAACTTACGACCAGAGACTTGTGCTGGGTTAATTTTTGGCCGCCGTTATTTTTACAGCTAATCAGCGGCCTAAATTAAGGCAGCTGAAAATTCTATAAGGAAATTATAAATTTGAAGAAGAAGCATTAAATGAACTAGAAACAGACCTGAAAGAGTATGAAAAAATTCCCAATAAAAAGCAGGAACCCAGAAACGTCGAGAGGATCTACTATTTATAAACGGAAATATTTTGGACAAACAGAAGAATAAAAAAATAACAGAAACACGTATTACTAAATCCTAAATGTTACCAAATCCTTACTTTTGATTAATTTTTTCGAAGTATTTTTTTCAAAATATAAATAACTTATGTTTTTATATTCAGAGATTGTATGTATTTGTATGTTTGACTTCAACCGAATTTATGCCGCCGCCAACCACTTTTTCTCAGCCAGCCGCCGCTTGGCATTTTTAACAACCAAAAAGTCACATATTTTTCTGTAAGAGTATATTTTCTATTTCCCTTTTCTATTAAAAATGCTTTCAAATCTCGTTTACTACTAATTTTGCCAATGCACATTGTGCAGGTGCTTCTACAACAAATAGAATAGAAAAACAACAGGTGTTTTGTTGTCACAAATGTCACCTGTTATTGGCGAATACGAATGCCTGAGGAATAATTCGCTAGAGATATTTATCTATTGCTATATTTTAACGTACATACATATGCAAAATGAAATAATTAAAACTTAATTGAAAAAAAATCTTGCGTTAATACTAAAATATTATATTAATCGTGCTTTTCTTAATCGGTCAATCACTCCATTGATTAATCAAGCTTTTGGTTTAATCGGTTAACGTTGGACTAATCGGCTAACGGATTAATAAAAATACCTATGATCTAATTAATTTTTAATAAATAAAAATACATAAATTACTTACCATTAAGAGATTTTATTAGTAAAAAAAAACATTACAACACATGAAAAACCTTGAACTAAATCAGACAGAAAAATTATTTATAGTATAAAATAAGCAAGTAAGATCTTTTTATTACATAGTTTAATAGTTTAAAGAGATCTTCTTAAAAAAGAAATTGGAAAAAAAATTTCTTAAAATGTTTAGGACTTAAGCAATTCTTTTCTTTAGTTATAATAAAACCTGACAAAACCATTTCATTTATCCTTTTTCTGGTTTTCTTTAAACATATAAAATCTTTCCGTATGACAGTTCTCTTTTGATTCTTTCAAGATATTGATACTTCTATTAGCTTTGTTAAATTTTGTTAGAAGACCATTTGCTTTAGCATCGTTAGTTTCTTCTACTGTTGCGTCATCATCAGACTCATCCTGACAAAGTTAAACACTGAATATTCTAGGAAAAAGTTTATTCCCAATTTTTTTAATTTCTCTTTTTATTGTGTTTTTAAAAACTGTTACTAGAAGGAAGTATTCTTGTATTTAAAACTTGAATTCGCCCCTCATGAAAACTAGTCCTTAGATTTTGAATTAAATCGTTTGCGAGAGTATTAATGCAGACTATTTACTAACCTCTTTTATAGCCGCGTTCAAAAGTTGCAATGTCTTACTTAAATTTTCTAAAACTTGTATTTCCGAATTTGTTCAATGATTAAAATCTGAATCGGGCGGAAGATAATGGAAATTATTTATCATTTGAAACATTTTAAACAACGATGGCTAACGATATTTTTCATCATTTATAGGAATTATAATTTTTTACTTCTTCTCATTTGATTTATGAAAAAGTTTGCAAAGTTTACGTACGTGAGGCGAAACATATAATTAAATACATAAAAATATGTAGGTTTCTTGAGATACTATAAAGAATGCAAAATTTTGTTTAATTGGTTATTCGATCGAAATCAACCGATATAGTCGTTAATCGAAAATATCAAATTTCAAATTAATAAAGCAGTTAATGGAGTAGCGTTTAATCTGTTAACAGAATGAAAATAATGCAAATTTTCATGATAAATTACACTAGTTTACATTAGTCTAAGCAAATCAAAAAAGGCATCTTAATTTAATTATACATATATATAAAAATTATAAAAATAACCTGCGACCTCAAAAACTTCTATACCATCGACACATTTGAGAACCGCTTTTGGATACGCAATTAGGTAGGTATGCGATCGCTTAAAACGAAATCCTCATCCACTCCTCTTTGGTTGCGATCTTAAGCATTGCCTTACTTGCTATTGTTCGCTGAAGGATATTTCTCTCCAATAATGTACTCGTATGAGTCTGGATATAGTGGAGAAAAGGCAGCTTTCTTTGGTAGTTTGCACAATAGCTCAGCTTATTGACCTTAGAGGTATGGTTCGTGTAGGTATCATGTTGATAATAGAAAGCGATAGGCAATAGGTTTTTTCAGCATTTTTATATATATCTCCTTAAAATACCTAAATACACAAAATGGTCCATTGCCGATTCTATAAATTAAAAGTTAACTAGTCCCCCTAGTCCTAACTTCTGACGCACAGAACTTGTTAAATAAGCCAATTTTCATATTTGAAATAAAGGGAAAGCATATCATGAGAAAGATATGCTTTGCTGTTTTTGTGCGTCTAATTTTGATTATTTTTATAAAAATTATCTAAAATTGTCAGCAATACATATGGTATAGAGTGAACGTGGTGGAGGATACTAAGTGCGGTTAAAGAAAGTACTTTCAAAAAAATAATTATCAAAAACAAAAGGTTGTAAATAAAAGTGCAGCTACCTTTGATATAAACAAATATATATTTTTTAATAAAAATTTAAAAAATTAGGTATATATCTTAAATATATACGTATGAAGGTGGTGCAAAAGTAATGTCATTATTTTAACTGGCTGTCATTTTGTTATAAATGAAAAAAACTGTTCTGTTTTCATACAAAGTTTGTTTGAAAATGTGAAATTGACGACATTAATTGGAAAAAATAAATGGTCACCTTTCGAGTTGATGCATAATTGCAATCGTGCAAAGCACAATGACATTTGGCGGCATCTGCAAAAATGGCAGCCATTACTTGGGCGCCACCTTGCATTACAAATACTTCTTTTTGTAAAAGCAAAGTGAATAAAATTATAAATACCGCCAATGAGAGCTGAATATGTATGACCCTCTACAGAAGTTTTGATTTAGTTGTGTTTTATTTAAGAGTAATTTTGATTTAACTGCACAAAATTTCTGTTTTCTGCTCTCGTTTTTCCAAATCTTATATTGATTCTTCCGTTAAGTGCACTTAATTCGTAATATTTTTTGTTCTATTCACTTTGCTCTTCCAAAAAGCAAAAAGTATTTGTGAAATAGAAAACAGCTTGGACTTGCTCTTTTCTAATTTACTTTCATAAAATGTATGAAATTAATCGAAAATGTGTTTTGACGATTTTTTTTCAATTAGATGCAGATTTTTCAGAAATTTCGAAAATTTTTTTTGGTTTTTGCTGATATTACTTAAAAAGATTATGGCAACACTGGCACTTAATTCATTTGGTTGGGGTATTATTTCATATTAAAAATTGGAGCGTATAAAATAAAGCCCCGGTTTCTGAAAGTTTATTTCATATATTGTTTTGAAGAGTTATTTCCTGGAGTGTTTATTTAAATTTATTTATTTTTTGGGATTTTTCTCTATTTTTATTTCTACCTTTCCTGGGATTTAATTTGGTCTGCCTTACGTTGACAGTTAAAGGCTCAATAGTTTTTTAAATTAATTATCACACGCCTGTTACATGTTTTCATACTCGTAGATTTTCCTACATATTTTATTTAATTAATTTGCTATTAAAGATTTAAATAAAATAAACAAATCCTTAATCCTTATAGACTGAATTTCATTATGTGTTTGTATTGCAAAGTAATTAAATTATAATAGACAAAAAAAGCAAATCCTAATTGATTTTTACAGCTCAATTTTGTTTTATTCAGTAAAAATTCTTTTTCACGTTTTTTATATCGAATTTTTTTGTTTGGCCATTGAAGCGGAACCGACAAAATGTTTTCCTAAATAAATAATATAAACATTTTCATGATTTAATGTTGCGTCATTAGGAATATGAGGTACGATTTTATTTATTACACGTACAAATTTTGATTTTTCGCCTCTTCATTTGTCAGTAGTCATATTTTTGTAAAGAGGGTTGCACAGTGGGACAAAATATGTGTGATATTTTTTTTGGGGAAACATTAACTGAATAGTATACAAAACTGATTGTCGAAGGTTTAATAATGGCATTTCTTTTGTTAAAGAGTGTATAATTTCTCTCCTTTTTAAAAAGTATAAGGAACGAGCACGTTATTTTGTAAGAAAGTTAAATTGTTTCAAATAAGAGCGATCAACAATTTTTTATATAAATTGATCGACAAAATATTACACTTTTTTCAGAAAAGAAAACGATGTAAAAGAGTATTAATATATTTATTTCATAAAAGTGTGCAAATCTTGAACTTTAATATTGCGTATGAAAATGGCAAGAACTGAAAGAAGAACCAGAAATCTCAAAAGCTTAATGAAAAATCTCAAAAATTAAATTTTTATTTTTTTCCATTGATTCCGAAAGTCGTCTCTACGGGGGGTCTAATATAGTATATTTGTTTTCGTTATCCTTTGCAAAATAAAATTTTCGTAGTAAACCAAATTTTCTCCAATTTGCTGTAGAAATTTTATTTTTCTCTATACACTCTAATATTAATGGTACACAGAAAAAAAAATTGCCAAATTTCAAACATTGTGTCAAAAATTAAAAAATAAAAATTAAATTTCTGTTAAATTTTTACAAAATTTTTATCATAATTAAAAAATTTTTTTGTAAATCCGTGTTCACACCAAATATTTACTGATACAAAGAATTTCAAAACATTAAAAAACAGAATTTATTTCTTTCTGTGTAGATTGGACACGGTTCAGAAGTAGAATTCCACTTAGGAAACAGGTAGTGACAAAAACTAATTGGTAGAAACCAACTGTATCTCAATTTAACACGTAACATTTTTTCCGCTTAAATAATTTTTTTCACAGGATGACTTTATATAGAATTACCGCCTATTTTTACGATGTCGAATAATGTCGTTTGCTTGAACTTCAAGCGAAAAAAGCTGGTTTTATTAAAAAAATTTTAAATTCAGTAATTAAATAAATATTTAAATCCATAGAATTTAAATCAACAACGAACAGGCAGTTAGAAATATTAGATTTTTGCGCGATCGCTCTTTGCGAGTTTTGCATTTCGCACTCGCTCGTATTGACAATTTTAAAACGAATTACTGTACTACGCCACATACATGAACTTGGTTGATTCATATGTGGTTTTAAGATCATTTAAATCTTTGATCTCAGCCTTGGAGCTTTGACCGATAGTATGGGTTATGCTAGTGTTAATGGTCACTGTAGTTTGTGGCTTATTCGCATAGAACGGCGACTCAAAGAAAAACCCTACAAGGAAAAGTCTAAAGGGTACAAAGCGCACAATATCAGTGGCCAGTCCATATCGCCTGCACGTGGGATGACTATGCCTTCAAATCGCTCGTGCAGAATGTTGAAATGTAGTATAAGCTGTATGGCACATAGCGGCGTCCTCTTGAAACCTCATATTGTTGGTGTTCGTATCATCTAATTGAGGTTGGCGCTTTCCGCTGAAGGTGATGGCCTGGCCACTGTCATTCTCAAAGAATTATGGATCGATGACGCCGCCAGCCTAAAATCTACAATAAACGGTGATTTTTTTCTTGATGCGGATTGGTAACGTCCCAAATTCGACAATTTCGTTTGTTAACGCAACCATTCATCCAGAAATGGAGCGCGATTATGGCAACCTTACAATAGGCGAAGCACGCGAAACGTTGTTGGAACAGAATACCCATATTAATAAAAGAATTTTATCATTTGCACATGTTGTTTTGAATACTATATCTGTACATGGTGATTTACCAAATCAGGCTAAATAAATGACAGGCCAATTTAACAGCTTTAGCTTCAACAAAACTGCCGCTATCAACTGTTCGAAAGTCTATAATGGAAGAACCATTGTATTTATATTCAATAAATATTGAAATGTCCTTCTCTTTTTTTAATTATCGTTTTGCTTTATTTAACGCGATTTCTCAAAGCTCGTAACTTTTTTTGGAACGTATCTACCGCGATGCAGGATGATTACTTTGACCTAGAAGGAATTTTAACTTGTATGAATGAAAAAGAACAAACCTCAATGTAAATAAAACACTTTATTTAATTTTTTTCCCGACGTTTCGTCGATTTTTTGTCGACTTCATGAAGTCCCCTGATGAAGTCGACAAAAAATCGACGAGAAGTCGGGAAAAAAATGAAATAAAGTGTTTTATTTACATTGAAGATTTTAGGCCTAAGTAGCTTATGAAGCATTCCAATAAGCTTATATATAGAACATAAAATTTGGCCAAAATAAACATCATAAAATAATGAAAAAGAACAAAATTATTTTTACAACAAAAGCTCTAAGCATTACAAATTTTCAATTTATTTGAATTAAATTTTACTTTTTAAAGTTTAATAGAAAAAACTGAACACTCACAACTACCGTAGTTGTATTCACTACAACTTATCATCTACGTCATGTTGTGAATTAATCAAATATATCCTAAAAATAATTATTTTGTAATTACAGCAAAGTTCAGTCGTTTTTAATGGTCACAAGCATTTTTTTCAAATGTTCTGATGTTTATGTGAAGATGAGGCCATGACTTGCAAAGACGCACTTATATTTAAATCAATCGTTTTTCAATTAAATTGAAGCAGCTCGTCGCCACATGAACCTGTACATCCCTTTTGCACATATATTTTGCACTTAGCAGATCTTTCCTCGCATCTACAACTCCTCAAATCATGTTCTCACCGGAACTTTAAACTTTTCCTCTGCACATTATCCACAGGAATGTTCATGTCCCGTGTCCATAACTATTGCAGGCAAAAGCTACCCAATGATGGATTAAAATGAAATGTTTTATTATTCAAACTTAATTAATTTTATTAATTAATGATTGTAAGAATATAAGTTACACTCTTTGTAACAAATGTATCGACAAATTTATATTACGATTCTATCACTTAATTCATTTTTGGAGGATATAGAAATGGAGAAATAATATAAAATTAATCACTTCGATTGCAGCTGTTTTTGTTGTTGTTGTTGGCAAATGCTTGTCCCATTTCTTTCTCTCTCTCACTGTATTTCTTCCATGTTTTGGAATTTTTTTCTTACTTCGTGGTCATTATTTTGTGTAGTGATTTGTAAGTAAATTTTTCCTCTTTATCTTTTGTTGTTCACATTGTGTTGGCAGTAAAAACATTGCAAAAAAAAAAAAATAGAATTGAAAAGGAAATACATTTTTCGTAATCCTGTCACGTTCTTCACATAAACAAACAATCGACAGGCAGTATTTATTTCACCTCACTTTGTTAAACATAATAAAAACGTTACAAAACATTCATTCAGGACATGCATTTAAAATACTTAAAGGATGTCTCTTCTTTTTAGGTCCCTAATGCAGGAAAATAAATTTTTTATCATTATTATTGTTTTTTAATTATCACTAGATTATTTTTCAATATGAATGGAATGAAAAGTCTGCCATTATTTATTAAAATAAATATTTATAATAATCGCGAACTTTGGTTGATCTATTTTGTGCTGATTATGAAATCATTTAATTCCATGGAAGGTGCTTTGAAATATTTTTTTTACCAAATTCAAAAAAGGAAGAGATTTATATTCTATAATTTTTTTTATATATACAGCTACTTTAACGAAATTTGTGGATCGGCTTCGAAAGGGTATGATCCAGAGGTAGTCGCCGTAACACGTACATTGATTTTTATGCTCCATTGCTTCAACAATTTTTCCAGCAGCGCTGGATATTCCTTTAACTTTTGATTGCTGATGTGAGAATATCATTACTTGTTGGAATATCGGAGGCGTATATTAAATATAATATAACCGTGGACACAAGATGTTGAGTTATGGAACTCCGATTTTAATAGGTTGTGGTGTGCTCTGAAAAATTATCTTCTTTAATAATGAGTTTTACTCCATTTAAAAAGCTTTTTAATAATCTATGTGCGTCTTAGGTTAAAATTTTGTTTTAGTTTGTGGATTAATGGTTGGCGTCATATTTTATAAAAAGTCTGGGAAATGTTACCATTTGTACCCAAATCAATGATCTGTGATACATCCACTCGCATTTGGTATGGGAGTCAACATATTCAAAAGCAGTTTGCCAAATAATTTCGAAATATTAGAAAACTATAGACTTATAGGCCTATAAGATTCCCCCTTTGTATGGTATCATTGTGATCAACGAAGTTTTCCATTCCGTAGGATGGTGTTCTATGCATAAAATAGCGTCGAAAATGAAAAAAAGAATCCTTTTAGCTGTATATGGTAACTCCAAAAGCATCTTTTTGCTGATTTTGTAAGCATTTAGAGCCTCAATCCCTCTAATACGAAATCTTAGGGAAGCGGTTGGTTAAGCGACGACTGATAGTAGCGCCATTGTATATTTTGGGTTACTCTGTACCAAATGCAAAGTTTCAAGATAAACTAACTGGATAGGATTACTTCAAGGGAAGTAATACTTTGCATTCAAATAAATACTAGGTTATCGTATATCTACGTGATTATTTATAATAGTGAGAGTGTTCAAAACTGGCATGGGTTACTCGCAATCATAGGAAAAAATTGCAATCTTATAGAAAACTGGCTGGTTACTAGCATTGATAATAATATGTGTCCTCAGAACCTTACGTTCCAGAAGTGGTCATCTTTTGACCAATATGTGAAAGGAGCCGGGTGAAGGACAGACTATACGTTTTCCTCAAACTATTTTAGTCGGTAGTTTAACTGATTTCTTCTCTTTTTCTTTTGCTAATATAAAATAAACTGCATCCTAAAATCTATTATCGTCTTAAAAAATGATATTTAAATGAAACTTAAAATTTATTAAGGGGCAGAGTTTGTTTGAAAAAGTAATAAGGATATTCTCTAAATCTTAAAATTTGTTTATTTAAATATTTATGAAAATTCTGTTAAAAAAGCGATTAAGAGTTTCACCGTCTATATGATTGACATTGCGTTAATGCTAAGCAACATATCAGTAGAGTTCAACCATGATGTTTGAAAAAGTGTTTAACGCCGTATGTTTACATAAAACTTCCACTTAGAAATCTTTTTACTAAAAGCCTTGGAAATCTTGTATTGCAAACAAAACAACAAATAAAAATTTTATTCGATTTGCATCAACGAAATGTCAGACATATAGACCGTCTGCAAAAATAATAATTTTCCGAAATTATTTATTTATTTATTGCGATTTTTAATTAAGTCAGTAGACTTTCAGTTATACTCTGAAAATTTTAAAATGTTGAATGTTTATATACATATTCTCAATTATGCACTAAAAAATAAACTAAAATTGCAAAGATTTATTCAATATGAGCTCTAAAGATAATTAAAGTTTCTATAATTCTAGTTCATAAATTTCCTTAAATGCTGCTAAGTGGTCTTCTTTCGAGAAGGCTGGATGGGCAACCACCAGTCCTTAAATCCACATTGCGATGAGGAGTCATATCAGAATTTCCTTGCATTACGACTTGTCGTTGTCAGTAATTTTTTTTAAGTTCTAATACATGAACTTCCTCATTGGAACAAGTTGGAGTACGCCACGGGAGTGTTTCTTTCAATTTCTTAAATTCATATTACGATAATAAATTATAAAACTATTTTTTTCTTTTACAACTGGCCTCGTGAAGGACTCGAAACAGTAACTTTCTGTTTAATAGTTCAAGACTATACCCACGAGTAGTATTCAATTTACATAAGCAATGAAATTATTTATTTAAAATAAAAGGGTGAACCTGTACCAGCTTTCAGTTCAGTTTTTGTCTTTGGTTTTAAGTTTGTGTTCCATAATGAAATACCTTTTAAAAATGTTCTTTAATTCTGCGAATATTTAACTAAAGTAGGGAAAATGTGAACTAAAATTTAAGACAATTATTCATAAGTATGTAAAATTGTATGATGAACTAACTATTCCTAAATGGAATTTATTTTACTAAAATAAGAATTTCTTACTTTTATGACATGAATTCCTCAAGTTTAATAATATTAATTATTTATTTAAACATTATGAATACAAATTATTGAAGCAGACAAGAGTATTAGATGGGAATTGAACCCACAACCTCTGCACCACTATCATACGGAGGTACCCTCCAGTTAAGCAAAAATTTACTAAATAGTTAAAATTCAAATTTATCGTACCCATAAAAATTTTCAATTTTCTTTGTTGACGTATGACCAGCTGAAGCCACAACAAATAAATTTGAATTGTCGATTTACTAAATATTAGAAAATATATTTCTGAAAAACAATATACGAGGGTTTGATAAAAAATATTTTTTTCACACAATCTCCACATAATCTCCTTTAAGATCAATAAATAAAATCCAGCATCTTTCTAATTTTTTAATTCTCTCTCTAAATACTAAGATCTTTCAAGGTCATTATAAAAGGCGTTTTCACTTCGTTAATCTAAATCACTTATCACCCAGCCATTTCTTGAAATCAGTGGAAATAGTCGCAATGAGCTAAGCCTGGAGAGTATGCTGGTTGGGGTTAAAGTTCGTAGACCCATTAATGATTTTTGCCATAATCACCACTCAGACGTGCATCCGTGCCGTGTCTTGATGGAACATAACTTCTTTCTTCGGCTGTTGAGGTCATTTTTGCTAGAAATCAATATCGAAAATCTTGTCCAAAAGGTCTGAATAATAATCGCCTGAATAATAATTGCCTGCTTTCCAAGATAGTCGATGTGAAACTGTGGCCATAACCTTGTTGGCCGACAGATCCACCTTACCATCCTTTGGTGCACGTTCATCCGAAGAAACCCATTGTTTTGATTGTTATTTCATCGCAGGTGTGTTATGATAGATCCATGTTTTATCCGTAATTATAAAACAGCGCAGAAACTCAATCGGACTATGCCGGAATATCGCCAAGCACTCCATTAAAGTAGTCACATGGTTGCTCTCATAGTCGACAATGAGCAGTCGTGGCATCAATAGCTCGGATATTCATACAAAATGCTCGGTTGAGATGCCTAAGACCTCAACCACCTCCGTTTTTCCAGTATCATTCCATGAATTTTCTCGACTTTTTGTGGCGTGGCGACCTCTTTGGGGCGGCCTGAACGCTTGGCGTCATTTGTGCTGATACCATCGCAACGAAATTTAGCAAATCATTTACGAACCATTGAAATTCATGGCGCAGAGTCCCTAGAGGATTTATCAAGTCTATTTTTCCGGTGATGGCTTTTACGTAAAAGTTAATGTTTGATCAGCATACGAAACTCACTTCTTTTTATTTTAGTTAGAATTTATGAGAATGTCTGCTTCAAATGTTTGTCAAAAAAAAAAAAAAAAAAAAAAAAAAAGATTGACAGACTGCAGACGGCAGTCTAATAATAAGAACACTTAAGGGGAGCATTAATTAATTGAAAGTTACTATGATGGAAATACAAAAAGTCAGGAAATTATAAAACTGCCCTCGTATTTTTAATTAAATGTAATAGATTCATGAATTATAAACTCTTTTTAAATTTAGCTTTTATTAAATCTAAGTATATTTTTTCTAGTTTGAGGACAATATTACTCAAGATAAGATAATTTTTTAATTATTCAGTAACATTTTTTTACTTGAGTGTATTAAATTTTTTTTGAGTTTGTTTTGTCAAATGTCCGACACATTGACTAGCTTAAGGCCAACAAGAAAAAAATATATAGATGTAAATGGAAATATTAAATATTTCTAATTTATTTAAAATAATGTTGCAAAAATATTTGTTATCCTTCTATTTTATTTTCAATGAAATTTCACTCTTCAATTTTATCAATTCCCATTATCTGTGTAACAAAATAAATTTTTATCTATCAATATTTACAAGTATTATATCTCTATTCAATATATTAAATGCTGTGAATTTGAAAATCCTTAATAATATTTATTATAATGTATAAAAGAGAATTACAATGAAAGTTAAATGAAAAATGTAAAATTCTTTTGGGGTTTTACAAACAACAGGCTTTATTTATTTAATTTATATAAGATAAAAAAATTTATGAATTATACATATGTACGAGTACACACATACATATGTGTACCACATACATACATAAGTACGTTATGGGATAGAAAGAATAGCCAAAGAAATTTATTCCCAAATAGATTCCTTATATAATTTGTAAACATTATTTGGAGTAGGCTTGTTAAAGTGAATTAAAAACAAGAACTTCTGTTCAAATAAATTATATATTATCTAAAGTTAATTCAAGAGCTTTAAACACAAGTTTCGAAAAATATAAAAAGAACCCACTCGTATATATTGTTTTTCCATTATAAGTTATTTAATTAATAAATTAATATGGCTGTATAAAAGTGTTGTTGTTTCGTTAAGCACTTTCCTCCTTAATGGCTTCTATAAAGTGGGAAATTCGCCTTCGGGTTGTTAATTTCCAAGAAACACTCGCCACTGAAGAGATGAAAAAGCCAATGCCTTCAAGGGATATTTAAAATTATTTACGAGTATTTGATTAAAGAAATAAATACGAAAGAATATAAAAGTGTAAAACATTAAATTTCATTTAATTGCAGGGGAATTTTTTTTAAAAAATGCTGTGTTGCCTGCAAGTCCTTATTATGAAACGAAAAATAATAGTAATAAAAAAGTGGGAGTTAAGGGCTCGTTACTCAAACGTACATGTTGCGTCTACATAAACGTTGCCCTCAACTTAAAATTTTGCTAATTATTAAGAATACGTCAAAGCTTATAAGCAGTCCTGTCAAAACTATTAAATACTAAGGGAATTGAATTACAATTAGCGTGCTTTCGCAGCTGGTGTACTAGACTGGTAGTCTGAAGGTCGCAGCATCGACTCTTGCTGCGGACTCCGGGTGTTTCTGCAGATAAGTCAAGTAGCTTCGCAGTTTGTGTTTGTTAATTAGAAAAAGCAATAATTCTAAGCGAAGAAGATTATCTTATAAGGTCCGTCGGGTATTTTTTGTTCGTTACTTTGGAGATAAGGGAGAGCAGCAATTTTTTTGAACTTATTTTCATTTTATAAAAGATGGCCATAATATATTATATAAAATTTTATTTGAAAATCAACCTGCGTGGGAGTCCTAGAACTGCCCGCTTTTTTATATCGCGGAATCGAAACATTTTTAATAATATTTACTGTGCATGATTCTTTAGAAAATATATAAAAGAAAAAAATTTTAAGAAAAGAGCTGACGGCCTTATTAGATTATTAAAATCCATTAAATTTTCTAATTCAAAGCTGACCACAAATTTTATGTACGGACAACATGTACGTATGAGTAACGAGCTCGTTAGGCTTTAAAAGGAAAGGGTGTGAACATGAATAAAAGGCATTTCACGTGAAGCAAATAATAATTTTTTAATAAAAAAAAATATATTTTTATAAATCGGTTTAACAGTGCGAGGAACGTATTCAAGTTAAGCATTTATTTTCATACGCTTTGAAAATCGTGGATTATAAATACAAGTATGTATATATAAAATTATTTCATGATTCTGATTGTGAACTTTAGAGAGAATTCTTTTAAAAATATTTTTCTAACCATTTTAATATTAATAACCACTCTCATATAAAATCCTGTGAATTTGCGTCAAAAGAGAAACATTAAAAAATAGTATGTGCCGCTGGCTCTGAAGAAGATACGAAGCCAGGTTGAGTGTTTGTTGGGGGACAACTTTAAAAATGTGTAAGTTAAAAAAATAACTAAATAACTACTAAAAGTAAAACAGTTAAAGTATTAGACATTTTAGTGACTCCAGCAGTAAATGACACAATTAAGCCACCCTTTTTTTAGTTGCACCCATCAACGCAGCTGCAAATATTTTTGATGCAGGGCGGTAGAGGGATTAAATATAGAGGTTTTTTTTATTAAAAAATGGACTATATAAAATAACTTCATTTTCACAAATTTTAGACTGGCAGAGCCATTATGGGATGGGCAATGTGCGCCCCAGAATATCTTTTTTTTCGTAGCCAGTAGCCAGATAGATTCACCTAAAAGATTATGATATAGCTATAAATACTTGACAAATACTTTGGAAATTCTGCACCATAAATTCCAATGGTAAAGAAGAGATTTACTGAATATTGTGGACGTGCATTTAAGGTGTCCACACCCAAAGCAACTGAAAAAATTGCGAGAGATTGTGGACACCACAGGCATATCATATGAATCATTGGTTTCAATTTTGAATGAAACAGTGAATCGGAGCCAAAGAAGAGTATGATGGGTTTGTCAGCCAATTAAGTCATGGCGGCCGTTTTTTTCTTCTGTATAATCCACTCTAACTCTCTATTCGGAAGGGTAAAACAATGACTGGCGAATGTTATGCAAATTTATTGGGTCGATTTAATGGGCATTTGTTAAAGAAGAAACATCTTTTCGATCAATACAATGCAACGATGCACACATGTGAAGTTTCCATGGCAAAATTCCATTAATTATGCTACGAATTGCTACCTCATCTGCTTAATTCTCCGGATTTAGCCACGAGTAAGAATTTCTTGTTTGCAAACTTGAAGTAATGACTCGGCAGAAAGAGATTTGACCCCAACGATGACATAATCTCACAAACAAATACCAATTTTAGTGATATAGACAAATCTTATTTTTTGGAACCGATAAAAAGATTGGAGAAACGTTGGACTTATCGACCTAATCACTCCTAAATTGAGCGCAATTTCGTACTAGTTTTTCAGACGATTGTTACTTTCAGATTCACATACTATTTTGAACCGACATGATGATGTATTCACCTCAATATATCATAAACAACGAGTTCATGTTACATATTTTTGAAAGAATTCACTTTGCATTTGAAATTATTTGAAATCACTTAAAATTTTTAGCATTACACTTCTTTTTACTCACCTATTAATAAAATGGCCTCCGATGTTTCATCCTGTATTGTTTTGGAGACTAGACACAATAACAGGAGGCCGCTTAATAAACAAAATGAGCCAATAACCACTGCTATTGTTATCAAGATTAATACTGGATCCCTTAAGGCATCATTGAAAAGGGAAGAGCACAGAGGTTTCTCCATTAATCCACTAAAATTACTAGCATTAGAAAATAACTAGAAATGTCTTTCTGATATAAAATGTTACTCACCAAGATTGTTCATAAGAGGGTAAATTAACTTCTTCACGTCTTATTTCCATGACACATTCCTCGCAACTAAGTCTCTGCTACTAAAAGAACAACATTTCTTTCGTAGATGTTCACTCTCGAATTAAAAAAAATATATAAAAATAAAATATTTTCTGTTTTTGTACTCGCTGTTAGAAGTTGAAAATAATTTTGTTTTCATTAGTTTTTGTTTAAATCATGACACTGATTTCTAAAAATACTCGTATCCTCGTTCAACACTCAACAACAACGGCAGCGTTAAGAACTTAAATGAAACACATTGCACGTACAGGAGTTTACATTGTTGCAGCCCCAAAGTCTATATTTAAAGACGCGTGCCTCATATCGAACAGACGTTGCACAAAATTTGAATGAAACATATGTTTGATTTTATAAGAAAATGTGAAAGAAACAAAGTAATAGACCGCAGAATCTAATAAGAGTTTTTTGTTTATATTTTTTGTGATAGTTTTTTTTTTTGACAATGAATTTACAATTGATGCGATGACGTTTTTTATCTAACTTGCATAAAATTTGCTAAAATTTTATTTATGGCCTCTACCACTAAACGCAAACGAAAATTTCGTTTGAACATTCATTATGATAACAAAATCAAATTTGATTCTTTCATTTTTGTTTTTTGTTTTAATTTTTTTTGTTAAAAGGACGTTTTCGTTCGCAATAAATGGCACTGGCGGATAATTTTTTAAATGTATAAAAGTTAATATTATTTATTATTAAATTATTTGTTGTATAATTAAATTTATGATATTTTCGTTCAAATAAAATCCTTTCAGCACTGCGTTCTCTTTGTTAATAACTCCCTTTTTACTATTGAAAGTGCAAGAAATGTTACACTTTTACACCAGCCTAGAATAATTACCAATATAAAGTGTTATAAATTTTAATAAATATTTCTGGGTTTCGTTTTTCCCAATTAAATTATTCTTAAAACTTGCACTAAATTACAATTGAAGCGATGACGATTTCATTGCTATAGTCATAAGTGTTTGTATTTATTATGGTTTTGATTTTTGAAATATAAAATTATAAAAATTTCCATAAAATATGAAATTTTCATGCCTTAACCGCTAAAAAGAACGTAAGTGACAAAGACAATATTTTACGAGAGAAACTCTCTTATAAACCTTTTCAGCACTAAGTTGTAGGGCTACGGCAAATTTGATTTCTGGTTAAAAAATTCTCGAAATTAATTTCAATGATGGTAAATTATCGATTGCGATGAAAAAGTTAAAATCGAATATTATGTCGTTTACGTTTCTGGCGGTAAAAACGAAAAAGCAAAAGTTTTAACGCCAACAGTGACTTGTCGCTCACATTCTGTTTATGAACGAGTAAATGTACAAAAATTCGGTGATTTTTTGAAGGAGAAGTAGGACTTAACATTTGATTAAAATAGCAATTCAATTAATGTAATATCAATTACCACGTTGTTGCAAAATGTGATTAAAGCTTTCAAACTTTTTGTTATATCCCCTCGGCTTCAGTTACAATTCGAATATATTCCACATAGAAAGAGGTATTGAGGAATTCCTTTTCTTTTTATAAATTAAACCTTCTGATTATTTGAGATATGGCCTTGTTGCATTAAATGAGCGATATTTAAGTCTTATGTTGTGATATAACACGTCTCTGAAAAATAAAATAATTAAAACATTAATTTTGTAGAAGAAATCATAATTGTTTTAATATACGGCCGGGAGTACTATGCCCATTGCAGAATGGATTTTTTGAGATGACTTGTGAAGTAAGTCATATTAATTGGCAAACAAAAACCCATCCCTTCACAATAGAGAACTGTCGAATTGTCTGTCACAGCATGATAACAATTTAAAATTTTCCATCTCAAAAAAAAAAAACATGAATTGCAACCAAAACACAGAAGTAGTTTCTTCGAAAATCTCTTAAAAAATTTGTTTTCTTTAAGACTCTTTCTCATCCAAATAATCCATTAAAGGAAGCACCATCATACTCTTCCTATATTTATAATGGAACTGAATTATACTCTTAAAACTCACATACGAGTACATGCATACATACACGTTTCTATTTTTAGCCAAATGCAACAGATGACATGAAACAGAATTTAAAGCAGACACTTACGAGTGGATAAAACTAAGGGAAGTGGGAATAGAACTAATTGGGTGTATTGTTTTTTCAAGAGGACAATGACTTCTAATTTTATAATTTTTTTAACTAGGTGTTAAAAAAGTGTGCTGTTGAGTACTACCAAATGGTGTTTTAGGTTTTAACAAATTTCATATTTAAAATTCAGGCTTCAGATTATAAGCATTGGTTTATTTTTCAAATGCTTCATTAAGAAAATAATAAAGAATATTCTTAAAAATATATTTAATTTACGTAGAATCCTAAAAAATAAAAAATAATAAATTTGTATATTTAAATTGACGTAATAATAATCCTACCAGGAAATTTGACAGACGGGAGTAAAATGGTATCGGTGTTTATAGAAATAGTAACAGTTTATATCTCAATAAATTATGTCTTATTTTAATGATTTTATAATGAGGGGACAAATCTGTAAGAGCTAAATGTCTTTTGAGGGGTGCTTAACGCCCCAAGATAGTCGTATGACTTAGTCTCAACAATAAAAACTGACTTGCTCAGACATTTTTCTTCAACAATCATTGAATAATGTATGTCTTACAACAAATCAGTGTTGTCATAGTGGAGAAAATCATCGTGGCGCGCCATCGTGCCCATAGATGATAAGATTTCGTTCTTTATTACTCACCTGCCAAGACCTACTTGTACACCATAATTTTAATGAGCGAGTTTTGCTTCCTCATATCGGAGGCATGCATACATCAAGTACAAAATAGAACCCAAAATGCATGGACATGTTTCTTAAGGAACTTCTGTTCGTATTGCTTGTGGTGTGCTTAGAAGATGTCATTTTTTTATAATAAATTTACGTCAAATCAATTTGCTTACTATGAGCTTGTGAATGTTTATACACAACTTTCGACTGAATTTATTAAATAATTTTTTGTGCCATACTTTGTCAGGGGCCTGGGAAATGCTAATGAAGAGAGCAGAGCAATATTTTTCCTTCGAATACACTTCTAACCACATTCAAAAGTGTGTGAATTTGTTCGATGGTGTCATGTTTTCTCCTTAAACCAAATTGGTGATCCAATATGTATGAGCTCAGCTTGTTCATAAGTAGTTGTTCAAATAGATTGACCTCGTTAAATAGCCGACTTATGAATCTTTGTGATGTTTTCTTGGCCTAGAGAACTTAATAATCATTGAAACCTTCAATTCTATCAGTTAGCGTAGACGCAAAATACCATCAAAAATTATAAGAATTACTTTTTTGCTGCACTTGGTAGTTCTACCTGCATCTTGTTGCTAATTTTATCAATAGCTGAGGCTTTGTTCGTGTTTGGGTAAGCAATAGCACTATCAAACTCAGGAATATAAAATCTGACTTTAGCGGCAACCGGTGGCGGTTTGACTATATCAGCGGATATATTTGGGGTGAGTCTTAGCCCAATATCTTCGTTACCAGAGCGCAAAGGTGGTTTACCATATTAGGGTTAATTTCATTCTCCTGGTCGCTCTTCATAGTAATCTGTTTGTGGTGTTTAGTGCACCCAGAAAATTTTTTTGTATTCTAACTGCTGTATTCATAAAAATTATTGTATGTTTATTAAGGGCTTATTTGACAAATTTCTATGGGATATTTGTCAAATAAACCTTTAATAAACATACAATATTTTTTATGAATAAGGCCGTAAAAGTTTAGTGCATTTGTTCAGTCACATTTTTATCTCACTCTTTACGAACTGTCCTTTTTTCAATTAAAATCTGATCTACATTCATGGGATAAAGCCTATAATCCCTTACCTGACAATATCTGTCAGAAGCATGATGAACAACTTGCTTAAGTATTATCTCAAACTTAATAGCAGAATCATCTATGTTTGCAGTCGTTCGTAACGACATGTATGAGTACAAACGGCACTCAATATATTTAGACCATTTAATACGTGAAATTTTAAATTGCAAGTGGCTGATGAAGTATCACATATGATAATGATAGTAAGAGAATACTCCGAAGATAAGAGTCTAAAAAAGCTTCCACTTGAATCATATAACCCTGTACGCCCTTTACTACTCCGACATCAATAACATCATATATTATTTGTCCAACTGTCATCCATTTTAGAAATTACGTTAGCCAAACCTGACACTCCATTATTTTAGTTGCTCGTATGTATTCTTCTCCTATAAGAGGACAAAAATACCGTGCCCATAACTATGCAGTTATGGGAGGTTTTACTATGTCTTCTTACACTAATTATCCACCAATATATGTGTCTTAAGGGTATCTTTAAACTGAAATGAAAAAAAAATGTGTGTGAGTTGTAATTAAATATATTATTCAAAGGCTTATTAATGCCACTATGTATGAAATCTCACATCGTGCAAATGGCTGTAGCGTTATCGCTGGGTGGCGCGCATCCGAAATATCTAATTTTAAATGACTCTGGCTCATGAATCAGGCTGAATTTGATCGATAGTATGATTTATGTTGTCTCTGAGGGCTGTTGTTATTAGTTACTTATTCACATAAACCTGTGACTTAAGAATACTGTACAAGAAAAATTCAAATATACGATCTCGATGTTCAGTTCACATCACCTCCAGCTGGTATGATCATGCCGTTCGTGCAGAATGTCCAATTTGGCACGAACTGTGTAGCACGTAGCGCCGTCCTGTTGAAAGTACTTGTCGTTAGTATCCGAATCATCCAATTCAGGCCAAACGAATTTAGTAATGATGACCTTTCCGACGTCATTCGGAAAGAAATATGGACCCATGACGCTGCCAGCCCAAAATTCACAACAAATAGTGACCTTCTCGGCATGCATTGGACGCTTTTGGATCTCATGTGGTTTGATATCGTTAAAAACTCGATAATTTTATTTGCTGTGAGGCAATTATGGCGGCCGTAAAATGGCCAATGTACGCGAAACGTTGGTCGAACAGATCATCCATTTTGATAAAATAATTTTATCATTTGCACGTGTTGTTGAACGCTATATGCGACCAAAACATTCTAAATAAATGACAGTTCATTCAACAGATGTAGCTTTACCAGTATGGCCGCTATCAATTTTCAAAACTCGCAAATCCTTATTTGAAGACCAGATGCTTAAGCAATCTAATTACACACCAAAATTTAGCCCATGCATTCGTACGTGTATAAATATGTACGTGTGGGTGAGTGTGCATTGTGGAAATTCAGTGACTCTAATTATATTCCACTTGGAATATCTGTAGTGATTTAAAAATGTCCCTTAAGTTTCAACACGTGAATGTGTGTAATAAAATTAAATCTATTCGCATTAACACTAACGGAGTTATTGCTTTTATACTTCTATACAACCGGAAAACACAAACCCACACAACGAACACAACCCCTGGCGAAAAACAAAGAGAAAAAAATATGAAAAAATAAAAGTTGAAAGGAAGTATGGCAGTACATATTGTTATACGTGTAACGATAAAGAAATAAAACGTTTTCCTTTAAAGATTTTATTAAATCACACTCGCACAAAAACCATACTTACGAGTATAACATTCATTCATACATACAATAATATTGAAACAAATACTTTTGCTTTTCCTTCGCTTCCCTTCGTACGGCAAGGAAGTGAAGAACTTTATTCATGTCTTGCTGTCGTAGACTCTTGTAGATGTTTAACATCCTGCCCTTTTATAAGTTTGTAATAAAAACACTAAAGTTTAAAGAACTTCGGGTATTAAAAAAAGGTCGCCGTCGGCAATTGCGGGAATGTGTATGAAATGTATTAAACAAATGACAGAATCATAGAAAAGGAGGAAAATATGAAAGTAAGAAAGATACGCCAATACCAAGACAAATGTTGTAAAAAACGAGTATCGCCCAATCTTTTAACACGACATTCCACAGCTAGAATTTTTTGAAATCTTGGTTTTACTATAAGCTGCAGTGCACAGTGGGATCGATCGGTGAAAATATTAAACCTCACAGTTGCATGTCAGCTGAGATTTTAAATTGAGGCTTGAGAGAGTATTTTCTTTGTGAATTAAAAACAAGTGGGCTAACTCACAGTGGGCCAAATGGCTAAATGAAAGATTTTAAACTTTTGTTTATTTCTTTCCATTTTCGAAAATCACATAAAATCTTTAAAATTATGCAAATCTCTTTATGCAGGAAAATGCCCCTAAAAATCAGTAGTCTAAAGTTTAAAAAACTATATATTTTGAAAATGGCACCAAAACTATTTTGTTTGGGTTTTCGTAGAAGACTCCTCAGCGATTCTATGCAAATTTTATACACAACCATAAAAATGATCATGCCATTCTTCTAAGGAATTTTACATAATTTCAATGATAAATGTTTTTACTGACTGAAAGGAATAATTTTTTTCTATTTTATTATTTTGTTGTAATTTTTAACTAGTCTATTTCAATTTATTTTATTTTAGATTTTTTTATCCTTACTACAACTTACAACGTTTTCCTTTACGCAAAAATTTAAAAAATTTTTTCTCCTTCAAACAGAAAAAAGGAATTTGGTGTTTTTTACGGTTTTTTATCGTCGTCTTGACGAATGTAATTTTTCAGTATTTGTACGAGAATCGTTGCCAACTAATTGAGAATTCTAGCAATCGTTAGCACATGCATTGCGAGCAGTGCATATGTAAAATCCATATGATGTTTTAGTCATAGTAAAAGAAACTTTTGTTGCAGTCCAACTTATTAGTCCCCACCGTGGCCGTATACGATGATATATAGATCTTTTGTTTAATAATTGTGGCTACTGCCAATAATAAATAAATGGAACATTTTACAACAATTTACAGAATCCCTCCATCCAAGAAGTACTTTTTTTGTCTTGGCTGCAATGATCTTGAAATCAGATTGAACGGTGTAGGTCAGTGTCCTAAAAAGGACAACTGTGCCCCGAGTGTACGAAATATTATTTCCCTTAAAAATTTTGGCCACCAATGGAAGTTATTTTTTTTTTGCGTGACAATGTATAAATTTTTCCCATTGTTTTATGCTTTTTGAATCCTTTTAAATGCATGAAATTTAACTATTTCTACTCTTGCCATAAACGTCGTCCTTAAAGAGGGACGATCCCAGTGACCAAAAAGTGGAGGTCATTCTTAAGAACTGACGTTTCTGTTGCTCCTATTAGTGCATTTTTTGAACTGCTTGAGAAGTTAAATTGAAAACACTTTAACAAATCAAAAGTGCTTCTACTCATTAAAAAAATACTTTTTTATATAAAAATATACATCCTTAAATATACATGGTCACACTATTTTTCTTCAATTAATAGTTGATACGATTTCTTCCACATAAGAGAAAAGAATCCGTCCTTATTGATAAGGTCCTTACCTTTTTAAAGGCAGCTTCCAAGTGAATAAGTATAAAAAAAACATCCTGAAATTAAGGCACCTAAATTTGCACTATTTGTGGTTCATGATTTTTAACATCTTTTATGACTTTTTTGGAAGCTTTTTTCATTGAAGTTTAATTAGCAAATGTACATACGGCCTTAAGTAACAGTACATTTGCTAAGTAAAAAAATATGTATGTACATGCATTTACTCTTTGTCCCCACTGTGTAAATAAGGATAAAATATTTTCGTCTAGAAAAAAAGCAGCGAGTTATATACTACAACCAAAAAATTGAATGCAATCATAAAATTTTTCTTTTAACATTTTCGTTATTGATGCTCAAATTGTTAAAAAAGAAAATGAACCGACTTAAACTCAGTTAAGAAAATATAAATTTTTTACCTTATTGAAACTTTGTTTGTGAGGGAAGAGTGTAAATGTGCAATTGCGTGTAATTATGTTTGTATGTATGTGTATATATGTGTGTAAGGATTGTGTAAATGTATGTGAAAGTAACCAACAAAAACAAAACACTCTATTGTACAATTGTGGTAAAACTTACAACACGCTGGGTCTTGTTTGCTTATGCCTGGTGGAGTACGGTGGCGTGAGTAATAAAAATTGTGAATTGTGACAAACATGAATTACGACAAAAAGACGCAGGAGTCTGACCACCTTGTTTTTCGCCACCAAAACCAAAAAACAAAAACTTATATATATATATTGAGTTGCTGGTGGTCGTTTATAAAACTTTTTTTTTTGCTGCTGAGTTTTCTGTTATAGGTTTCGCTTTTGAATTGTTGATTTTTCAGAGCTTTGGGAAATATTCAACAATGTGGAGTGTTTAATACATTATATGAATTTTTGTAACGTAAAGGATAACAACCTAAAAGGTGTTATTTGTATTAAATTACATTTTTTAAATATGACTTCTACATATAGTGGAGTTCGTTTATAATAAACTCCGCTGGAGCGGACTATTTCATTCATTGTAGACGAATCTCGTTATAAATAGAGTAAATGTTCTTTGCTTTTAGTAAATAAAAGCAAGCAATATTGCAGTAGATTATATTTCTTTCTTTAGTTTAAGCTTTATATAGTTTCTGTAATCTGATGTTACAAATCCTTTACGTCTCGAAATGAATTTATTTTAGTTGAATCCTGGAATAAATTTTAGTTTTATGCATTTTATGTGACTTCTGAAATAGTATGACTACAAATATCTCAAAAGTACAAAATCATGGAAGGGCACCGCCCTTCCTGAATAAAAAATTAGCCTTTAAGTTGCATACTTTTCCTCTGCTTTGAAGTTTTATAGACGTACTCTGTCTCTCCAAAAAAGTTCTTAAGGTTTGCACACTTTCATCGACAATTTTCTAGCAAAAAATCTAAAAAAAAGAAAATAAATTGAATGCATAAGCAATTATAGAAACTTTGAAACCAAAAGTTGAGAGGCAGATATACGTCCTCGGATTGTAAAGAAAACTAGAAGGTGAGTTAAGGATTTATATTATATTGAAGTCCTTGCTTATTATTATAAGAGTAACTAAGTTTTATTGAATGCTTGAAGGCGAAACTATTTTTATTTAAAAAAAAAACAATATTAATAATAAATAAATAAATAAATAAAATAAAACAAAATTTTGACTTTTCAAATGTTTCGAAAATTTCTCAAACTTTTGTGAAGCAAAACTATTACAAGTAGTTTCACCTGATTCCATTAAAGGTAATAAAACATCCTATCAGCTTTAGTAGTTGTGTTTTCAAAATCTATTTGTTTATGTACTTATATAACACCCGTTAAAATTTTACAATATAACACGGTTGTTGTTGGTGACATCAATAACATAAAATTGGAAAAGGAAAAATTTATTTACTATTAATTGCGATACTGGACGTTTGTTGCAAATGGTCTTACAAAAGTGCAAAATATCGAAGAATTACTTTTGCAATTTAACAACAAACTACACTGCTGGCACTTGCAACTTCACTGTGTCTGCGAAGTAATAAACATTGAGTATGTTTTGTGTTCAAGTCGAGAAACAACAACCAAAAGAGTAAACAAATATTTGTTTATGCTTTTAAAAAGACCAGAATGTCCAAGCACGCCCGGAAATAAAATTGCTCTGAATAATCAAAATAATAATGTGATTAGAAATATTTAATTTTTTTCTGCATATTTGTAGTTAATACACTTCTGTAGACAGCGTCTGGTACTCTTGAGCAGTCGACATAAAGTTGAGCATGTGAATCGTTCCTCCTATCAGTGTTTTATAGTGGAACTAATCAATGACCTTTGTAAATGCCTTCGTTAGGTGAAATTTCCGATTTTTAATTAAATTAAATTAAGTTAATTAAATTTTGCCCTTTATGCCTATTTCTAATAGACCCTCGCCAATTTGAAGCAACTAATTGCAAATCATTGAAAAGTTAAAAATCACAGCAGCAGCGCTTTCAGACACGCATGCACTACATCTGCCGATGTAGCCCTGTAAACAAACGAATTTTTACCAGTCCATATATATAAAAAATTTTTTTCTTAAAAATTTTCTTGATTGGGAATGTCCCCGTTGTGGAAAGACACTATATATCATTTATGAAGATAAATTTGTGCTTCGCCCGTTTATGCGCGATTGAGTAGAAACATTCAAATAAAATAATTATGGCTTGAAACCATAAGTGGTCAAACCGAGATATTTACAATTACTAAATGTTGCCAATATATAAGTTGCCCGTGCACCACAGGGATTTCGGTATGATAAAGCAAATTAATTGTCTGCGTGTAAAGTCATGTATTTAATATAAACTATTACAAAAGTTTATCTGTTAGAAATATCATATATTTCTATGAACAAAGTCTTTAGTTTCCTAATTATATCTAGTATCTGAATATAATATAATTTTGATATCAAATTTTTACACTTTATAATGGACATTCCCTTAAGAATTTTGAACTAAAAAAATTCATCGCTCTATAAATTCCTTTATTTTCTATATTTGAATCTAGAAGCAACAAAATATTTGTTAATTTCTAGCGAATACTTCCTTATGTTGAATTTGCTAAATTTAAAGGCAGTCGTAATTGGGCCTTTATTTCTGCAGCAACTTTTAATTTATAGATTCTTTTTATTTCAACGTCAATGCTTCCCTTCAAGACTCTAAACAATTTCAGTGAAAAAATAATTGGACGTCATTCGGAAGGAATAACATTAATATTGCTTCTGAAAATCTAATAATGCATATTTTCAAATTCCTAGGAAGTCAAAATATAAGCTACTGCTACAAGTCTGCGAATCTAAAATTTTTCTTCATATTGTATTTATTTGCAATCTATTTTTCAATAATAAACAAATTTATTAAAAATAAATATTTGTATGAGTACATTGAGATTAAAATATATTTACATTAGTGCTCCTTAATCTGAGTACAATTAAAAGTATGCAATTGTTTATATGTATAAAAATTTAGCTATATATATATAATAGGATGTGTGTATGTATGTATGTAACGTAATGGCTCCAAAACGGCTGGGCCGATTTGGACGAAATTTTCAGGGAACCTTCAGAATACTCGGGGGGGGGGGGTGTCTGTGAGCGGAGGGGCGTGGCAAAATCCAATTTTCATATTGCACCACCAATGACATATACATATTTTTATTTTTTGTGCTTTTTTTATTTTATTTTACTTTTTTTGGAAAGCCGTTGTCATGTTCTTCAAAACGAGATATCACACTCTTAAATCGGTTATGTAGTTCCGAAGATATTTACAAAAAATCTATGTTAATAATGATTCAATATCAAAATTTTAAAACTTTTGAAATGTTGCATTAAAAAACCCGAGTTTTCGGTTTATTTACAAAATATGTACATCATTCGATAGCACAAGATATTCCGCGCTTACTAAGGTGCAACATTGTACAATAAGTTAGAGATCTATACATATAAAACAGGATATATATACATATGTATTCAATGGATTTTTATAAATTTCGTTAAAAGCTCAATTTAAATCGTGTGGTAATATAACACTAATGTTTGCTTAGGGCCAGCAACGCGGACCGGGTCAGCTAGTATTTTATATTTGCATATTTACAATGACTATTTTAAATATTTACATTTTCATTTTCTGAACGGAAAGTGCAGCATATGAAGCCTTTTTAGCCTATGGACTTCCTCGCTATCATTTGGTAGAATGGTAACTAAATCTCTCAAGGTACCTCGAGCTGCAAACGTTTATTTCATTTTTCATTTTTTTATTTAATTTTTTTTAATTAATTAACAAATGCAAACTGCTACCCTACTTGGCTTATCCGCAAGGACAGCCGGAGTCTGCGGCAGGAGTCGACCTTCGGACTATCAGTCTAGTACACTAGCTACTAGTGTACGCAGGCACTTATATCTCTGTGAATCATGTCATTAGTTACAAACAATAGAACATCTATTATCACTCTAAGAAATTTTGATTATTATCGTTGAAGTATTTCTATGTTGGAGTTGCTAGCAGTATCCGACAGTTGAATTCCGTATGTCTATATCGGTTAGTTTTGTATAAAAATACTTTCTTTTTTCTACGCTGAACTCTGATTTGTTTTCCCAGCAGCAAATACATTCGCTTTGTTTGAATATTTGGTTAATCCTTTTTTGCTTTTATGTGTTACTTCCACGTCAGCCCTTTATCAAGATGTTTGCTAAGATATTTCATACAGTCAGTTCTTGGAATTTCTTCATTGTTTAGTAAAATCGGAGGAGATACGGCCCTTCTTGATGTATAAGTAATGTAATGTGAGTTCCCGTATTAATTGAAATATTCCATCTTTAAAACCATTTCGTCATTCTACCCAGAAATATTACTTGTCATTAAGGACATAGCCACATACGTTGGAATAGTAACATTTTCATTTCACGACATATCGAACATATGTATGTATGTAATCTTCCCTTTCAGCTTTTACGTCACAAATATTAGAAATTTCATCATTTATTTTTACATAGAAATAACGGTTTTGTAGGAAGGATTTGAGGACAAAAAAAATAATGGTTCAGGGATAAACATGTTTAATTTAAATAAAAGACCTACATGCCATATTTTATTAAAGGATTGCTTAACATTTAAAAAGACAATAGAACAGAAATATTTTCTTACTAGAGCATTTCTAATAACATTTTTACAACTTCCTAGGAAGTCAAAATATAAACTATTCCCACAAATCTGCGAAACTTAAATTGAAAATGTTTATACGCAACGTTGCAAGTGAGCAAAAAGGAGCGGGGGAAATTACGCAATTGTGAATAAAGAATTGCTATTTAAAACTCAACAAACGTCGAATTCTGCTAATGTGTTGTAAGTTCTATGTGCGTGTGTGTATGTGTGTGTATGAGTTACATCCATTCAATGGTTCGTTTAACTGCACGTTTATATACATACGCGTTTAAACGTTTATAAAGAAATCATTTCAGGAAATGAATTAATGTTACTGAATAGAGAGTCGAAAGTTTTTATTTAATATTTATTTTCTTTGTAAAAGATTTATAAAATTCTTTCATTTTATTAAAATCCTGCATGTTCAGTCTGCTTAAATTTTCAATACAAAACTATTTACAGAAGAGTTTAAGGTTTTATAGTTTGAAATGAACTTAAGCTAATAAGATTTGAAATATCTTTCATATATGATCAATGTGTGTACATTAAAAATTACATCAGCTGCAGTTAAATCCCGGGAGTAGTCCATATATAAGCCATTAACCTTTGTCTCATGAGTTCTATGTACACAATAAAGATTTTATATCTATTTATAAGGACTTCAGGGCCGAACCATAGTCTTACTATATATTCACTAGAGTACGATTAATGCCTCTGTTGTTCCATAGAAAACAAAAAGTTTTATTACGTTTTTGTAAATATGAATTTTTTTTACGATTGAGGTGAAAATAAGTGAACACATTTCAATTTGCACTGCAATAGCCATAAAGGCAATAGTTGATTAAATACCTTAAGTTTTCCCCGCTGTATATAAGAGACACATTCAAAAAGTTTTATAAGCCTTTTTCAAGGGTACTAAAGTCAATTTTTATGTTTAACAAAACTTTGTGCTGTAACTAGAGCCTTTTAAATTACAGCGGCATTAAAATTTTCTGTGTTAATTAAATTCTTATAAGAACTGCAATTAACCTTAAAATTGTGTCTGCAATTTCCTTGCGAAAGATATTAATGCCTTTTTGTGCCATGTCTCGTCCTTTGATAATATAAAAAAAATTTTGCTTTTATATTTCACAAACAAACTCGTAAAGTTGACTTTAACACAGTGATCTAGTTTATAATTTATAATAAAGAAAATGAAACTTTTATAAGTTTCCGTATGTCATCCGCCTTTCAGATTGTTTTCTTTTATTTTTTCGTAGAGACTAAATTTTTTTTTTCAATTTTCTTTCTTTTCACCAAGGAAATAGATTCTGAAAGTGCATCACTTAACGTACGAACTCATTTATCTTGATATACTCTGAATACGATACAATAGATGTATACACACAAATATAAACATTCAAATATCTATATAAAGAGTGTCCCAAAATGTGTATAAAATTTACATTGAAGGTAGAGAATAATTCCAAAATACTTATATTTTGAATGGTTTGTTTAAAAACGATTAAATATGGCCTTGCCATAAATAAAATTATGAAAAAACATTTTAAAGACAATTTTGTCTAACGTAAATTTTGTTTTCAATCAAACTTTTTATTGTTCTTTTTAATTATTAGTTGGTGTTTTTTGAAAAACATGTAAAAATGATTTTTTAGCTTAATTTGTTAGCAGAACTTAAACATTTTTACGCTGGTCCACATTCACACAACAAAATATTTAGTGATTCAAAGAATTTGGTTAATGGAAATGAAATGTAGTTTTTTCTGTGCAGACCAGACATGACTGGACCTATACTCGACATCTAGTCATAGGTTAGACATAGACTCGACAAATACTCATAGAGTAAACATTGACTAGGCATAGACTCGACATAGACTCGACATAGACTCGACATATACTCGACAAAGACTCAACATAGACTCGATGTAGACATATACTAGACATAGAGTAAACATAGACTCGACATAGACTCCACAATACTAGACATAGAATGAACATAGAGTAGAAATAAACAAGACGTAAAATGGACATAAACTACAAGTTTTTTTTTGCAAGCCCGAATGTTGGTTGGTTGTGGTCTTCATAAACTACCAGCTGACCAAACCACTGGCGTGCACAATTCGCTATTCTCCTCCGCACGTACCAAGCCACACAACTTATTCATCGTTATTTGTACAATGCTGCCTCCCCTAATTTCAGTGTTCGAGAGTAGATCGCTACGTATTAAACCTCTGAGAGACAAAAAACACATGTCTAGCATTCTTGGCAAATTCACGGCAATGCGTGCACTACAGTGAGTTGATTAGTCCAAAGCGTCATAGGAGTTGCTTGAATATACCAATTACACTAAGTCCCCCGTGTATTCTTTACATCCAAATCCTAAGGTTTGGAGCCAGCATATTCGTTAATCTTATCTTGGTAGTGGTCGACCATATACTTTGCCAGATTTCGATAATCTCTATAGCCATCCTATCATTAGAAACTACTTCACATTCCCTCATTAAGTCTACTGGAGTCATGGCCCAGCTATTACAAAAGCATTCTCGACACTGTTATATTTATATACACATCATACCCTGAGAGCTGCAGTCTGTACACTGACTTCAGTCTATGAGAGTATGACCTGAATATCATTAGGCCCACTTACACCGTTTTAGCCACACTAATACAAATCGCCTATAATAATGGGCATAATCCTATAGTGAGATCTTCCCTTTCGACGATTGAATTGACAATTCCGAAATGTAGATAATCTGTCGCACAGTGCTTTGAAGTGGAAGAAAATTTAACAAAAATAGAAGGAAAAGATTTGGTTAAAAAAAATTCGTATGGTGCTTTTTATTAAATTTTACTAAAAGTTGATTATTTCAATATTAAAAAAAATTACTTTTAATAACCAGAATAGATTATACCGGATTTATAGAAGTAGTTCAAATATTGAATAGTAATTTTCGAATCAGACTTCCTAGAAAGTTGCAAAGATGTGCTGTAGAATTTTGAATGCAATTAAAATATCTGATTAATCTCACCAATGCCATGATGAGACTATTGTTTCTATGGACTACAAAGGTTCCTGTCCATTGAGACCAACAGTTGATTATTAGAAGGTACATACGAGTATGTAGTGTTAATTCCATTCAAATAACTTCTCACTACATGAGGACACGTTGCTGTTTGTGATTATTTCACATTTTTCGCCATGTTTAGTAAAACGTAAACTGAGAATTAGACTATTTCTTGGCATATATTCCAAGATTTTGACAGAATTTCTAAACATCAAGATCCTTTATTTAACGAAGCAGAAAATAAGTTCCCAAAAGCATTTTTGAACTAGACTATTCGGGAAGATATCAAATGCTTACCAATAATCGTGTTAATAATTGCAAATTTAAATGGAAATTACACGGTTATCTTTCCTCGATTGAAAGCATTTTGTATACATAAATACAAACAAATTGCATTAATTTTGAACCGCCAACAAAGAATGCAAATGGACCATATAGTTGTTGGTTCATCTTTAATAACCTTCAGCAAACTGTTTATGCTTTGAACATATTTTGGAATCTTTGAACACCCTTTACGTATTTAGTCATTCTTCTAGACTTTTCCACAACAATATTATATGGCTGTATTAAGTTGTTGTACTCCTGTATGTATATTAATGTTTTAGAATGGCGTTTTAGAGTATGAGTTTTCTTCTTTTAATAAGGCCTTGCTGAAGGCCTCAAGGACCTTTATACCAATTCTTATCTTATAAGTCTTATTCTCGTTGTAATAAGATGATAGCAATTTTTGCACTTATCCCTTCCTTTAGATGACTGTAAAGTACCTTCAAGAGAAGGATTCTCTTGTATGGCTTTTTGAAAAATGATGCTCAAAGACTTTTTAGGGAAGGTCCTTTTTTATTGAGATTGGGCGAAATAGATTTTCCTGAAGTCTTTCGAAGGCAACCAGCATTTTTTATAAACAAAAACTAATTTCTCTTATCTACAAGTAAAATAAATTTGTTTCAAGGCTGAAATTGGAAATGTATGAATTATAATTTTTTTATGGTTTGTTGAGTTGTTCATCTACTGCATTCTTAAATTACTGGCGAAGAAAAAGGATTGAGAAAAAACTATGATTAGACATAAATCTAATACAAACATTTATAAATAATTTTGGGAATTTTTTATTGAGCTTCTTCAGGAAATTGCAATTAAAATAATTTAAATTTCGGGAGGAAGAAACCCAAAGGGTGTAGAAATAATATTAAATAAGGCTCAAAATTTAAAATAAATATAATATTTTTAAAAAAATCTCAAGCTCAACAAATAAATCAATGAATCAATTAAGATAAAGGGCGAATAATATCATCAACTTATTTTAATTATGATTTAATTGGAACCCTAGTAAAAAAAGTGGCAGAAATTTTGAAAGATCTGCATTTTCATTGCTTCCAAAAATCTCTTACTGCATGCTTTTAACTTCTTGGGAAGTAAAATTGACAAAATGTTTATTAAAACCTGCATTAATGCTACACATCTGTGGAACCCTGTTCTCAGTTTCTTAAATACACATCGCAAAAATATCTTCTGTGTTTCCAGAAATCCCTTAATGCATTTTTTCGCTTCCTGAGTAGTCAAATTGACAAAAGAAATTTTATTGAAAATTTGAATTACTTCCGCAAATCTGTGGAATTCTATTCTCATGTTTTTAAAATATATAGTTAGAGTTTGATTCAACGGCTAAAATTTACAACAAACAATGAATTTTTGGAAATATAATTGTTCAAACGATTAGTTGGGAAGAATATCCCGAAAAGAAAAAATACACATTTTACATACAGAAACAATTGTTTTCACTCAATTAAAATTTAACTTGACGTTTGATCCCAATTGTACTCTTCCCCAGGCGTTAAAGGGCTTGCGCAATTTGATGAAACATTATTTTTTTAAAAAGAGAAAAGAAAAATTATTTACTTAACACCACGAAGACAGTTTACAAATCGTTCAATAAACATCAAAAAAGAGGGCATCCTGAAATGACCAGTCTACATATGTTAAAATCATTGAGAATAATCCTAATTCGCAATACTTTTGGTTCATAATCTCACACGGCCATGGATCTTTAGAAGCTCATTTTTTAATGGGAGATGACCATGTGCTTTCTTTTTGTTGATTTTTTTGATATATTCTATTAAAACGAAAGGTAATTTCTCTTTAGCATCAATACGTTAATAAGTTCTGCTTTAGATTTCAGATAAGGCCTACAATTCAAAGGCCTTCATAAACTTACTTCGGTATGTATAGAATGTAAATATGGTAGTTTGTATATATGTGGGTGCGGGCATTCATTTTCCAAAATGTACTAGTGTAAGTGTTTGTATAAAAAATGTCACACAATTGTTAGCAAGCTAAAGTTTCGTTTTAAGTTCTCTGCATAAATCATGCGCCAATAGTTTTTATAACATTTTCCTTTTAGCCATCCGCAACAGAAAATAGGAATGGCATGCAAACGCTCGTATGCGGATATTTACAAACTCTTAAAGTAATGTACTTATGTAAATTGTAATTTATGTTGCATATAATGTATCACATAATGAAAGACAGACATACTACATACATACATTTGCAAAGACATACGGTATTTGAGGCAGCACCTAAACCAAAAATTACAGTGAGGCTTCTAATTAGTAAGAATAAAAGTGTTAGAAATATTGTAAGAAATATACAATTACTAATTGTCTGATTTTGCAAATTCAGATAGAATTTTCATTTAAATAGTTTATTTGAGAACATAAACGAATTTAACTTGTTTATTGTTGTTTTCAATTGAAATAATGGAACGAATTTTTCGTTTCAAATAACAAAATCAGTTCATAAATTAAATTATGAAAACACAGTAATTTAATAAAAAGCATCAATAGTGATATCCAGACACAAAAATCGTATTTCTAATGATTTTAACAGGGGCTTGTCATTGTAAAATGTTTTCTTTCTCTAATTCCAATTTGGTGGATTTGAAGTCATATTCACACAACAATTTTTTTGGAGTACTGGAAAGTTACGCGTAGAAAATACGACACTGTGGGGCACTTCTTTTCTTTCCATAAATTTCAAAACTTCAAATTTTTAAAAAGAAAAGTAAAAAGTTAAATTATATTCAAATAAAAAGGAACAGAGCTGGAAAAGACTTAAATTTAAATTTAATTAGAACAAAATTTGTACGTCGTTTCAGCTGTATGAAATAATGCCCGAAACAAGAACATCTAAATATTCAAAATGAAATAACTTCCAAAATTTTTCATATATTTGGGGAGTTAGTGCATTATGGAATTACCCGCAATTTCTTGGAATTCATATAATTTTTTTAAATATATTAATTTTAGTTATTTTTCTTATTTAATGAAGATATTTAAAATGTAACAAAATATATATTTTTTGGCGTTATTTCGTAGAAGAAAATTTAGATTTATTTTTTTCTGTGACATGTATTTCACTTTCTCTCATTTAATAATTTCTTATACAAGGTGGCGCAGTAGTAATGTCATAATTTCAATTGGCTGCCATTTATGCAGATGGGGCTAAATGTCACTGTGCTTTGATATTTATGCTGCAGATTTATAGAGAATCAGTTGTTAATAATCCATGGAGTGATACACACCTCTAGAACGTGGAATACTCGTTTTTCTTTTGGTCGTTTTCTTTGTTGCCGAGTTAAATGTGCTACACTTAAGTGGCTGTGTTAACAAACAAAATCTGTATTTCTGGGGCACAGAGAGTCCACATGAAATGCATGCATCCGATGCATGAAAAACCGATTCGAATCGATCATTCTTTTCTTCAATAAAAAGGAGAAAACGCTCACACAGCTCAGACCACAATGGAAATTTAAAGACACCAATTTCCATGTCGAGTGATCCTCCGTTTTTGGAGATTTGAATCGGGTGTTAAGATCTTACATTATCAAACTTCTTCCTTTGGGGCTTTTTACTACAACAAGCCACGAAACCTGCAAAGTCTTGAAAGGTAAAATTGAAAGAGAAATTACCAATTTGCGGTCAGATGTTTTGCGAACAAAAATTCAAAATGCCGTAAAACGAGCGCAATTGTGCATCAATTTGGGAGGTGGACATTTAGGCGATATAATTTGTTCCAATTAATGTCATCCATTTTTAAATTTCGAATAAATTTTTTATAAAAGTAGAACTTTATTTTCCATTTATAACAAAATAATAGCCAGTTAAAATTAAGACTTTACATTTGCGCCACTTGGTAGAGAGAAAATGTGATGAAACCCGGTTTAGTTCCTGACGAATTTTTGCTTTTCCGGTCTTCCGGACGGTAGCAAGGGATTTTCCGCTATGATGTGACCGAAATCAGCTTCGCTGTCATCCTGAATTGACGGCATTCAATCGGGCGCAAATTACTCCACACCAGACGGGGTTTTGCTTCCAAAAGCATAGCCGAATACAGACATGCTCTAGAAATTGACGGCGGCCTTGGGGTGGAGGTCCTTGCGCCCTACAGAAGACCGACAATGCAGAAATGCTTGAGCAGTTAGTTTCTTTATAAGAAATGTTTAAAACACATAAAGTGAAATAAATATTTCTGTTGGGCCGGCATTCAGCAAGGCTCAAAGACTTTCTTTTATGAGGCATTTAAAAGCCTAAACCTGAAATATTTCTAAATTTTGTATTAATTTCTTATTTGGGTTTTATTATAAAAAAAATTAAAAAAATTTTGGTTCTATTTCATTTTCAGCTTTTGGGAATAATTTCAGTTTCTTTGGTATTTATTTTATTAAACTATGTTGGGGCTTGTTTATATTTTTTAGGTCCCATTTCATAGAAAGTTATTTTGTTGGGCGTTGTTTCATCGGGGAAAGAATTGGAATTTATTTAATTTTATTTTGAGACTTACATATTTTACTGAATTATATTTGTTCGACTTCATACGTTTGTGTTGCTGGCCTCTGGCCGGAATAAAAAGTCTGCTATTCTAAGACAAGCCCATACCTGGCCCAACTTTGTAAAGCATTTCTACCACACAGGCGACAAATTCTTTTGCTTCATATTGGACTTATTTGAGATTTCTTATGTCTTATAAGTTATTTTAATATGAATAAGAGTCAAAAATTTTTATATATAAATAACTAGCTGACCCGGCAAACGTTGTTTTGCCTAAAAATGTCCCATGATATGTACTATAGATGTACGTATATGTATGTATTTAGGACTAAAACATACATTGATCATACCCCTCCACCAATGAAACTGAAATGAAAAATGCAGATATAATTTGATATCTGTCTCCGTCAGTACTATACATATATCTTCAGCTTTCTTGCTCTTAACCACTCATTTGCCACGTCTTTCCGCTGCCGAACCTAAAATAATAATAAAATCCGGCTTTAAAATGATACTTCTCGTCGCCAGTACTTTATGTGTACTTACTCGTATGAAATTATTTTTTATTTTATTTATTGAGTTGTATTTCCCCTCATTGAAGCACTCTGTGATAAACGATATTTTCCGTTTTTTTTGTCAGGTGCGAAAACGATCAAAGGTTTTCCGACACGGGAACATGCGACATACCGTTGTCCGTGTGAAAAACAGTCATTTTCCAGATTTAGGCCACAAACACTCAGTGATTGGCCTTGTGATTTATTAATTGTCATGGCGAATGCGAGACGAATTGGAAATTGTATTCGCTTAAACTCGAATGGCATATCGGTTCCGTTGCATAATTTTGGTTGGTTGAGATTGCGAAGCATGATAACGACTGAATCAACCTTCAATTGTAAATTGTGCGGCGTGTGTTGTTTGTATAAAAGATTATGTATTTCATAATAATCATATACGAGGGAATTCTCATATCGTGTTTGATTTGTTTGGCATAAACAGATGAGGTGTAATGTTTTCAAACCGCTTAAAGTTCTATGACAATTTGGCTTAGGGACCAATGAAATTTTCGCATACTCGTATGAGCAGCTAAAGTAAAAACAAAAAAAAAAAAAACAAAAAAAAAACAATACATGCATTAATAATTTCCTTTTTTTGGAATATAATTTATTAAATTTTTATTGAAACTTTTTTTCGTTGGACTTTTATTTATTCCTTTATGTCTTTAAAATATTGGGATATTTTTAAAAAAAATTATAGTATAATTCATTTATATTTGTTATAAATATATATTATTATTAACAAAAATAATATTAACAAAAAAATCTAATTGACAATTAATATTTTGGCCTTCTAATGCTGGTGGCTTGTGCCCTTCTATTATAGTCAGCGACTGTAGTTTTCTCTGTTAAAAAGGAACAATCCCCAGAACTTAAATTCACACTGGTTGAAAACTTCGTATTAAAGTTAAATGGTGTAACATTATAAACGAAGCAGAAGAGTATAAATAAAGGATAATAGCATAAAATAAAATAGAGGAAACAATGAAAGGAATTATTTATGAGAATATGTTGAAAATTTTTTATTTAGGTAAATAGGTTTAAGGAAAAAAAAGTAAAATTATAGTGAAAAAAAATTCAGCCAACAGCTTTATAAGTCTGATGAGTATGGCGGCTACGAAAAATTATTATTAAAAAATTCTTAACGCAAAAAAATAAAAAAAAATGCATAAACATATTGTTCATGTGATATTGAACATCTTGGTTTATTATTCTAGGAAAACTGAATTTATTTAAGCGAAAATATTTGTCGATTTTGACACAAAAATATTTTACTTGATTAAAAATTCCTACTGGCTCCACAAAGTTGTTAGAAATATTTGCACATTTCCGCTCATATACATTCCTCCAGCTGCAGACACTGTAAAGAAATGCTGCTCATATGGGTTTTAAGCTGTTTGCTTACCATATTACATAAAGCTGACATACATATACACTCAAGTATACATGTACGTGTGACACTTGTATGCTGCCACATCCAGGATACTATTCTATTATTCCCGAACAGGGCTAGATTAAAAAAAAAATCATTTGATTTAATGTGATATGATGATATTTTACGTATTTTTGTTTTTATTGTTATTGCTTTTTTCTGCTTAGTCCTTTCATAGTGACCCAGTTTAAGGGGGAGAGATTTTGCATAAAATAAAATACGAGGGTAAGACAGGATAAATAAAGTATTTCGGTTTTCTTATAGAAAGTCTATGTATGTATGATGTTATTGAAGTTTGGGAATTATTTCATTGTTTTTCCTAAATTAGTTCGGTCAAACGCAGCAGTCAGTTGAATCTGCTCTGGCCTTTGATGCAGCCACGGGCAAGAGGAGGAACATTCTTAGACCATTGCCTCCATTATTAATGGTGCGTTATTAGTGTTTAATTCGAGAAGATGCAGGAGAAAACGTCTTGCTTGCACGGCCCCTAAGCAGAACCTAAACAAGAGAGCCTCTGAAGTATATTGATATAATCATACCTCCATCAGTATAAGAAAAATTTAGCTTTGAACAGTATTTCAAGAAGAGGTTGAGGGATCCTGAGTTTTAGTTGAGCGCAAAAACACTATCAAGTACTCGTAATCTACTGAGGCATCCATAGTAGTAATATTACCACGTTTATGTATATTAATATGATCATATCTCTATCAAGGTAATTGTTTTGGTAAAGAGAATTTCATGAATAAGTTGAGGTTGTAGCTACACGATTGGTCCTCAATCTTTGTTGAGCATATCCACACTGACAAAATACTTCATTGTACTTCACTTATCGAAATGTCAAACCAAAATAGACTGTGTCATCTTCAACATCACGATCACATTGGAAAAGCTCTCAGTCAATTCGGGATTTTCTTAGGGAAACTAACACTCTTTTCTGCCTGTAATTGTGGACATGGGATGAAATTTAAATGATAAAATATTGTAACAATCATGAGAACTACGCCGATTTTAGTGTGTGTAAGATGCAAAGTTGTTTAATTTAAAGTAAACGTCTCTAATTCAAGGCAAAATAGAAGTATTAGAAGTCCCCGGTGTTCTTATCACGAGAATACTGTACGATGCTGCAGAGTGATTTGATGTCGAACAAAATTAGACAAAAACAGAAGGAGAAGACTTTGGTTAAAAATTCTTCTGTTGCTTAATATCATCCAGCTGTAAAAATTTGGAGTTAAAAAAAACCCCGCTGATATACTCGTATCCTTTTTTGAGAAAGTATAATCAAACGTAAACTAAACAAAAAAAAAAAAAAAACAACTACAATTTGTCAAAAGTCGCTAACAATTGATGTGCACATTTTTTTTGCAATCGCAACAAGGGTATGGGTACCTTCAATGTGTCCTTTTTTTGAACAATTATAATTTATCCTAAACTAAGCAAGACAAAGTGTGAAAAGTTGCAAAGTATAGTTTATAGTTTTTTTACGAAATTTTTTGGAAATCCAACCAAGGATATGGGTATCTCTCATATATCCTTTTTTGAAAAAATAATTTTCACATGTCACGAAATATAATTTCTAGTTTGTGTAAATTTAAAAGTAATTTCTGTTAAATATCCGTTTGGAATCGAAGCAAGGCTATATGAATATCCCGCATATATCCTTTTTTGAAAATTTAATAGTTTAGCTAAACTAAGCAACAAATTTTTACATTATGTGAACACATTTTTGCTCGTTCACTTTTATTCTTCATATTTCTTAATATTAAAATATATTCCTGCAATTTGAACGAAGCTTCTTAGGCATGTTCATGGATGCTTGGAAAAGCTGTATCATCATTAAACGCTGATATGCGAACATTAGTGCTTATTGGCATTTTAGAGGCATATACCAAATACGAGATTGGACCTAATATATTGTCTTAAGGAACACCTGCTTCTTTTGGCTGCGGTGTGCATAAAAAGTTTCTTTCTCTACCAATAAATTTGCGACCAGTTAAGTAGCTTACGAATAGGTAACTTTCGTTTAAATTTATTTATTAATCCTTCATGCCAAATTTTATGAAAGGCCTGGGAAACGTCAATAAACAGAGCTGAGCAATATTTTTTTCTTTAACCTACATTTACAAGTCTGTATGTTTGTTCGATGGTGCTATGTTTCTTCCTGAAACCAAGTTGATGATCCGGAATATACACAGAGCTGTTCAGTATTGGGGTCAGTCTGCCCGCAAGTAGTTTCTCAAACAGCTTTGACATGTTAGATAGTAGACTTATAGCCATGTAAGAGTTCACAAGCGTGTGATCTTTTCTGGTCTTAGGGATCATAGTGATCACCGATACCTTCCGTTCAGGCGGATATAGTCGAAGCCGCAAGATGGCATTAAAAATTAGTAGAATAATTTTCTTTGCTTTTCTTGGCAATTCCACCTGAGGCCAGCCATAGATTTTGCGATTTCCGGAATAAGAAATCGTAGTGTAGTAGCAGCATTTGGTGATCAGCGGATGTGTTTGGCGTGAAAACTTTTCTTAAATGCTCAATAAAAAGACTTCCTTTTTCGCTGTCAGTCCTTGACCAGTTTCCATTCAGAAAACGCAGCGGATGCTCGCTTATTGTGGGCCTTTTAAACCCTCTAGGGGTTCTGGTGAAAATTATGAAAATAAAAAATCGATTTTAGCGACTTCTGGTCAGTTATTTTTTTAATAAAAAACAGTTTCCGTTTTTAAGTTATTTATTTATTTAGAGATCCACAGCACTTAATTTTTTTATGAAGCAAAGCACTGTGCAACGTTCAAAGGAATACTCACAAAATTCATTAAACTTTCAAAAGAAATTTAAAAAACTTTAATATCAGTATCTTGAAATTATAGATATTCAGAGTTGCAAAATACCACATACTCCTCACGTATCCTTAATGAACAGAATGTAGTTGAATTTACGCACATTCTGTACCCGGGGAGGACTTATAGCTCAGGCTGAAAAATTATATTTTCTATTTTATTTTCTATTACCCAACTTATTCTCTTTCCTGTATGTTATTCACTGTTTTTTTTTGTGGTTTAGGAGCTTTTTCCTTTTTTCGTTTTGTTAATGGCGCTGCTAATTGCCTAAGAAAACTTATGATCTCTCTTAATGGCTTTAACTAAATTTGTGTCGACATTATTCCGCTCATACCCAAGAATTGAATTATTACATGAGCAGATGCCAAAAAAAACACACACGTACTCTGATTTAAAAAAAGCATTTCAAAGCCAAACATTTTATGTTTTAGCGGGTTTTGTTTTTTTTCTGTTTTGTTAAATAAAATAATAAAATATCTTGCTGCTGAAAATTGTTAATTTAATTTGGCTGCAAGTGTCATTTACACTGACGACTTTTACTCGAATTTTGCATTAGTTGGCTGCTCGGTTTGTTTAAATATAAACCATGACAAGAGTGAAATATTTAACTTGCACAAGTCTGAGCAAATATCGTATGCCAATAGAAAAATAAAACTATGACATGACCACTTTGCATGATTCAAGCATTTTTTCTCTTCTTACAGGCATTAAAAAGGCAAAATTTTTATTGCTCTCACAACTTATAAAGGAAAATGCCAGGACGAAACGTGTAATAAAAATGACTATAAAATAAAATAAAAATCTTTCCAAAATGTTAATTTCCTTTTATAGAGATAAAACTAACACCAAAGAAAAGGTAGGACGAAAGCCATTGAAATCTAGTGTCATCATATTAAAGCTCAAGACATTTCATACCTCGAGGCTATTAATGCTATTAGTGCTTTACTCAAACAGCACATAAAAACCAGCATCATGACTTGAGTGTGTTTTTATCTTTAATATTTATTTAATAATGATGACATCATCAGTAATAATAAAAGAAGTTTTTGCTATGCGGCTGTAGAAATTTAATTGTTCTCGTTTAACGTTTGTTTTATTAGCGAAAAGGACATTACAAGGAAAATTTGTTTAAGCCAAATGCACACGAAGCAAACATTGAAGTTTGCCTTTGCCCACTCAGGCCTTTCCACAGACTAACAAATTTGTTTACAGAATCTAGTTCATTAGACACACACGAAGACAACTCAAGCTTTTCTATAGACCAAAAAATTTTATTACAACGTCAAGTTCATTGGTTCAAGATTTCATCTTTTACTATGTGACAGTGGAGTTTATTCGCCGATATTTGATGGGTGTCAAGAATATTGGCCAGGGAACACCACGTGTAATTAATAAAGATCACTCTGGAACCAATCAGAAGTTTTGCCTTATCATTATACCCTTGGCCCCCGGAAATGACAGTTATAGGAACATTTTTTAAGCTAAATGCACACGAAGCAAAAGTTGCAGTTTACCTCAGCCAACAACCTAAAAAAAATTATTATAAAATCAAAATTATTGATTCAAGACTTCTTCTTCAAAACTCCAATTTAGCACGTATTAATTCATTAAATCTAACATTAAAAGTTGACATCTCTTTAAATGTCTGGATGTATTAATGTTTTCCGCTTGTTTCTTGTTCTTTGTACAAGAATGATGTGTTAATCGATTTTACGCTCCAAACACTCATAAACGTCCATATGTTTTAGAGTACAACACTTTGTGCTTGTAACAAATATCTTTCATTAGACATACACACACACATACAACTACATAAACATGCGAGGCGTTGCAAGAGACTCTGTACTCGTATGGTATACGCACTCGTGGTCCGTTCTTGTAAAAGTAGTTCATATGAGTAGAACAACATCTGTTGTTTATGTATTGAAGTTTTGTTTTATCGTTTTACAAGGTTGATAATTGTTATTGATGTTGTTTGTGTTCGGCGAGTGTTTGTTCTCTACAGTTACGGCAATTTTTCTTCCTTTCATTTTTACCCCATTCATTTGTGACTTTTTTCCTGGATGAAGCGGATTTTATTTATGCAATTGTTATTGCAGGAAATCTATTTTCATTTATTTTTCTATTAAATAAAATGGCTCAAGCTGATTAGTTAATAGTCTCCCACGTTAAATATTAATAAAAATAAAATTAAATTAACTGGAAAATTTACATATTATATCCTTATAGTGGTTCATTGATTTTCTTACAATATCATGTATGGGACCTTTTTTTATTAAAGTCAATGGGTGAGCTTTCGGATTTCCTTTAAAAAAGCACATAATATTTACGTCAAAGGATTCCAGAACAGTTTATTGAATAGTTTCGTAGAAGAATCAGTCGATGCGTTAAATGTTTTTAAGAAATTTGGCAGTTCATTATAGGCTTTTGTCATATGAACTATGATAAAATTGCTTAAGCAGTGAAGTTAATCTAAAAAAATGTAATTGTCTATTCTTAGATGGTCTACAAAATTCAAATAATTCAACCTAATAACCCCATATTTGCAATTCATATGTTTCCTGAAAGTGTAGTAGAATCAAAAGAAAGTCCTAAGAATTTTTAAACGATAGACGATACATGATTTCGTATAGCAAAAGAGTATATATATGTCGAATAAATCTATTGCAAATTAAACAGAATTTCCTCAATATACATATAACGGAAGGGTCCACAATACACCACCAACACCTGTAAAATTATAGGCATCATAATACGAAAAACAATCTGCTTCTTAATATGCAATATTAGCAACAACTCTATATTTAGTAATTTACCTAAAGTAAAGTAAATAATGGAAACTATGGTATTTACATCACCTTGATAGTTCAGTTTTGTATCAATAATTAAGCGAAGATACCCAAGTTTATCAAGAAACTCCCCCCAGCCACCCGGATCATTGTTACGGGATATTTGCCAAACAATATCGCTTTAAACTAATTTACATTTAATGATAAATCAATATCAGAAGTCTGACGCAATAACAAACCTGGTGGTATAATCGATCATATTCTACAGAACATCAGGAAACTCTGTTAAACGCCCAAATAGCAATTGTATATCAATTAAGGAATACATATACTGTTCGATATACTATAAAAACAGATCGAACATGGACATTACTAACAGCGGAGGAACAAGCATGGACCCCTGGGGTATACCACTGCAGTCAGGGAACACTCCGGAAACGCAACCAGTACTGGAGACATTAAATAAAAAAAATTTGTTTGCTGTCTCAAACTTATGCTTAATAAATTTGAATATTTGTTAAATTTATTGTTCAAGATATACTCTAAAAAATTATTCAAAATTTATTCTTTGTTTTTGTCTTACTTGAGTATATACCTGCATTTCATTGCCTTTAGCCAACACATCAGTACTCTTTAGACAAATCGTGTTTTAAAAGCAAGTTCAGTACATGTTTATTTTTTTCCAAAAAATCGTTACAAATTTTAATTTCATTACTAAAACTAAAGGCAATATAATACAAAAATTCCTTACATACTATCTGTATTTGTCAAGGATGTCTAAATTATAGGCATATATAAAATATTTGCACATTCAAAGTATACATCTCTATCACAGTTTAAAAACTAAAAAATTCCCAAAAAAGGAAATAAACAGGGAAGCTATTAAGTTTATATAGTATGTTTTAAAAGCATTCATACTCATATATTTATGCAAAAATCAATAAATACTATATGAGAATTCTATAGAATTTTACTTGCCATTTACAAAACATTTAGTTATAATAGTTTTACAAAAATTTTATACAAATACAACACAACTAACAATTATAATCGCCTGATAATGAAATGCAGGCATATACTCAGCTAAATCAACAACAAACAATAAAGTCTTAAAAAATTTGAGTTCACATACATAAAAATTTATCAAAAATTTTTGCAACAAACATGGAATATTCAAATATTCTGATAGCACAAGCGCCAGGGATCTATGTTTAGTCCTATTCCATCCTATATGTATATCATACAGGATTTGAAGGATGTTTCAAAACGCCTTAAATGTAGCCCCTGATTTCTTGATACCTTTACAATGGACTTTTTTATTAAAACTTTTTTAAAACGCAAATTGAAATACCATTTTTATCTCTCGTACATACTTTGCACCTTATTTTCCCTTCTCCGCACATCCACTTTTTTCAATAACTTTATATTCTGTGGCATAGACTTACATAAATAAATATATTATTTTTATGTATGTACATACAATGTAATTACTTTTATATTTACATTATACGCAATGATGTACAACAACATCAATGGAGCATACATGTGTATTGGTGTTTTAAAAGTTTACGTTTGGCCTTCACTTTAGGGGGCGGGGGGGTGTGGTGGTGTTAATTTCCCCCTCTTGCGAATTCTTATTGTTACGCATCAGCACAGCAAATCTTGTAACGTTGGAATCTTAAGTAGAAGATGTCTTCAGCAGTGTTTTGCAAAATACTAGTATTACAAGGAACATTTTAACCCTTTAATTCTTCGCGGTATGGGTCTCTTTTGTACCTTTGTTTTTGAAGTCGTCTGCTTCAATGGAGATGTAGCTGGCTGAAATATTTTAGAAAAATATCTGTCATAAAATTTTATCAAAGGTTATCGAATACGCCAAAGCTCGAAATTCAACTTGAATGTTATAAATAAACCAAAAATTAACTTTGTACTTTTTCACATTTGGTACTTAAAAGTCGGCATAAAAATGGATTTTAGGGTATAAGTTTCTATAAGAAAACTGTTTTTAAATAAATTTACTATCTACTATTACACTATTATCACAAACAATAAAAATGTTCGAAAATAAAGAGAAATCTTAAACCTAAAATATAAATTAACAAAGCTAATGGCTTATAGCAAAAAAATTAATATACATACTTATAGTAACAAACCAAACAAGTTTGTCATAAGTTAAAAACAAAATAAGCAAATTAAAACACATGTGTATAGTTGGTAAAGAATAAATAACAATGGCAACACTGTTGTAAGTTAGTGAGGTGTAATTTGGGCTTTCCATTACAAAAAAAGTTTTCACAAATTGTAATACGATGAATCAAAAAAATTCACGTATTCTATTTACAGTGAAAAAGTTTGTATAAATAGCTGAAATATACATCAACTGACACCACAGAAGTGGACCAAACACAAGAACGCTGATGATGAAAGTGTAGCGGCTTTCGAAAACAGCATGTTGTTCCGTTCTGCTAGTGTTTGTCAGAATGATTTACACATGTGTCTTTGGTGTAATTTGTTCTTTGATAACTATCACATGTAATTTGGCTTATAAAATACAATTGAACTAACTAGCCTATTAAAATTTAAATAAAAAATCACAAACAATAAAAATGTTCGAAAATAAAGAGAAATCTTAAACCTTAAATTTACTATCGTTCACCTACAAAAGAAACTTATAGATATGGGGCCTAATTTTGGATTTCATCAAGCTGAAGCGTTGCATTATTTGGACAAATTAGTTTTTTTTTTTTGGTTGAAAATTATGCCCATAAAAATAATTAAAAATAAATATTAAAAATTAAGAGCAAATTTATGAATATTTTCAATAGTAACGAACCTTTTCCGTGTGGTTTCACTTAAGAAAATATATGCCGCTTCAAAATATTTGCTCAAAAACAAAATTAAATTTAAAATTAAAAAAATTAGGTTTTCGGTAAACCTACTTGGGAGTTACAAGTCCTGTTTAACTCCTTTCACTGTGATATTACATGGACCTTTCTGCGGTAAGCAATTTCGCATTTGTTGCATTATTAATCCTGAATCCTGACGTTATCACTCCTAAATAAAGTTCCAAGGACACATACCAAAGTTTCTCAGAGGACACATCTATTTATATGATAGACCACTACTACTAAAATGATATTAATTTTTATGTCCTCGTATTACCACGCAAAACTAAACAACATTTAAAAACAAATCAAAGGACATTATTTCTTTTTTATGAAATGTCCTTTATACGCTCGCCAGTCTTTTCCAGAAATGGTCAATAACAAATATATTAACATCGATTTCATCGCTATTATTTTTGCCACATAAGGATAACGAAAAACGAAGTAAATATAAACGTTTGATTTTGTTACAAAATTCAACCCATAATTTATCCTTGTCAATAAAATACTTAGGATTAGAACTCTTTTGGTTTTGTTTTTTAAAGAATTCACTCCATTCTTTGATGACTTTGTGGAAAGCACGTATGTGGATGATTTTGGTTTGAAAGATTGTTCTTAATTTTTCACGATCCTAATTTTCCTTTTTGTTGAAGTTTTAAATTTTTGCTGATTTAAGATTTTGACGTTTTTCATCTACTTTTTTGTGTTTCTGTGTGTGTTTTTTTTTTTGTAGTCGTTAGCATTTTCTTCTTGCAGTCAGGTTGATTAATGAGCGTGTGTGTTTTTAACATTTTGTCAACATGAAAAACCAAAATGTTCTTTAAAGAAAAGGGTGCTTGTGTGGATTTCTATTTATATGTTAAAGCAATCCTAGAAATCCTTCAAACTGATTTTTGTATATGATTCGAAGAGGGTTATCTTGACTAATGTTTACGTGAACAGCAGCGCCAGTTACTGATAAAAATTGTATTACCAAAAGGTGAAAGGAAGGATTTGTTATATTTACATGAATATAGTGAGAGCTATAAGCATCCAAAACTACAAAAAAAGGTAGGAGTCAAAGATTAGCAAGGTTCCGCACCACTATACTAAATGCACAGAGGGCGCTGTTTCTAGCGAACTACAGGTGGCAGCCCCATTATCCAGACCTGCTACGGCAGACCAATCATCTACTTAGATGGAACAACAACCGATTAACGAAAGTGATACAAGGCAAAAAGAAAAATGCGAAAACAATTGCAATAACTCGTGTAAGCTGGAGATGATTTGTCATGGAAGAATTTGGCTATTTGCCTTTAATGGGAATCGAATTAACAGTTGTTATCATATCCGCCTAATGGCCCGTTGCACTCCCTATTTTTGGTGTTCTTCAAACAATATATAAATAAAATAATAAAATAAAATGAAAAATATGAAATAAATCAATAAATATATTAATTAATTAATGGTTGCAATTATATGTCGTGATATACTAAATATAACAATCAATAGTATTGTATTAGTATGACAGGTGGACGCGGCAGTGCGCCCATATTTTTTTATTCCAACTGTGAAATTTGGAAAGATTTCTGTTATGGTGTGGGGCTGTATTTCCAGTAAAGAGTTTGGGAATTTAGTTCCTATGAAAAGCATCATGGATGAGCAACAATATTTGAATATATTGAAGTCTCACTAAATACGAAGTGCAAAGAAATTCGGGTTAATGCTCGGAAACCAGACGTAGTACTAAGAAAACACACAGTAAGAATGTGGCTGTTGTTCAGCTGAAAAAGAGTATTAGACACTCCAAGCTCAGAGTACAGATTTCAACCTCCTAGAAAATGAATTACGATATCTGAAGAAAAAAATTTGCTAAGAGGCATCCCAAAAATCCACCCCAGAATGGATTAAAATTCCAAATGAATAGAACTTAAATAATTTTAAAAGTTTGATGAAAAAGCGACTCCAAGCCGTTACAAACCCCAAAGAAGGCCATGGGAAGTACTAAACCCTAAAACATAACATTTTTATGAATTTATTCTAAATATGTAAAAAGAATTTCTTGGCAGAAAAATATTACAGTATTTTTAGTTTTTGTGTTTTTTAATAGTTCAAATCTCTATGTCCTCTTTTCAATCAATGAAGAATTCCTGTTTTCTTCTTTTGTAAAAACATATTCTTGACATTTAGTATTTGAATATTAAAAAATTTTTTATAAATTTTTTTTTAAGCTGAATTGAATTTTTAAAACTTAAAGTACCTGAAGTCAATAAATTAATATTGAAATTTATCGGTATTGCTTCAAGTTCACTGACGATTTGGTTTAACGGTCAATGAAATGTTCACATGTGAACAGCTAAAGCCAGCCATAAGCAAAATTGTAAAAAGTAAATAAAAACTTATTTTCAAAAAAATATTGAATTTTTTCACAATCGATCCTACTAGGAGTCGTATAGCTGTAACATTATAATTTTTTTGGACGAATAAAAAATTAATTAACTTTTTAAATTTCAAGATCCTTTCTGGTCAACCTTCGTATATAGTAGATATTTATAAGCTTAAGCATTCTATTTTGAGATGGTATTAGTAATCCCTGTTGTTTTACCACTCATGACTTGTTAACACCAGGATGTGTGCTTGCCGGTTTATTTATTTTTAAGTTGATGATACCAAAATGTCAACATACATGTTGTTTTTAATGGAAGTAATTTTTCAAAATAATACAAAAAAAAGAAAAAAAAACGAAACCAATTTATTTATTTCTAGTGAAACATTTTAAAAGCTTTAGATTTCAATAAAAAAAAGATTAAGGAAAGTTTGAAAGACTTCAGAAAGGCTTATACGATTTGACGAAATACTTATACTTGTGGTAATTTTTCAAATTCAATGACAAACATTACGTTATCCTTATACTAACTGATAGACATACAAGCATACAAATAATTAAGTATCACTGAGATTATTCCGAGTTTAGTTTGGGTGCCTTGCTACCTTCGTAAATATCAACGGAATAGAAAACTATCTAGAAGGTTCATTGACAGCCACTTCCTGGCTGTCTTTTTGACATTGTTTTTCCCCTTAGTGTTAGCTAATCCAGCCACGTTTTATGTGTACTTGCCACATTATCAATAAGTTCAGTACCATCAGCAGCATTTTCCGTAGACATACAAACCATTCTCATTACCGGCTGTCCAGTAATAATGTCTATCATTTTGACTGGGCATTTTCTCATTTCCGCCTCCGCATTCTCCAGATTAAGGATGTTGTTTGGTATAAACAGACTATCGGGTAGTAAAAGTACAAATATCTTTTTGGAAGTTGAATAAAATAAGAAGATCTAAATACTTGTGGTACAATGTGAAGCCACCTTAAGCAGATAATCTGAGATCTTTATGCGAAATTCTCATCATGCAGGTGCGTGAAATCTTGAGTTCCATTAGAAAAAATGGCAGAAATGTTAAATGTTGCACAACAAACAATTTCTCACAGTTTAAAACCTATGGGGAAGATCCAAACTTTGGAAAATGGGTGCCACATGAATTGAATGACAAACAGATGGAAAACTGGAAAACCACTTGTGAAATTTTACTTCAAAGACACGACAGGAAATAACTGTTGCAACGATTTGTTACTGGCGATGAAAAATTAACTTATTTTCAGAATCCTGAATGGAAAAAATAATGGGTTAATCCGGAACAACCATCAACTTCGGCAGGAAGACAATGCTGTATGTTTGGGGGGATCAGAAAGGTGTGGTGTACCACGAAACCATTAATTCAAATCACTTTGAACCATGCATTTATCGAAAAACGACCAGAATGGGCCACAAGACACGGCAAGGTAATCTTGCAACATGACAATGCGCCTGCACACAAAGCAAAACCGGTTCAGGACACAATCAAAGCATTAGGCTGGCAGCTGCTACTTCACCCGCCGTATTAACCAGACTTGGCTCCTTTCGATCACTGTGTATTTTCATCGATGGAAGACGCATTGGCTGAGCTGCACTTTGAGTCTTACGAAGAAGTCGAAAATTGGGTGACTAGTTGATTTGCTTCAAAAGACGAACAGTTTTATTTTCGCGGAATCCACAAATTGCCACAAATAGCCATCAATCGCCAATACCTTGAATAAAATGTTTTTTACTTTCCCATTAAAAATTAGTGTTTTATTTTCATAAAAAATGCTCACTTCATACCGGTACGCCTGGTAGATTTTTTTTTCAAAAATTTATAAAAAAAAAGTTGTGCACATTTTAAAATAACGAAAACGCCATAAGTGTGTTAAGGTTTTTGTTAAATACACAAAAAATTTTATTTTGATTTTGGAAAAAATAAATAAGATTTTTTCTTACATTAATCCTAGAAACAAAATTTAAAAGGAAATGTAAAAGAACTATCCAGCAAAATCTTGATATTGTCCACCACATTTATGACTTTATATACAAATAATAATGAAAATCTTAATAATAATAATGACGATAATAGACAAAATGAAGAAGTTTTTACATACATAAACGGTTTTTCTTTGCAATTTCCCTGCCTCTTGTCTCCAACACTTGGATGTAGAAGTTTGTTTGTTTTTTTTTTTTCTTCTTTCTGCTCCTGTTTTGGCCAGTAGCCAAACAATTTTGTTTATTACCATAAAGTTGTAAAAGCCTCAAGTTTATCAAAAAGTATTCATCATGGAGATATAATATTCTAGTCGAATAACAAACAACATTATAAATATCATAATGATCATCACTGCATTGAAAGTTGCAATATCGTGCGAGGGGTTTACACTTGCAATTTTTTGGTTTGACATTTGCATGTTTATTGGATATATATGTCTGACATTTATGACACTATTTAGCTGAGGTAAAGGTCCTGTAATATTTCTTTACTTGCTTCGGTTTAGTGAATTTAAAACAAAAAGTTTTTTTTTTCAAATGTCAGCATATTTGTTTACTTCTATGAGAATGTTCCCGGATTTTATAGAGGTCATGGTCACTGTTGTTAGAAGTACAGATTTGTCGGCACTTTAAGCGCCTAAAATGTCAATATGCATATTTGAACATATTTTATAAAAAAAGGCAGACTTCTTAAGACAATACAATATGTAGAAATTTTTTTTTATAAAAATGTGTCCGTCTTTTTCAGATTCGTAAATATTGAACAATGTGAGTCGCTCAGCTTAAATAATTTATTTATTAAATGCTGTATTTCAAAATCTGATTTGCATTAGATAGAGAAGTAGTCATGAAAATAACTTTTCATTGTAAAAAAAAAAACAATTCGCTATTAAATGTATTCGTATGTGCCACCCACCGGTGCTACGCTTGACTTACACAGTTTTAATTAAATGTTTGTCATTTTTACCTTTAAAAGAAAAAAGTGACGAATCTTTAGTGGAGGGCAGAAGACAATATTTAACTTCTTTACGAAAATAGTCTTTTAATATGAAGAAAGGGGAGAGCAAAAATTCACTCTAAGGACTACAATACAAAAGATTCAAAGCGAACAATTTTTCTAAGCATTTGACATCTCTTTAAGTCTTCAAAGCCACAATTTGACATTTTAGGGATATAAAATCTGTAAAATGAAACAAAGGATAAGATTCTTGGCGAGTTGGATTCAATTCGCCGATGTATATGCCATTTCATAATACGTTTTGGCATATATAAAATATTTCAATCATGCTTTTTATTGATTTTATATTCCCAAGAAAATTCAATTTGGTTTCAATGCCAGTGTAAATGCTTCTTTCTATTAGACAGAATAAAAAAAAAAATATTTAAAAGAATGAAAAATTGATTTCGTTTCAAAAAGGAAAGCAGCAAATATACTTCAACCAGCCAGTAGAAACGTTCTCATATTAAACTGTCAAAAACAAGTAGCAGATGAGTTGCTGTTGCTGTGGCATGAAGCAGCAAGAGAAAAGCAGAACAAAAACAAAAAGTGGCACAGGACACATACATAATGTTTCATGGAATCTTTTTTATATACTTATATATTTTTTTAAATTTGCATAAATTGTGCATTATACACTTGAATAGTTAAGTTTCCATAGTTTTATTTTGTTTCGAAGCCAACAATACAATACCTCCTTCTCTCTCATCATCATAATCATCATCATTATATTCTTCATCACACACACAATCATAAGAAATAGTTCTTAAGAGCAACATTAGCATATTGAAGCTGATTTTATAATGCACAGTACCAATTTGAAAGATATTAAAGTCAATGATATTGACCTGGCTTTGCGAACTACTCTCGAAAGAAAATGATTGAAAAACAAGACATGAGTTGTGAAAAACTGGAAAACGGAGGGTATATATAGAATATAACATAATCGATATATAAAATGCAACAAAGTTCTAATAACATATTCATTATTTTCATGTGTCTTTAAGGATACTAAATATTTGAAATAAAGTTTTTGTTGCACATACTTCGTACATAGAGATTATTTATGAGACAGAATTTCCTGGTTGAAAACTGAAAGTAGTAATTATGTTGGCAGGATATTTCGGATGCACAGATCATACCCGAAATCCTTGGTAATAAATGGGTGATATCTAATGGCTTTTTCTTTTCTAAGAAAACTATAGAATTTTATTGATAAATCTATTTAAAAAAAATCTATTTATCACTGCAATTAAGAATAAAATTAACCCCTTTATTAATGGACATAAAATACATTTTTTTGTTTTTGAAATGGGCCAAAAAATTAAACTCTCATGAAAAAATTAATTGAAGTTTTCGATCTATTAAACTTTTTAAGTGATTATTTTAATATTTTAACTAAAAGCTTAATTGATTCAATTATCATAATTATTAGTTAGAGAACTTGACAATTGTGGATCTCTCTTTTCTTTTCTTTGTTTAATTTAGGATGTGTAGGCTAAATTGGGAAGAATATTCCAAATAGTTTTAATAAATTTTGTTATATTTAATCGAAATTTTAATACTTTTCTTCATTGCCAAGGCTAACAAATCAATTAAACATTAATTAATTTGTAAACATGTTAATGAAAATAATCAAAAATTTAATTGAGAAACTAAATACTCAAGAATAAAATTCTTAAGAGTTTTTATCGACATTTAATTAAAAACTAAATTAATTAATTTAAGTATTAAAAACAATTGTTGCTGTTAATCTGTTTTTTAATCGATATCACAATTTTTTTTAATTGAAATCAGCCAAATTTTTTTCTGAACAGATGGCTTAACGAATTCATTTACAACGCTTTTAGGCTGTTTTTGGTCAGAATGGAAGCATTGCCCACCAGAAAGAAAAATTGAAAAATCATCATCGTCGTTACCGAACAGCTCAGCTTTTCTGAATATAAATGGTGTTTAGGCTACTCAAAATCTTTGGACTACGTGGTCTAATTCAGCTAAAATGGATTCACCATAAAATGTGAAACGAGCATTTGTTGTACACGACAAGCGTTCATTTTTTTCCAACTATTATTGTTTATATATGGATAATTTCTGGTAAGGTCTGGAGCCACCGGTTTGAGACGTATACGTCTTCAATGATGTAATTCATCATTGATGACTTCTCGTTCCTGTTTTGATCGTAGGGCCATGGATTAAAATGCTTGTTAAGACATGAAAAGGGATAGATGTGACTTCATCTTTTCTTTCTCCATATAAACCAAAATTATTTTACTTGCTGGGATTGCGGGTTGAGAAACCATTCCGAACTAGTCGCACAGTTTTGCACATGAACATACCATCATTAACCCTAGAAGATTTGCCTTTAACACTTTTATCAAACTTTTTTTATCAACATTTTTTCAGCTCTGATAAAACGGTGTCCAAATGACAAATCCCTTACAAAGTCCTTTGTTTCAATTGTTTACATGATATATCCCATCTGGCATGAATAAAAACTCTTCCAATCTCTACAGCCATGCACTGTGCAAATTATTAATTAAGCATTCTAATATTTTGAGTTTTAGAAATTTAAAAGGCTGTAATTATTGCGGGTTTGGGCTAGAAGCCCTTTTTAAAATTTTGAAATTTTTAAATGCTCACCATCAAATGATCTGTATTTGTAAAACGAAATCTCTAGTCACTCAGTGGGTGGTTATGTGGAATAAACTTTCTGTACGAAATTTTCCTTGTGGTCGAGAAAGACTGACAATACGCTATGGGGGCTGTCAAAATTGCCGTCAACTATTGCTATCAAAAATTTGACAGTTTTGGCTTTTCAGTTGATAGGCGAGAAATTCAAAGAGTTACGGACTTACTGACCCGGCCTCGTATTCCCAAAGTTTCAGAATGAACCACACGGGTATATTGCATTTATTATGACATACTAGTGCAAAACTTTTCAATATAGATCTATCGTATTGTAGTGTGTAGAGTATTAGATAAATTTTGAGAGTTTGAGCTCAACAGAAGAAATGGTTTAAGTTTGGAGAGTATTTGCGCAAGGACATGAGTACTGTCTACGTATTTTTACTTTTTAAAGTTTAGTGCAATAAATTACAATCGCAACATTAAATCATATCGATCCTCAACTGCAAAAAATAAAAAACAAAATATAAGCGACAAATGCAAAACTTTATAGGAGAGTTATTGTTATTAATACGACCACTGCCTTTTCATAGAGTTGCTATAAAATTGATTTACATTAAAATTTGTAATCCAACTTTCAACGCTTATCAAATGTTCAGATTTTGTTTGAGTGATCGTTAATGATCGATTGCGATAAAAAAATCAGATTTTAACAACATGTCGCTTAAGCTTTTTTTTTTGGCAATACGAGGTCCATTTCATTTTCAGTTGCTTTGAAATTTATGCATCGTACGCAGTAAAATTTAGAAAATGAAAATATTTAAATTTTGTTATAGTTAATCTTCATACGACAGAATATTGAGATTCGTCGGCCATAATGATTCCAAGCTTTATTTATATTTTTTGTATGTTCCTTATCCATATTCCTTGATTTTGTTCCTTTAATCTAACTTTCTACTATTGTGTTTTAACTGATATACAGTGATCTGTTAGTCGCGAATTTGTCTGTGATAAAAATGTGGTTTGTGTCTCTGCTAGCCAAACTAGATTTGATATTTAAACACATGGAGAATTGCACAAGTTTATAGAAGGGATTTTAAATTTTAAAGAAGATTTTGTCAACTTATCGAAAAAGGCAGCAATGAAATTGAATTCAGTCAAAAAGAAAGTTAGATATCAAATAAAAACTGCATTAGGGTTAAAATTAAACCATCGAGTGTTTCAGTAAAGGGTGATTTTTTAAGAGCTTTCGGGTTTGATTTAAAGAAAAAAAAAACGCATGCAATTGGTAGAAATGTATGAAATCTCTGTTTGAGTCGATAGAACGATCTATATAATTCCATGTTTAAAGATGATTTTATGTAAATGTTGACATACACTGGGTAAAATTTTGGCATACTCTCTCCAACATATCGGCCGGTATCTCTCGAATAAATTCTTTAATATTGGCTTCCAGTGCGTCAACCAAACGTGAAATAAACTGTTCATCGAACTCGCCTCTAAATTGGGCCACTGTTTCGCGTGCTGTGTGGCATGTGGCATCGTCTTGTTGAAATCACATGTCGGCAAAGACCAGCTCTTCTATTTTGGGCAAAAAAAAAACAAATTGGTATTCATCGCTCGGTAGCGCTCGCCATTCACAGTAACGTTCCTGTCTTCATCGTCCAATGATGCCAGCGGTCCATTCTCCACACCAAACACTGCATTTTTCGGGATGCATTGGCAGTTATTGCAATGCTTCTGGCTGCTCTTCACACCAAATGCGGCAATTTTGCTTGTTCACGTATCCATTCAACCAGAAATGGGATTCGTCGCTGAACACAATTTCTCGATTAAAAAGTCGTGGATGCACTTTCTTAACCGAGCATGAATTTTGATAATAAAATTCAACAATCTGCAAGTTGATTCGTTGTAAGTTGATGATTCATGGTTAAATTATAGACCAAACTGAACATGTTGAACAGTAACATGTTATACGAAAACAATCTGGCCAAAAAGAAAGCTCCTAAAAATCACTCTTTATGTTATTATTGGCATAATAGCAATAAATAATAATAATAACATTATTATTTTTTAATGTGTTGATCTTTAAATTATTAATTTTTCGTTCTTGTTTAAATTTTACAAAATTTTTCTTAAATTTTTCTTTTAAATTTCGGTTTCAATTGAATTTCTTATTTTAATTATTCTTTTATGCATTTTATTTCTGCTTGAAGTATTTTTGTTTAGTAGTTTAATAGGACATGATTTAAAGTTTTTATTGGAAAAGTTCAAATAAAAAGTTTTATACGAACGAATTGTAATTTGTGTACGAACGAATATACTTGAAATAATTTATAATATTTTTTTTATCATTCCAAACATGCATTTGAATATTTCTTTGGATTTGTGCAATAAAAGTAAATCAAACAATTTGCAGACAGACATATTTATTTTTATAACTTATTAAAACTTTCTTCTCAATCATATTATAAGGCTGAAACTTTACTTGTTTTAATATGTGCATCCTTTTGTACACGGATAGTCTTAAAATTTCGTTGGAATTAAATACGGGTCATTGAATAAAACTTAAAATGTTCTATATTTGCTGGGATCACTATGGCTGTATGGGGCGTAGAATGACATTTCAAAGTGCCTTGAAAGGAGAGATAGCATAAGTGTGTTGAGCATTTATTCAAGGACGTTACTATAGTCCATGTATTTTTACTTTTTAAAATTTACCTTAATAAAATACAATCAGAACTCAGCAAAATTTTACAATTTCTGGATTTAAACTCTGCCGCAAATTCTGCTTCATTTATACCATGTATCCTTAATTTTAAATTTTTATACATTTATGTTTATAAGCAAAATCTGCAAAATGATGTCTATTAAATTTTAAAAGAGATTCGGTGAAAGGACATGCCTACATTCAACATATCCTTAATTTAAAAAATTTTAAATTTGGCATATTAACAATCACAATTAATAAAATGATGTTGTTTGAATCTCTTACAAATTTATATAATAAAAACTAATGAATTGATGTCTTTTAGATCTATTGCAAATTTTGCTTCATTCTATGAGTATGCAAGGGCATGCGCACCCTTTACAAATACGTCTTTTATATTTTTTTTACATATTTTTATAAAATTATGCTTTAAAATTTTGTCATAAATTTCATTTCATCGGAATTTAGCCAAAACTTAAAACTGTTCCTAGAACTCACTATTGATCGCTGTTATAAATTTTTGTGTCATTAAATTTAGCGATAAATAAATCCTTTGGCATTTTTGTCAAATGTTTCTCCATTGTGATGGCAGCTTAAGTTTTAAATGAAAGTTGTTTACCCACTCCTCCTCAGAGTTGTTTGTACAATATCAAAGTTAAAAAAAAAAAATAAATACCAAATAAATGCAATTAAAAACTAGTTTATGAAAATATTTTTAATTAAGTTAATTAATACTATTTTTCGACCTGTTCTTTTATATATTTTTTATTTCACAAACGAGCTTTAGGCCTTTTTATAAAAAAAAAATTATTTATTTTTATTTCAAGATTTCGACGCTTCTGTGGGAATTTTGTTGAGGCAAAAACTAAGATAAATTTATATAATAAATTTGTTTTTTATTATAAGACCTAAAATTTGTTTATGAAATAAAAGAATTTTAATTAAAACTATTTTATTTTTAAAACCTATTTTTTTTTTTTGAAAACAACCAAAATTAGATTATCTGTTAAAAAAGTTTCCTTCAATTTTATTTCTATTCAGCGCCCTCCACTTATGAGCTTTTTTAATTTCCTTTTTCATATCTATTTAGAGTGTCATATTAGTTTTACATTTATATATACTTTTACAATATTTCTCACACTTAATTACTCTATATGTGGCATAAATCACTGCGAAGTGTGGTTCCGTTGTTGAAATCTTTTTAGTTAAAAAACTTCTTGAAATACTTGTGTATCAGAACCTGGTGATGGGGTTGGCAGCTTCCAGCACCAGACTTGTCGGTAGCGAATGTTAAAGCTTTAACGTCAACATATTTATAAAATGTTACTATAGATTTACAAAAAATCTTTCTTAAGATCTTTAAGGACTAATATATTCCATTTTGGGTTTTTTTTTGCCTCCTGTGGCAAAATATATAAATTTTTTGTTATAAATTTTGCTTCGTTAGCGAAAAGAAAAATGGGTGTTTGCAATAATAATCTATTCAAATATATAAAAACTTTCTTCACCCGATTTCTGCTGCTCTTCATAGTTTAAAACTTAATGCCTCGATAATGAGGGGGATAAAAATGTAAAGTTTTTAATAATCCTCAAAATGTATAATGACTCAAATGATTTGAAGTATATAAATTTCGGGAAACTTTTGTTACGAACAACAACAGCAAGTGTAAAAAAGTTGAGAAAAGCAAATTATATAGAACACAAGAGAAACAATTAAAGAAATACCATTCAACTGCAATGCGGCTAACTAGAGTACAATACTCGTATACGCGCATCATATGAAGTCCTTACGATTGTTATTATTGTATAATTTGGAAATGCACCAACAAACACTCAGCTACAAATACACTTAAACACTTATCCTAACGAACCTGGTATAGTGCAAGTTATTCTCGATGTGTAACGATTTTTCTTTTCCTTTTGTTATTCCAAGAAATACGATTTGAAAGTGTAATGGCAGCAAGCACGTCAAATGCAGTAAAGCACAACCAAATCATTGGTTTGTTTAATGTACACTGTCAGTCATTCAGGCATTCACTCAAACGTAAATTTAAACACACAACTGGAAGTTGTGCTTCAACATTCGAACACAAATACAAATCAAATGCTCATGCAACTTCCCAAATACCAAATACACGTGTGTATAGGAAAATGAAAAGAAACAAAAATACGGATTGGCATCCAAAATCAGTTACAGCTAAAACTTCTTTTATGTGTGTCTGTGTGTGTGTTTTTGTGTGTGTGTTTACATACAATAATTTATACAATTGGAAAAGTTTCGGCTACAGTGGTGGTTGCAAATATAGCAAATAAAATCAAACTGATAGAAAAAATATAAAACAGCAGCTCTTCTGTTCGTTTAAAATTCAATTTATAAAATTACAAACGTTTTATAAATCTTCACATTGTTGTTGTTAGATATTTGGATATTTCTCAATAATTGGTTCTTGGCAAATATTCGCTTATTGACTTTCTACTTCTAGATTGTGCTTTGCTATTTTTGCGTTACTTTGGTGAGAAATCGATTTTGGTTAAATTTGGGGGGGATGTTTCATCTCAGGGCTCCTTTTCGGTTTTTGTTGAATATAATTTGTATGAATGGAATGAGTGTTACTTATAACATTTGAATTATTTGGTACATTTTAAGATGTGTTTTTCGTTTTTTTTTTGTGAATAATAGTTTTCCTTAGTGATACAAAGGTTTGTTGGGAAATCATTGCGTATTCTGTGATTTTTAAATTTATCGAAGATTCTTATAAAAATAATTTTATGTAGTATTTTTTTAAAAATTAAGAAATTGATTTTGTTTATTTTCAATAGCGATTATTGTGGCTTACCTGACAGAAGTTTTGTACGAATTCTAGGATACTTGTAAAATCCATTTTAAGTATTAATGAATGAATAAACTAGTATCTTTAAAATTCTCATGAGTACCACCTGTTTTTGTATACAGTGGACAAGATGAACTTTATACCTCCACCGTGACATGCTACTTATGTTTTTTTTCTCCATTACCCTTTTTGCCTTGTGTCAGCTTCGTTAATCGGTTGTTGTTCCACGCTTCTGGCTGCCCTTCATACAAAATACGGCAATTTGGCTTGTTCATGTATCCATGCAATCAGAAATGAACATTGTCGCTGAACACAACTTCCACTTTCTTAACCGAGCATGACTTTTGATAATAATATTCAATAATTTGCAAGCGTTCTCCGTTTGTAAGTCGATTCATGGTTAAATTATAGTCCAAACTGAATATTGTTTAACACGAAAACAGCTGAGCTGGCAAAAATAGTGGTGTCCAAAAGAAAGTTAAAAAAAATCACCCATTAATATATCATATTATCGACTTTATGACACTGCGCAAGTTCACATTATGATACTTTTGATAATGTCCATGGACGTAATGAATCGCGTTATTGTGACATAATATCTGTGGACATTATGACACGCCACCATGTAAAATAATTATAAAATATTTTATAAAAATATGTTCTGAATTGGATGGGAAATGCTCTTAAAGATAAAAAAAAATTAAGATTCCATGTAAAACATTGTCATTTATTTTTCTGAAACTTGTAATAACAATATTTTTCCAAAAACATTTTTTTAAATAAATCGTCTTCAACTTTTTTAATTTTCAAGCAGCCCAACCATCAATAGTATTTCATATACATATTTAATTTTTATTCCATTTTGAAGTTTTTCACTATTATACGAGCACGAGTATGTAAGTACATGCAGTCAGTATGTATCACTTACTACAAAGTCAAAACGAAACAAGTTCCATCCCTGTAAGTTTGAATGAATTTTGTTTTACTTCCTGCCATAGTTTCGGTACTGGTTTAGTAACCCACCAACCTAAAAGTTGCGTCAGTGTGCACCTAGAAATTCGACCAAGTAAAAAAAATCAAGAGAGAAAAAAAATAGAATGTGGCATAAAACTGCATGGAACAATAGTTGAATGAATGAATGAATATTGAACGAAAGAATGAATAGAATATATAAATAAAGTTTGGTTTTTTGGAGTTTTGCAATACTTTGTTGTCGTCATTGTGAAAGTTTCTTCATTTAACGTTGTTACGTCGTTATCCACAGTTGGCTATTATATTTTTTTTTTCATCTTTTTTTGTGTGTTGCAGATTGTCCTTTATGTCTTCTTTTTAAAGTTTGCATTTTACAAAGAAAACAAAAAGTTTACTGCACTTTAATGTATGCATTTTCTAAAGAAATCAAGCTAAAATGTGGTTATTAAGTATTGCAGTTTGCATTTGATTACAGCAGATTTAGAAAATATGGGCAGTGAAATTTACGTATCTAAAGGCGGACAAAAGCTACAGCAAGAGTTGAAATTCTTTTTCTTCAGTGCTCTGTCGAAGGCGGCGCACTTACATGAGAAACCTTTTAACGTAATTTTGTTTGTTATTTTCAAGAGAACAATGATTTAAGTAATCGCTAAACAAACACTTTCGGCCAGGAAAGGGAGCATCTTGTTTACAACAGTCTTTTTTCTTCCGAGTAATAAGTCTGCCCCACTGTAACTTCAATTGTACATCTCATTAGGATATGGAAAATTGATACCTCAGTATATGATACAAGGAACTCACACTTGATATATTCTGTGCAGCTTATGGATTCCTCTTCATACGAATAAGAGAAAGGGGATGTCTTCTCGTAATTAATACGAAACTCTTCTGGAACAGTTTTGTGGGTCTTGCTAACTCTGCAACTTGGATGCATTTAATTAAAATAATAAATCTACTCTACGGTCTGACATATGACCTTAGTACTCCTGCACACTTTCTAGAATACAGCTTAAATTATAAAACACAAATAATAAATGAGTTCCCAGCCTAAAATCATATGCTCGTACACATGTGTTTAAAAGGTCTTCCAATAGATACTTCCGCACCTTGGCAGTTGATAGCGTCCATACTGTGTAAGCGACATCTGGCTGTCATTTATTCAGTCTGTTTCGCCAAGTTACTGTAAACGGATATGGCGTTCAAAAACACGTGCAAATGATAAAATTATTAATCGAAATGGATACTCTATTCGACCCTAATTCTCAACAAAAAATCTTCTTTAGCGATAAGGCCCATTTCTGGATGAATGGGTACGTCAACAAATATGATATCGAAGAGCGTTCAATGCAACCTGAAAAAAAATCATTCTTTGGTGTGGATTTAAAGCGTCATCAGTTCACATATCTTTGAGAACAAAGTGACCACGCGATCATCGTGAAAGGAAAGTGCTATAGGTTGACGACCAATTCATTGGTTGATATGGACACTAACGACATGTTCATAGTTTCAACGGAATGACGCTACAGCTCATGCCACATTGATCATTCTGTGCGAGCGATTTAAGGACATTGTCATCTCACGTATGAGTGATATGAACTGGTCACTGAGATCATGTGATTGGTGTCCGTTAGACTTTTTCTTGTGGGGTGTTCTTATCGGACATTTCGGATGAGCGCCTCTTAGCGAAGCCGTAGATGTTATATTTCATACATTGATCGGATTTTTAAATTATTGGGAAATTTAAATGATGTCTAACTTATTTGTTGTTGGCTTAGTTGAGTATATGACTGCGCTAACAAAATCATCAACACTCTTTAACCGAATCATGTTTGAAAAGCATTCAAAATCATATAAAAAAATTAACAACTATTATACGGGAATTCTAAAGCATTCAACTTTTGATTTAGAAATTTTTATACATACACAACACAACACAACAAACAATTATAATCGACTTGCGTCTTTTTATTTCTCTTACAATTTCATACAATTAATTGCTCTTCAGTTGATAATGAATGCATTTATAAGGAAAAATCGAAAGCAAAATTTATAATAAAATTCATTAAATTCATTGTTCGAGCACCTTTTACATACTTTGTTTTATTAAATTTGAAGATATGAAGAGCTTAATGAGAGACCCTCTACAATAATGTTTGGTCATAACATATAGCGGTTGTAACGAATTATCGCCAGTAACGAATAATGGCTGCGATCTCAAAAATTTTGTACAAATATTTCTAAAAATTTGTATAGTTATAACGAATTTCAGTTATAACGAATTTTCTTCTATAAGTACCCAATATAAAAGGGCGTGAAATTTCTAGTCTTATAACGAACAAAGCAAAAATATGCCCAATTGGGTGTGATATATTTACCATTTACAAGACGCTAAAGTATGGCCATCAGAAACGATATCGTCTAACTCAAATATAGTGCTTAAGGATTTCATTCAATTTAAGAAAAATTTAATTCTATGTAAGCCCTCCAAATGCAAACCAAACTATTCCAACAAAATGTCATAGAACTAATCATAGAACTAAGTATATGCAATACCCTCCAATTTGTGGTTGAAAATAAGATATATTTAAACAACTCTTACCAAGTGCCATTGAAGCGATTTTAAGTTAAATTTTTTTCAATATAAACTGCAGCTCTTGTTTCGAAATATAAACGAAAACTTTTACTTATTCACAGTACAACATTTCAGAGGCTGTTGGTTAGAAAAATGTTTGTTGCATGTCGTTGTAGCACATTTATTTAGTAACAATTTTTCTAATTATAACTGTAAAAGTTTTCCAATTAAACGGAAACTACTTGAGTGCTGCAACAACAACAGGAACAGCAACAGCAACTTTAAATATCTAATGTTGTCTGTCCACCATTTACAAAAATACAAACATACAGACATGAATAGTACTAAACTTGTTCAGCAATAAATACTAAAGCAATTGATGAGGACCATAGAACAACAGAAAAAAAATTATATTAAATATTTTTAAGTAGCATTTCTCTTTCGCTCGTATTTCCTTAGTGATTTTATTAAAATCATAGCTTTTCCTTAATGTCTGCCCAGCTTCATCAACTGCTGACATCGTTATCATCATTATCATCATCATCATTATTATTGTTATTAACAACTTTGTCCTTAACATTTTTCACAATGCAGGGTTAACTTTTTTTGCTTCTTGTTGCTGCTGTTTTCCCTTAAAGAAACCCCATGGAGCTGATACTGATGCTGATGCTGCCGATACTGATGATGTTGCTCTTTTTGCATCAAGAAGGAAATGCTTCATTAGTTTTCATATTTTCACTTAATAACATGCTAAAATATGTTAAATTGTTTAAAGGTTAATAATAATGATGAAAACGTACCCAATCAGCTTTCATGAACCGCATCCATCTCTATAAATTATAATCGATGCAGATGGTTGTGTTCGTTCATTCATCGAAAGACTTAACATATTGTTTAAATTTTGCGAGAAGGGGGAGAAGGACAAAGTAATTGACGTTTATTGATTTCCTTAAACATGAAACAATGTAAATTTAAATTATTCCCACCTCGATTATACCATAATGTGCATGAAAGCAAATGGAAAAAAATCTCTGCTTAATGTTGAAAGAATGAATTTATTTTTTAATTTTCTTTATCGTTATTTCAGTATTCTGCGACATTTGTTTATTTTACATAAGTTTTAAAACTAAACGAGTCTCTTTATGTGAATTACGATAGGATTTAAATTCCCTACGCAATCCCCTGTGTACAATTATTCCTATTCCTCTGATCTGGCTTATGTCCTGCAAGTCTAATCTACAATTTAGTTTCAGTTATACCTACACACTATCATTATCTTAACATGGTATTTCATACACTATATTAGTTCTATCTTTGTCCTACTGAATTATATATACAATGTGTTGTTAGACCTATAAACCATCCTGTAACTTTCCGTATCTTATATCCCTGATCTTCCTCTACGTACCTGATATCCCTGTTACATAAACTACTGGTTTGTAAATCTTATGTCCATTTTGGTCCACTTTATTTCTTGATCTGTCTAATTAGACTGTAAAACTATTCTCTATCAATAATCTTCTAATTCTCTTCTAAATCTCTATCACTAATCGTCAGCATCTTTTCTATTAAATTCCTTGCCGTGTTATTAATATTTATTAACCTAATGCACTTTAAATAATAATTGATACTGTTGAATTCTGATACCAATAATTTATTGATCTATTATTTCTCTGCTAATCTGGAGTCATCATATTCATTTAATGTTGCGAAGATCACATCTGAAATTATGCAAAACAAATCATCTACATTTTTAATTAAAATTCTTGGTTTGGTGCTTATTCTTTGAAAGAAATTATTCTTCCATACTAAATATATCTGCTACCACTGCTTAATTTGGGAAAGTCCGCTGAATTAAAACTTCCGCAATTAAAATTGTCTTGTGGCAAAGACGTCTATGGTACTCTTTAAAATCAAATTTAATTTAAGCGGCAAGCGAACACTCAAAGAAATTTGACACATCGACAATATTATAAGTATGTTGCCACAAAACAAAAAAGGTTGTCAAATTAATTTTTGTACAGTATTTAGCTTATATAGGGTTATCCATTTAGTGGTTTCAAATCCGCCAGTCTGGCAAGGCTGTCAGCTGTTAAATATCTGCCATCTAAAATGTCATTTAGTTAGTAAAAATTTTGCCATTTACGAACATGGATCGCTTAATAAGCAAAAATGCGTAAAACTTGCTACGAAATTGGTGGTTCAAATGTGGCCTCTTTTCGAGCATTACACCGTGATTATGATTGTCATAATCGAACTACTGTGCAAGGAATTGGCATGATTATAAAGAAATTTGAATCAACGCCGAAAATATCGCTTCTGTTAGTGAAAGTGGTGCAGATAATCCAAATTTGCGATTTCGCGGCGCTCTCTGCAATTGGACACATCTTACGGCTCATTATGGCGTATTTTACATTAAGATGTGCACCTGCATCCATGTAAAGTCCAAATCATGCAACGCTTGAAGTCGACTGACCATTCATAACGCCGTAGATATGCTGATTGGGTGCCGGAGCAACGGACTTTCAATGCAGATTTTTCGACAAAATTTTGTTTTAGCGATGAAGGTCATTTTTACGAGCAGCACATGTGGTTGCATGTGATTGTGGAAAAGATATTGTATACGGAAAAGGTGACTGTTTGGTGTGCATTATGGTCTGGAGGTGTCAATGGTTCGAACCGTTACCATCAATTCAGAGCGCTACGGTCGTATAACAACCGACTTTCAAGAAGACTGTACCATGAATATAGTGTCACTTTTTTGCGATGTCAATTGGCTACCAAGATTTCACCCCGTTAGACTTTTTTGTGGGGCACCATCGAAGACCGTGTCTACAAGGATAATCTCCTAACCAACATTTGTCAAGTTATCGCCTAGATACCGCCCGAAATTTGCGAAGAAGTGATCGAAAACTACTTCAAAAGGATCCACTGCTGCAATACATCTAGAGGCGGTCATTTAGATCACAAGAAGTAAAAGTTTTATCAAAATCATAGCTTACTTTTGAGACCGAAAAATGAAAAACCCTGTAAATAGTGTTTTATTTATTGTTTAAACGAAGCTGTCTATTTTTCTTGTGGTAATTTTTTAAAAGCAAAATTCACATTATTCTCTACGTATAACATCACTGGTGGGAAATGAACCCACAGCCCTCAGGCTAATTTAATTGTCACATATAAAACATATTTTTCTAAGGGACAAATTTGATAAATCTTTAGTGGAATAGTTATTTTTTTAAATATGTTTTTTATTACGAATAACAGAAGTGGAACAAGAGCTGGAGATCTGAAAATTTTACTTGACTGTGTCTTCACTTTAATATGTATTATAATTTTCCCCCATGTCCTTCCATTCCCTTTATTTTATTGTTTTTTTTTTCTTCAATTTCATGTGTAGTATTGAAAATCTTAAACAGATTTCAATCCAGCATATACGAAATCCCTCTTTTTTGCCTTATCAATGTTTAGGAGAAGAAAGGTTGCAGAAGGATGTAATAAAAAGCACAAATTCAATTTAACAATCATTTTGCAATGTTTAAAAGGAGAACAAGATATTCTTCTTGCTGCAATTTGTATGAAGAAGGGAAGCATAGATTTGAGATTTGTGTCCTGTAGATAAATTTGCATAAAAAAAGAAAAGACTTTTGGCAACGGTGATATTTGTAAATATTTTATAGAGTTTGCGAAATAAAACTAATTTGCAATTGAAAGTCAAACAGAATTAGGTGGTAAATAAATTATTAAAAATAAAATAAAAGAGTTCAAATTTGATATTAAAGTCAAGACATTTGAATTAGAGTTTCCTAAGAGCTTAGAAAAAGCATTTGCTACTCGCTTATACTCGATGATATTGATATCAGGGGGCGGACTGTGCTCGAGGTAACTGTAACATTCTCCAGTATCGAAAGTGGGTCTGTCTGGTAGTAAATGAAGATAAAACAAAGTTAATGGTATCAACGAACAAAGAAGCAACGAACACTGGGTGAACATGTGAACGTTGGTGACAATAACTTCGAGGTAGTGAACAAGTTTATCTACCTTGGTACAGCCATAAACCAAACAAATAAAATTAGTTTGAAAATAAAACGTAGAACTATTTTTGCTAATAGATGCCATTTCGCGCTAAGCAAGCGGTTTAGAAAAAAGCCCACTCTCAACGATAAAAAATTACACTCTATAGAACGCTTGGAGTGTTTGAGAGAGATAGATTCTTCACAAAATATATGGCCCAGTCTGCTTTGACGGAGAGTACCGCCATCGAATAAATCACGAGCTATATGAGTTGCACGAAGATATCAACATAGTTAGGCGCATCAAAGTACAACGGTTGCGATGCTAGGGCATTGTCATACATATGAATGAGAATGCTCCGTCTAGAAAATCATTCGAATTCGAACCCGAAGGAAGACTTAGAAGGGGAAGACCCAAACTCCGGTGGAATGATCAAGCTGAGCAAAACTTTTGTGCCACAAACTGGAGGAGAAGCGCATTAGATCGACGCGCATGGAAAACCATTCTGAAACAGGCTACTGACCTAAATGGTTGTTTATGGCTACTTAAGAAGAAGAAGAAGAAGAAAAGCTTAGAAATATCAAAACCGAACGAACCGCTTCGGCTTGGTTTCAATTTGAAAAATATTTACACAAATATGAATGGAAAAATTACGTTTTCTTTCAAATCTAAGTAATAAAATTTATGAATTTTCAAGCATTCATAAATAACCATTTAAACGAGATCTTGTCCGCAACGGAAAATATTATTTCCCTTTTAACTAAAGAGATCTTCATTAATTTTATAAGGAATATATGTATATAAATTGCGCTGTTTGGCTAAAAACGCATTAATGATTCCATTGCAAAATTCGTAAGTTTCGCAGTTGGGATAACGATAATTTTAAAAATATAACACTTGAATATCAGTAGACTTTGGCTGATGTCTCTTTTCCAATTTGCCGATTTTTATAAGCGCTTTCAACCTAAATAATAAAACTGAACAAATTGAAAAATTACATCTTGGATTCATTTAAGAGAAGGTTTAAGTTCTCCCCCTTGTTGCACATAGAATATCTTTTAAACGATACGTTTAAGGTAAAAGATCTCCTCAGCGCTAAAACAGGACGAGGCAGATTTTTGTGGTATATATTAACCTTCTAATTTTTCGTGAAAGCTCCCAGTTTTAAACGCGTCCACATGCCGTTTTGTGCAGGTCTCTAGTACAAATCGCTATACAAGCAAAGTTTTACATAAAAAAAACTTTGCCTTTTTAGTAGCGCAAAATTTTGTTTGTTGTAAAGAATAAGAATAAAAAAAACTGACTTCAATACAAAGAGCCAATTGAACAGATTACAAAACCGAAGCATCAATGGTTTAGTTTAAACACCGATAAGAGCCATTTATCGTTTATATTTTACTCCCAGGAAAGATTGAAATATAAAATTGTTAAATTGCGGCATTATGTTCTAATCATTATTTCGGGCGGCCACTTTGTTCGTCCAATTTGAACTTGAATTTCTGTGAAAACAAACTGCAGGCTACACTTTTTAATATTATTTTCTTCCACATCGGTTCATAAATAGGGTAGTTATGTGATAATAAATTTTTTTAAGGGGGGGATGAATCGCCCGTCCGATTCTTGAAACACAAGATCATGGGATCAAACTTCTTGTAGTTTGATGTCATTCAAACAAAAACAAATAATTTAGAAAAAAAATATAGAAATCCTAATTAACCCTTTTTGCTAATAAGCTGCAAATAGTACGTGCATCATCAAATGCAGCATTTGCATTTATTAATTCTAGTCACAAAAAGGAATTTCAATTTCAATATGAGATGATCAAATAAAAATTATACATCGAATTTCATTAATTTTCTCTTGTGAAAATTTTTCCCCATGATTTTTCTTTTGCTGTTCGTCCCGTAATGTTCACCAATTCGCTCTTTTTTATATTTTCACATTTTATATATTTTGTTCTCTTCAGTGTATGAAAAAACCATATTTTAAAGAAAATTTAAAGTCTACAGATGTTAAAAAGTCATTGGTGTTGCTTTAATTTATTTCATTTTCTTTTCAAATACTCACTGAACTATGAACTTGATTAAAGCTATTTCCATGTTCTCTCTATTGTTCTTTGAGTATTAAGACCATGTCTTTCTTATCTGCAATCGAAACTATTGTAAGTTCGTTAAGGAAATACTTCTATTATGTATAAACTACAAAACTACTTGCAAATTTACGGAATTGACGGAGGATTCCTGACATGACACGTGTCTTAAAGCCATGATGTCTTTCTTTAGCCTCATAAATAGTTCAAAAGTAATTATTGTAAGTACCTAAATTTACTTTTTCAAACATTTTCATGCTCTTAGCGAATAAGAAAGCATGTGAACACGCACACGTCATTAGGCATACTCTTACTTAGTCCTTATAGTACGTAATCGTTTCGTAAAAGGATAAAAGGGCCATTTATGAGGCCTTATAAATGTGACACAAGTTCTACAAGTGGCATTGCACTTACTATGAGGATCCTTTTGAGGGTGTAATTAAAAATTATTTTAGCTCTGTTACAAAATTACAAATATATCGTAGCCATTTTTAATGGAGGCATAAAATAACCCGCCAGGAAATAACTTTAAAAATAAAATAAACCCTCTCCCAAAATATGGATGATATTTCATTGTAAATAACACCCTGGTTTTCGATATGATATAAGAAATAACACCCTAAACGGAAATTCAATAATCCACCATTATTATAGACTTCCTACACGAGTATATGAAATAAGTGTTCAATTTTGGAAATGAAATAAGTCTCCAATTTAAGATTCAGAAACAAAAATATACTTTAATTTACAGGATAATAATAAAAATTCTACTTATAGAAAAAGGAAACAAATCTGCGAACATTTTTGGGGGCGTTATTTCATGCGAAGCAGGGCTTCAGAAATGAAAATGAAGCTTTAATTTCTTCTGGGATGTTCTATCCTGGAGAGTTGTTTCATGCCATCAATTCGTCAAGATGTTAAAATTGTTCACTCACAATTGTATGGGGATCGGTGTTCCCCATTTTTACAATATGTTCCTATTTTATCATCTTTAGATTTTTTTTACTATAAACTCACATTTTAGAAAACATTCATCGCTATCGTTTATAATTTTTCATGATGCTCTACGCCACGGTAATCGGAGAAAACAGTGAGCAAAACCTTGACGTTTGATCGAACTTGGTATGCTTTTGGCCTCCGGTTTCGATGTCATAACCATATACCCATGATTCGTCTCCAGTTATGACCCTTTTAAGTAAATCTGGATCGTCATGCGACGGTTTTTTTGTACAAAATTTGCAACGAGCTTCGATGTCACACGCTTCATGCCCAAAATTTGCGAAAAAATTTTATGACATGAGCCAACCGTAATGCCGACATCCTCTGAAACTTCTCTAATAATGATTCGACGATACTCCATAACAATTTTTCTCACTTTCTTAACATTTTCATATATTTTTGATGTGATGGAGCTTCCAGGACGAGCGTCGTCTTCGAAAAGCTTGTACCAGTTGTAAACATTTTTCTGACTCAGAGTACACTCACCATATGCCACTCTCAACATTTCAAGTGCCTCTTAGCACTTTATTACATTATGTACACACAATTTAATGCAAATTCTTTGATCGATTTTTTTTCCAAAGCAGACAATCGCCGAACAATCAAAACACGTCGAACTGTTATGCCTCTCGCAAGCAAACTCAACTAAGAACATATGTTCGAGGCAAGTGTGCCACCATATCAAAAATCGCTAATCGAATGCATGTATTCCGAGAAATATCAAAATACCAATAGTATACGGCAGGGATCGAAGCAGTACTTCAGCCTCTAGTCTATGAAGACACCCTTCTAAACGTCACAGTTTAGTGTTCTGTGACGATGATAGACTTTACCATCAACAATGAATTGTTGTAAATGTGTTGCTACTTTCAATCGCTCCTTTCTTGTTTTACTCAAAACAATGCATGTAAATACAACAAAATATTAGAAAAATGATATTAAATGTTGCAAATGTGAACATTTTCTATGCGTTGCACTAAGTTCTACTCATGTGTAAAATTGTTACTTGTATTAAGAAAACTAAGCATAAAAGCTTTTATGCTTTTTATGCTTAAAATTTGGAACTGAAAACGTCGTGAGAACTTTTACATAGTTTGAGCGAAAGGGGGTAATTTTACAAATTTAGCAAATGGAGGACACGCATTATGACTTTATTCTTCAATAGTTTTTGCTAGGACAGCCAGGTGGTTCATTGCCGTTAAGGCATTGGCAGGATAAATCCCTTTGGAATGTTAAAAGAAAATTAATATGCAAAGAGTTTGTTCACGGCTAAATCGCATTATAATGAGATGGAACTAATAAAGTTTACGACTGTTAAATGAGGCCTCATGGAAGGCCCATTTTTAGTCGTCGCCTTCGTTCTTGAATTATTTTATTTAAAATCGTATCGCTTGTTTAATGCAACATGGTCACATCTTAACAAAGTCGAATTTGGCAAAATGCCATTCAAGTTCTTAAAGCGTTAGTTTCCATACTGATACCTTTTCGTTTAACTTCTATTACTACGTTTATACGCACGTCTTATTTGCAAATAAAAAAGAAGAATGTTGCCGTATAACTTTTTTATTGTAACTTATTAACTCACTTAAACAAGTCTTGAATAACGGCACTATTTGCAAATAAAAAGTAAGACGTTGCCACTTCATGAACGTTTTTTGTGTTTTACTTACCAAACAATCATATTTTCGTCACATGGCATCACTAATAATAACACAAGTTCTGTATGCAATGTCCCGTATAAACAGTGAATTTGTTATTTGCAAATAATTCTATTTGCAAATAAGACGTGCGTATAAACGTAGTATATTAGTCTTTAGTTATAATTCTGAATTTTTTCCTACATTCAAACAGGATATTGGGGAATACTTTTGCTTCAGTAACTTAAACATCTTACTTTTTTTGATATGATTATGTTGCACCAAAGAATAGTATATCGTCACGTAAATTTAGCTTCAGGTTTGCTCATACTATGTCGTTTTCTTATTGCTTGGAGGTGTGTTGAAGATTTATTAAGAAAAAGCTGTTTCCGGTAGGTGCTACTACCTACAAAATAATATTTAAATTGATTGCTTGGTTAACATTTTTATTTACAAACACAGACACTTGCAATTAATTAAACTACATAAGACTTTAATCGTTATCGATGTCCACTTATACGATCATAAATCATTCAATAGTATTAGCGAGGCCATGGCCATTTCTGGAACTCCTGCTGTTTTTACTATATCGTTGTTCTGTAGAAACTTGGAGGAGGTGGAACGATTTAAATTCCTCGGTGTCCCACAAAATACTACTTGACTGATGAAATATCAGCAGTACTCTAAGCACTACAGCAACATATTGTGTATGAAGGATACTAACTAGACTTTGTAGTCTAGAAAATGTTTTCTATGCTCTTCTCATTAAAGTGTCCTTCATGGAACTAGAAGTTGAACTTTTGTGGATTTTTAATTATCTCCCAGCTGCGGATATAGATTTAAAGATTTTTCTATAGTGAACTTAGTGCCATGATCAATTTTCCTTTCTTGTAATCATAAGGAACTATCAGTTAATGGTTTTAGATGTTATGATTTCGAGACCAAATAAAGTCATTCATACTTAAATCAAGTCATAAGAATGGCAAAGTTACCATGTAAAGAAGATATCCTTATACCAAATATATTTAGAACGCTTGACTCAAAAATGGATTTGTCATACGCTTCGTTCATACCGCTAGCAATTATAAAGTATGATTGGACTTGATTTTTAGTAAAAAAAACTTGGTTCAAGAAACTCAGGCCTAAATTAAGGCGGAAATGGAACTTCCTTGTACCGTACTATTTTAATGGCAATACTCGTTCAATTTCTTGAACTAAAATGTTTTTAGTTTTCAATCCAAGCCTTACCAGGCTAGCTTTTTTAGTCCTGCAACCGACTTGATTGAATATATTTTAATTTTTGTATTATATCCTTTTAGTGTTTATATTTTAATTCTCAAATTTTTTGTTATTATATTTTTTTATTCTTTTAATGTTGGCCTCGAACCGGGGCCTTTCCATTTATTACATTTTCATAAAATAATGCATTCATGTATATTGAAAACACTTTGCAATATTTTATACTTTCACTCAGGAACGTTAGGATGTATTTTGGAAGTAATTGATTGTTTTTTCACTTGAAGTGTAAAATATTGTTATTCGTTCTTGCATTTTTAAGAATGATTTCTACTAGAAAGAAGTCATAAAAGCTTAGAACGAGCTTTGGTCTTTGTGCGCCTCAATGAAATAATATGATCAATGAACGATAATTTTGGGATAATAAAATGATCGTTCTTACAAAAAGTTCAAAGAAAAAGCTAAAATATAGAACTCGGTATTTTCTCTATGTCAGTAGAAAATTTTGTATGTTCTAATAAGAACACGATTAAGAACTTTATAGATGTTCTTACAAGAAGAAAATGATGTCATTAATCAAACATTCATGAAGAAGGAAAAAATTCTGGAAGGAGGGCTAAACTTCTTATGGTTATGGCAGGAAGTTCCTTCCTGTCTACTTCTATGAATAAAATTATAGACACTAAATGGTGCGGTTTTTCTCCCATCTAAGTTTTCATTCATTCCTAATCTTTTGAACGACCTTCGTAATCTTTAGTCTGCCGTTAAAGTTTTCTACTTTGCTGTTGAACTTTTACGATTTTTTATTATTTTTGTTATTGTTTATTAAGCAACAAACAGTGTCAATTATTTTGTTTTTCTTTCAATTTGTCCGTCCGGCTGTCATTCTTTATTACAGCTCGATAAAATCCATTGATTTACAATGATTTTTTTCATTTTCAAGTGCTTCCTGGAATACTCGTAAGTGATATCCTTTTGTACAATTTACGCTTTTATTGTTTTGCTAGAAATAATTACAAGCAGAAAAGCACTAAAGCTAATTTAAAGTATATTTTTGATATTTGCTCACATAGAAAAGAAAATAAAGATTTCATGTGTGTATGTGCATGTAAGGGAAGATGTCTTCATTAATCTTGCAAAAGGTTGGCAAGTGTAGCAAGGGAACTTGAGTGTGTGCTGCAGGAAACGGAAGAGTCTGCCACATAACAATATTTTACTTGTTGTAGTTTGAGGCTTTCCCATAACGACTTAATGTTTTATATGGCAAATATTTGATACATTTCTTAGTATTTACAAATAAAAAATACTTGATTGAAATAATGCAGGAATAAAGAGTTTGTAGTTCCTTATAAATATTTATTTCATCTTTTTTTTTTTTGGAACTGTGAGAAAAAGTTCATCAGGGTAGAAAAATGTATGAAAAATTTGCGGTTCTCGTGAGACATAAAATAATTTCTCTTGAAAAGTTTTTGGGGTTTTATTTCGTCTCCTTTTGGCACTATGCGCCCGCGACTTGAAGCAAAATCAATAAATAATAATAATGATAATTTCGTCTTTTAGCTTAATGCAATTTGTCAAATAATTGCTAAAAGAAGTGCATTTAGTTTATTTCTTTGCAACTTATTTATTATCCTTGCAAACTATTAGCAATAATAATAGGACTTGAATATGCGTTAAAATAATTGTTATTAATTAAGAATATTTATAATTTTATTCTTTATAACATTAGAATTTAATGAAAAGTCAACAAACTTAGACAATATTGACTACGTAGCCTTCTAATAGGATCAACAATAGCATATTTAAATCTACACAAGGTTGTAACAAGAGGACTGTAACGATGAGTACTAAAACAAAAGAATATTCTATAGAATTTAAAAGAATTTTTGAACGATCATTACCACTGGTAAAGGACCCATTTGACATAATACGACGACTTCTGAGAGTAGGTAATTTTATTAATCTTAGTCTACTACTATTGAAAGTATTTTTTTTAAAGGAAATTCATTGAAGTCTACGTAAATTAAAAAAACAAAAAATTGTTTTTGCACAGATTCAATAAAAATATAATGAATCTTGTATTATGGATCCCATATGATTGTTTCATATTCTCAAATGGGTTTAATCAGGGTTTTTATTCCATTGTATTATAAAAACAAGGACACCTCCAGCTTTACTTACAGTCAAAGCAATATGAGAAATAAAGTACAATTTGGAGTCCAGTAAAAATCCGAGATCAAGAAAAGAATTATTTAGCATATAACTGAGTAATGATTAGTATAATAATGAGTAATAATTCCCATATAGTTCTTGAAAATTTTCAAAATATATTTGAGGTTATCCACTGATAATCTGGCATAAGTACCGCCGAAAGTGTGGTGTGTGGAGGACCTCTAATGCCTACAATAAATAACAAAATAAGTTTTAAAAATTCTCGAAATATGCAAAGTATTGATTGTTATTTGTTGTGGATATTTTTTGTTGTTGCCAGCTTCGCAGTAGAATTGAACTTTTATTATTTTAGAACAGTATCCTGAATAACTTAGAAATTGCGATAATAAACAGCTTTTTTAAATGTGTTCTTTCCGCATACTTTAAAAAAAAACAAAAAGGAATTTTAGAAAAATTTCATTGCTTTAAGGACTAAACTAAAAATCATAATTTAAAATATCCTTGCAATGACAGTAAGATATCCTGAAACAAACACCGATAAGACTGTATTGAATCGAAAGTGATTTTTGCTGAGACTAACTGTCCATAAGTCATTTTCAAGGAATGACATTATCATTGCTCCCAAAAATACAATAGTGCATTTTTCAACTTCCTAGGAAGTCAAGTTAAAAAAATGATGATTTAAAATACGAACTACTTTCACAAATCTGTTTGAAACTCAAATTTGAATCATCAATCACTAATTGATGAATCTTCTTTCACATGCAGGAGAAGAAATCCTGAACACTGACAAATCTGTACGCCTTTTAGCTGTGGAGTTTTATTGCCAGTGATAAATAACAAGTCGTAATTAAATATAACATTATTTTCTTTGCAAAAACCATAATGAAGGTAACTTCCAAATCGTTGAATAGGAATCCAAAAAGAGTATATCCTGCAATGACAAGATTATGTTGAATTCTACTCTCGTCTCCCAATATCGGCATATTAATGAAATATTTATCCAGCTGAAATTGTGCATATATACATAACAAGTCGTGCTAGAGAAAGAAACTTGTAATGGTTTTGTAATCAGCAGATAAAAATACATAAGGATCAGTTATTTCTATATCACAAATTCCAAACCGAAAAATTTTCATTTCGTTGGCTTGTGTAATTAATTAATTATAAACGGACGCCTTTAATAAGTCATCAATCAAAACGGAATCATTAATAGAAATCGAATTCTAGTTTTTCCCATAACACTTTAAGGATTTCCTCCTTTAGCAAAAAGGTCGACTTTAATTCGAATACCAAATAAAGATTTTTTTGCTTACAAGCTTTTTTAATGCTATAAAGCTCAGAGAAATACGAATTTGGCGTATTTTCCTTTTTTATTATTATAATTTATTTTATTAAGATTCTTGAAAAAAAAGACAATAAATGTAATGAAAAAAGGCAAAAGCAACAACAACGACCCCTTTTTTTCTTACATGTCTTATTTTATTGTATAATTTTTGCGGATCTATGACAGTGTGTCAATTTGTTTTTGACACGTTCCCTCAAGGGAAACAGTGCAACAATATGAGTGTTAATCCTAGCAAATACATAAATACACAAACACACATACACACTCAAACACGTATACATACACACACCCATACACGCATATACAAGCTTGACTATTTTTTTTCCAGCCACCTACACACATGTGTGCGTCTCATATTTGTTGAGAAAATAAAAAATTGAAGCAAGCAGCAACTAAAAAAGGAAAGGAAACGTTCTTATGTGGCATTTTTATTTAATCATCGATTTCACAGTGGGTTGCAAAGAAATATTTTGGATACATTCCGTTAGTTTAGAAATATATAAGCCATAAAAATCGAAATGATTTATGAAAGTGATTCGATTAACAAAAATAAATAATATTATTTCGAACTTGCAGCTTGTCTCAATCTCCCTGGAAAACTTTGTTGGGAGAAAATATTTATGAAGACTAAATCGGATTAAATTTTCCGATCATATTGTGCAAGAGAGCTTAGAGTCTAATGAGAGGGTCAACACAGGAAAGGCTATAATACCGATATACAGGAACAGGCAGTCGACTTCATTAATGAAACAATCATTTTGTAACCGATTTCAAAAACAGAAGACGTCATCAATTCATGTGTAATTTTTTTTCCAATACTTATACACGCATAACTTAATCATATGCGAACCGATTTTCAATTTTTTTCTATATGTTTGAAAAGGTTTCCTTGGAGGTTGGCTTTTTTTAATTTTTGTTTGAAACTAGGACAGGCAATTTTCCATACCGAAATTTTTATTATCGTATAATTCCTCCATTTTTTTTATCAATTAATTTTTTTGGTTTGAAAGGATTTGTTTGCAGGTTGGTCCCATGATTTTTTTAAATATTTTTTTTTTAATGTTGATTATGGCACAACTCCTGCATTTATCATCCGATTTTGAAAATAATTGTTTTGTTTGAAAGGGTTTTCTTGTAGTATGGTCCCATATTTCTTTTGAAAATCTGTTGGGCGATTTGCCCCCCGAAATATTGATTATCGCATAACTCCCCCATACATGGGCCCATTTTGAAAAATACAACTTTTTATTTGAAAGCGTAGCTTGCAGTTTGGTTTCACAGAAACTTAACTGGAAATCAGGCATACAAAGTGGCCGCCAGAATTAATGATTATTACATAGCGCCGCCATTTATGGACTTATTTTGGAATGTTTTTATTTAAAAAGATATTTCAATCTTTCCTAGGAATGGATTAAACTTATCCAAAGTTGCTTCCGTTTTATATCCTGTTCTATTGGCTCTTTATATTGTTTACCTCTCCTAATCTCCGCTCTAGCCAGTTGCTTATGTTTGGGAGAAGTCCCTTCGTCCATCTTGCCCTTGTTTCCAGATGCCATCTTTGAAGAGTCTATTGTCTTATTATCCCCTTGTCTCCTTGCCCAAGTGTGTTAGACCGTTTCTTCATCCATATTTTAATTCTTTTCTGTATTTGTAAATCTATTGGGGATCATATTGAACATTATAGTATTAATGGTAATATTTTATTAAAAATAAAAATAATAACATTAAAAAATTATATATAAAAATTAAATCAAAAGTTTATATATAAAAATTAAATCAAAAGTTTGTTGTGGCTTTAGCTCTTCATATGCCGACATTTCATTGGTTGCTAAAACCAAATCGTTAGTGAAGTTTAAGTTTGGTTTTAGCAACCAATGAAATGTCGGCATATGAAGAGCTAAAGCCACAACAAACTTTTGATTTTTTGTATGCATTTTGCAAAAGCTCTAATTGTTTCTAACGATTAGTTGGGGAGAATATTTCAAATAATGAATTTTCAATATTAAGTATAAAAATTAAATTGTACATAAAAATGCTCCAATTATATATTGTTGAAATAAACATGAAATGACAGTAATGATCATTTATTAATCAATATTTTTCTTTGATCTGAATTACAGATTATACTGAGGGAAATTTTTTAAAAGCAAAACTGGATAACAAAAGCAAAGATGCTGCAGTCCTAAGGTACTTCTTGTTGCTATTTAAATAAATATATTTTTGTAAAATTTATATTTTATGGGCCACTTTCGAATATTCTGAACATATTCAATTGGGTTTTGTTTTAAATGACTAGTTCATATTTCACATTATTCCAAAAGTTTGTCACTTTATATTTTTGAATAACAAAAATCAGTTGAGGACTAAAAAAGAGCTTCGCAAATAGACATGAAAATTTTGAAATTAGGATCTGGTAGAACAGCAAACAAAGATCATTTCCAATGATCTTAACATAGGATTTTCGTTTCTATTCAGCCACTTGGAATCTGTCTTGATTATCTTGAGAAACGTAGTAGCTTGTCAGTTATTTTTTTTTTTTTTTTTTTTTTTTTGATAGAAGATAATTTTTTGTTAAATTAGGATTTATTTTTATTATAATTTTTAACTTTGTCCTTAATGGCTGAAGAAAAATATAATTTTCATGCAGATTTATGGAAATAAATTCTTTAATTTTTGTAAAAGTAATTTTGTAATTTTGTCAACTGAATATAAATAAGAAATACTTCGTAAAACAAAAAACCAATTTATTTTTAAGTTCAAAACAAAATACTTATAAACAATGAACAACTGACTTGGAATCAGGATATTAAAAAAATTTTGTGTACAGAACACTTCTCCAGTGACTTGAATTTACTTTTATGAGAAAAACTGTTCATTACCGGCTTGAAGTATTACTCGATGTTAATAATTCTGGGTTTCCTAATATGAATTTGAGTTTTTTCTTAACATTAATTTGCATTTCTTATTACGAGGCTGGGTCAATAATTTTCTGACATTTTGAATGAAACACAGATCTTTTTTAATAAAAAATGATTTTATTTTTCACCATAGTGTCCTTGGAGCGCTATACACTTTGTACAATATTTCTCCAATTTGTTTACCGATTCCAAATAATAAGACTTGTCGAGGTCATCAAAATAGTTTTTTTTTTCGTTGGAGTTAAATTTAATATCATCGTTGGAGTGGAAATTTCTTAAACCGAGCCGTTCTTGCAAGAGTTTAACAACAACAAATTGTCACTCGGGACTAAATCCATAGAATAAGGCAGATCAAATTATACATGTGTGCACCTTTGCATTGCCGTACTGACCACATGCGGTCCTGTTTTTCTTCAAATCCTCATTAAATCGACTCAGTGAGTTGGCATAGTAGTGGCCATTGATAGTTTTACTCTTTTGAAGGTAGTCAATGTGAATTATACCGCAAGCCATGACTTTATTGGCTGACATACCCACTTTACTACTCACTGGTGCCGATTCGTTCCAAGAATCGCACTGTTTTGATTGTTGTTTGGTCTCTGGTGTGTTATGGTTTATCCACATACCGTCCATGGTCACGAAAAGGTTCAAAAACTTGTACATTCTAAATTTTAGTCACTGAGTCAGGTGATATGCCTAATGCTTCCTTAATCTTTCGCACTTTCAATGTCTTTCTCAAATCAGGCGCTAGTCTGCTATCAATGGCTGTTATAATTTTGACAGGATTCAACTGACAGATGCCTTTTGTTGGCCATTTAATTAAGAGGGTGGAAGAAGAGGGGGATTTAAAAACTATTAACTTGTTGACCCGCCCCCCTTTTTTTTTGCATTTTCTCAATTTCACCTGGAAAAATGTAACGTATGCTCCTGGAGATATACGTTATATTACTCTTGGTTGAAACTATAAATAACGTATACGTACTGGGGTCCACTTAATGATTTTTGTTCAAATCAATTTGATTTGCGATCAAGATTATGGTAATGAAAAATATGATTAATTTTATAAAGTTGCCCGAGATTCGCCTCCCAGATGGGTTAAACCATACATATGTAATTCTTACCATTATTTTGCTATTGTTCCCACTGTGCACTCTATAAATTTTTTTGTTGTTTGTTATTGACTTCTATATTGTGTTATTCAATTTTACCTTTTCAGAACTTTATTATTTATATTTATTCTCTTTAAACAGGCGTTTTTGTGCCGAAGGAAAATATTCTTAGTTTGTTTTTTTTTGTGTGTGGAGTTGTTGTATGGTCGTGGTTGCCTATGAGTGTTGTACATAACAACATGACTATTATTTGTATGATGTGTTTTAAGATATTATGAGCAGCTTGTAAGTTTATTTACAACATGTTGTTGTGTTGTTTGTGTAGCAAGTATGTGCCATGAATAACAATTCTGTTTAAATGAAAAACTTCTCGTTCTACAATTTCCTTCTCATTTCTATCAAAACTGTGCATGAGTGTGTCATCATACGAGTATAGAACATTTAGGTTGTTATTTTTGTAAATTCCCTATTGTATGCTAAAAAATTTCATTAAATTTATAGGCAAACAAAGAAAATCTGTTTTTATATTTATTTTCCTTTTACTTTGTAGGAACAACATTTTCACTCAGTTGTGTATTATTTATTTATTCTTCCTTCAAATAGAGTCTTAATTGAAAACTATGTTATTTGCTATAAAGAAAGGAAAATGTTGTTAAGCTAGAAGTAGAAATATATAAGCAAAAAGCTTAGGATTAAAATTAAAATTGAAAAAAGGAAAATCGGTTCATGGGTTTTATTTATTTAGATTGTTAGTAAAATCGTAAAGAATATAAAGAAAATTCTTAAGCTTTTGTTGTAGAATTGGTTTTGTAAATATAAATAAATTTTTGTTTGATACGAAAGAAAACAAAATTTTATTAGAATTCTACTATCTCTAGAGTTAGGCTGAGGTATCGGCCATAAGCTGAGCAGCTAATCTATATCGCATAGCTACACGACATTCAATCTATTATATGAATGCCAGGTACCCTTTAAAGGGATAGCAAGACATTCAATCCTAAAGCTACTCCATGCAAAACGGCATAGGGTTATCCGAGAACATTGCTGCGGGTAAGCTAGCTAGAGCCGGGGTGTGGCTAAACGACCAGGATATAGATAAAGTAGTAGGCGTATCGCTAGGTTGCCGTAAGGATCCGACACAATACAAATTTTATGGGATAGCATAGACCAAATGGTGTTGCAAAGCCAACTGCGAGATTTCTTGACTAATATGGCTTCGATATGACTATAGGAGATCTGCACTCCTAGATGGGGTTTTTTGAGATCAACCACGCGCATCCATAGCGGTTTTGACTACTAGACACTGCTGTATAGGGTTTCATACTAGGAGATTTAATTTCACTTCAAAGGACTTATAAATGAGCTGAAAAATTAATAGGAGGAGGAGGAGCAGAATATCGAACATCTGCTCTGTCAGTGCACTAACATGCATAGTCAGTCACCTGCTTAGGGATCTGGCTGATATATTGGGCTGTAGTATCAAAAGGATAAACTGCATTATAAGGATAATATCCCATTGAATGAGGGGACTTAGCCTGGGGGATTTACTTCCTTTTTAGTTATTAGTCTTCTTCCAATGCAATACAAAAGGACCAACCTAGAACGAAGTCTGCAAGATTCGATAGAGAAATTTAAAAGGATTTAAGGACAAAGTATCAGAAAGTCTTGCAGTGATATATTCCCTTTTATTAAAAAAAATCTTTCAAAGCTTTCCGAAAAAAATTTCTTGTCGTTGTATATTTTTGGGTTCCATTTCCACGGTTTGCGGTGTAAACAATAAATTTTAGCCATGTGAGCAAGCACGTCATGTGATTTGTTTATTTCTATGGACCTTCTACGGAAATTTTTTATTAAATGAAAAATCATTAGATTAATAACGACTTCAATTTTTTTTTTCAAAAAACTACTGTGAATGACAAAAGTTTATTGATTTTTTTTATAAAAATAAAGCGACAAATTTATTAAATTTCTTAAAATAAATCTTAAGCCGCAATATGCAATATTCAAACAACCACGTGCGTATGTGGCATTGATATAATTTCGACGTCAATCTGTCTATTTTTCATACAAACTGTCACCAAAAGGACGACTAATTTTCATATTTTTAATTTAAGGATAAAAATTTGTCGTTTTATTCCTCAAATAAATCTAAATATTAATGATGTTTGAAAAAATCCCTTCGCATGTGGTAGACTCGGCTGGTGATGATGCTTGTGGCAACATATGTTGCTTCAGGTAAAAGTCAAATTTACTTTTTTTGTGTCATTTCTAATCATCATTTCTAATCAATCTAAAAACTAATAAATAACTTTCACTTATGGAGTCTGATGAAATATAAGCTCTAGCCCATACAGAAAAATTATATTGATGTGGTCAATAATATCTTCAGTTCAATCAACAGTTTAAGATAATTAAGAATCTTTATGAAAAAATTAAGAATCTTTATGAACTAGAATTTAAGAAAAATTATCGAATTCCACTATAAGTCGTAATAAAACAAAATGTAACTCAAACGAATAGTACAACCATTGCTTCCCTTATTTGTGCATCAATGTGCCCTTCTAAGAAATGCGCAGCGTTGCAATTAAAAAAATATTGAAATTTTTTAATAAAATTTAATATATATATTATTTTAAATTTCCAAGAACTGAGTTAAGATTTTATGGTACTAAAATTAAGTAAATTTTTTAAGTAAATAAAAATAACATTGATATTTAATAAATGTTTTACTAGAAATGAGGAAAATTTTGCTTAATACCTGCAAAAAGCGGCTTTGGCGCCATGTTATTAAAAATTTTGAAGTCAAATTTAGTAAATTTCCATAGATTTTCGCTCATTATTTCCTTTATTGCATATGAAAATGAAAACTTTATTTCCTTAGGCAATTTTTATTTGTATTTTTAACATCGAATTTTAAGAATTCCTATTATTAAGACATTTTTTATTGCGGGTTTTTGTAATTTTTTCAGCATATAAAATATATCAGTTGTTTTGACAATTACACCAAATTACTGTGGTTATACTAATTTATATTTTGAATATTTTGGCATCCTTAAGAAAATTCATGCCAAATCAAAAATTATGAAATGAAAAACATTCCCCAGACACTATTTGTGAAACTAAAACGTTAAACATTCGTGCACAGCCGCTAAAGCCACAACTTACGGAAACAACAACATTAGCCACAACATCGCCTCAACTTTTAGTGAAGCGAACCGCATAAAAACGAAGCAAAAACTCAGTTAAAAAGACTCCAAAGGAGAGCATAAGTATAACAACTGAAATGAAATTCCATGAGAAATGCCAAGAAAAATTTATGGATTCAATTAAAAGTTTTCCTTTTGCAAACCGGCCAACAAATAATAATAATAACAAGAACTACAATAAGAAGAGACAAAAAGAATAATAACAACAGAGGCAGCAAGAGCCGCGCTTTCGTGGCTGCACTGCAACAAACATACAAAGCTACGATTATGTATTCTTGCAACACAACATTATTTCGAAACAAGATTGAACATGCTGTGCGTCGTGTTCATCTTTAAAATGATGTTGCTTTCAGCATTAGGAACAATCGTTGTACTTTCTTTATTTGTGTTTGGAGAATTTCACCCATACACGCGCACAGCTAAAAAAAACCCTTTATAATAACATGCGTTATTAATATTGTTCTCGTTGTTGTAACGTAGAAGAGGGTGATGGTTATAAACTGGAAGTGTATTTTGTTGGTACTTTAAGCCAAAGATGTATTGGGGCCATAAATGTAGTTGGTTTGCTAAACGAGGGTCTTATGGGAAATATCAAGTCTTTATAAGATTTGGCCTCCTTTGAACAAAATTAAGCAGCATTATTTTCTCAATTACGTTTTGGTATTAACGGGAGTTATTGCAACGACACTGGATACGGAAGTTGTTGAAACAAAAGCAGCGCAAGATGTAATGGAAGATGGAGCTAAAAGCCTCTAATAGGGACGGTAAAGTCGGAGCATCAGTAAAAGCAATAAGAGCGTCAATAGGAGTTTAAACTATAGTTGCATTGGCTTCATTCAAATTCACAGAGTCATATAAACTTCTTATTGGGCTCATTGTCGCAGACTTTGCAAAATGAATTTTCGATTCATTCTATGACGATTGGCGCGTACATCGCACACCTGAATTATGATATTGCTTTGTTAAACTAATTTCATTTTCCTTTTCATTGACTAGTAACTAGTGTTCTAGACTAGTAGTCCGAATATCGAAGGTTCGACTCCGGGTGTTTCTGCAGACGAGTCAAAAAACTTCGCAGTTTATGTTGGTGAATTAAAAGAAAAAAATAATAAAAATAAGTATAAAATTTGCGAAACATTTTCTTGTTCATATGCCCACATTTTTGTGGTCGCTAACCGAATTGTCAGTAAATTTTAAGCAGCTTGAAAAACCTAACGTCATATATTTACGTCAAACGAATGAATTACAATATGAGAATTGTTGCAAAATATTTATGATTTTATGAAAAAAATTGCATATAAAAAAGACCCTCGTATTTTCAAAACATTTTAATAAAGCAATAATACATTTTGATTAAAATATACTACTTATACGAAATAAAACACCAAATTTTTTTTTTCGTTTAACAAAATACAAAATTAATAAAAAAAAGTTGTATGAACAATGTTTTTGGTTGCTGAACTGGCGCATGCGGTATTTGTGGCCAGAATTTTAACACTTCAAGAAGAGTAAAGCAAAAACAAAAAAAAAAAAAAAAACACAAAAGAAAGGAAAGCGTAATCCGCTAACTCTTAATTTTTGGAATGCAAAACACTTTTGCCATAAATGGGAGAAAGTTATTTTAAAGACCCACAAACAAATTTTGCGGCCGGAAGAGTTGTTGGATGATATTAGAAAGGAAATGGCTGTAATGAAAATGAAAAATGCATCAATTGTTGTGTTTTATTTTTAGCCATTTTTAGAAAAAAAGAATTAAATTGTTGTTCGTTTTTAATTGGGATGAGTGTGTTTTCATCTTTGTGATTAATATGTATGTAATTGGTATTAAAAATTAGAAAATAAATAATTTTTTAACTTGATAGCTTTATTAATTTGTGGCCTATTTTTTTGACTACAAAGATTTTAAGGTGCAAAATGAAAATTATATGGCCGGAATCATGCTACAAGACTCAAAGCGATAGGATGCCATATTAGCGTTCCGTCTTAAACGATCATTTTATAAACTTTTTATTGAACTCAACAAATGGAAAAGGTTACATATTCATTAATATGTTAATGTCTCGTCAGTTCATGTGATGCATTATTGGACCATTGACTTCTGTAGTCTATTAATTTGAGATGAACAAATATGTCAAAGGTTTTACGTCAGTACCTGTTATAAACTTAACCTGACGGTGCTCTTCGCACTGGATGAATAAAGCCGTTCACCACCGTCCCGTCGTCCCTTCCAGAGGCACACACCGGGTTGAGGCAACAACATGTGCCCCTAATAGGGACGAACATGGTAGAAAATTCTGTACATTCTGCAGAACCATGTACAGACACCTTGCTAGAGTGTTGGAGCTATCTAACCTCCTACTACCCCAATGGCCCGGCAGCAAAATATTGCCCCCATCTTACCTGAGGCTTCGCCAACCGCAAAACCGCAGCTTTGTCGAATAGAAACAACACCTAGAGATATATGGCCTGAAAAGAGCATCTACAATCGGTCACTAGCACCTTTTGCAGACACACTCATCTGACCCATAACTCTTCCCGCGTATCTTTGGGATTTAACCACAGCCACCACGTGATCCCCGAAGGGGCCTCATCAACAACCACAACAACTTCTCTGCGGCAGTGGATTTAATAAATGACGCCTTAGGACTTCACTACCCAACTTTGGTCGACAGTGTCGACTTTCGCCGCCCAAATGCTCCAAGTGCAGATGAGTTTTAAGTCTGAATAGGAAAGAATATATGAGTTCTTTTCAGTAAACTGTTACCCAGCTGTTTTTCTTCTACGCTCATCGATTTTTTTCGTAATGAACACTTTTTTCGTATTTGGTATAAAAAGATCTGCTTTAGTCCTATAGGTGTTCCCATTTTAACGAACACGTGATAAGACTAATGGGAGGTACATCCCCCATACAAATTAAAACTTTACAATTTTGCATCATGGGTTACCCTTCAGGAAAAATTTACTGCGTAGGAGCGATGGGGTAGCAGCTCCCTTCCAAGTCATTACTAAACATCTGGCTAGTGATAATTGTGATCATTTTTAAGATCGATATGTTCCAGAGGATTTCGCGCTTTGAATAACATATTAAAGCAGCAAGGGGAATATTATCTTCCATAGTGACTTGAAAAACAAATTCGAAACAGCTTAAAATAACAAACTTTTTACAATAAATTCAAACGATCTCAAAAATAGGCTCTAAAAAGTTGGAAGTATTAAAAATATTTTAAGATGCGTCACTGAATACGCTGCCCAGTGTGACTTTTTTCGTTTTGAGCTGGCCAAAATTAATCACTGTCGCACTCAGGCAGATTTGAAATGAAATTTGTCTAATTCATGATTCGTTTACTTTTACTGGAACCCCCCCCCCCCCCCTTATACCGTCTGTATCAAGACCATATACAGAATGTAAAAAGTATTTTTTGCAACTGCGAATAAAGAGTTTTCATATAACAGTCATATGCAATGCGAGATCAAAATAATTTGTCTTTAAAAAAGAATTTTGTACAATCGATAGTTGGATATTGTACGGAAACATTTCAATCTACCATTTTACTGTTTAAGAGGGCATTTCTTTATGAAAGCTGACAAAAAGGACCCCTACATCGAACATTTAAAGGGTTGAATGTAGAGTTAGAGTTTTAAAATATTCCACAAAAAATGTTCTCGTAGTGTTTTACATAGGATTGCTGAACACATCTTAGACTTGCAATTTAGTGGTTGCAATTGATCCTAAAATTTTAAATAAGTGCGACATTGGCACTGGAGAACACTTCAAGCTTTGAATTATTTCTGCCGTTGAAGTTGAATTTAATTGCAAATATTTTTTGAGGACATTTTCACCTGCTGTCTTAATCGCTGTTTAAGAGGAGTTTTTTTTATGTGCTAATTTTTATGACAGGGGACAAAATTTACCCATATGTCGAAGATTTGTGAGCTTCAAATGGTAAATAAAAATATTAAACTACTGAAAATGCCTTATAAATACCTTTAATTTAAGATTTACAATTGTAAATAGGTGCGGAATTAAAGCATGAAATTGTTAAAATTTTGACTTATTTTGGCGTCCATGTTGAACGATAAGTTTTGTTGTATTCGAAAACCTATAGGCAAATCTTATGATAAATGTTTGATGAAGATATTTCTGCCGCTATATCATCATATATGGGATTTATTTTTGTTCTTTTTCAAAAAAAGTTACACGAAAGGGGACAAAAAGAACCCGCTAAGAATTTTAATGCTAAAATGTTGAGCATAATTATTCATTCATTGAAATAAAAAAGTTATAATATTTCCTATGCCCATTCACTATAACAATGTGAAGAAGGGTGGGGAAATTTAACTCCCCCGAAAAGGAAAGCCAGATGTATTCTCTCCAAACACCCATATACATATATATTTTTTTCTGGTCTCATCTATCAGAATAAGTCGTTAGAACCTCGTTATTTAAAACAATTTAGTTTGATTTACTTTAGTTGCAACTATTTATAATGACTTTTACGGTAATTATTTTAGTTTTTTCTTTCTTATCGATTTTAGTAGTGTTGGTGGCGTTAAAACAATTAATGGAGTCTTAATTTGTAGAAATAGTAGCTATTGGATTCACATACACTGAACCTAAAATTTTATTAATTAAAAATCTTCTTCAAGCCAATAGACTCTTTGCGTTAATTTTCGTATTTGACTTCATTTTGGTTTAAAATAATTAAATTTGATTTAAATTGTCGTTCCAATATATAATAGTTTTTATTTAGTTTAAATAATAAAATAGTCAAATTGACCTTTTGATGATTTGAAATTTTCGTTTTTGTGTATCTAGAATTATTATAAATAATATTGAAATTTATTATTTCGGGATATTCTCCCGAATTATTAATTATTAATTTTTAAAACAATTGGAGTTTTTTGAAAAATATGTTGTTGTGGCTTTAGCTCTTCATATGCCGACATTTAATGGGTTGCTAGACCAAATCGTCAGTGAACCTCAAGCTGTTTGAAACCTTATAAATTATTAAATTACATGAATAACGTTTCCACTTGAACTGGAAAATTATTATTCGTATTCCACTTTATACAATTGTTTTTCGTGGATATTGTTCGCTGTTCAAAGACACTTCAGACAAGCTTTTATTTCTTTTATGGGAGGCATTAATTTCTATTTGGATATTTTTGCAAATCCATTGACTTGTTTTTTAAATTAAATATTACCACAATAATGTTTCTGATTATTTTAATGGAACTGTAATAAATCTTGTATTCAAATCAACATTTTTCAATAGTTATTTTTATTCTTTTGTAAAATTAAGTTCCTTTTTGGATGTTATTTTTATGTGTCCTTTCATTACGATCTGCTTGTACCACAGACCCTGTTACTACTGTTTTAATGAAACTTTTCCTTAGTTTAACAAGTTTTGATGTGATTAATAAAAGGTTTTTAAAATCAATAGTTTATATAAAAATAAGTTTTAACCAAACCGGTCATGTATAATCATTTAAAGAAAAATTATTTTAGCTAAATAAATTTTGTGTCGAACTATTTAAATATTCAGATGACTTAAATATTATATTTTTTAAGGCTTTACTAAAATTTTTCGATATTACTTACGAAATTTGGTTCAGTGTGTTGATATTGAACTATTAATACGTCTGAAGTATTTATGTGGTAGAACCAAAGCAACAGATTAGAGCAAAAATCTTTGTTTGTTTTTTAAACAAGAGACTATAATTGTCGTATTGTTATCAGCAATAGCGCTTCACTCGATTGAAAACGTAGTTCTACTCCATCAAAAATGTTATTCACCTTCTTCTGCCTCTGTCGTTGTAGTGAATTGTCCCTTCAATTAGCATGAAGCAAGTTCTTAGAAAAAGTTATAATATAAATGGTAGTATAAACACAAGAATGGACCGAGCAAAAAATTGGCATTATTTCGATGAAACATTGCCAAACACTCCATTGAAACATCTTTAATATGATGCTTTTGTTCTATTGTGAGCAGACGCGGTAACCATCTTGCACACGCACAGATTTATTATCTTAAAAATTTTCACATAATATGCGATTTGTAACACTTTTTGAAATGACAATCTCACGCAATTTCATCCAACGATTATCCAATAGCATTTTGTGGATTTTGTTAACCACTGCCTGTGTGGCCACGTTAGTTGGTCGACAACTATGAGGTTTATATTGACATCTTGTACGTCCTCGTTTAAACTCTGCTATCCAATACTCCCCCAAAGGAAAATCTAGTTTGATTTCAATATTTGTTATGAAAGCTTACAAAGACTAGAATAACGGGTAAAAATGTTTTTCCATGTTTACAAATCCATTGAAATCAACATGACACCCTTAAACTTTGAAACATGTTTTTTTAAAGGGTGATTTTTTTTATGCAACTTGCGGAAATTTGTGTTCAGCAACGAATCTTATTTCTGGTTAATTGGATACGACGAAGGCAAGAACATTACTGGTAATGGCGAGCACTACCGTGCGATGATTACAATTTTTTTGGCCAAAATTGAAGAGCTGGACTTTGCTGGCATGTGTTTTCAACAAGACGGTGCCACATGCCACACAGCATGCTAAACAATGGTCCAATTGAAAGGCGAGTCCGGAGAACAGTTTATTTCACATTTGGAGCCGGTCAATTGGCCGCCTATATCGTTCAATTTAACGCCTTTAGACTATATTTTGTGGAGCTGTGTCTATAGCTCATGTCTATAGCTTTGTTTGGTTTTTCATTTAAATATCATATTAAAAATTAACAAAATCGGTTTCTTTTTTTTTCTTTTGGCCATCTTAAATTATAAATTCAGAATGGGCGATACCCAGAAAGATGTTAAACACCAGAGTTAATAAAAAGTTTTAAATCATCGTGGTACCGAGGTCGAAGATCTCAAGAGGTAACTCAGATATTAATGTTCTATGTAGTTGGATGACTCGGTAGACTAGTGATTAGTGCACTATTAGTGTGAAGGGTGTGGGTTCGATACACATACATACACATTATAATTAATTAAATAAATAATATTTTAGTTACGAGTCAATTTCAAGCTTTTTAGAGTCTATTTCTGAATTCGGTTGCATTTTTGTTAAATTTTTTATGCATTAAAACTTTTAGTTACTTAAGTGCGAGTCCTAAATTTTATAGTTTTTTTTCCATTACACTTGTTGCGAGTATTTGGCTTCTATAAAGCATCTCCAGCTTACACGAGTTGTTGCAGTTGTTTTCGTACTGTGTTTCCATGTATCAGTATCGGTTCTTGTTTATATAGTTTTGCTCAAAAATTTTTTAAATTATTATTTTTTATATAAGGAAGCCAGTTATTACACCAACAGTACTGAACAGTACTACATACTTGCGAAGGTCCTTTCTTCCTTCATCTTCCTAAATAAAAATATATAAAAAAATTATTAAAATTATTATTAAATGTCCAATTTACGGCCAGATTAACTAAAATTTTCAAATTGACTAACAAAGTTTCAAAAATTAATTACAATTCGTTTTATATAACGCTAGATTTAGGGGATGACTGTTTATTAAAATGAGCAAATTGTTGTATAATTCGACATAAAACCTTTTTCCTATTAGTAGGTGCAGAGAAAGGATTAAAAAATTAAAAGTCAATTGCAATTTTTCTCTTATATCCTTCTGCCTCGTATAAGCGGACAAACGTTATCCTGTAACATTTTTTCCAAAATAAAAATATCGTAAAAATTTTTCATTCATTTTTCCACCGTATTCAAATGTCTCACTATACATAAACATGTTATTATTATTATTTGATAAATCAATTTTAATAAAGTTGAATAGCCGCCCGTAACTACAATAAAGATTGCCGATATTGTTATTGAAAGGAGCGCGGGCAGCAAAACGTTTATGCTGCTGCAAACAACATTAATAATGAAATTTCCTTTTATATCATTGAACATGTCAAAAAAATAAAATACATATAGTTAATTTCCGTTGCCAGTATGAAGGACAGCACAAAAGTATATTTATGAAAGCTGAAACTGAAATATAATCAGAAAATTGCAAAACAAAAAATAAATTGCTGAAATCTCGAATACAATCACCAAAAAAAAAATCATTTTTTTTAGCAATACACTGTAGCCATTCGTTGAAAGAAAAAAATTTTATAAATTTGTATGATAAAAAGCTACATGGAACTGTTTTAAAGAAAATACACTAAAAAAATATTAAAAAATTACAACTTGCTACAGACACGAGCACATGCAGGAAATTGAGGCACACCCATTTTAATGATACGTTATTTCCTCTTTGAAATTGGTCTGCCATGTTGATTCGAGCAGAAATAAAAATGAAGAAGTAATTGAATCTGTATGAGAAAAAAATGCTAATGAAACATAAAAAGGGGCATCATAACATGTAATTTGGAAAAAAGGATGAAAAAATGTTAATGAAGTTTCGAAAGTTAAAGTTAATGAATAAAGTAATAGACACAAACAATTTCAAGGGCTTAGTTTTGTATTTTACATAAATGAGGTGTTGCGTTATTTCAATGTAAATTGTTGTTAAAAACAAATCAGTAATTGAATTAAAATAAGGTAAGGCTGCACCTTGGAGTAGCACAAAGTTCTTAGCAACAAAATTTAAATTTTGCTATAATAAAAAATAAAAAAGTTGTCCAGTTACAAAAAGAACTATTAACCATAACATAGTAGATCATGGTATTGCAGGCAATGATTCGGGCAATAACTAATAGGGATGCTAAATATAACATAATCGCAAATGATCTAGCGATTAGAAGAACTATGTTGCCGAATATCGACGACCCCTGCGGAATACCCCTTTCTTCTTGCTGGATATATTTAGACGATTCTCGAATGTAATTGGATCAAATTAAATAGAACATTGAGCTGTTTAATAGATAGAATACCGAAAAAAACCAAAACAACTTTTGAACTTTTCCCCAATACAGGTTATAAACCCAGTAGTTGTTGTCACTGGACACTGTGAATTCGGCAACCTGACTATTGCTTCGGCTGCACAGTGACATAAAATAAAATATAAAACACGGTTAGAGTATCATGTGCGTATTATTTCTTAAGGCCTGGTGCCACGATACTTGAAATTTTTTTTATTTCTTTGTTTTTTCGTCCTGGTTTTTTCCATTGTTGAGCCATGGTTTTTTAATTTTTATCACAAAATAATGAAAAATAGTCTTGCAAACATCATTTCATAAAAAATTTTTTGCAAAAAGATTCTTGTAACGTTAGATTTGAAAACCTTACATTTGAAATTCTAAAAATTTTTCACAAAATTTTAGTTTTTTTTTGCTAAACAGAAACATCCTTCTTGTTTTACTCTATTTTGAAAATTTATTGAAAATAATAAAAATTCCATGCGTTTAAAGAGATAAGCTTTGAAAAAATAGCCAGCAATTATTTTTAGGTTTTGTAATGCATGCTACTTCCAGTTCCTTAATGTACGTTTTCACATAATTTAACACCACAGTGTGGACCAACGAAACCTCTGAAGATGGTATTGCTTACGTGCCAAAGAGCTGTTCTAATCGTAGGTGTATTTTATTTTGTCGCCTTTGAATTTTTTCTATGTATGATGCCAAGGATGTGATTCCATAGTGCCATATTGTTTTTAGAATCGAGTTGTATATTAGAAATTAACAATTAAGACCTAGATTTGAATTATTTTGAATGATCCAATTAAAATGAGGTTATTTTAATTCAATTTGCACCTATATGACTTTTCTATGTTAGACGACAATGGGATGTATATATCAAATTCTTTGACCTTGGGGTGATGCGTTATAATTTGTTTATTGATATAAAATGGTGGTACCCGTGTCCCTGTGCAATATAAAAGTAATATGTACACATTTTGCTCGTTGACCTTTATTTTCCATTGTTTTAACCATTTTAGGTCCTTGCCTTTTGAGAGCTTTTGCTGAGGCTTATATAGTGTATCATCGGCGAATGTTGATCTGTGAATATCCCTGCTTCTTGGCATGTCTAAAGCTTCTATCCAGTATAACATGTGGCTTTAAATATTGCCTTGTAAAAAATTGCCATCTTTAATGGGGAATATATGTCTAGTTGAACAGATTTCTAAATAGTGAAAATGCACATATAACACTCCAGATAAAAACTATTGTCCTTTTCTATCACTTTGATGACTGTATTTACTTCCCTGTGACCCCTCATCATCAGTATTGTAAAATATCTTCAAACCAATGGCTTCTTTAATGCAACGAGAATGCACTTCAAAAATCAAAGTTTTTGTTTTATTGATAAAAAAAGCTCTCCTTAATATCCGCTTTATAAATAGAAGTAAATCATAATTATATTTTAAACTTAAACGAGGTCATACAAAAAGGTATCGATATGGTCTTAACATTTTTTTAATTCAACTCAGTCATATTTAAAATATATAAAATTTTTTAACCATCCATGAAAAACTGTTCATCGATATTTTCTTTATATGTATGTCTTAAAAAAAAAAAATCAGAATTATGTCTGAAGCAAAACTGAAATTATGTCCAAAGGTTTCGTCATGGAAGTAAACATTTTTAAAATTTCAATCGCATTGTGCCACATTCCTGGTTTTTGTTGCATTAATTTAGCGATATGGGCAATTTTATAATAACGATGGCAAATTTCCGCTACCCCTGTAGATGAGTTTCTTCGTATAAGTTGGTATGTTCCTTTATTAAAATGTACAAGAAAATCAAACTTTTTTCAAACTGACACGTTTTTGCGTTTGGAAATCTCATATCTGTTGTTTATTTAGAGGATAACCAAGCTGCCCCTATTTCTGTTTTTTTAATGAGAATCGCTATATTAAAACTTTTAACATTTGGCCTTAAGTGTATCATACACTAAGGATAATAATTTTGCTAAACATTTTAATCCGCTAAATCCCTTTCTTGCCCTTCTTCGTGAACCTTGTTAAGCTCTTTTTTGAAAAAAGGATAAAAATTCGCTTTAAACAGCGATATGATGTTATAGGTCCTCGAATTATACAAAACTTAAAATCTATGTTTAATGACATAAACTGCTCTTAGGGTTTAATTTCGTACTTATTCCATAAAGCTAAGACCACGGCATGAAATTCGTAAATCAGTGAGAAAAGGGAAAAAATCGCTTCTTCAGATGGATAATACTTTAAACAAATCACATTGTACTTTTATCGTAAAAAAACAATCACATTTCATAAAAAAGCGATGGAAATTAAGTCATATGCCCAATACCATATAAATAACTTTTAAGCTTAATAAATTAATTATACACTCCTTTATAAAGTCGTGGATGTATATCCTTCTCATTTTTATAATAAATATATAAAATCTTGATAAAATCTTGCAAATTTATTAAGTTTTTATATGTTGCTTGCATTTTGTCATCAGTATATCCATTTTACTTCATTTAAATTAAACTGACCTTTGTAGACTAGTAGGTAGTGTACTAGACTCGTAGTGCGAAGGTCCCAGGTTCGAATCCTGCCGCAGAACTCTGGCAGTTTGTGCCTGATAATTAAAAAGGGAGCGCGCACAACAAGCCTTCACTGGCTTAAGTGTATGTCGTATGACATGGGCTATCACACCCCTCCAATCAACCTAACCTAACCTAACCTCATTTAAATTAATGTAAAGTTTTCCCATTCACAGCTTCTTTTCGCTTAAAAAAGCTAAACTTGTTTATTTGATTTTTAGTTGCTTATCAAAAAAGTTAATGCATCAAATAAATTTAAATTTTTCATATACAAATGAATCAGCGCGTAGTTCATATCACATGGAATTTGATTCCCCCATGAATAAATGTTGGGTTGAAAAAATGTTTTGTTTGCTAAAAGATTTAATTGATTAGATTTTTCTATTTTAAATAAACTTAATCAAATATCAATTAATTAAATAGTAGAAAAACCATGGAAGTCAATTTAGTTTAAGCTTCCCGCTATAAATTTGAAACTTTTAAATGTAGCAGTCGAAATCTAACAGTACAATCACACTCAATGCAGCTTTTGTGATCAATAAGGACATAAAAATTCTTCTATTCTTGTATCATATAATTGGTTTTGTGTGAACGTTTGATTATTGCTTTTGCTTTAGTTTCAATAAGTACTTTGTTAAATATTACTTATACGCATGGACGACTTCCGCGTATCCTTTGAGGCTTGATCACTTCTGAGTTCTAGGTGTTAACTTATTAAGTTTAAGATTAGAAAAGAGATCATTTAACAATTTCTTTGATTGTTAGAGAGTAGATAATGCGGATAATGTAACGGTGATATTTGTTTTTTATTTATGGAAATTTGTTATGGAAACTTGGCATCCGCAGTAAAAATTTCAACACAAATATTGTATAAAAATATTTATGAAGGAGTTCACAGCTGAGCAATACCTACTAAAATTTTTGTTGCTTTAGTATCATTATTTGACAAGTATCAGTCATAATGTTATAAAATCGTTTTAAAGTAATTTTTTAGAAACAAACACAAAACAATTTTAGAGCATTATGACAACATGACTGATATTTTATTTCGGGCAGGATCTAGCCGCGATTTTATCCATGTCAAGAATAGAAATTAATTTGTCTGAGCAATGAAACTAAATGCTGGATAAGAAATTGTTAATGTTTCAGATGTTCGAGAGGGTTTCAAATCAATAGAGTTCTGTAGATAAGGCTTAATGATTTATTATTTTGCGCAAGTAGGTGTAAGTTCTTGTCTCTATAGCATTCTTGAGCAACCGACGTAGAGCGGAAAAGCGAGGAATTCATAAATATATTCCAGCACTTGGCCCTAGGAGTTATCAGTGATTATTCTAAATGCCAATTTTATGACAATTTGCTGCCGGTCAAATTGAAAGGGCAAATTTTTAGGTATAATTAGGTTCGAACAACCCTCTGGCTACTCCGCTATAAATAGTTGCCTGTACGGTAATCCTTCCCCAACTTATTGATACATAGTCCTGTGCTATTTCTCGTCAGTACAACTCTTTTAAGAATTTTTAGGTTGAGTTTGTAGGAAGGAATGTTTGTTGTATCTACGATGCTTAAGAATTATACCCGATGAGTTTTGTTGTTTTCCTTTATTTTTCTACTTAAGAACTCCTTTTAGGGGTGTAGAATTGTCCTCTGGCATAATCATTTTTTACTACAAGTTAAGAAAAATTTGCAAAATAAGCACATCTTTTGTCGCCATAAAAAGTCGTCAAGTTATGTAAAATAGTGTTACTGTCTGACAAAGGATTAAATCAGAACCCTGAAATATTTTTCAAATCAAATGTGAATACACATAAATTTACTCATTTATAATATTTGGTAGAATTAAAATATTGGTGTTTTTCCAACAAAATTTATGTATATTTTTGGCATTGGTTATTTCTATATACTCTTTTTGATTACTCGAAAATAAAATAAAAGAAATAAATTAATTTACAGTCCAATACCAATAAGAATAAACAACACTTTTTATTTAGTATACAATGAATTTCAAACTGATTCTGTTATTACGTTTTTAATGAAAAATGTACACCCTATTACCATGTGTATACGAATGACTCACACTGCCTTAGCAGCAGAACCTTTATTGTCGCTATTAAGCTGATTGATGGTTCTAGAATACTGAGAGCCCCCTTGGCCATTATTGGCATTGTTGTTTGGATCGTACATCATTGTGTTATTGTAGAAATAGGTCCTGGTCCATTCGCAAACATTTCTTTATTTTACATCTAACAGTTAACTCCATATTGTTCTTTGATAAACAGATGTTGCATTGGATCAAGTTTTCATGTTGCAAACTGCACATTTTGTTAAGAGAAAAGCTTTAGGTTTACGCAGTTTATATTTGCCAATGAAATATTTCCATGCAACAAAATTCAGGGGTATTCGTGCTTATATGATGATGGCACAACCTTCTCTTTACTGCTGAGAAAAACATTATTCTTAATACAATTTCATTACAATATTTATTAATATTTATGTATTAACCGAAAGGCTAGTAGTCTTCATATATATATTTATTAACTTATCTTTAATATTACATTTTCTAATATGGCTTATTGGCATCCTTTCGTGATTTAGCAGGATATAAAAATAATTCCGGAAAATTGTATACTTGTAACAACAATATCATTTATTCCATGTTTTATTAACTAAATCTCTATAAACTATGATTACCTAAAAAATAGAAAACTGGAACACATAGTGATAAAAACTAAATCTTCATGGCTTTTCATTCTCTGCAAAAAGTATAACATTCTATTAACCAATTTCCCAAAAAAATTCCATTCATCGCTTTTATTGAAAACATTTAACTCCCTTCGAGGATTGCGTGCCTTTTTCCAATAAGCTTGCGCTCATAAATGAAAATAAAATTTCCTTCTTCCTAAAAAAGACGCCATTAGTTTCATATTATTCCGGTTTAGTGCAATAAAATATACTGCCGAATAGTGTAATACTTAATGAAAGTCATGCAAACTTTTAGTATGTGACCAAGTGCTTTCCTAAAAACTATTACCATCTATAGTGCATTGATTCACATGATTTCATTTTGATCTGTGACCGGACGTATGATGAATATTTTTGGTTGGACGTAAAAAAATTAAATATTAGTCATACGCTCCATCGATAAATTTATTATTTCTTTTGATCATTTCGTATTTTTCTAGATGGGATCTTAAATCGTACTATCTTAACACGGAAAGACATTGTTGTAATTTATTTATCATACTACGACATTCAGTTTACACTGAATTCCTCGCATAAGATCAAAGCTCTCTATTGCTGGGAAATTAATTGCAGTGTTCAAAATTTATCTTTCTCCCCTTTGGTTTTCTAACTCCTGCAAAAGTTTATGTTTCTAAAACTAAAGTTACGTTGCTGCTCTATTAAGAATTGAAGAAAAAAATTAATTGGGATTTAGTAATAAAATGCAAGAGATGCGCAAATTTTGTGTCAGAGTAGTACTGATATTTTTTTTCTAAAAAATTTTAATGCCATTGAAAATTCCTAAAGAAATATTAAATTTTTTATCTTAATCTCAAAAACAAAACGTTTCTTGATATCAAATCGTTTTACTAAATATCAAATCATTTTATTTCTGATTTATAAGAATCTAAGTGAACAAGAATAACATTATAAGAGTTTTATTGAATTATTTGTCCTTATTTCTATGGGTGTCTTCCTAGAATAGTAGCTAGTGTTTAATACTAGCAGTTCAAAGGTCACAGGTCCTCGTGAGATCTCACATGAGCAGATACGCAATTTTCTTGGCATAACTAATAAGGGACTAAAATTTGCATTCACATTTTTATGCCTTTAAAGTAAATCAAGGCATTATTATGAATAACTCTATAATTTCCAACCAGGAGCAAGGGTTCCCCTCATGTCAAGCAGTACCTAATTGGCGTATATTTGCCTAACTATAATAATTAGTAAATAGTTCAAAATTAGGGTGGGGACCAATCAAATTTGCACAGTCGCAAGAAAAGCTGATTAGATAGGATCAGGAAGAAGGACACCTCCCATGTAAAGTAGTACGAGTACATCGCTGCCGTGTATTTGTTCGAAAGGACATGCTTGCACTGTAGTCCCACTAATATTTTTTCATAATCTTTGTTTTAATCATTTAATGACCGATTTTTAAAATACTTTTTTGAGTTGATGGTGTACGAGTATGCAGGTTGGTTGGTTTCATAAATATTTAAGTGGATCGCGTACGGACAAATTAGCCGCCCGAAATATATATTATCGCTTAATTCTGATATTTATTTTAGAGGATATTTCAATCTTCACTGGGAGCAAAATATATGATTAAATTGGTTGATATCGGGCTTTAAACTCACCCACAATTGTGTCCAGTTTTGTAATCTGTTCCATAAGGATTATGAAAACCATTTTCTTATTGGCTTTTAAAATTAAAATAAAATTAAAAACATAATAATTGAATTAATAAGGCTTGCAAAATATTTCAAATAAGGTATCCATAAATTACATACACAAAAGATTTTTTAAATTTGAAAATAATTTTTTTAAATTTGAAAATATTTTTTTCAATTTTCAAAGTAAAACAAACTCTATAAAGTTGTTGGAAACTATTGTACGTTTATGGGATTTATGGGAGCGTATTAGAATGAGGATATTTTTATCGAAGGAAGTGGTTTTTCTAAATTACTTGGACCCGATTCTCAGAATTTTTTTTAATTGTTGGAATCACTATCGCTTTACAGAAGTTTTTTAAACTTTTTCCCTGAAATTGGACCTTTCATATTGTAAATTATTTCAATACTTTATTCAATCGAATATATCTATGGGCTTGCAGTAATTAATCTTTGCAGTGGTAGAATATTTTTGTTTAGAGAAATATCATTTAAAGATAAAGAGATGTAAAATTTAAATATTTCCATCATATCTCCCTGATTAGTGAACCAAAGCCTTTTTTAATTGTATAAATTTTAACAAAAGGTGGTGTGCCCTCGTATACCAGCTGCTAGTTGACTAGCCACTGGTATAAGTTCAATTTTTGCCATAAACGCTTGGTGTTCCGTCCTCCTGTTTCTTAAACTCTTGTGTTTCCAATTTTCTACTCTCCGTCTATTATAGGTATCACAAAGAGACCAAATCATGAAGCCAAGTGAGCGAAAGCTGCCTGTTAAACTTAACATAATCTTTAGAAAAGTTAATATGCACTTAAACATATGCAAATATGCTGTGAAAATGCTAGAAACATGGATTTAATACCAAAATATGTAAAAACATACATTAAGCACAAAAATATGCAATTAAATACAAAACGGTGCCATTTTACTTGATGTTTGTTGATTCGGATAGATAATTAGTCTATAAATTACTAATTTTCACAAAAAAAAAAAAAAAAAAAACGAACTTGAATGAGAATCCATATTCTACTCATGACGAAGATATCCAGTGTGTGCAGAAGTCTATGCCACTACTTTCAATGGAAGGGAATCCAAAAACAATACTCTGTACACTTCCCACAACACGTTTTTTAGTTCCATCATCGTACGTCGTATATTTGAAGGTAGACGTCCTCTGAGTACTGAGTACACACACATACACATAGAATTTCAAATGTTTAAATTTATTCAGAGCAGTTATAATATTGTACGAACTATAAAGATTCTACTGTATTCACATGCGCTTGTGTGTTCGTATGCTCCTCTACAAATCGTAATATTTCTGTTGTTGGCTGATGTCATCGCTTAAATTTGTTTATTATCGCATGTGTACTCGTAGACATGTGTGTGTGTTTGTGTTGAAGCTGATAACACTGCTTTCATTGTTGTTATTGCAATTGATATAAAATGTCATCACATAATGAAAAGCCGTTGAAAAATCGTTCATGTGTTAATCATTTAATAGAAGCACGACAAGAACTACTGATAAATCAGGTCAAAAAGCTCCAAATAAAGCAAAAGAAGAAAGAAAAAACAAGTTGAACAAAGAAGATCGGATTATACCATTGCATAGTATTTTGTTTGGGGGAAATTGATAAAGGAAGGACACATTTCTAACTCTAGATGGAAAAATAGGATCGATATAAATTAAGAGTATATTGGTCCGTGGATTATGCTTAAGTGAAATATGTAAAAGGATCACAATTGTCTAGGACAGTTGCAGCTCCTAACGAACTCTTTGACTATTTGACTGAGATGTATTTGTTATTTATTATTAAAATTTGTTCATTCGATTTTTCATGTGATGCTTCGAATAGATTTTCTGAAGATTTCAATTAGTTAAAACCTCCTTATTGGCAGTAAGCTTATCAGCAATAGTGTCAGGAAGTTGGCTTAATATTTTTTATTTACAATCTGTTTGTACAACAATAAGGGAATTTAATAATAATTAAAAGTAACAGCTGTTTATGCCCCATAGTGCAAAACAAAGAAGTTCTATGAACATGTTCAATTTTTGTTTTAGACATTAATATGTATTTATAAAATAATTAAAAAAAAAAATAAATAAAAAATATGTATATCTCTATTTCTTCTCTTCTCTACATATATAAAAATTACGTATATGTTCGTGATCGCTAAACTCAAAAACTACTGCACCGATTTTGACCAAACTTTATATACAGGCTCTATAGGGCGTGAGGAGGGTTTCTGTGTAGTTTGAAGTTCATCCGACAGATGGCGCAATATTTAATTTTTTTGTGTTTTGCCCGATAGAGATTAGCGCGATAAGCCTATGCTGTGTTTCGCTGAAGGCGTTGGGTCCTTAATCAGCGTGCAGTGGCGTTAATTAGCCCGATACCGGTATTTAAACAATAATTGCTATGTCGATTTAGTGCACCTTTCATTCTTCTTGGAAATATCAATCCGCCATGACTTTGCAACGAAACAAGACTTGCAGTGAAAATGAAATTTGAAGGCAAAACAACGTTTGCCCGGGTCAGCTAGTATAATATATAAATCTGTATGTATAAAGATCTTAATTAGTTAAATGAGCTTTTATTTAAATGGCAGATCCAGAACATGTAATATATTTAGCCTACGCACTTCTTCAGAATTATCTAGTAGGCTAATGGCTAGTGGATTTGAATGACTACCCAATATCTCCAGGTTGTACTAAGTTCTTTTATTGTTTCTTTGACTGAAGGGATTTTGAGATCTTTGTGTATCGCTGAATTTGTTATAAACCATGGGGCTTGGACTGATATCGCTGCAAAATTTTAATGTTTGAGCTCTTAGCTGTTCCCCAAAGTTGTATTCCGTACGTCCATGTAGGTTTAAGAATAGCTTTATATAGTATAAGCTTATTTTTCAAGCTTAGTCCGGATTTCGGACATAAAAGCCAATACATCTTTTTTGTTTTCATGTTAAAATATTAACGTTTTATCTTAATATGTTCTCTCCAAGTAAGTCGTTTATCTACATAGAACCCCAAATACTTTACACTATTCACAGTCGGTATTAGTGATCCATTTAGAGCAACTAGTAGACAAATTTCTCTTCTAATCGAGAATGTTATATGGGAGGACTTCATTGTGTTGATTTTTATTTGCCAGTTTTGTAGCCATTTCTGTAATTTATTTAGTTCCCTTTGCAAATGAAGTAGAAGCATCAATGGGAAGATTAGACGAAGCTATGAGTGCAGTGTCATCTGCATAAGTAGCAACCGTGATAATTGAATAAAGTGTTGGTCTTAAAACACGAAAATAAATTATAACTGCTTTTAACTGTTGTTGAATTTATGGATCAGCTTTGCAGCAGCTCTGGAATAGCGAACAGCTCTAATGTCATTTTAATTATTTATAAAGTGCGTTCAGGCTTGTGTTTTGTTGCTTCGAATTCTATGGGGTCTCTTTTTTGAGAATTTAAAGGATTTTTTTTTTGAAATAATTCTACTGCGTTACGGTTGTTCGGGGATTTCTTCACTTATTGCTTCCTATACGGGGGTGTATGTCGAATAGTACGTAACCCTTATGACTGATATAAACTGATATTCTAGTCACTCGTCTATTTATGTTTTTAAGGAGACAATGTGCCAGTACATCTATTTCATATGCTGCCACTTAATCGAATGTCACACGGAAGTCTTTTTTGTTTGAATGGAATCTGTTAATTCTCCCAACTATATGGAATCCTTTGCGTCAAATTTAATGCCACGAAGAATATTTTGATACAAAATAAAGGTTTTTTTTTTAATAAAAATTAAATTTATATCTTTCTATAGTTACTGAAACTACATGTTACATTAAGAATATTTAATTGATTAATTTTTGCAATTTCACCAAATTCAATTTTTAATATTATTCTATATCGCCGGCCTAACCGGCTAAAGAATTTTTAAAATTTTACTAGCGTGAACCAATCACAAGCAGTTAAATAATATTTGGATTATAACAACTGAATAAGAAAATACATTTCAGTTTAATTAGTCCAAATAATCCAAAAAAAAATATAACAAATAATTACATTTCCTTTGGTTGATTTCTAGATAAGGTAACTGACTGTCTGGGCAATGTAGGAATCATCTTAGAATAAGTAATCAATGAGAGCTTTTGCAAAATGCTCTAATTTTTTCTAACGATTAGTTGGGGAGAATATCCCATATAATAAATTTCAAATGCACAAAGTATATTTTATAATATAATAGATTTAAGTTTTATTTGGGCACATACGCTGAATATGGAAAAATTATAATTCCATTATTTAAACTTTTATAGTTCGGACTATTATTTTTTTATGTATAGCCGTGTAAAGAAAATATAAGAAAGTTTACTTTAAACCTTCTGCCGTTGCCTGTAGAATGGAGTATATTTGGAAGGGTACTTTTTTATAAACTTTCGTTTTAACAACACTACTTTTGTCAGCTCCGCTATTTTCCTGCAACACCCCCGGGGGGCACGGTTTATACATCTTGTTTTTGGCGTGGATTTGATGTTGTGCTTCCTGGGTTATAGAGTTATCAGGTTTCCGGACCTAGGCCTTTTTGCTGATAACCCATAAAAACTTGTATGTTGCGACACAATCCCTGAATTAACAGGGAAACGGGCGCGCATGCAAGTAAATTAAAGGTAAAAGTGGGTTCGCTCGCTCGTCCGGGTGGGTAACATGGTCTTTCCAGACCTTGACCTTTGGCCAGTTACCCCTAGAACTTAATATGTTACTACCCAATCCCTGAAATACCAGGGTAACTGGCGTGCATATAAGTAATTAAGGTAATAGCTTTGCCTATGCTTGTCTGGGTAGAGGTGCTACCGATACCTCAGGTTTGCACGGGCCGACCAGAGATACCATCTGGTACCACGGGAACCAGTAGCCCCTAGAACTTGTCCTAGACTGGTTATTGGTGAGCCCCCTTCAGGGATCACGTGGTGGCTGTGGTTAAAACCCAAAGATACGCGGGAAGAGGTATGGGTCAGATGAGTGTGCCTGCAATGTGGTGATAGTGATCTGTTGTAGATGCTCTCTTCAAGCCATATATCTCTAGGTGCTGTTGCTATTCGACAGAGTTGCTCTAATGGTTGCGGGCCGTTGGGGTGGCTTGGAGGTTAGATAGCTCCAGCACTTTAGCAATGTGTCTGTACATGGTTCTGCATCCTGTACAGAATTTGCTACTAATGTCGTCCCTATTGGGGGCACATTTAGGACCGCCCCCTGTATGCGCCCCTGAAGGGGACGACGGGGACGGTGGTGAACGGCTTTATTCACCCTTGTGCAGAAGTGCACCGTCAGGTTAGGCCTTCGGTCAGGTACTGACGTGAATCTTTTGCGTAATTTTCCTGCAACATGTTACTATTAAACATGTTCAGTTTGGTCTATAATTTAACCATGAATCGACTTACAAACGAACAACGCTTGCAGATTATTGAATTTTATTGTAAAAATTCAAGCTCGAAAAATCGTGTGTGTTTATCGGAAAATTGTGTTCAGCGACGAAGCCCATTTCCGGTTGAACAAGCCAAATTACCGTATTTGGTTTGAAGAGCCGGCAGAAGCATTGCCTCTCAAAAAATGCACTGTTTGGCGTGGATTATGGGCCAGTGGCATCATTTTACCGCAGTTTTTCAAAGACGACAAAGCTAGGAACGTTACTGTGAATGGCGAGCCCTAGCGTGCGATGATTACAAATTATTTTGCTCAAAATAGAAGACCTGGATTTGACTGACATCTGGTTTCAACAAGACGATGCCACATGCCACACAGCATTCGAAATAATGGCCCAATTGAAAGGCAAGGTCGGTGAGCAGTTTATTTCACGTTTGGGTTGGTCAATTGGCAATCTAGATCGTAAGATTCAAAGCCTTCAGACTATTTTTTAGTTCTATCGACTCAAATAAAGATTTCATAATTTTCTCTAAACTTTATGTGATTTTCTGTGCCTTCTGTAGAAGAAAATTAAAAAAATTAATAATAATTACGAACTCCACGATTGCCTTTTAATGTATTCATCTACCATCCGTAAAAGCCACATTTTTATTATTGGAATAAAAACTTGTAATGATCTATCTGCCTCAATATACACTCATATATTGAAGATACACTCTTCATTAACATCACACTGCCATTGGATGATTATGGATGTGTATAAGCTTTCCATGCATCTTTTTCCCTTTATATGTCTACGTATACTTTTCAAATGTATAATTAAGGAAATGCTTTTATGTATGAGAAATTAACTTTAATCTTTACACTCATTCTTGTCTCAATTGTGAAGAAGAACTTTTAATGTCATTAGCAGTGGCAGACAAAAGCTTTAAGCTTTTCTTTAGTAGAATAAGAAAAGAAATAAACCTTAAAAGAATTTTTTTTATAAATTATATCCTCCTCTTAATATTAAATAAAAATAAAAATGTAACGTATTATTTTTAAAAAGTCACAAGTTAAATTCAAGTCGTTTCAAAGCATTTTTTTAACTTTCTCTATAATTCTTTAAAAAATATTTTTAATATTTTCTGAGTTATTTTTATAGCTTTTATCCCATTTAGGGTCTTGTGTATGAGTATTCAGACTTGTAGCTTTTTAAAGTTCAGACTGTTTTTTTAAGTGGAATTTTGTTTTTAACTTCAGGGCGTATCCACACTCCAGTTATTTATTTTTATGATTAAAATTTCGTTTTCTTAAGTTAATTAATTTATTTATTTATCGATTTGAAGATCCTTCAAATTTCAGTAATTTAAAATGTCATTTATTTAGCAAAGGATTTGGCATTTACGAATATATATCGCTTAACAACCGACAAAGGCATAAAGATAATTAAAACTTAATTCAAAAGTGGTGATACAAAAGTGGCTACTTTTCGATCATTACTCTGCCAAAAATATTGCCATTGTTAGTGAAATAGTGGCGGATAATGCGAATTTATCAAGTTCACGGAGTTTTCTGCAATTGGCTCATTATGGCTTATTTTACGTATTTGGATTTGCACCGCCATCCATATAAAGTGAACTCACGCAACAATTGAAGCCGGCTGACCATTCACAATGCCGTAGATATGCTGATTTACTGCTTATGCAACAGGCTTCCAATGCTGATTATTCGAGTAAAATTTTCTTTACCGATGAAGCTCATTTCTCATTCACGCAAAATGATCCCATATGGGGCTTGGAGAATCCAAAAGCGATTGTGGAAAAGCCATTGCATCAGAAAAAAATTACTGCTTGGCGCGCATTGTGGTCTGTAGGTATCATTGGACCGTATTTGTTCTAAAACGACACTGGATGAACCGTTACCATCAATTCAGAGCGCTATGGCCGTATGATAACCATCTTTTTTGGTCTGCAATTGAAGAATATGAACTGGACGATACGTGGTTTCAACAAGACGGTGCCACGAGCCACACAACGCAACCGTTTTTGGTTTTATTGCATGAGAAGTTTCAAGAACGCATAACTTCACGTGTTGGTGACGTCAAGTGGCCACCAAGGTCTTACAATTTGACGTCGTTAGACCTTTTTTGTGGAGCTTTATCGGAGACCTTATCACTCGGATAATTTTCTAACTTTGGAGCATTTGAAAAAAAAATACCAACATTCGTTCAGTTATCGCCGTGATACTGCCCGAAATGTGTGAAAAATTAGGCGAAAACTACATAAATAGAATCCACTGCTGCAACTAACATAGAGGGGGTCATTTAAATGACATCGTATTTCGTACATAATGCAGAGGCGCAGGCATTATAATGAAATAAAAGTTTTATCAAAGTCATAGCTTTATGTGTGATTTGTTTATCTTTACTTTTCAAATAGAAAAATGGATAACCCTCTATTATCAAATTTGGAGACATTCAACATTCTGCCCTCTGATTAATAAAAATTATTTGTTTGTTATTTTCATGATTAAAGTTTTTTTTATGATTGATTCACATTTTCCATATTACTCATACATAAGTTTTTATTCTTTAAATTTTTTCCACAAACTTTCAACAGCCACTGTTTTCAAGGTATTTTTAATGCGATGGTGTGTGTATTAATTTTATCTAAATAATTGAAAGTACTTCATGTAGGAACTCGTTGTTAGTTAATTACTATATGTGTTAAGTATTTTATCTTTTAATCGTATTAAGCTCAAGTCTCTGAATTTGAAACGAAATTTTAACTCATTACGATGATTGTACAATGAAGTCATTCAATTTTTCAATATAGGACACTTAACGAATTTAGTTTCCCATAATCGCCTGTTGATTTAAATACCATTAGAATAATTATTTAAATCAACTTAATGTATTAAACATACCCAGACTCTGATGCCTGAAAGGCGTTGGTGGTAAAACATATTTTAGAACAAAAAACTTACTTAAAATTAACTTAAAATTTTAATGGCTAATATTGTGCATTATTTTGAAAAAATATTTAAAAATATTGAGTTTTCAATGAAGCCTAAGGAAATAAATAAAAAATAACAGGTCTTTCGGTTACCTGAAGGAGTTAAAGGTATCCTGATTTTTATATTTTTTTATCTTAAATAATTAATAAAAAAAAAATCATAATGAAATATCTGGAGCCAAAGAAGTATATAAAAAGTGTTTTGTTCTATAGGTAAAGAACTGTAATTTGGCAATGCTGTTTATCATGTGCTCGATTCTGAAAGATTTTAATGGTTGGGTTACCCATGAACAGCCTGATACAGGAACAATTCCGTGCAGATTTCTGAGGAAAACCTGGCTCAGTTCGGGCAACTTGAGGTGCTCTTCATCCATTTTGCGGTCAGAATAATCGTTCATGAGAGCAATTAATTAATTAATTTTCAAACCATTTTGATTCTAAAGAACAACAAGCATGTTGCTGATGTAGTGTGTAGTATCGCCCATTCTCCAATTATTTAATTGGAAAAAACATTCGATGGACGAATAGTTTCGAGTAATCAACTTCCAAAATGCAATTTAACATGATTGCACTTTTTTTGTGTAAATATATGAAGTGTTTTTGACTACGTTGATTAGCGGCAGACGAATTGCGCCTTCAAAAATATATCATTCTCCACATTATCTTTGCCACATTTTTATAAAAAGTGATTAAAAATTGGACTTCACGATAGGACCCTATATGAGTTAACCCATATGTCTACATGCCGGATATAATGTTCAAATAAAAATAGCAGAGAATAATCCTTCCTTAATTCGTGTTTTATTTCAATTTATATTTCTAAAAAAAACATACGTATCGAATTGCGTATACGTAATATGATACTTATTCGAAATTCTACGTAACTTATACGCAACGGTAGTTACATTACGAAATCATAAACTTTTATAAATGTGTGGCATTGATATATGTACGTTACCAGCAGTGAAATGCTTTTAGATACCAAAAATATTTTTTGCATTAATTATTATTTATAGAATTTTCATTTTAACTTGAATTAACAATAAGTATTAAAATATTAACTCTAGAACTATTAATTATTTAGTTATTTAGCCAAGTAGAAATGTATGGTTTCTGTAGTGATCATCATCAAGTTTCTCAAGCTCGACTAAGAACGAGAGGGTGTTTTATTTCCAGTCTCTATAGTTTAGGATATTGAGGTCTAGTGGGTTTGAATGGAGATTAAAGTATATTGTCAAGTGTTTTAAAAGCATAGCTTTAACCAATGGAACGACTGGACCTTTATGAATCGGCGAATTTTTGTAATCGTACAGAGGATTTAATTTTTTCATATTACATACGGATGCTCTGCCCCATAACTGAATCCCATAGTACCATATAGTTCTTAAAATTGATTTGTAAAGGATGGTGCAACTAAAACGCGCGATGTTAATAAGATAATTCTGTGCAAACTTTTTTTTTATTTTTTTATTATGATAGAAGGATGTGTGACAATTATGTGTAAAACATAATATCGCCCAAATGCTCGCCACGGCTTTGGTGGCATACCTCTACCCGATGGTCCTTATTTTCAGTGGCTTTGAGACATAATTTAGTTTCAATGTCGTTAACTTGCCGAATTATCTCATCCTTTAGCTCTTGAATTGGTCTTGGCTTATTGATGTTCACTTTTTTTTAATATCCCCAAAGGAAGAAGTCCAACGATGTCAAATCACATGATCGTGGCGGACAATTAACATCGCCACGAAGTGAGATAACACGGCCACTGAATTTGTCGCGCATAAGATCCATTGTTTCGTTGGCAAGTGGTACCATTCTGTTGAAACCATATATCGTCCAGATCAATTTCTTCAATTTACGGCCACAAGAAGTCCGTTATTATCTCGCGATAGCGATCATCATTCACGGTAACTGCTTGGCCGACCTGATTTTCGAGGAACTACGGCCCAGTGACACCGCCAATCCATAAACCGCACGAAACAGTCACTTTTCGAACTAAGCGAGCATGTATTGGGGTTTTCACATTTTCTACAAACCCGATTGTGGACACCTTTGGTCGATTATGCTGACCAAAAAAATCACAAACTGCACGAAATGCATTTTTATTGGAACGCCCATGTTGGTAAAATATTTCAACAATCTTAACGCTCTGCTCAATTGTGTAACTTTCCATGGTTGAATTTGTCAAATATTGAAGAAAAGAAATGTCAAATTAAGTTGGGTAAAAAACTTGACGTTAAGGTGTGACTAACAATTAACATCGTGCATTATGTTTGGACCACCCTTTATAATAGAAGTTTACAGTTTAGACTTAATGTAAAATTTCTCCCAATATGCCAATTAATATGGATCACTTGTAATTTCATTTGGATCAACTTAGCATCTATATGCGATTTCCATGCTGAACGGCGTCCAAAGTGTGTACTTGTCCTCAATGGGAGATTTTTCCCTTCTCAACGATGATGTGAGAATATCATTACTTATTGCCTACTAGAGGCATGCATCAAATATAAAATGTGAGCCAAACTTCTGCTTCTATTGGCTGCGTATTTCTGGGAAAATTACCTTCTCTAAAAATAAATTTACAACCATTTAAGTAGTTTATTAAAAACTTGTGAGTGATTACGGTTACATACTGCGAAGGATACCAGGATGGTTGACTTTTATAGCTCTTCTTGTATGTCTGCAGGATGATGCAAAACTTTATATTTCAAGCTTTGTTTAAATCCTTCGCCTGCAAATAACATTAAGTCAAGTAGTATAGTTCTTAGGTTACATATCTCCTCCTTAGGTTACACTTCCCCTTACATCTTGCTCTAAAATATAGGTACATACGAATACACGCAATGAATTGAACTATACATGCTTTAAGGACTTTGTAACTTACCCGAATTATCCTTATTACATGTTTAATTAACTTAATGAATAAAATTATTTTTTCTCCATAAAACTTCGAAGTAAATTTAAATTTTCCAAATATTTGTTTCCTTATCAAATGTGGAATTATGGAATTGGCATTTCAAATACTCAGAGAACAATTAGGGATGATTTGTAAAACTTTATTTAAATTATTTAAAAAATATCCTGTGTTCTTAGCATACATTTTTCACATCATTAGCAAACAACGTAATTTTTTGTTTGCTGAGAAGAACTGACCCAATTATAATTTTGTTCCAACGACCTGAAGCAGTTAAACATTGAAAGGAATATCCCTCCCTTCCTTTAAGTTTTTTCTTCTTGAAATAAAATTTATGTAAATATTTAAGAATCTCTCTGTTGGCTGCCACTTATTTTGTTTTATTTCTTATATTCTATTTAAAATGCAGTTAATCAAATAAACTGAAGAAAAAAAATTTTTTTGTAGTAGAAAATTTTCTTCAAAAAAATTATTAAGTGATAAAACTGGAAAGAACTTGAAATGCTAATGTCAGCGAGATGATGATGAAAATTGAAGTAGGAAAAGCAGTAAAAGTTTTTTGGAAGAAGTAAATAAAAATTAAGAATCGAAAAAAGTTTTAGGACTTACGCATTCCGACTAATTATATTGAACATATGCACAGTGGTGCTCAAATATCCAAACAATTTCCAGTTTTTAAAGCAAGAGATTCATTAATGTCTATATTTATACGCAATGGCATAAAAATGGAAGTTGCTCTAAAGGAATGACATTTTCATTGCTTCCCAAAAAAATCTGTTAGTGAATTTTTTCGACTTCCCAAGATCCAATTAACAAAATTTTCATTCAAAATAGAGATCATTGCTCTAAATTTGCGATAATCGTCTTTAAATTCCTCTTTTATATAAATAAAGATATATGTTTTCATAAAAATATTAGTTTTTTTCAACCAATAATGTTAAAATACTTTGACACAAGAAACAATTAATCGTGACTACTGGTGAATTCTAATGCCTTACAGATGTCAAGTTTATAGCCGGTGGCACATAAACAATCCTCATTTAATATGAAATCAGTTTGTATGAAAAATAAACACCATATAAAGTGTTCTTTTCTCAAAATAATAAAGACAGCTTCCAAATCGTTGAATAGGAATCGAAAAAGAGAACATCCTGCAATGACAAGTTCTTTTTAAAATCATTGAAAATGATCAAAGTTTTGCACTATTTCCAGATTCTAGTCTTACCATTTTTGTGAACTTTTGGGAAGGTCCTTTTTACTGGATATATAATTCTATATGTGTACGTTTGACTGATTTGAATAATTTTATTGTTCCAATCATTGTACTTTAAGGATGGCATAAAAGAAAAGAAGATTAAGGGTAGGAGGAAAGAGTCTGTTACTCCTATTCGAAGTAATTATTAGTTATTTTATATCCGCAGAACAACAGTAGTATGACTTTATAAATTTGATAAAGATGACTATGAGAATAAAGTGAGTTTTCACACGCAACATCCTGGTTGTCCAAGAGAAGAGGAGACGGGTCACAATGTATTATTCCCGTGGAAGGAATGGAGAAAAAATATAAGGTGTTATCGCAGGCATATGAAATTTGTTGCAGATGTATAGTACAAATACGTATTGATATACAAACGCTGGGCAAAATTGTATCAAAGACACATCGAACACCTTGCAACGCCGCATGTATACAATTATTTCGAACATGGTTAGAACTTTTTATTGCCAGGATAATTGAAATTTTTTAAATAAAAAATAAGCAAAAAAGCCGGGCAGTATATTATAGCATAGAGTGATACCTATGTATTTTTTAAATTATTTTTTTTAATGAACGCAGGGAATGATCCCTAATCATGCAATGTGCATTGTGCTTGAATGAAGAGTAGCTAATTCGCATATCTTTTCAGCATACCATTATCCGTAACCTGTGACGCGTCCGGTAGCACAACTGTGCTTCCCAAAATCATACATCGTCATAAAAATGTTGGTATTTTTTTTTCAAATGCTCCAACGTTAGAAAATTATCCGCGTTATACGGTCTTTGATAAAGCCCCACAAAAAAGGTCTAACGACGTCAAATTGTATAATCTTGGTGGCCACTTGACGTCACTAATACGTAATATTATGCGTTCTGGAAACTTCTCATGCAATAAAACCAAAAATGGTTGCGTTGTGTGGCTCGTGGCACCGTCTTGTTGAAACCACGTATCGTCCAGTTCATATTCTTCAATTACAGACCAAAAAAGATGGTTACCATACGGCCATAGCGCTCTGAATTGACGGTAACGGTTCAGCCAGTGTCGTTTTCGAACAGACACGGCCAAATGACACCTCCAGATCACAATGCGCACCAAGCAGTAATTTTTTTCACTTTTGGATTCTCCAAGCCCCATATGGGACCATTTTTCTTGAATGAGAAATGAGATTCATCGTTGAAGAAAATTTTGTTCCAAAAATCAGCATTGAAATCCTGTTGATCCAGCGTCAAGTCAGCATATACATGGCGTTGTTAATCATGAACCATTTTCAATTATTCCGTAAATTGACATTATATGGATGGAGGTGCAAGTCCAAATGTAAAATACGCCATAATAAGCCTATTGCAGAAAACTCCGTAAAATTGATAAATTCGAATTATCCACCACTATTTCACTTACAAAAGTGATATTTATGCGATGATTTACAACCCTGATCACACCTGTGACGCTTCTAGTTTCTTCAAATTTTTTTTATAATCTTTGCAATTCCTTGCACAGTGGGTCGACTATAACGATCATAATCACTGCGTAATGCTCGAAAAGCGGAATCTTTTGTATCACCACTTTTGTATTAAGTTTTATCTATTTTTATGCGTTTTTCGGTTGGTAAGCGATTAATTTTCGAAAATGGCAAACCTTTAATTACAGAAATGACATATTAGATGACAGATATTTAACAGCCTTGCTAGACCGGCTGTTTTGAAATCATTAAACGGTTAACCCGATATAACCTCGTCATTTTTTTTTTGCAGTCGGTTAAAAAAATATCAAGAACTTTGAAAAATTGTTTGATAATCGCTTTCTAACACAAGCACATTATAGAACGTATTAATGAGATCCCTTCAGTTATAATATGTCACTTTTTTCGCTGTAATATGATCGTGATATGTTATCTATATTATTAATATAGATAAAATTATGATTATGATTTGATACTAGTACTCGTATGATATGACTGTCGAAATATAAATCAGTGATAATCTGCTGCTGTTCAACAGTTCAACTGAAAATATTTTTTTAAGAATAATATGATGCTTAATGACTCAAATATGTTTTAGTGTTCATTTGGTGTGTATGTGGACACTTTGTATTCCAATGGTCTTCTCATGCTGAATTTATCGATGATATTTTAGACTTAAAATGCAAAGAAAAAATAAGACTGTAATTCTCTTGAATTAATTTTGTGCATATTGACAAAAGTTTTACCTCCGTTTATCAATTCGTATTTGATTTCTGACTTAAATCTATTACTAATTCTATATTCGTTTCTACGTTCTACAAAACTGTGAAAACTTTTTACAGATGAAAAACAGAAGAAAAACTTTGAATTTTTAATGCTTTTCTTATTTTATACTGATTGTATTTCCCTCGTTCAAATAACAATTTATCAAATTCGAAAAATTTTTAATGCCAAAGTTTTTCTTCTTTCCTCTCTCATTTGATTTTGTTTTTGTTTTTCTGTTCTTCTGTCGACTTCCGTTAATTTCTTCTTTTATTATCTTGCATCTGTGGTATGGGTATGTGGTATGAAAATAAAGTTTCAATTGTTGAACCAGCCATAATCTTTGCTTAATCTTACTTAGTGTGTTGATACTTTTGAAAAATACTTTCACATGCGGGTTATATTGAACATTCGATAGAAAGAAGAGCATTAAAAAAAATTAAAAATCTTGAAGAATAATTTAGAGAGTTTGGCCAGAGGATAGCAAAGAGGGAGTTGTAGTAAAGGAAATATTTGAAAGAAATTTGAATTATCCTAGACAATAGAGGCATGTTAATATTGTTTGAAATAAAACACTACACATTTGTAAGTTGTTTATTTATAAAAAGACTGAAACACAAAAGCTTTCAGCAGAATTTGACTTTGGTTTAAAGGAAAGGACCCCAATAGACTTTGGGACGATTTTCCGTCATCCCACGTCAAATTTGGTTTGTAAACAGACCGGTTTCGGCTTTGTGCCGAACAAACCCCGTCGGAAGAAAAACACAAAAATCGACCCCAATAGACATTTCTGTTACACAAAATCTTTTTTCCAAGGTTGCCTTTTGACTTGGTACTAAAATATTAAAAATTTATATTTTTTTCTTATTTTAAAGATCCCAACTTCTTCGCTTTTTCTATTCTGGAAAAAATTTACTCCCTTACAAGTTTGTGTCCTTTTTCGCAATAAGTTTTCTTCGGAACAATAAATTTGTGTTTTCTCTTTAAAAAATATTTTATGTTCTATTTTTTATCAAACAAATGCCACCAAACAACAAAAATAAATCCACAATTCTCACACAATCTATTTTGGTTTTGTATGATTCTTCAAATCAAAGTATTGAAGCGGTTTTCGGATCTCTAGTGCGATTTTCAGGCAAAGGTCTTAGCAATTGAAGAAGTAAAACTCGCCTCTAGAGTTTTTTTAAGTTTCCTTTTTTTCTTTGGGGAACGTACAAAATCGGCTTTGGTTGCTAAAAATTCTCTGCTTATAGATTCTCTCCTTAGAGCCATATTAAATCTGACTTCGTTTCCCAAAGCATATTTAGCGTTTATTAAGTTTTCTATGGGAGTTTTTTCATTGTTATAAAAGTGCAGTCTTGGGTTCCATTTTATTTCTGGATTTTTGTGGGACTTATTTCATTTATCGTGGTTCTATCTCGTTTGGAATTGTGTTGCTGGAACCTTTGCCCTATAATGCCGTTAGGAATACTCGTATATGACCGCCAAACAATTTTAAAATTGAAAGACTATATTTTGTTGGATATTTTTATTAAAATTATATTATTGTGTTCCCTGGTTGATTTAAGATGATCCGATTCCAAGAGGTTACGATGTTCAAAATTCATATGGCCCTCTTTGAAAAAATATATCATATATATCGCGACAGATTTATTGGATTATTCTTAACATCAGCAATATTAAGATGCCCTTTTGCTAACCCTGGATGTTTCGAAATTATATAAATCATTTTTTTAATATCGTATTATACTCTTCTGTGTGTGTCTACATTTCTTAAAGAGTTGAAGAATACAAATTTTTAAACACTCCCAAAAAACGATATTAATAAAAATTTTGTAATCAAAACTAAACCTTCTTTATTATTTTTATAATTTTATTTCAGTTTCTCACTAAGAAAATAACCTTTAAATAATTTATTATTATCATTTGCGTAAATGACTCTTCTTTTCGTAGTACAAGATGAGGCTTTCGAAAAGGATTTTATTTTTCAAATAGAGTAAAAAAATTTATTATAAATAGTACGAAAATCTTACTGATATGGGAATGATCATAAAAGGACTTGTATTTGTGGACATTTAATTTTGACACTGAAGGTAAGGACCTCTGCTTAGAATATTTCCCACTTGTAAAATGCGCGGCTAAAGAGCTCGTGAGATTCTTGGCACATCAGCCACAAATGAAGAACGTGTTGTTCACAACGAGGAGTAGTCCTCGAGAATGATATTCCAACTTTCGCTATTGGAGCAACAGTTAAAGTCCATTAGATCGATAGAATCGAATAACTTGAAAATAGCACCTATTTGTACATAAAAATTTACATTTCATTTTCGATCCTTTATATGCTGCAGTATAAATAGGAGATCAGACGGAGTGCTTTACGAGTATATATTCTATGGTAACGTTTTAGAAAACCGAGACACTTGAATGTTTATTTAGATTTTTGCAGATTCTTGATGTTTTATATGAAATAGTATATAATTTTGTGACTTTTTAAAGATAAAAAAGGATCTTTTATTCCGCTAACGAGCTTTAAATTTTTCTTATAAAAACATATTGATTTTATTTTAATATTTCGACGCCTCTTTGGACGTCTTCTTCAAGAACAAATTTTTTTATTAAAAAAAACACCCAAAGAGGCGTCGAAATATTGAAATAAAATAAATATGTTTCTTAGAGAAAGACCTAAAGTTCTTTTATGAAATAAGAGAAATATAAAAAGGGTCGAAATAATAGTGTTAATTAAGTGATAAAAAAGGGAATTTAGTTCCTTAAAAAGTGAAAACTTATTGCAAAAGGTTCTTGTAAGCAAATAAAATAAAAGAAAACTATATAAATAGAAAATAATCAGGAAAAAGTTACATATTTTTTAAACATGAAAATACCATTTGACTTTGGGGGAAAACTATATAGATGAATTAGAGAAGGTTGGTCACTTGATATGTCTAATGAAGTAACTTTAAGCCACAACTGCGATAAATGTGAAACAATATTATGGCCATGATTGATGATCTCGCTAAAATCAACACCACTTGTCGAGTTTCAACAAATTTCAATTCAAGTGTCTTGATCTATTGCTGACTGAGCAGGATACTTAAGCAAAGCAAATCCAAAAAATCCCTGCAAAATTTGCAGAAATTGAATAGAACGATTTGTAAATCATCTTTCAAGATACAGTTAAAAAGGAACGAACAATTTACAGACTGTGTCAGTGGCCAAATATCCGTTGCAGGTTTTTGTTGAGTCCAGGAATCTCTCTGAGACTAAAATGCAGTGCACTACGAGTTTCAATACAAGCTTTCGTTTGTCATGCCATGTCGACTCTACATGAGCACATTTTGTTGGCATTGCAAGGATACTAGTGACTAATTGAGCCGGATACAAGTCTCAAACACTCTGCTGAATTTACATTATCTACTCTTTAGCTGTAGTGTGGTTTCAAGTACAAGAGCAAATTGTTAAAATCAATGACACTTTTTAACACATTTAGTGGCAAGATTTATAGAATTCATTCGTTTGTTTTAACAACGCATATTATTTACCACACTTGAACTTGTACGCAGACAGAGAGACGGACAGACACACATATTTATTAAGAAAAAGTTTTCGGAAACCGAACCATGTAGATAATACTTATAGATGTCTGCAAACTTTTTATATGGGTGTTGAAGAATTATTTCAAGTATAAAATAGGAAAATGAAGAAAAGAAAAACGTAATAAATTTGATATTTATGGCTTGTCCAAATTTTTTTATAGAGAAAATGAGATAAAATAAATTAAAAGATTTAAGATTTGCAGTAAAATTTAATTGTGTTAAACGAAAAAGCAAAGTATTAAAGTTCGTTGTAACTACATGATGCCGGATAATGAAATACGATTAAGAGAGTCTGAACAAATAAAACATTTTTGAAAAGGAATTCTGTTGGTTAAACACCAAGTTAATGAACATTAAACGAATTTAGGACATGATTTTAGTAGAAACATATATTATATCACAAGCTCTTATGAGTGTACCATTCATGACATGTTTAGAGAAGAGAAGTGGTAGTGGCATGATTAGAATAACTATGGCACAGACATTTAAACAGTTTTACGATATTGAAAATTAATCTTTGCAATAGTACTACGTACTGATTTCTTCGAATTCCGTTTTTAAACAAAGACTTTAGAACCAACTTAAAATTTATCTTGATTTATATATATTTACTTATCAACTTTTCCAAACTATTGATCTATTTTTCTTTTCAACATTTCAAAACTATTGATCTACTTATTCTAATATCTCTTATACAAACTCTGTTCTGAGAATCATATTCCACAAAAATCGACGCTTTTGCTCACAAGTTTTCAGAAATTTATTTTCAGTTTAGTTATTCTTTGTTTAAAAATTTATATTTTAATACAATTTTAAGCAAGATAAAGCGTTTAAAAATGTTTTGTCGCCATATTTTACAAATGATGCACCGGTTTCACAGCTTCTGGACTACAAAAAATTTCAGATCAATTATTAATGAATATATGGTATTTAAAATCTCATTGAAGAAGCTTTGCAAATTGTCTAAAATCTATAGGTCCGTAATTTGTATGAAGTCCTGGCAAAATGAAAACTCGTTCGCATTGAATTACAAAATCTTTAAAGTCTAAAACTCCTATCTTTGCCATTTTATTTACGTATGAGTGATATTTTTTGGATAATTGATACTTATACGCCAGGCAACACGAGAATTTGGGAAAACATAGAATAAATATAAATTTTCTAAATATGTACTACTCTAATTCAAATAAAAGTAAATAAAATTTTTAATATACTAGTACATGATGATATTGTTGGCAATAGAAGAGTCCCATAAGCTCTAGGAGCTCTAAAAATTTTCAAAGTCTACAGGTCGCTTAAAAATTATTGAATTTTTGCTGGAAAGATCTTCTATCCTCAGATGAAAAACTACTAAACAGTATTATATTAGTTCTAACTGGGCAAAGTGCAAAGGACTTAATAGGGGAGCATCCAATTAAGAAAAAAATTCAAAAAAAAAATTAAGAAAGTAATGAGATTTGGACTCGGAAGTAGTACGAACTTGGATAATTTTTTGATTCATATTCACTGATTTGGACGTTACCTTCATTTTCCCGAGAAGATCGAATCTTTTATAATTTTCTTTGTGCAAAGAAAATGATTTTTATTATTGAAGTAAATTTTTTTTTTGGAATAAATAGTCGTGAGTTCTGTTTTCTAATCTGAAAGAAGTTTCATCATTTATTGATGGTATAAAACCAATGTCTTCATATAGATGTGCAGAAATAAATTTTTGTTTTTATAAAAAAAAATATTTTCTAAATAAATTCTTATTAAAATACGAGTATTATTTAAGCACAAGGTCTTATTAATCGGTTAGACAATTGTATTCATAACTATCGATATTACGACACTCTTTGATTATCATCTTCAGGAAATTGTTTTTGATTAATTATATTAATAATAAAAGATATATTACATACATACAAACATTTAAAAATAATAATATTTAAAAATCAAACTTAATAGATTTGTGGAAATAATATGTACTTTTAGCAAAATTTTTTCATCTTGACTTCTTGCGAAGTTTGAAAAAGGCACTTTTGGATTTTTGGAAGTATTGAAATTGTACTGTATAAATACAAAAAGTGTTTAGAAGAAGATTAGGACTTAATGGAACACTTGCTGTATAAATCTGAAATTATGATCTTGAAACATTGAATGAATTCGCGAAAATTATTCTATATGGTCTCAGCTCATTAGTTCATACAGAATTCATTAAAAAAAGAATCGATCTCGTGGCATACAGCTATTGTGCGCAGTTGTCACCAAGAAGTTTGGATTTTGAATACATATTGACTTTAATCACGATTTTGATGTTCTCATTTCAGTTTTATTGTCGTTTGATTTGTCCGTATTCAAATTAATTAATCAGCCTCCCACAGCCACCAGCTCAAAAGAAATTTCACTTCATTTTGCTTCATGTCGTGCGAACTGATCTCAATAAATCATTTTCTTTCAATTTATATCTAGTCGCCCGTTTACGCCAACTATATAGAGACGATTAAACGCTTGATGAGTATGACCGACATTGATGCAAAACCGGTGTGAATATATTTCATCCTCATTGCACCATTTACACGAAAGCCGTTTCATCTCATGGCTGAAATTAAATTCAAACACTAAAAGCAAACAATTTATTTTCAATTAAGGCTGTTTTATTAGTAATAAAGAAATATTTTTCTTTATTTTATTTAAATTTATATTTCTTAGTCCTTTAAAAACACTCTTTATTTATTTATTAAATATACCCTTTATTTATTAAATATATTTCCCACAATAGTAGAAACTGATACATCGGAGTCAGTAAAAAGCCTTTTTCATTTAATTACCTTTAGTTTAATTACATTCATATAAAAATGACTCAAGGAATTTATCCTGTTTTAGCTTTCCCCCAAATTGTTATTAGACTACCCATTCAGGAGCCAAAATTTAATGCTCTCAAAATGCGATGACAGCCAGGCGACCATCTATCAAACGGCGGAAAAATCTCAGTTTTCAAGTCAAACAGGCATGAAATTTAGCAAATCCTTTCTCGCATTACGAGTGTGTGTATGTGTGTCTTGTATAAACTTTTTCGTATTCTGATGAAATTTCAATTTAATGTGATTCTGTGAGTGAACCACCAACCCATTACGTGAACTACATAAGTACTTGCGCAACTGGGAGTATGTTTTGTTGCATGTTACGCTTTAGTCTGTCTGGGAATATGAAACCCTTGTACCAGTAACCTAGTAACAGCGATAACTAGAACTAAGGTTACGTACAAATGATGGCAACTGGTGTGATTATCACAAATTTTTATGATTATGATGATGTCGGTCGGTGATGCTGATGGTGATAGTGGTTGAAATGCTGGCGGTCTCGTTGTTGAGAATTCAGAGCTTTACCCCATGGCATAATTATATCAGTAGCACTTAAATGCTTCACTACAGATGCTGAACAGCGTTACGCTTCCAAGTGGCATTTCCATTGATAGAGCTGTTGCAGCTGTGGCATCAATGTACTCCTTAATGCAAGTGATATCGAATGATTTTTGTTTTTATTATGTTCTTATTTCTTAACAATTTTCATTGTGCAGGCGTGCAAATTGCAGTATGAAAATTCAGACGAAACCGCTACCATTTACAACCCAGTGATAATGGTTGGCAGGGAAACTAAAAACTGCATATAAAGTTTTCTCATTGAGATGTGTAGCATTAATAAATGTTAGAACAGCTCAAGTGAACATGATTTTGTCATGAAATATCAAGTATTTTCTAAACCAGAGGAATAGTTGTCTTTGTTTTGTGGCAATTTTATTTTACAAATTTTTGGAAAAATTCTCTAATCTATTTTAATTATAATTTCCATGGGCCTTATATCTTAATTCCTAGACTGAGCAATCTGCGTGATCATTAGAAATACGAGGATGGGTCCCTAACTTCTTTAAGTACCCGCCTTTTAATTGAAAGGCCGACAGTGTTTCTGTGTAAAAACATCTGCCAGTTGATAAGTCCTTCACTTTTTTAAGTTCCCGACACTTAAGTGAAAGGCCGACACTTCTTCTGTCTACAAACATCTGCCAGTTGACTCCTGTCAAGATTTGAACACGCTGCGTCGTTTGGTTTGTTCGTGACAGCCATCGAGTGTCGACTACCGCATAATTTGAGGAGCAAATGGAAAAAGTTATTCACGATATGGTGTTGGCCAATCGAATATTGAAAGATTGTAGAAGTCATGGGTATATCACATGACTCAGTAGTTTAGATTTAAAATGATCAGTTGGGCATGAGGAGGCATTCCTCAAAATGATGGGTGCCACGTTTGTTTACAATCAACCATAAAGGCAATCGTATGAAAACTTCCCAGGAGTGTTTGGCATTTTTTAACCGCAATATGTTCAAGTTTCGTAATCGTGGACGAAACGTGGATTCGCCATAACACACTAGAGACCAAACAGCGTAGGTTTCTCATGGTGAATCGGCATCAAAGAAGGCCAAGGTGGGTTTGCCAGCCAATAAAGTCATGTCAACAATATTCTATGATACACGCAGTATAATCCACATTGACTACATCAATCAATGGCCAACATGATGCCAATTTGTTGGATCCATTTAATGGTGATTAAAAATTTACCACAATTGACGAAAAAAGTTCTTTTCCACCAGGACAAGTGTAGTTTAACTGGCAACTACGAATTGCTTTCCCATCCGAACTATTCTCCGGACTATGACTTCTTTTCAAACCTGAAGAAGTGGCTTGCCGGAAAGATATTCAACTCCAGCGATGAAATTATCTCACAAACGAGTATTTTGATGACCTCAAAAAATCATATTTGTTGGAAGGTATAAAAAAATTGGATAATCATTGGAGCTGTGAGCCTATATTGAAAAACAAATTGTCTCTGTTTCATTATTCACCCCTCCTTGAAAATAGAACTGATATAAAAATTTTTAAATCATGAAAAATCTGCCATAGATCTGAGATTACATCTCAGATTTGTAACAAATTTACTAAATATTTTAAGAGGTGGTTACTCTTGGGCCATAATCAAGGGCCAGAAGCTGTTCCACAGCTTTATAACTTCACCAAAATTAAAATTTTTATAGTACTTGTTTTGTTATGTGCTTTAAAACTTTCAAATTAAAAGACTGTACAATTTCAAACATTAAGTTTTCCATTTCTGTTTTCAAAAAGTTACAAAAGAGTTTAAGACATAATTTAAAAAAAATTATGAGGAAAAAGTCATAGTGTAAATGTGGTTGACTTTCATAGGAACTTTAGAAGAAATTTGTGAAATAGGCCAGATAAAAAGTCATCATATGCTAGTCATAAATTTTGAACGCATTGAAAATCCATTTTGAAATTTTTAGTGAATAAATAAAAAAATAGAGAGATCCTTTTTCAGGAGAGTTTAGAATAAAGAAAATATTCTCACAATAGAGGTTGTTGAAACGACAAGGTAGCAAATTTAAATTACTTTTTTAAAAAGAGAAAAAATAGTGCTTGACGCCATTCTTTTTTTTTAATCCGATGACGCCTTCCAAAATTAAAAAGTCTTCAATGTTGAAAATTTTTCAAAATAAGATCGCATATCTTCAAAGTTGAAAGGTAAGTTCCAAAACATAAGGACTATTACATTGGTTTCTGGACATTACATTAGCCCAGAGAGGAACATGCACCAAATTGAGTAAAAATCAAAGCTGTGAAAAGTTTCTAATAGTATTTATGGCGCTAAAGTAGCAATGGACATTAAAATTTGCTTAGTTCACATTAAGTGGACAATGGCTGATCCTAGGACAATCAAAAATTAAATAAGCATTAAATTGATTTATGATTTTGATAAAGCAATCCTTGAATTATGCAGGTGAAACCTTTAATCGACTTATATCTTATTTTTTATATTTTTTGCCTAATTATTTTATTTTTGCTTAGTTGCAGGCAACATTTTAAGGCGGCTTGAATTTCGTTACGGAAACTGACAACCCAATTTGTTAACTGTGATCATAATTTATAACTGATGCAAAAATGCTGCTTGCAATGTTGGCTGATAGCGTTAGTTGCTGCTCTATAGCATTTTGCCTACAACTACTCCTACCTCTGCAATTGTCGCTGTATGTGTTTGTTGGCTGTACTGCAAGGGTTGCACTTGTCATACTTGGGTGAGTTTAAAAGTAAACATGATTATGCATGCAAAAAAAAAAAAACAACGGACTAGTAAATAAATGAAGAGCAACTGCTCATAAACAAACATACTTACAGAAAATTAGACGATTTTTTTCTGCGTGATGAAAACGAAAGTATTTAATTAACAGATTAAATAAGGGATTTAAATTAAATTTATAATAAAAATATGAGCTTTAAAAGATAATTTAAAAATTGTAAATAAATTGATAACTTTATTCGACCTTTATTTTGATTAATTAATTGAATTAATTTTTTTTTTGAAGTTTGAAGCCTTTTTTAAACAAAATGTGCAGAAATATTGAACAATCAAAAATAAATATATTGTTTTAAAAAAAAGACCTCAAAAGAACTCAACGAAAAAATTTAAATAATTGAAATTGTGAATATTAATTAAGAACATTTAAGCTTAATATATACATATGTATGTATATAAATACATACATACATATCGCACTCGTTCAACAATACTGTATTAACTCAAAATTTCAAAATTTTCAGTAGAGGCAAAAAACTTTTTGAGTTTACATTAATCATATATGATAAAACAAATTTTAAATCTCCATTTTTGTATGAAGAAGTGGTCAGTACAATGGGAAATTTTTCTAGCAGGTAGATATGAACAGCGTTAGACGTTTTTTAGCAAAAACTGAAAATTTAAGAATTTTGAGTTAATACAGTATTGTTGAACGAGTGCGATATGTGTATTAGGACATACAATACTTATAAATTCAAATCAAAAACATTGAATACAAAATTATGTTTTCTAAAACGTGAGAGCTCATTTTCACATTGCGATAGTGAAATTTCAACTACCACTGTCCCTAAATTTAAATTTAAACAAACTTTAAGAATTCCCTTTTATAAAGAAAAAATACACAGATCTTCTTAATATCCACTAGTCTGCCATATAAATGAAAATACCTTCCAACTGGTGGTGAGTTTGCGCCTGTAGGACTTCAAATATTTTACTCCAAATTTAATTGCACGTGTTTTGCTCTCTCACTTGCTTTGTCTCTCTCTATCTTAATCTCTCTGGGCTGGAAATTGTTTTGTTTACACATCTTTCGTTTGTGATGTATCCTTATTATCTTGACATCTAAGGAATTTGATTGTTATTGCTATTTTCACCGTTGTTGTCTTTAAGGATTTAGGCACTTGATTACTTACAGTTTCATGCTTCATTTTGCATGTTGTCCTTTTTATCATTCCCTATTTATTTATAAATGTACGAATACATACATATAATTGCTTATGTATGTGTAAACCTGCACGTATGTACGTACATACACACAAACACATACCAGTACGTACCTACATTATTTGCTTTTTTATTGAAAATTATAACATAAATTCTAAATATAAGAAAAGAAGCAAGAAAAAACCAGATGTTGGAAATTTGTAAGCCAATGAAGCTTAAAAACGAGCATGTCGATCAAGATGCAGTGAAAATTTATGTCAATTTGTTAAATGTATTTTTTCAATTACAAAATTAAATATTAAAATATTCAAAAGCAATAAATACACTTGTATACCTTTAGAAGAGTCGTACGTTTTGTATAAGAAGTATGTCTGTCTGGCTGCAGAAGGTACTTAAATTCAATTACTGTTTTTGTTAAATTATTTATTCAAATACACATTAGGACAGGTAATAAAAAAATTATTTGTGACTTTAAAAAAAAATGATTTTTAAATTTGGGTACTTCTTTTCTTTAAATAAAAATTATATCACAAAAAAGAAGAAACAGATTGAGAACAATTTTAAGTCTATACAACCTCTATAATATAACGTTTAGCGAAAATGTAGTTGCAATTCGTTTTGGCCACAAAAATATTGGTGCTTCCCATAGTGCCATGGTCTGCGAAACTTCACTATATATTTTATGCTTAGCGAGAGTGATTTCCTCTATTTATGCAGATGCATTTTTAAACTTAAAGCTTCAAATATATATTTTATTGTCTTAATTGAACGACTTTTTATTTTTTTGTTGCCTATTTGTATTTGTTCCACGCGACTTTCATTTCTACGCAAATAAAATAGTGAGTCGCAGAAGGTACTTAAGTTTTAGAAAAATTATCTAAAATTCATATATATGCGGTCAGGTCATTAAATCCGATAGTTTTTGCATAAAACACAGGTTTTTGGATAAAAAACACTTTTTTTCAACATACTCTCCTTTTAGCTCTATACACTGTGTCCAACGTTTTTTTACTCATAGATATTTGTTTGCGACACTTTTTCATCGTTGGAGTCAAATCTCTTTCCGCCGTGCCATATCTTAAGGTTTGGAAATAAGAAATTGTCCAGAGAATAGGGCATATGAGGGAGCAATCGGAAGCCTCAATAATCGAATTTTGCCAAGGAAACTTCACATCAGTATACCCTTGCACTGACCTGCTAGAAAATAACTTTTTTGTTGACCACCGTCTTTTTTTTAATCCCCATTAAATCGACGCATAATAATAATGCTTATTACACTCTTTTGAAAGTATTCAATATGGACTTTATCATGTGCATGGCAAAAAAATGATCACCATAACTTTATTGGGTGGCAAATTCCCCTTGGTCTTCCTTGGCGCCGATTCAGGTACCGTAATATTGTTTTACTTTGCCGACGATTCTGCTCACTTTACCGACAAAGGAGGGCATTAGTATAGAAGAGTATCAATCGCTGCCGGTGCTGTTCAGTGATCAGTGCTTGCCCTGAACAGGCATCGAACTCATGTTGTCAGTCATTAATTTGTTTTTTAGTCTAGGCGCCAACAGCAGTAGATATAAACGCTTTAAGTCCCTTTCAGTCGGATTAGCATTTTTTTTTGGCACAAAAGCAACAGAAGTTTCTTTTATATCTAATACAAAAATTTTGCAAAAATATACTTTAGGACTTTGCAAGGGAGTATAGAGATGATTACAGATGGAAGGGGATACTTATAAATAAATCTTCTAGCATTGAGATTTCCTTCAAACCAGTTTTTTTTGAGATGCAAAGTTAAAATTAATACGGCACCAAAATAGTTTTCAAAGAATTAATTTTGAAATTAATATTGAAATAATTAGTCTCCAATAAAGCCCTTACTACAAAACTCTATTGAATCTTATCACCTAATGTATGTTTACTTACGCATACATTGAAAAAACCACAACCATAGATCAACAGTCGAGCAAAAGCTGCGAACTGTTTGTTTGTTTTCTTAACAGCAGCACATGCACATATACACATTCATATATTGATCATTTGATGCAATAATATCACAACTCCAGAAAACTAGTTTCACAGAGGACAACTTTTAAATTTACTTCACATAACTTTGTTGCGGAAATACTAAACTAGAATCCTTTTTTATTGCTCTTAAAAGATGAAAAAATATTAAAAAATCTTTCTTGAGGAATGACATTTTCATGGCTTCCAAAATATCCACTAGAGCATTTTTTCGACTTCTTCGGGAGTTGGGAGAATTTGGAATGAAGATCTAAATTACTTCTATTATCCAGTGCAATTATTTTATAGTTGTTAAGAAAAAACTATAACATGACGAAAATAAATATACAGTCGAGTTTGGTTATAATGAACTAAATCAGACCAGTCAAGTTAATTCATTACAGATGAACTACGTTATAACCTGAGTATATATTTATATTTTTTTCCAGTATATAAAGCCAAGTAACATTAGAATAGAAAACATTCTTTTTATTATTTTGCAATAGGTTTTATATCACTGTCAAATTCTGGCAAATAATTATTTTAATTGATAAGAAAGTTAGAAATAGATAATCTTTAGATTATGCTTTGTTCGTTATAAGGCTACACGTTTTCTAGTATTCTTGTATATGGTAGTTAAAAAATAGTTCCCTTAACATGTCATATGATCACATGATCCGTAATATACTCACGAAACTTTTGCACACTCTCGTACTACTGCAGCCAGGCATTGCACTTGTGTCACAGTATAGTTTTTATGTCCGAACTACCTCTCGTTACCCTGGTCATTAAGTTGGAAAGGAACGCTACCAATAACTGCAGTAGATGATAAGTCATATTAAAGAAAGGAATGCTTCCTCTAGTCGGAATTTAATAAAACTTTTGGCCATGTTAATTCCACTTTTAGTCTCTTAAACGCCTCTAAAAATTCCGAAGTCACTCTGAACGACCTGTAACATTCTCAAACAGTCCTAAATGGGAACAGTTTGGGCAATATTTATACAAAAACTGTTGGGACCGGATAAATTGTTCGTTATACGCTGTGATTCGTTAGAAGTAGAATATGTTATAACCCAACTCCACTGTACTTCAATTTTTCCATAAATTGAATCATTATTTCTCTTCAAATGCTTTCGCAGACATAATAATTGTGTGTAATTGCAATTTTTATCTTTTGCATTCGTCAGTTAAGGCCCATTGACTATTTTGTAAACCTTTTCTTTTAAAGTGGTATGATATTTGCATTGTTTGTTGTGGCTTAAGTTCTTCATATGCCGACATTTCATTGGTCGCTAAACCATATGAAGAGCTTAAGCCGCAACAAACAATGCATTTTGCAAAAACTTGCTAAAAAAATTGCTAAATGAACAAATGCTCCTCCATGAACAATATTAGATGATAAAGGAAGGTATGCAGTTCACCCTGTTCAAGCTCCGTTTTCTACTATACTACTTAGTGCTGTTTCACACACGTCAAGTTTTCTTGATCAAGTTTCAATTCAGCTGGGAGAAAAATAAAGAAAGGAATACATACTCTCCCTATCCCAGCTGAATTGAAACTTGATCAAGAAAACTTGACGTGTGTGAAACAGCTCTTACTAAAAATAATGTTAATGCAGGAGGTAGAAGTCAAACACTTATATAATTTATTCGAGAAAAAGCTATATCTAGAGCTCCTAATATTAACGCAACTAATCGGTTTCCAAATCCACCAATTATAATTGGTATTACTATAAAGAAAATTATAATAGAAGCATGAGCTGTTACAATTACATTATAAATTTGATCATCTCCAATTAAGGCTCCTGGATGTTCTAATTCAGCTCGAATTAGAATACTTAAGGATGATCAAGCACCGAAAATAAAATATACAAAAATTTTCGACTAAAAAATTTCTACCTTTTTTGAGTTGTGCTGTTATTTCGGCAAATGAGCAATATATTTTATGAATATGTTTATTTAAGTGCATATATATTAGGTGTGTCTATTTTTGTACAAACACACATTAATCATACCAACACTTGCATGTCCTGTAACATTTAATTTTCCTACAAAGCCTTCATATTACATCGAAATGAAATATTAAATGAAATATTTGGAAGAGAAGGGATCTTATTATGAATTGGTTATTTTGCTGCACCATCACTTTTAATGCTGTTAGCGGTGCGTGTATGTTTTTTTCTGCTGATGCACTTCCTTTAAATTTATATGAATGTGCACATTTGTGTGTGTGTGTGTGTGTGTGTATGTTTTAGGGCATTTGAGTGTGCACGCGTATGTATGTTTTACGTTTTATTTTGTTTTTATTTTCATGATTGCATTTGACAACAAGTGTAAATATTAGTACATAGTTTGCTAATTTAATGATTCATCGTTGTGTGCGAAATTGAGGCATGAATGAATGAGCAGCAGCTTGAATATATTTACCATCCATCCCACTGGAGTAGAGAAACACTGTAATATACACAGACACAGATACAGACAGACCATAACTTGCACACAGAGGATGATTTTATGTGTCCTGAGAAACAGCGAAACAGAGCTTAATGCAACCAACTACAAAAAGAAGAAGAGGAAGAAGGAAAAAAAAAGAATACAATAAAGTTGATGCAGCTAAATTTATGGCTGGATTGTAGATGGAAACCGAACCTCAGTAAATATTACAAATGGCGACTGCCAGCTGCAAGTATGCAAATTGCAGTTGCTTATTTATGCTGGCAACTACACATTTTTGATGCCGTTTTGGTAATCCATCTCAAGTTCGGTTGCCACTGCTGATCAAATCATTATTTTTAAATGAAATATCATTTAATTTCGTTTAAATTATTTACAGCAGCCAGAGAATCATAAGAAATATTTATATTTTGTTTCAAATGTTGTTATAAAATGTTGTGATATTTATTAAAGATCCTTAAGGAAGACATGCACGATAATCTTTTTTTTGTTGACAGATTCATATCGGTGTGCCTGTTCAAATATATTAGCTTTCATATTATTTCATCTATCATGCTAAAAATTAATAAAGTTAATTTTCCATGTGCCACAGAAGCTTCATTTAGGCTACCCAAAACGTCTATCATATTGTAGGAGGAAATATAAGACGTGATAGGAGCTACGGAAAGAATTTAAGTGCTCATCTCAGAACCCTTCAACAATTTTTTGGATAGTCTGATCGCTATTAGGGCTGATCGCTTTAAAGGCTGTTAAATAAAAGTGTGCTCTCGGTTGTGTTCAATCTCTGGCTCTGCTCGAACGACTTCATGACAGCGTAGGTTCAAGGACACTAGAGACAGTGTTTTAATTCAAAGACAAAAACCAGTAAAAATAGTTTCTTAGGATGTTTAAAAAGAAGAGGTGTGTGGGACTCGCATCAAAACAGCTTTTATAATATAACACAAACTACTTTTATGAAAAAAAAAATAATTAATTTCTTCATTACAACAGATCGGTAAAACTCCACTATTTTCTATTAACTTTTATGTAGAAAGTATGTGAATTTTATCTGAATTAAAATAGTTGCTCCTAATTGTGTAAAACTTTCAAATAAAACTATTATCAAGTTATTCCAAAATTGTATACAGTTCCTTTTGTTTCAGAATATTTAAAGTAGTTAAAGAAGCCACGGAATACCAACAATCGAGTTTGACTGCTTTAGAATACTTTCAATGTCCTTTTGTAGGAAAATGATATATAAAAGATTGATGTGAACTCCGAATATAAATATGAAAACGCTCTTGGAAAATTTTTTTCAATAATTTCTTGCTACACGCTATAATTTACAACTCCTTCTTGGTAGCCAAGTTCAGATATCATCATTTTGTAATTGCAAAAAATATTATTTTACAAAACTAATGGTCTATATTTCGTGATCTTTGGCTATTTTTTCGTTCTTGCTTGGTTTGACTTTCATATAATTTGCTGAAAAGGATACAAATAAAAAAAATTCTACGCAAATGCAAAACTAAATATTGAAAATTTATTCTTTTGGGATATTCTCCCCAACTAATTGTTAAAACAATTAGTGTTTTCTGCAAAATGTTTTGTTTATTGTGGCTTTAGTTGTTTATATACCGACATTTTATTCCTCGCTAAAGAAAATTGTCAGTAAACTTCAGGGAGCAGTTTGAAAACATTCAACCTCGTATGTTGTAATGATTATATATACTGATGAATTCTAATATTGTATTTTATTCTTTTGGCATAAACATACGAGGTTGAATCTATTCACTGGCGATTTACTTTAGCGACCAATGAAATGTGGGCATATGAACAGCTAAAGCCACCACAAACAAAACATTATTAATTTATGATAGAAGGAATGGGGAAAATGTTGTTGAATTCGGAATTGTTATTGATAATTGATCTGTATGTTTTGTTTTTCATGTTGTTCTTAGAAATTACGAATTTATTCTCATTTAGATTTCAAAATGCTAGTCATAAGCCCACAGACTACAAGGCCACAACTTCATTAATTCCTTGATAACAAGTCATTATTTAGCTTTAAAACTCTTGCCTGGTCATTTTGGAAAACGTTTTGCCAAAAAATAAAAAAATTATTAAATTTATGGGTGGGTCCCACAGCTCTTCATATCTTGGTAGTTGCAGTTGTTATATGCAAACAGCTCATTGCTCATTGTGGGTGTAGTATATTTATTTTACTCCAACTTCTTATATTCATTCATCAGCTTACTTTCACTTCTTTTTTGTTTTTACCATTTCTGTGGAATGCTATCAATCAGTCATCCGTTCCCCGTGCCAAACACTTGCCATCTCCATCTTGCCATTTGTGGAGTATCATAAATAACCTTTTAAATGGAATTATTTGTGGAAAATTTGATTTTTGTCTGGTTAAAACTTCATAAAGAAAATAACTCTTCAGATACTGCAGCTTTAAATGCTGGAGCAAAACTATCAGTAAGTAAACCCTCGGTGCCATCACCCTCAATATCAGCAGCAACAGCAACTTGTAATAACCCAGAGTAGCATAAATTAAATCATTTGAATAATTCTAATATTTACTTTAGGAAATTAAGCTGAAGTGAGCAAAAGAATAAAGTAATAGCAAATTTAAAAAAAAAAAATGAACCAGTGCTCTAGACAAACAATATTTAATATTTTTATTGAATAAATAATACGGAAAAATGAATGATGAAAAATCAAACCACAACCAATAAGTCAAATCTGAACAGTGCACAGTGTGCATTTTTACTAACTTGAACAATAAGTAAGACAAACAAGTAAAAACCCTACGGAACTCCAAGCGGGAATGATTTCATTATGAAAAGGAATTATAGAAATAGTATTTTTGTTTTGCAAGGATGACTAATTTGAAATCTTACAGCTTGTTGAGTAATTAAGTTAAAATCAATTAAAGTAGTATTTGTTTGTGCGAAAAGGATGTTTTAACTTAATTGATAAATCTATTGGAAACATAATCTTTATTGTTGGTAATTGCGTATAATTAAATTAATTGATGAGAATGGCTTCTGACAGCTCTTAACAATTTCAATTATTTCGTAATGTGGATTATGCCAAGAATTATTTTGGTAGCCAGTAACAAATGTATTTAAAATTTACATTTGTACCTGCGTTACGATTCAACTCCACGGTGCTCTTAACACTGTGTGGACTTTGCTGATATGCATACATTTGGCAATTTTTGTACAGGATGATCACAAATCATACACAAACCTCTTACTTGTAGGCAGCGGCTACTATTTGTAACAACAGCACCTAGAGATCTAATTGTTGGTAGCAGGAAAGTTTGGAAGCCAACCACTACCATTGACTTGAAGCCCCCCACTCTAAACAGTAGAATTCTTCCGTTGGGATTTGGGTTTCAACCACAGCCATTAATAAACAGTCTAGAAGACTGCTATTGATTCTCATTGCACCAGATAGGGCTTTTGTCAGCCATGGTTCTAGAAGACCCTATGTTAAACGGAGGAACCATATTCAATCAATTTCGGCCCCGCGCAGCTTAAGGTATCTATAGCACCTCATTTCTGGATGAGCAAGCGTAACCTGCTTTTAACTTCAAGTTAGTTCTTCTATAGACGCCTACTGCCCTCTTATTTCAGGGATAAGCTAGAAACAAAAAATTATCAGCAAAGCCCAAGGGCCCGGAAATCCTACGGGGCAGCCCTGCCACTTTGCCACCGACCAGTAGCTCGCACCTACAGGTGGATGTTTCCAATTTGTACCACGCTAAGGGAAAGACTTAGGCCAATGCGTTAGGTTCCAGAGGTAAGCTAGCTGCCCTGTTTCCGCCATACTTACTAAGCGTTAGCTAATTGTACAAATTTGTAACGTGATTTTTTTCTGGTGTATTAGAAAATTTATAATTAAGCCATTTCCATCCCTGTAGGGAGTGTGAAAGATATTAAAAGAAATCTGTATCATAATATTTAGTTCGTCACTTGGAATAGAATTTAATTAAGGGTTCCTTGATGATGGTGTTCATTTGACAACTTCCTTGGTACCGTCTTCAAAGGCCAACCTTTTGAACCGAATTTTTAGGAGTCTATTTAAGGCTTTTTCCTTTTGTTATACCCAAGGTGGCACAAAAGTAATAACAGGGGAGTAAGTAAACTTCGTTTGAGCGACTAGTACTTTTTCACGAAATATACTAAAGTTTTTCAATAAAATTTTATTGCATCGAACATTTGCTATTGCTTAATTCAGCAAAACGCGTCGGATGTCATAAACATCATCCAAATACTGGTTGAAAGGATATCGTTGTCGAAAACTGTGTGCAATTATTATTTTATAAATTAAAATTTTAATGTCCATAGTGAAAAAATTTCTGAATGTACAACAATAAATTTAGATTTAAATTGCTAGTTTTCCCTATGGTATTTGCTGCTCTGTAGCACACATAACAAGATGAAGTGTCACCAAAAGCTCTTGAAATAATTCATCAGAGTTTCTTTAACTTGCAAGCCTCTGTCCCCAATAAATATAACACTTTTAGCGCAAAAGTAATGAATTTATTCTACTCATGGCCCTCTTCTCTAATAAGTTAATTCCTTTAACTCTGATTTCTTTTTGAGGGTTTAAAGATAATTTTTCTATTAAAAAAGGACCTCCTTAATAATCCATCAAACAATCCTTTCTTGTAATATATTATTCTTTAAACCATAGTCCTATATCTACTGAAAAGAAGAACATTCTCCAAAATATATTTGTTGTCGTAGGTACAAAATAAAGAATTAATGAATTAAAAGCTTAAGACAAGTTGTCAAAAAAAAAACAAGACAGTAAATATTTGCAGAAACCAATAAAATGTTGTAATTAGATTTTCTTGAGGTTTTTTTTCGAACTTAGTACATGACATTGTATACTTTTGCTTATTTGTTTGTTATAATCATTAAAATTCTTTAATAAACATTAACTTTTTCAATTGTCTAACGAGCATTAGACACACTTACAAACAATAGACAGACAAACAACAGTCAGTCGAGGAGACAGTCGTATAAATTTACAAGGCAAAATTTTTAATTGTTACCATAATAAAAATTAAAAAGAATAAACTTTTCCTTTTTATAAAGCTGCCATAAAATTTGGTTTAAGGCAGCATTGAAGTTCCCAAAAAAAAAAAAAAAAACAAAGAGTTGCAGAGGGTGGTGTTGGTACTTTGTATAAATATGGTAGAGTAGAGGAGTTAAGGGGGCCATTAGAGAAAGATGTGCGTGGCAAAATTTGTGACTGTAGACAGGAAACATTTTATGCAGTAAAACAAAACTTTTCTAATTAGAAACCATTATGCGATCAAAATGACAATTATCTCTCTTCGAATTTAAATGGAAATTAACAGAGTTGGAAAGAAAAGTAAAAATACAAAAAAGCTGAAATTAAAGGGTATAATAAAAAAAGAAGAAGAATTTCAAAGTGCCTTAGTTTTTCTAATGATAATGGTAAAGGATAATGTATTTATGAATTTACAAATAAATACAAAAATGAAATAACAAACTATTAGCAAATTAATACAATTGCCAATTTGGTTTCTAAAAAAATATGTTGGCATACGTGGCTGTTCCCACTACAGAAGAACATATCAAGTAGAAACGAAAGATCCTTTTTTGAAAAAAATATTAGTTTAAATATACGGAAAACGTTTAACGATAAAGAATTCTCATATTGTATTTAAATTTTTTGGCATAAACATATGAGGTTCACAAAAGACAGGCTTTCTAGAACAAGTTCCCTGGTTAATTTCTTTGGTGTCATGGCACAGGGTTATTAGAGTTGGATACTCTGCTTTAATATGTGAGCTTTTTAGCCCTCTTCCGTAGACGGTCGAGTATTTTATAAATGGAATTTAAAACACCGGTCCTTACATGAAAGCTGTATTCTTTCTTCTATCAGTAAGAAAAGCTTACACTGACTTAAAATCTCGCAGCAATTGAATGATTCTTTAGCGATAGAAAAATCTGCTCACACATCCGGTAACTTAATACTTATATCACCCATAATTACTCGTACAAATGGATCAACATGTTCGGTCATACGTCATACGTTTATGTGCAACATTACCTCACTGGGCCGTAGGACCTTAAAATTTACACTATTTACATTATATTATTCAGAGTTTGTTAAAAGATTGTAATCAAAATAATCATTCATATTCTACCTCATGTTTCCAATCTCCGACTTGATTGGCCTTTTGCTGAATGATCAGAAGCTATAAATGCCTCAGTAATCTGCGAATGAGAAGACAAGATTAAAATCTTGATAGAGAAGGACTTCAAGAAGAAATAAGAAACAGGGTAGGAGATGGGGAGGAAACTTCAGAAATTCCTCATATAACTTTGAACTTGCTTGATAAGATTCCTTCGATATACTCGTACAAGTTCTTAGTGATCAATGCTACACTTTGTCAATCGGTCCACTTTACTTTCTCTGATAGGTTTGCTATCAGGACACCTAAAAATCGTTCTTTTCGTAAATCATACCAGCGGTGGCTGTATAAGCTATTGGACTTCACATACTTCACAAGATGGAAAGTCTCAGTACTTTCCATCACTTTTGAAACTGGTCGGTAATTTTGAGGTTTTTAAGCCTTTTTTTGAGAAATGGGTGTATAATCGCAAATCTCTAGCACATAGGAAATTCTACATTATAATAAGATTAATGTCGCAACTTAGTTGGCTGTCTTTGAAAAAAATCAGCATTGATTGGATTCTTAACAAACATAATTTTATATTGTTTATTTTCATGTGAGAGCATTATTTTAAATCATTATTCTGTGTCAGCAAGCTTGCTACTTGCAGTACATTGGAGGATAAGGCTTGAGACTGTAACAAGGAATCTTAGATCTCGAAAATTTTTACATAGACTGAATAAAGGATAATGACGAGTCAGACGTTGCTTGCCAAGAGTTTAATTTTATATCCTTGTTTATTGTATATTTTTAAAGTTTCAACCAAAAATTAATTAAAAAACCTTAACTGTTTTAATCAATTTAAATCTAGTGTTAATTTTGGGACACCCTTTGTGTTGTTATTATTTAAATGAAAATACTTATTTTAAGAAGTTAATAATGTCACTGGTATTCATTAACAAGAAGTTAATAAATTGGTGCACCGCTAAATTACTTGATGTTGTGGGTTCAATACCCGACCAAAGACCCTGTTATATGACAATCGTTTTAGAATCAGCGCTTCTGCGCTTCTATTTCGATTAATGTAAAAAAATTTTGTTTTCATAATGATAAAACTCGATAACCTAAATCTGACCTTAATTAAGGTATCGTCTCACAAATAATTTTTACTTAAAAAAGCATTTAAATCTTGAAACTTAAAAATTGTTTTTAATGTCTTTTAGCTGCCGGTAGATTAGAATTTAATTTCCATTTTTATATCAGAAATTTTCACTCGTCTACCCCAGCCTTATTGTCTTTTTCAAAATTGTCACATTAATTATATACAATATGCCACCGCTTAAATAAACGAAGAACTTTCTGAAAAGTTACACTTTATAAATGACAATGAAAAAAGTTCAAAATAAACTTAACAAAATGAATAAAAAGCACGAAAAGAAAATATTTAAATTGTTATAAAAATATTGTTTGAAAATAAGCAAGTCGGAAAAACTAAAATTTGGAAAATTATTTCATAGTTACTCTAACAGCCACAGCCACAGCAACAACAATAAAAACAAAAAACTAAACAATAATAATGAAAAGTGCCGAGAGGAAAGTTACAAGGGAATGAAATATTCAAATGCAATAGTAGAACTATAGAAAAGTGGCTTTTGTGGTCGATTTTTGGCTTTCAATTTTTAGCTACGAATGCGAGCTTCTGTGTGTTTGTGTGTGTGTGTGTGTGTGTGTGTGCGTAAATAAATATTGGAATGACTTGTACAAAACTAATTTAGGAAAATTGCTCTAAATTATCTAAATGATTTAATTGTTAAAAACTGAAAAAAGTAAAAAAAAAATGGTTTTGTATCGAGTTTAAAGCAAAAAAGTTTTTCCAATAAATTAAAATTTTTTTTTTGATGATGTTGACTGTTAAGTTTAGTTTGAGCTTAGATCAACTTAAAAAAATTGCAATTGAAAATTAATAACATTTTAGAAATTTTAATCTCAACGGTAAAGTGCACTTACCCATTGCGTTTGTCAGCCAAAGGACGTTGTTAATTGTTTCTGTAGCACCACTTGGCAATTATTTAATTTTATTTCATACAAGGACTTGTCCTCTTCATGAAAATTGTCTTAGATAGTTTTTCTGTACATACTACAGCAAAAAGGGGAAATTTTTGCTCCAGTTTTAAGTATGACATTATGATGATGAGTTAAAATTATAGTTTTATAAATTAAATAATCATAACAGATTGTAAAGTTTTATTTATTTGTTTTATGAAAATTCCAAAGTGAACACCAGAGTATGGTGTCTGAGCTTGACCGCTTTCGATTTCGCTGGTTCTTCTGTTACATGTTTGAGAAACTAAAAAACATTTTGTTTTAGTTCCTTCACTTATGAAAAGCCTAAATTATTTCTTACTATTCAAAAGTGGAAAAATTAGAACGCAATTTGTTTGCCGATTGATCACATATGAGAATCGATAATTTTGGTCACTTACCACAAATGAAAACATTGTAGTAGTTTAAAATAAAACCAGCATGAATTTATACGCTTTATACTTCGCTGGTTATTCTCTTACATATTTGAGAGACTAGAAAACATATTGTTTTTGTTCATTTATGAAAAATTTTAATTATTTATTGCTATTCAAAAGTGAAAAAATAGAGAATAAAATTATTTTCATTCAATTGCTCACATGTGTCATTTACCATAAATGAAGGAATTGGAAAAGATTTTATTTTTCTTCTTTCATTTGTGAAAGATTTTAATTATTTCTTGATATGTAAAAATTGGAAAAACACTATTTTGCACTTGATTGCATATATTTTGAAATCAATAATATCAATCATTTATCATAAGTGAAAAAGTCGTTAAAAAAATTAGCAAAATGTTTAACAGACTTCTAAAGGGCTTCTTATAGTAAGTAAATATTAATATATACATACGTTACATACTGAAATTTTTAAAGGCAGCGCCAAAAATTTACTCACTAATTCTCCATATAAAAAACTATCTTAAAAATTGGTCCACAAATGCCGAAAAAAAATCGCTGTACATAACAAGATATATATTGGGGAAAATACAACCTCTTTTTTATATTTGAAATCGGTTGAAAATCATTAACGAAATCAATCTATTCCATCTCATCTCATTAATGCATAATGAAATAATTTTGTGTGTCTTATTTTTACACATTTATAATTTGAAAAAACTGGTAAGCACAATAATTTTTTATCACAAGTAGAGCATTTTTGGCGCTCGTTTATGAGAATTTAAATATATAAATTTTTTTCACATCTCATTTATGAGAAATACGAGTGCAAAAATTTTGATATTCTAACGCTCAAACGAAAATTTTTTCAAACCTTGCCAAACACATTTCCACAGTAAATTTTAATTAAAATGGTAATCTTTCTACAATCCTTAGGGAAGGGTGAGCGCCTTCTTTTATTGGTGTTGTAAATAAATTAAGTATATAAAAAAATTTCATAACTTTTTCTCCAATTTTAGTTACTTATTTAGCAAAAAGACGAACTTGATCTGTGTTTATTTTATTTTTAGAGTTTGTTTTATAATTTAAGGCTTGGAAAATCACTTCAAAAAGTCAAATTTTTTCTAAGGAGAATAATAAATTCGAAAAAATGATTTTATAACCGCAAAAAAATTTAATTAATCAAAACGAAAAAAATAAAACATTTATACTTGTATTCGTTGTGGAAAAAAGCGAAACTCAGCGCAAAATGGCAAAATCTTAATCAATACTTTGCAATATCTCCTGCTCCTGCCTTACATCCAGAACCTCCTTAACAATCGCTGGGTTGCAAAAGCAAATCTTCTAACAACTTTTCCAAAGTACCAGTTTTTTTTGATAAATATTTTTAAAGCTTTTTCTTATACTTTATGAATAAATTTAAAGTTAAATAAAATGAAATTCAAATTATATTAAAAGTTGTCTTTATATACGACTTGTGACTCAGTCGACGAATGTACGTAACAAATTATTCATCGTGAGCAAAATTCGTCCTTCCTCCTGCACTTTTTCCTTATTGGCGTAGAAATGATAAGAGTTTATTTTCATAAATAACACGAGATTCGTATTAATAATTAAAATATCATTGTTACGTAACGTATGACGTAAGTAAATATTTGTACGTAGTTGGAACCCCACTCCCCTAACAACGATAATTATCTGAAAAGTTGTTCACAGAATTTTGTTGGACTCCATTTATACGATAATAAACATAAACTTTACGTTTTGCTTCACTATGGTTATTTAGCTCCAGTGATTGAAAAATAAACAACATATTTTAAACCATCACAGACTAGTAACATCAGCTGACGCTTGTAGCAAAATCCTGTGCAACATTTTGAATTTGTAGCGCACCTCTCGTCTTCAGTAACGTCAGTTTCACCAATTACTTTCTTATCAGCATTTCGTTGTTAAAAAGAAATTAAACATTTCTTTAAAAAAATCTGCAGATTTCGTTTTTGGATTTTTCTTGTCATTTTTCTTTTTACAAGAAAAAAAATTGAATAATAAAATAAATAAAAAACATTTTACATGTTTTTTCCCCTCTTCTTTGGCTGGCTGCTTGTAAGTGTTTCTCTTTTAACATCTTTCTTGTTGCTTTTCTTTTGCAACAAATATAATATTAAAAAAAACTTAATTGTTGTTGACGTTGTTGTTGTCCCGTGTATATGTATGTGTGTATGTATGTGTAATAACGTTTTAATCCTTTTAAAAGCATCCATTAGGAGTTTTCCTCGTTTTCTTTTTTAATTTTTCCTTACGCTCGTTATACTTTTAGTATCGTTGGTCAATGATTTTATTCTATTATTTTTTTTATAAATTTTCTTGTGTTTCTTTCTCTCTTTTGTCTTGTTTCTGGTCCATGAAACTAACTATTTAGAAGTTACATGGAGTTTTAAAATTTTCAGAGAGGTTTTTAAAGTTTTTTTCTTACTGATTTAAGTGGTAAATGTAATTCAATTACAGTAATTAAATGCAAAAAAAAGAGTTTATAAAATTTAAAAATTGAAATTGCAAGTTTCTTAATGCCGGCTTTTGCAGAATTTAATAAATCACTTGGGAAAAATAATTCTATCAAGGGTAAATGTTCGGCGACAGTTGGCTGTCGTACAGAGTGTCATAAAAAGAAACAAAGGATAAACAAAATACTAAATAAATTTAAAAGTTTTCAAGCAATTTTTAATACGACGAGAAGTATGAAATTTCAAATGAGTTGTCGTAGTTATATTATATTTGGATTTGATGCGAATAAACTACAATTTTGCATGAGTTTCGTGACTAAACGTACACGCACTACTTTTACTATACAATGTTGCGCATAAGTAATGTCATAATTGGACTGGTTGCCATTTTGCAAAGAAAAAGAGAGCTCTGTTTTTATGAAATTTTATTCAATGGTGTAAAATTGATGCCATTAATTAAAAGCAATTATAAGGCTCAAGTGGCCGCCTCCCAAGTTGATCCATAATTGCATTCGTTTTACGACATTTAGAATTGTTGCTCGCCAAACATCTCTCTCCAAATTGGGGATTTCTTCTTCCATTTTAGCTGCCAACAAGACTTACAAGGTTCGCGGCTTTTAAAAGGCTGCAAAGGAAAAAGTCTGGGCGGCAGGTTCACATCTCCAAAACAGGAGATCATTCGACCTGCAAATTAATGTCTTAAAATCTCCATCGCTGCCCGAGCTGTATGAGCAATTGCTCCGTCCTGTTGACACCCACAATGATCGAGACCTAATGCAGCAACTTGCGTTTTTTTTTTGCATCTGCTTGTAACTCTTACCATTTTGTGCCATCGGTGTTTTCAAAAATCACTTTTTCATTGCTAAAACCGCACGAAATATTCGCACTGAGGGCATGCAACGGCTCTTCATATACTTCATGTGATTTTTTTTTGACCCAGAAAAACAGATTTCGTTTGTTAAAATAATCGTTTAAGTGGAAATGGACGACGGGGAAAACGACAGTGAAATTATCGCTGCGTTAAAACAACAGACTGTAAGTCTGTAAATGGGAAGAATAATTTCATGTTCTTGAGGTGTGTATCACTTCATGGCTTGTTAGCAACGTATAAAAGGGTATATAAAGGGTGATTTTTTTAGCAACTTAATTTTTGGAAACAGTGTTTTTGATTCAGAAAGTGCATCGTCCACTTTTTTTTTAATCAGAAAATTGTGTTCAGCTTTGAATCTCATTTCTGGTTTAATGGAAACGTGAACAAGCATTATTGCCGTACTTGGTGTGATGAGAAGCATTTACTGTGAATGGCGAGCGCTGCCGTGCGATGATTAAACAAATTTTTCGCCCGACATAGAACAGCTGGGCTTGGCTAGCATATGCTTTCAACAAGACTCATGCCATATAGCACGCGAAACAATGGCCCAATTGAGTGAAAAGTTTATTTCACGTTTGGGGCCGATCAATTGGCATTGTTATGGCTTATTACGGTTGACGCTCTGGAAGTCAATATTGAAGAATATATTCTTAAGATACCGGCCGATATGTTGGAGAGAGTATGCTAAAGTTATACCCAGTGTTGGAACCATTTAAGGCGTAGCCGCGGCCAACATTAACATAAAATCATCTTTAAACATTAAATTATATAGATCCTTCTATCGACTCAAATAAGGATTTCATAAATTTCTTTAAATTTTATATGTTCTTTAAATCAAATCCGAAAGCTCTTAAAAGCCACACTTTATATCTACATCGTATATGTCAAATCACAGTGACATTTGGCGCCATCATCATAAATGACACCTGAATGCTTTCAAACTGCTTAAACTTCACCGACGATTCGGTTTAGTGACCATATGAAGAGCTAAAGCCACAATAAACAATGCATTTTGCAAAACGCCATAATTGTTTTAACGATTAGTTGGGGAGAATATCCCTAATAATCAATTTCAATATTAAATATTAAAAAAATATATTTAGTTGATTAACTTAATAAAACGTTCATATATTAAGAGTGAATATTTTAAAATTTTCTAATTTCATATTGTGCTTTTTATTTCCCTTCATTATAAATGCAATTCCTCTCTAGAACAAAATTCCTTATTAATTTTTCAAATTTCTATTTATGGTAAATGCTAATAAATCAAAGTAAAATAAAAACATAAGAACATAAGAACAACAACAACAAAAAATGCCAGTATTTCAAATATGTTGATTTGTAGCAAGAATTCTTTGCCAAACCCACAACAAATCTAAATTTCAATTTCGTCGATTATACCGCTTAATGGCATGTCATTCATCTTATTCTGGAGTTTGCGATTGCACAATTTCTTTGGTAAACACAGGAGGAAGACGTATAACAAACACATTTTTTTCGTTTTCCTTTCCTTTCCTTTTTCCATCATGTTGGTGCCTCTTGTTTTGGCAGACAAACAGATATAGAGGCTGGAGTAAAGTGCCTTTAGACAGGATAGTCTCACGACCACAGCGACATTGTTTCTGTGCGTTTGAGTATAACTGACTACATACATACATACGTATATACATACATCCATACACATAGTATGTATATGTTTAAGCCAATTTGTAAAATAAATATTTGGCTAAACATAGAAACTTTAACAATTTGTCATTAAATAATAAAAAAAATACAAAGTGGGTAATTATTATTGTACAATGTTGTCAACACACTACAAAATATTTCTTTATGCTGAATCTAAATCAAAAGACTTTTGATTTTATTCAACATATTGTGCCACCTACTGACGTAATGTACACATGGAGCAATTCTATTGCACAATATCAACTATTGAACAATAATATTGCAAATATTTGTACCTTAATTATTTCTCAAGTGAGTTCAGATTTTTGTTTGTTGTTCGGTTTTCGAAAATTTTTTGTGCGTAAGTAAAATTACTATGGCTGGGAACAGTTTTTAATAGGACTACATAAGTGATTGTGTTATTCTAGTTCGAATAGTAACAGTTTAGTTCTACCAACCCTGTTGTTCCTTTTGAGAAAAATTACTGAAGGTAATTTCAATATTTCGGCGCGTCTTTGGACGTCTTCCTTAGGAAAATTTTGTAATCTTACGCTTAAGGTTTAATGAGTCTCCTTAACACCGGAGGCGCTGAAACTCTTCTATAAAAAAACGCGGAATAGTAGAATTGTAAAAAGAATTTAATCTCTCTCTCTGTCTCTCTCTCTTTCTGTCTACTCATTTCACCACCTGCCCTATCTATACACTCCCTTTCACAAAAGATGTAACACTTTTATTCATTGCCTGATTGTTACTTCTCTTTATAAAAAAATTATATTATTATTATTATATTAATTCTATATTAAAAGATATTCCTAAGAAAGACGCCCAAAGAGACGTAGGAATATTCATTAAAATGCATTTATTTTTTTATATTATTATTTATTTTATATTTATTTTTTTATAGGCGAAATATTTAAAAATTTCTTTAAAAACCTCATAAGAAGTGTAGAAAATAAGAGTTTTTATACCGAAATTTATGCACTCTTGGTGTTATGAAAATGCGCACAGTTTCCAGGACAGTTTCCATTATGAATCATAGATTTAAAAAAAATTCATTCTAGAATATTATGATTGTCGCTGTCGGCACAAATTAACGTTGATGTCTTCATAATGGATTGTCACTGTCACTATATATATGTATATATATATATATATATATATATATATATATATATATATATATATATATAGAGTGTGGTATGGTTTGATGCCGAGGTCCTCATATAAAACCTTCCAGGTAATCGAATAATACAATTCCAATTGTTGACAACGGCGACATATTCACATATCGCGATCTTCATTGACACTGGCCAAAACAGCACCAATATTCATCTCGGTATGCACTCTTCTCATACGGGTCAATGAATTTATGTCCACTACAGTGAAACTGGTGCAGAATTTGGTCACAACAGCTTGAATAGCCAGTTCGGTGGGTCAATGATGACGACCACAAAATTGATGTACTTTTCGAATCATATTTCCTACACGGCACAAATTTTGATAATAAATTTCAATGATTTGCGAACGTTGCAAGTTTTTTAGTCGATTCATCGTAAAAAGGCAAACCTTACAGAGCAAAAAAAAATTTACACTGAAAAAACAAGTAGCGAAAAATCACCTCATAATATATGGTTCAAGAAATGTATTCACAAAATGTTTGTTACCATAAACTGTTTAAGTCTAGAGAGATGCTTTGCTAGTTAAAATAGGAGGGTAATTCATGATTCAAAAATATTACTAAATTAAGAAAAGTCCAAACAATCGCTTTTAAGTTTTATCTGCATATTAAAGATGGCACTCGGAAATGCCTTCTAATTTTGCTGCTTTTATTTCATATATGTATTTGTGTATGTACATTATAATTTATAAAGTAAATGTACATTTTATTACAAAACACACATGAAATAATGAGTACAAACTTCTAATTTAAATTGATGGTGATGATTGATGTGGTCAACATCAAAGTTTTATTCTGAGATTGCATATGGCATGACGATGGCAAAACAGCATTAATTAAATAAGCCACACACATACACACATACGCACACACCCAGAGATAGTTGGTTTACAATTACATGCATGAATTAACCCAGCAAACTTTTTATATACTCGTATCATGTAAATAGTTTATCTGTTTTTTTGTAGTCACACACAAAGAAAAAATATGCTATAAAATGATCAGCACGAAAATTATTTGTACATATCTGCCACACATAATTGAAATAATCCCTCTTATTATGATTATCGCGTCGACGTCACATGAAGTCGACAGTAAAAAAGACAGCAGTTCTAAACTCGTTGTAGGCAATAATTAACTAATATTGATGGTAGTAGTAATATCCTGTCAATAATATTTAATAGTTCTCGATAACGATTCCACAATTGCCAATATATTGTTGTCGACTTGATGTGACGTCGACGTCGACAGTCATAATAAGGGCAAATATAATTGTTATTAGATCGGAGTTTGAATATTTATATTTCATTTGGGTATTCAAGGGTATAAGTATATGTTATTACTTTAACAATATTACGAGAATTCAGGTATTTGTTGCAACAATAATTTATCAAAAATTTAATTTTAGTATGCCATAAAAATATGCTTATGGGGACAATGTACAAAGTTATAATGAACATAGTAAAATGTTTGATACAATAACTGGGGCAAACACTAATGATATGTTGCGACTATGATGGTATCAACCATAGTTTCCTTTTGCTAGTATTGTAATTATAAATTAAATAAACTTAATAGGAAGTCAAGTTTTACTCGTATGTTAAATTATGTGTTGATTATATCTTTTTACCGATCAAAAATTATAAAGGAGGTATTTAAATATATCTTGAAAAAATTATAAACATTTACAAATCGTTGATTTGATACGCAGGGAGATAAATACTAATTGAAATTTTTAATTAATTTTTATAATATAAAAAATAAGATGAACCAGCGGCAACCTTCTCTTCGACATCAAGGTCGAACTTGAGAAACATTTTATTTAAAAAATTACCCAATTTAGATAAAATTTAGGGCATTTAAAAAGTCTTAAAAGTAATCGAACCTAAAAGTTGTAAGGCTATTTGGAAAATCAAAAACTAATGGTATTGAAAATTTCCGACAGCAACATCTGTCGATCGAATAAAATGATTTTGATCAACATCTTTGACTTTCATTCATATGGTAGCTTTTTTACTCGCTATGACTTTTGAGTTTGTAGGTGATCGCGATTGAGAAAAAGGCACGAATTTAAAATTTAAAGGAATTTTTAATACTTTTCCTTTGCTTTTTTACACTTTCATTAATATTTTTAATCATATTTTTTTCATTAATATTTTTAATGTTAGTACAGGTGTGTCATTTCTCGCACCCTCTGCATTCGGTTCGATTTGAAGTTTTACGAAGCTTTTAGATTTGAAAAATAAAACTTTTCCTTACTTCATCGAATTGGATGCAACGGATAAAATATTTTTAAGCAATGCTTTGCAGAGGACAACTACTTTTTTATTTTGAATTTAAATGTGAACGAAAGTGTATTCATTACTCTTTTAGTGTATTCCCTTAAGGAAGTGCTAAGCGATCTATATCTTCGTTAATAGAAAATACCACGCAAAAAAGCAATCCCGTGAATCCTTTAGTGAAGGCAAACAACAATTAAAACCAGAGAAACTCTCGAATACCGAGGAACAAATGCAAATCTTGTAACATTTGGAAGTATATATGATGAGGCGTATGTTGTACTCCAGGCCACAAGTGCTTTACAGTTGCTTTAAAACTAATCAAATAAATTCAAGGAGTAGCAATGCCTTTCTCACAGTTTTTCTTAAAAAAAAACTAAATTATTTATAAGTGCAAACTATTGGCTTTAAATTATTCAAATATTTGCTAAGGACGTGTTTCGTGATGTGTTTGGCACAATTAATTTAAAAAAGTAAAACTTTTGAATCCATTGGCACAATTCCAAAACTAATTTAGCCATCCCTGTTAACCATAAGTAGCTTTAGAATATAAGAAATAACGATTGCGGCTCTTGACTCGGATTATTTAAATAATTAATTAAATATATTGTATAACTAAAGCATGCAGGAAAAATTATAGTGAACCTTTGGCAAATATATGAATCAAGTAATTTTTCTTATCCCTTTTCACTAAGAGATTTGTCTAAGCAGCAATATTTTACAGGCAAGAGGGGGTGTAGCACCCTCGGAAGAAATCGTTCTTATGTTCCGCTATGTAGGTTGGATTTTATCCTTGTTAACTTTGGAACACTACCTAGGATTAATACTTTCTTTGCTGAAAATATACTACGAACATTATCCTGATATCCTGGGCTAAGAAAACATAAGAAATAATTTAAAATAATAAATTTAAACAAAAACTTTTTGTAAAGGAAAATTTCGCTGAGTCCGAGGACTTTCAAAGTCCATAAAAAATCCCCAACTATATCTATCAACCAATTTTAAGCAAATCAAAAAATTTATTTAATTTAACTTGAATCTAATGTAAACTGGGGCCTTATTTTGTAAATATTATCGACGAGCAAACTTTATAAGAAAAAAGAAAAAACAAATTTTCAAAAATTTTTTTAAATTAGTTTTTGTTTTTTTATAAAATTTTTTTATGTGAAAAAAAAACGCATAGAAATTGATCGAAAGTTTCTTATGCGAAACAAAAACAAGTCGAATTATTACTATTGTTTTCGGCAAAAGTTTCTTTTTGCTGGCGTGATTTCAAAAATTAGGCTCTTAATTTTAATTTAAATAAATTTTCTTTCAATAGTGAAAGAAAAGTGAAAGTGTTTAGAAAGAATATGACATGATGTTTTTGTTTGTGGTACAATTATTTGTAATTTGTTTTAACTGGTTATTATTTTACTTTATATCAAATATAAAATTAATTGTAAATGAAGAAAAGAAAAGATTATGCTGATGTGGCGACTATTAAAAGCAGTACTGTTCCGTACTGCTAGTGTAATAATTGCTTTCCCAATTTTCTTTAATAAAAATTATTTAAAAAACTTTATTAACATTAATTAGGTACTCAAACTTAAGCCATACAAATAAATGTGTTTTGAAAAAAATAACCAAAAAATTATATTACACAAAAGGAAATGAAATGTTAGTTGGTGCCGTTTTTTATTCGTCATGTTCTTTATTCGCCCATTTATTTGTTTAAGTAGAAAAATTCTTGTCAGCAAAATTTGCCAAAACAAACCATCACATGTAAGAGTATTTTATTTTTTACTTAATTTTATTTATATATTTACTTAAGGTTTTTCTCCTTTTCTATTGTGGCAAAATTTGTTTAGGAAGTCCGTCTATATGTACATCGGTCGCTTATGTTTTTCTCTTTTCCTTTTCCATTTTAATTAAGAAGACGTAATTCATCATCGTCGCCCTGTTATTTCATGTCTAGCGAAGAAAACTTATTTCACAGTACATTAAATTGTAGAGACGAGATGGTGGAGACTTGAAGTTAAAGTAGTTTATTGTGACACATCTGTTGCAGGCATAGACATTTCAATCTATATTCGTAGTTCTTATATTTTGATATAAATTTAAAATTCTTACGAGACACAAACATAATAACGAAAATTACTTTACGTTGTTTTTCTGATTGGTTTCTTTAATACGTCTATTAAAAATTTGAATATTAAAATTACTCAGTTTTTTTAAATAATTTTCGTAAAAGTTTTCTAGATGTGTTGAGTGAAAGGATTGTAGAGACAACGGGCTTTTCATTTCAATGTATTTAAATATTTGGTCATTAAAAATACAGAAACTGTATTAAGGTTCTATTAAAATATTTATGACGATATTAATTTGTCAACTAATATATAAGTTCATGAATTTTACCTTACCCTAATTTTGAGTTTGCATTCGACTTCAGTTAATAGGTTTGATAGAAACCAGCGGGGTTACTCTCTATTGCGATGCGTAAGAGAAATGGTACGTAACCGGATAATTGCTACCCCTTTTTTTTAATTATCAAACACAAACTGCGAAGCTACTGGGCTTATCTGCGGAGACACCCGGAGTCTGCGACAGGAGTCGAACCTGCGACCTTCGAACTACCATTCTAGTACACTAGCTAGTAGTCTACGAAGGCACCCTTTATTGCGTTTACGCATTTTCCTTTCGCATTCAATTTTTTCACTTTCAAAAATGTGGCATCAGTATACTCTGTAATACAAAAGCGTATGTTAAAATCCTTCGTTAAAACTAATTATCTTGCGCTAACAAAATATCAAACGCATCGAACTAGCTTACGCATCGCAATAGAGAGTAAACCCCTGATCTATATTTCAAATAAATATTTATGGTGATTAATAATTAATATGTATTGAAATGAATCCTTTGGGGCTGCTTTGGAACTGCTTTAAACCAATTATTTGAATTTAGTAGCCTTTGTTATTTGTGAGCATAGTTGTTCATGAATCGATATTTCATTGGTAATAACCAAATTATCAGTGAACTTTAACTCGTTTGGAATCATGCAAGTGCTTATGCAATATGAGAGTTCAATAATATTTAGTTTAAAAAATGGAATTCTTAACTTTGTCTTATCTTTCCAAAACAATCTAAGGGTACTGTTGGCTGAAGTTGTTAACGCGTTGACTACAAAGAAATTTATTACTTAGAGTCTGGCTTCGACAAATCGTCAACCTGATAAGTTTATCTGATTCACGTTAGTGTGGCGTTGTGTTTATTTCTGTTGCACTGTTTAATTGAAGGCAGAACACTGGTCACTGGTCTTCTACGCTAATGTACTACATCACAACGCCCTACTGCGCCGATAATGTTAACGTAATAGTCGGCGAAGTAAATAATAAAATGTAATGTTAATGTGTCTACTTAACACCAGGCTCGCTGCAACTCTGCTATAAAAAAATTAATAAAATGCCAAATAGAGAGTTGTGAATAGAGTTTAAGCTCTCTCTCTCTCTCTCTCTCTCTCTCTCTCTATATATATATATATATATATATATATTTTTGTGATATTCTTCCGACGGGGTTTGTTTGAATTTGGAACGATTTTCCGTCATCCCACGTCAAATTTGGTTTATGAACAGACCGGTTTCGGCTTTGTGCCATCTTCAGTGTTCTCGAATACTAAATCGTTTTTCTCGCTGTACGTTGTCTTTTGTATGGTTCGTTTTTTCTTTCTTTGCCCCTTTGTGTTTCTCTCTCTCGTCCTTGTATGTCTATGTGTCTCTCATTCTCTCCCTCTCTCTACCTGCTACCTGTTCCTCTCATTTTTTATATACCATGTCTGTGCTCCCTGCCTTTATATCGCGGCGATTATTTAATAGGTGTATTATCTGTATGCAGGTAGTAATCTATGATTGTGCGTTTTTGGATTGGCCTTTTGTCTTGTACATCTGTTGTTATATTGTTCGGTTCCGTTAAATTATTGTTCTCTTTTGTGTAAAAATATTTTAATGGTTCAAATATTATGTCCGAGGCAGTGTTTATTTGTTCATTTATTATTCTCCCGTCAAAAGTTTTCTGTTTGTATATTTCCATGTTTTCTAATACGTTCAACCGCCGTCCTTTATGCTGTATGTGTAACAGTTTAACCGTTTTTCTAATATGCGCTGGTGTACATTTTTTGTTGAATATGTGGTTCGCAAAATTCGATTCAGGTGTTGTTCCTGGTTCTCTCATTTTTTTGTTGTAGTCTCTCATATGTTCCCGAAATCTGGTTTTTATCTTTCGTCCTGTTTGTCCGATGTAACTGTGTTGGCATGTGCAAGTTAATTTGTATACTCCTTGTTTATCCAGGCAGTCTGTCTCGTTTGTGCTGTCTTGGAGTATTCTACCCAAATTGTTATTTGTTCGGAATGCTGTGTTAATGTTGTGCTTTCTAAAAAATTTAGCAAGTTTGTATGTTGATGTGCCCATATATGTTAAAGTAGCCCAAGCTTTCTTCTCCTGCTCCTGTTCTTTGTTCCGTTCCCCACTTGTTTTGATATCTCTTCTGATTTTGTCTACCAATTTTTTCCTATACCCGTTGTTTTCCGCTATGCTATAAATTATTTTCAACTCCTTTCTATATGCCTCCCGCGTTAGTGGTATTCGTTCAAGTCTCGTTACTAATTGTCTAATTGCCGCTTTTTTGTGTTGTTGAGGATGGTTTGATGAATTGTGTATTATTGTGTCTGTAGCAGTTGGTTTCCTGTATATTTCGTATTCGATCCTATTTAAGCTCTTGTTTGCCCGAATTGTTAAGTCTAGATAATTTATGCTATTGCCTTCTTCCACTTCCATTGTGAATTTTATGTTTTTGTGTTGTTTGTTCAGTAGATCCAGAATTTGTTCCTCTTTATTTCCTTCCAGTATACATATAATATCATCTACGTATCTCGCATAGAATGTAACCCCGAAATTGGTTTTTAGGTTCTCGACATATTTCTCTTCTGAATTTTGCGAACCACATATTCAACAAAAAATGTACACCAGCGCATATTAGAAAAACGGTTAAACTGTTACACATACAGCATAAAGGACGGCGGTTGAACGTATTAGAAAACATGGAAATATACAAACAGAAAACTTTTGACGGGAGAATAATAAATGAACAAATAAACACTGCCTCGGACATAATATTTGAACCATTAAAATATTTTTACACAAAAGAGAACAATAATTTAACGGAACCGAACAATATAACAACAGATGTACAAGACAAAAGGCCAATCCAAAAACGCACAATCATAGATTACTACCTGCATACAGATAATACACCTATTAAATAATCGCCGCGATATAAAGGCAGGGAGCACAGACATGGTATATAAAAAATGAGAGGAACAGGTAGCAGGTAGAGAGAGGGAGAGAATGAGAGACACATAGACATACAAGGACGAGAGAGAGAAACACAAAGGGGCAAAGAAAGAAAAAACGAACCATACAAAAGACAACGTACAGCGAGAAAAACGATTTAGTATTCGAGAACACTGAAGATGGCACAAAGCCGAAACCGGTCTGTTCATAAACCAAATTTGACGTGGGATGACGGAAAATCGTTCCAAAAAAAAAAAAAAAATATATATATATATATATATATATATATATATATATATATATATATATATATATATATATATATATATATATACATATATCTTCCCATTGTATAACCTGTCCTCTCCACACACCTTTAGTAGTAGGCATTAATTGCCTGAGTGTTACTTCTCTTTATTAAAAAAATTGGCCGAATTAAATAAATAACTGGCGTTAATGATTTTATTGAACGAGTTAAAATAAGATAAAATATCACCCTCGAAGGATATTGGCTCATGTACTTGGCTAATCGCCAGAGGTTTACTGTGTCGATTCCTATCGTATACATTGAATATTCCTGCGTTCTCTCTTCTTTAACCTTATGTTTCCAATTTCTATTTCATTGCATATGTACGTCGTGTATGAATACCCATTCGTGTGGATAAATAAAATTAAAAAATAAAACATTGTTAGGTTAGGTTAGGTTGATTGGAGGGGTGTGATAGCCTATGTCATACGACATACACTTAAGCCAGTGAAGGCTTGTTGTGCGCTCCCTTTAATTATCAGACACAAACTGCCAGAGTTCTGCGGTAGGATTCGAACCTGCGACCTTCGCACTACGAGTCTAGTACACTACCTACAAGTCTACGAAGGACATTGTTTAAGAAATAAAAAAGTTTATACTTTCTTAAAATTCGAAAGAAAGTTATAAATAATATTAAAATAAAAAAAACCATACGACAAAAATTGTCATCCCATTGAGAATTGATAAGACGAGGGATACACGTGAAGTCAAATGGGTCACACATTCAAAGAGATATGTCACCGTAGACCGAGTATATACAAGACGTGTTCAATAAATATTATATTACCATAATTCATTTGATTTTATTTGGGCAATTGCCAAAGTTTTAATCTTTCGCCGAATTTTTTAAATTTTGGGACGTATGATTAATGCCAAGATTTCAATGGAATATCGAAAATATCAATTATACACACCCTCCAGTAGCAAAATTTTTCTTTTTCATCAATGTGCAAGGGAAAAAATTTGGCGTCTCATATTAATTGGTTATTTCACAGACTACATAATAGTTTTTGATAGACGATTCAACGGGTTCTTCAATAATGACACGTCTATCTGGATGAGTCGTTAAATTATACTTGTTCTAGCTATTAACAGCAAACTAATGTTGTTCAGAAGTTCGACATGCATCGACCCTTTATTGATCATGCCTTTCAAAAAGCAAAATGAGGAATACTTCAATTGCAAATCGTTATCATGAAACTGATACTTTACGAAAATCTAAAAAAAAATATATATTCTGGCAAGTGCAAATATTATTTTAGTAAAAATGTAGTGCAGGACTTTTCAAAGAGCCATTACAGAAAGATTATCGATAGTGTCTATTTCCAATATGAGTCTTTTTATTGCTTTAAGAGCCTTGCCTCGTCTTTCCAAATACATTGCAAACTAAGGTCTGTGCAGAAAGTGTCGTTGATTCAGTACACACTTCTGAGCAATTGTACTCACTTGACTTGATAAAACATTGTCATAGGCAATACAATTTTGATACAACTCAATCAACTGGCTGCGAGTATGTACAATCATTGAATAGATTTCAAAGTTCAGTCTAAAATATGATTTTCCAACCGATAATCTTACTTTTGACCAGTTTCTCAATACTTATCCTTAAGGTCTTTTTAGGAAAATAATATTGAATATATTTTAGATTTTGTAGTAATTTTTGTTCTGCTCTCAAAAAGGGCATATTTTAATGTAGTTATAAATATTATATAAAATATTAGATGTGTGCAACTAGTACGTACCTATGAACCCCCCTGTTATAATCATATCAATTACGTAAAGTCAGAAATTTAAAACATTTTTATTAAAATTTTGAAATATCCTCGTCTATTGTATTGGTAATTTGACTTACAATTTTGATCAGAAACATATATTTTTTTGCAATATTTGAAAAGTTTTGAAAAAATAAATATTTTTTGTTGCTTTATGGGGCAGATTTTGAATTTATTTTGAAATGTAAAAGTGAAACTTCTAGAAAGAGAGAGTGGAAGGTCTTCAAGTAATGTTTGTAGTCCAGAAGGTAGAATAATTTTACTTTGCGGTAGTAACACTTTCTCCGTCAGTAATAAAAATGGTTGTATAGAATTGTGACATGACGTGATAATTAGTAAAATGCTGTTTTATTTTCGCATAGTACATTTTTTTATTGTTGCAATTTTCATTATATTTTTAGCTTTATTTTTCAGTTTTAGACTCTAAGTTGACAGGTTCCTCTTAGAGGTTACTAATCTGCACACAATTATTGTAATTTATTTCAGCCCATATATATTTATGTGATTGTAAGAACATTCAAAAAGGCCTTCTTAAGTTGTGATCATATAAACAGCAGATCTCTTATTCCAAGGAATTTTATATTTTAATTAATTTTTTTTAATTTTGCCACAACATTGAGTAGCACTACCAATAAAATTTACAATAGTTTTTATGCGATACATTTTCGTTGTTAAATTACTAATAAAAAATTTATTGTGGCGAAATATTGAAAAGAATTAAATCAATATAAATATATAATTTCTAAACTAAAGAGATCTGCTTCTTTAATGAATACATATTTCATTTATATATATATTATAAGTACTAATAAAAATAAGTATATAAACATATAAATATATTTAAAAAATAATCTATTCCACATCCTTTGATAAGGACTCTCAAATATTTAAATTCATTTATTTAGTTTATGTATGATTTATTTTATAGAAGCTTATCTGAAAGTTGTTTTCTTTAATTTTGTAAAATTAAAAGAGTTATGAAAATCTTATCTCGGTCATGATTACATTTTTAAATAATTTGCACAACGTAATATTATTCACACTTTTCCACAGTGTGTGTGCAATATTCATTAACACTTATCACACCTTTTGTTTGGACTTCAGCAAACACAACTCACAAACAGTCAAAGACACAAATCCTAACATTCATGTGCAGGTTCATAAAAAAATAATAGTGAAAAGAAAAGTACTCTTTTAAATTAGATGGTTGGTTAGTGGTTTAGACCTTGTCCTCATATCGCAAAACAAACATGCCAGAGCAAACATGCTTTCTTACTTCTAAACAGATGTAAAAGTAAAACAATTTTTTCATTTCTGCTTCAATACATGCACATGGTCTTAAAAACGAAAGCAGTTTGTGCAGAAAGTGATTTTTTAATTTGTCTCCTCTAGTCCCTGATATTTGTCGCTTTTAAAGCTAATCAATCCATTATTTTTAAACCATATTAGGTTAGGTTAGGTTAGGTTGATTGGAGGGGTGTGATAGCCCATGTCATACGACAAACACTTAAGCCAGTGAAGGCTTGTTGTGCGCTCCCTTTAATTATCAGACACAAACTGCCAGAGTTCTGCGGCAGGATTCGAACCTGGGACCTTCGCACTACGAGTTTAGTACACTACCTACTAGTCTACGAAGGTCAGTTAAACCATATTAAATGGTTTGTCGTTTATTGGGCCGATTCACTGCATCAAACAAACAAACAAAAAAAATATATATTTGAAAAAGTAATAAAATGCACAGCGATTTGAAAGAAGTACTGTTGGTTCATATTAATTCTAATGATTTTGTCATATCCCCAGACCTGTGATTCATATAAAATGCAAGTACCAAATAAATAAATGTATAAATATTTTTATTTTCAATACTTAATACTGAAATATGTTAGTTCGGTATATTCCCCCAAACTAATTGTTAAAACAATTATAGTTTTTGCAAAATGCATCGTTTGTTGTGGCTTTAACTGCTCATATGCCGACATTAACGTCAGCAAGAAGGTTAAGAAAAGCTCTCAACATTTTACTATAAGGCAGGAAAATATTAAGTCTTATTAAATAAAATAAAATAATCTATTGCGTTTATAAATGTATGCCCATCAGGATAAATATTAATTGAAAAAGGACAGATGTATTTTTGTTTTTCTCTTAAACCTCTTTCCTTGTGCATAGTTTATTTCTATCAAACTAAGAGGCATGTAAATCAGTGATAAATAATCAAGTTCTCCGAATCAAATCTTGCTCCCAAGGGTTCTTAGTGTCCATAGTCGAGTTGCTAGAAATGTATTAAATTATGAGTCTAGTTTCAGTTTCAGGCTTGATTTTAAATATCCTTTTTTAGTTTTAACTGCACGCCTCCAATCCAATATTATTTATTTAAAATCGGACTCAATTAATATGTTGATTGAAAAATTTGTGCTGTTGTAGACATCCTTATTTATTCTAGTGTCTATTACACCATCGTTTCTAAGGCAAACAAACTACTGGATCTTGCCATTTTGCTTTGATATTAAAATATCCTTAATCCAATCCAAAACTTCGTGTTTCTCTTCTTTAAACCTGAAAAGCTGCACAAATCTTGATTGTAAGAAAAAGAGATGCAACAGATTGCCTGTCTTGTCTGCCACATGAATGTATGGAGTTTTATTTCTTTGTAAAAGCGTATTAAATAATTTAAAGTCATATGAAATAATGTGATACACATTATAAGAAATATAATGAAAATCAAATCCAATTTTTCTTTTACTACAAATGGATTTCAATATGAAGCACTTTTAATCTACCCTCGTATATAAATGTGAAAAGAACACATCTATCCTGTCATAAAAAAGTCAAGTTTTTGATGAGTTTATTAAGAAACTACACTCTTTGCAAATCAGTGGGCACACATTCGTACTTGAGTGAGAGTTCCAGAGCAAAATTGAATGGAAACTTCTGCACTGAAATACTTTCATTAAGGCGAACATTATTCACTTACTTGTATCTGTATCATAATGTTTGGCTTTCTATTCAACTGTTGTAACACTATCTTTTCGGGCCTAAATGTTTATTTAAGGAAATGGCCAGGAATGAGTCAGTGAAGAGATGAAAATTCTTATGAAAAGCCATTTTCTATGAATGAAGCAACCATTGATGATGTTGCTAAAACTTCTTCATTTATCGACGGCCAAGAGATGAGTGGTCAAATAACAACTTTTTGATAAGTGTATAAGTTTAGGATTAAGTTATAATCTCTGATGGAAAGTCAGGTAATTTAATTCAGCAGCTGATGGTAGTAACGATGTTATTTCTTTCCTTGGGAAATATTAAACCCATCAGGCTATTCGAGACTGATGTTACAAAAAATATCCTTCATTCAATTTTACAAAAAATGTTTTTTTTTATTTTCCTATACTTTTAGGATAAAATTGAGCAAATGTTTAATAAAATTACCATAATGATTATTATACTATTTTTTCGTTTATGAACACATGATTGGTATATTGTATATTTCACATGCGGTCGTATTTCTCCAACAACTGCTTAGTAATTGGTATAGCGGCTTAGAAGAGTAACGACATACGATCTCAGTGACCAAGTAAGAGGATCACTACGTGAAATTATCAATTAACGAAATTTTATCAACAATAAATTAATTGACAAATTAATAAATTTCAACCACTTGGAAGTATTCGTTGTTCTACCGTTTGACTATCTATATATATAAAATAGGATGTGTGTATGTATGTATGTACATATGTATGTATGTAACGTAATGGCTCCAAAACGGCTGGGCCGATTTTGACGAAATTTTCAGGGAACCTTCATAATACTCGGGCGGGTGACACTGTGAAGTCAGATTTTTTATTTTCGGTCTGTGGGCGGAGGGGCGTGGCAAAATCCAATAATTAATAAAATGAGAACGGCTTGGCCGATTTCTGTAAAACTTTTTGTCAGTTGTTCGTATTTTCGAGGAAAAGGTTTTTATGGAAGAAAATTTTGGAAAATCCCTCCGGAAAAGTTGGAAAATTGGTAAAATCGAAAATCGAGTTTTTGTATGAAATTTTCTTTGAAATTATTCCTTAATGGCTTTTCAAATTAAAAAAGAGAAAGTTTGTCTGAAGGCCTAAAATTGGGGCGAGGCGAAGTTCGCCTGGTCCGCTAGTTTATCATAAAGGGACAAGCCAATATAGTGGCTAAATAGTGTTGTTGTTGATATGAGCCAAGAGAATGAATGCAATTATGATGAAAGAAAATTATTTAAAAGTTAGTAACGCTAGATCAAATAGAAAAGACTATTTTTTAATTTTTCGACTTTTTTTTAATATAACTTTTATTTTATTAACGAGCATTATTCTATTTTAATTTTTCGACGCCTCTGGGAGTCTTCTACAGGAAAAAAATTTTAATTTTAGAAATATTAAAATAAAATAAATCTGTTTTCTATAAACATATTTCAAGATCGTTAATAAAATAAAATAAATAAAAAAACGACAGAAGAGGTCGACTGATGTTTACATGCAAGAACTCGCATCACTACCCCTTACACTCCACAATTTTTGATAACAAAATTTTATTATCTATGTACCTGGTTGATAGCAGCAGTAACTTTTACGTTGTCAAAACAACATGTCTAATACAAAGTATTTACATGAAATCATTCCTTCTGATTATTGCACCACCTTCGTATGTTTTTAATCAACCAGAAATGTAGAAGCATTTTGTGGTCTTCATATGACAGATCTTTGCAATGCCTCCACTATGAAATTAAGAAGAAAAATTTACCCAGCATCTTTTCTTTCTAAGTCAGCACTTCAAATCGCAGCTTATTTTCTACATCTGTGTTCTTCCAAAAATATATAATATATATATTTTTCTTTTAAATTAACTGAACATCTTTTCATTTCGATTTACTTACCTTTGCAATTTCTTCATTCTCCTCGTAATTCTTTCACTTTTGAGTGTCTGCAATATCTTCTTGTGCCATCATCATCGCTGGTTATTGTAGAACACATGCTTCGTTAGTTACATTTTAGGATATTTTTTACTAGATAAGCTTTTTAATTTTTTTCCTTCGTTTTTTGCTTAATCTCAGTAAATATTTATCCAAGTTTCAGTGGGGTTTTTTTTTGTAACGTGTAAAAGTATGCCATAAAAACAAAAAAAGACGATGAAATCTCTTACTAAGCAGCTGGTTTTTATTTGTATCCTTTTTATTGTTGGTTTTCACTACCAAGTGGCTAAAGTCTGTTATTATCCTTTTGCGGAATTTTTGTTCACTCCTTGATTTTATTTTATATAAAAAGCATTAAGTTATTCAACGTCAAAAACAACGCGTTATTTTTTCACTTGCCAACTTTAGTGAAATCTCTTTTGTATTTAATTTTAAGTTTTGTGATATTTTGATGCTTTGATGACTGTTTTTAATCCTTTTTGTTGAGGAGTTTTTCATTTCGTTTACATTTCGCTTCACTGTTTTTTACCTCTTCGTAATAGTTTGTTGTAGTTTTTTGTTCATCTAAGAAAGTTTTCTATTTCTACGAGTTGCAAGTAAAAACAAAGTTTGTTTTTGCCAAAGAAATAATTTACTCTGAAATATTACTTACGATTAAGCCGACAGATTGTTAGAGTGCAAAAGGGTTTATATAGAAATTTCATTTCAAGAGGTGGAGAGTTGCTCTTCTGCAAATTTTCAAAGTAATTCGCTTCTTGGTGATCACTGGCTTAGTCGAACAAAATGTGTACTGCTCTATTAATACTTGTTATACTTGCCATCACCAGAACTAGAAAATTTTTTCTGGGTTTTTCGTTGTCGATTTATAATTGTCTACTTTTGTCTCCATCATTGAGCCTAGGTTTTCTCATTACATCAAGTTCTTGAAGATAATGGCCAGGAGATTTCAATTTTATTTTGGCAAAAGCTGAAAGTCTACACTCTCTGCTCTGCAATCTCAATCAGATATTTCTAAGTCAAATCCTCAAATATACCCAAATATTTGCCACCGGAAGTGATGCTTTAAAAGAAGAATCTCAAATATAAGAGTCGTAATCCAATGGAGAAAAACGATAGTTTTTCTCAAGGAATTAAACTTTCAAGGTGTCCGTCAGAGCATTGTTTCGACATCCTGGGAAGTTAAGTTAAGAAAATTTTAATTGAAACTATTGCTATTACATAAAAAAATATAAATTGTAACTATTGCCAACTTTAACTCCTCTCAAGAATTGTATTGCTAGGATTGGCTCAATATTTAATAAGAAATTATTAAAAAAAAACAATGTTTGCTTTCACAATATATTGAAGATAGCTTATCATATACTTAAGGTTATTAAAGAAAAGTACTTGGTTATAATAAGCCCACTTCATAATAATTTTGAAATCAATTAAATTTGATTTTCCTACTTTGCACTTTTACAACTTCTTAGGACGTTCCTCTGCCAAAACATATTGAGCTTCTTTCTATGTATATATATATATATATATATATATATATATATATATATATATATATATATATATATATATATATATATATATATATATATATATATATATATATATATATATATATTTACTTATTGTCATAACCATTTTAAACGCTTGCTTGGTTGAGGTGATAAACACCTCGGCTGTTAACTATGGCATGTTGAAATCATATTCCCAAGTTCGAGTTCGAATCTTTTTAACAAAAATAGCAATAAGAAAATTTAAATTATGTGAATAAAAATTAAATGTATAATAAGGATGCTTTTTACATACCGTACAATATAAAATATTCTGTGGGATGAATGGCATTTGAAGTACTTCCCAAAAAATATTATTTATAATATCTTATCCAAAAAAATATCTTGCAGTAGCCAGCCTTTATTAAAATCACTAGAAAAGATATGAAGTTTATTAATGGATCACAATCGGCGACCTGTCCGAAAGTTATTTTTTACTATATAGTAGTAGCAGTGGTAATAGGAGTAGCATTTTAGTATTTTTAATAGCAGTTGTAATAGCAGTACTAGTATTGGTAGAAGTAACAGTAGTAGCAGTAATGGTAGTAGCAGTAGTAGTAATAGTAGCATTAGTAGTGATAGTAGATGTAGTAGTAGTAGTAGTAGTTGTAGTAGTAGTATTTATAGTATTTGTAGTATTAGTAGTAATAGTAGTTTTTTTGTAATTTAGTTCCATTTATTAAGAAAGTTTTTAAAATTATTAAAACCTTGCAAAGACTTTGCGGCTTGTCTGCAGGTAGTAAGTAGTGGTAGTAGTATTAGTAGTAGAAACACTAGTCGAAGTAATAGTGGTAGTAGTCATAGTAGTAGTAGTAGTATTAGTATTAGTGAAAGTAGCAGTAGTAGTAGTAGCTGAAGTAGTAGTAGTAAATAGTATCATTAGTAGTGAAAGTTATAGCAGGAGGATTATTTCAATAAAATTAGTAATAGCAGTAGTAGTAGTACTACTGGTAGAACTAGTAGTACTAATAATAATATTATTAGTTGTCGAAGCTATAGTAGTAGTAATAGTATTATTAGTAGTGGATGTTATAGTAGTATTATTAATAATAGTATTAGTAGCCATAGTGATAGTAGTAGTATTAGTAATAGTAGTAGTAGTAGTATTATTAGTTGTCATATTAGCATTAGCATCATGAGTATTATTTGCAATAGTGGTAGTAATACTAATAGGAGTGTTACTGGTAGTATTAATAATAGGAGCAGTATTGTTTCTATTGTTGTAGTAATATAAAATTGTTATATTAATAGCAGTAGTAGAAATAGTAGTAGTTGCAGTAGCGACAGTAGTTATTATTTTGATTGAACTAGTATTAGTAAAGTAAAAAAATTAGTAGCACCTTTAGTTGTAATAATAATAACAATACAAGTATTTGTTGTTCTTGCTGTGGTTTTAGCAATAGTATTAATAACATTAGTTACCTCATAATGACAATTTAATTAAAAAAAATGAATATAACTAATAGTAGTATTAGTAGCAAGCTTTTAGTAGTAGCAGTTTTTTTATACCTGATCGCTATAAAATTTTTTACCATGCGGAGGAATTTTCCGTCATCCTAGATCAAATTTGGTATTGTAAATATACCGGTTTTGGCCATGTCCCATCTTCAGGGTTGTTTTTTCTAATTCTTCATCATCTTCGACGATCTTCATCACTTCCTGCCGGTTCTGCTGAAATCCAGATTATTACACTATTGAATTATTCCCCAAGCTTAAAGTAATTCAACTTAAAATGAATCCCTTGAAATCTGTTGCAATTTCTCACACATTTTGGAATGTTTAAAGCGAATTAATTCTATGAAAATAAACGAACGAGCAAAGAAATTTAAAAAATGCAAATTTTCTCTTAAGGGATCAATAACAATACATTTGCATGCCATTAGAAACTTGAAACACTCTTTAAATTCAGACAAACAGAAATACTCGTATATGTATTTTTGTTTTCTAAATAACAACAAATATTCCCCAATTCCCCGAGCCGCATAAACTTCTATAGATGATTTTTGTTTTTTCCATATTTTTAGAAATAGTAAAAGCATATCGGCGATACATATAAGAATTTTAAATCAAAGTCATTTGTTATTAGAAGGAATGAAATACAAAAAGGTGTGGGTAAAGCAACACAAATCAAATGGTTTTGTTGATTATGAAGAAAATAATTAAAAGAAACTTTATGTATGGAAATTAAAATTTACAAAAAAGTCCTTTAAGGGAAGTACATTAAACATGACTGCTGTCTAAAACATGTGTATAGATATAATTTTAAATATTTCTCTTTAAAATTCAGATGGCCCAATGGTGCGTAGGGTGACGTGAAAAAATTTATTTTTATGCTCAAAATTTCAGGACTATATTTTATGATTTCTCTTATATTATCCAGCGGCTTAGATTGAGGTTAAAAATGTCTACAATAATTTTACCTAAGAAAATACACTTTAGGTTAGGTTAGGTTAGGTTAGGTTAGGTTGATTGGAGGGGTGTGATAGCCCACGTCATACGACATACACTTAAGCCAGTGAAGGCTTGTTGTGCGCTCCCTTTAATTATTAAACACAACTGCCAGAGTTCTGCGGCAGGATTCGAACCTGGGACCTTCGCACTACGAGTCTAGTACACTACCTGCTAGACTACGAAAAATAATTTTGTTAGAAATCTAAATTAACCTTTTCACTACCAGGAGGATAAGGCTAGTTGCCACCAAAAATCACATAAGAAATTAATTTATTTTTATTGCCTAATTTTATATTATGTGTGGAGCTTGTGATGTCAGAAAGAGCACCAAGATGTAGGTAGACTTGGCTGTTAAGGATTTCGCCCACCCCTAAAACTTTTCTTCTTGTTGTGGAATTTCTAATAAGTGGCATAATTTTCTTCCTAGTTAAAGCTTTGAAGCCAATCCAAGTTTTCTAATTATGAATTTTGTACCTTCCTAAATATTTATTAAACCAAAATTTGCTAATCACATCGATTTCTGAGGAAAACTGCCAGACACTTGTATGCGTCCTACAAATGAAATAAACGAAGTTTTTAACTCATCGTGTGTTCTCCGATGGGGCAAGTTTGGCAGAAATTCCTGGTATAATGGCATTTTTTTAATACTTTTTCATTATGAAATTTAATAAAAATATCGTTATTAACATATTTAACAAAATTATTAATAGAAAATAGTATTTACACAATAATTACTTTCAAATTGTTATTTTTTTGTATTGAATATTTCGTCTTTTAAAGAAGACAATTTATTTGCAGCAATTTGCTGTACAAATTCATTTTTTATTGTTTCTTTCAAATTTTCTAAACAAATAGACACATATTTTATTTTCTATTTTCCCATTCAGTTTCACATTTTCTATTCTCTCCATATATATTTTACTTTAAATAATTTCAGCTCCATTATTTAGATATTTTAAATAAATTTTCTCCATAAGTAGATATTAGAATTGTCTTATAAAATTTTCAACGTTACCAACGACAGGACGAACAACAACAACAAAAAAAAACTTAATGATTTACAATGTCTCCCTGTGGGTAAACATGACAGTATTTCATTTTATCCTTTTTTTATTTTTTTTTTTAACAGCAGCAGCAGTGGCGAATAATGAATGGTATAGACCATACAAGTAAATGTGTGCAATAGAAGTTGTAAAAAAATGACACACATTTTTTACTCCATTTAAGAGTTGAACGTCATATTTTGTTAAAAAAATATAATCTATAATTTTTTTTTTCACTTGTAACTGAAATTTAAGGTTTTGTAGTGGAAAATACACATTAAATTAAAGAAAAAAATTGCGATTTATTTTCAATGCTTTTACGGCAGCTGGAAGTGAAATTTTTAAATGGAAAAATTATCCTATTTGTTGACAGAATTATTCAACAAAATATACAACAATTTTCGATTAAGGAGCTTACGAAAATTATATTACGATAAAATAATATTTTAATACGCAGAGAAGTTGTAATACGGTCACGGTGGCACCTGCTACACAAACGGATACGGATGATAATTTAAAGTAGTTGCAAGTAGTAAATAAATAAATAAATCTATTAATGCGTAGCTTGGGTTAAATTTTTTAAAAAAATCTCAATTTTGGAGAATTCTATTGGTCGAAAACTTTCATGGGTAAATATGTGTTACGAATTCGATTTATCTCTATTATTACGAATGAGGTAAAATAAAATTTAAGAAACAATTTTTGTAGGCGATTTATAGATTTTTTGTCCTTTAAGAGCAAATATTATTATATACTGAATATTCACCATAAATCAGTATTTAAATCTTAACTAAAAAATGATTAATTATTTAATTCTAGTCAATGCCAGAAAATCGGTGAAAGATTTTTTGTATTAAATTTGTGCATTTTAAATTTTATTCGAGTTCATTTAGCAATTGAGAATTACCAAATATTCCATAATATTCAGGCTTCATGCATATTGGTGGATTAGCTAACCAGCTGCCTACATTTTACCCCTTTATTTTTGTTTTGCTCCACTGTGTGCCTGTCGTTGTAAGATGGGCCTCACAACTACAGGGTACAATCTGCCTTCAGCTTTCTGACGATAGTATCAGGCAGAGTTAAATAATATTGCCACAGATATTGCATCCGCGCCATTTAGAGCAGATCCAGCCCTCGCTAGTAAGTCTACTCGTTCCTTGCCCAGAAAGTTACTGTGACCTGGGATCGGAATCAACAGCAAATAGTCCATTGTATTCGTCTGGATGAGATTCGATTAGAGTAGCCTGATTAAAGTCGACTTAAATTGACAAGAACAAAAGCGATTTAGATATAATGACTAGAATCGTTAAAAGTAAACGTAACTGAAATTCACTTGAATAAAAATAACCTCGGTTTCGTCTCGGACAACATCTATTGACATTGATAACAAATATTGAAGGCACATAGAATATAACCAATTGCAGTCTTATAGAATATTGGATCCTATTAGAGGAACGTATAACTAATAACCAAACAAACAAACAAACAAAATTTTAGCAGGTCGTAACACTGTGCAATTACAAACTACGAGACCATACCTAAGTTAAATGCGAAAATATCCCCAATCTTTCGGAAACGGACTTCCGATCTTGGGACTATTACTCTAGTACATCTGCTACTGCTTACAGTACAAATAAGCTGTATTATACCAGAATAATACAGGGTTATTCATTTTTCGGTTTCAAAAGTAAAGTTAAATAAAACACACATTTAACTATGATTTTGATAAAACTTTTATTTTGGTAAAATAACTAGACCCTGCCATTACTTGAAAAAAAAAATAAATAAATAACATCATTTAATGACCGCCTGTAGACTGGTTGCAGCAGTGGATCCTTTCTAGGTAGTGTCGACCACTTTTTCGCACATTTCGGGCGGTATCTCTACGATAACTTGACAAATGTTGGTTTTCAAAAGCTCCAACGTTACCGAATTATCCGCGTAGACACAGTCTTCGGCGTAGCCCCACAAAAAAGTTTAACGCCGCCAAATTGATCTAAGTTTCCAACTGACGTCGCCAAAACGTGAAATGTGGCGTTATAGAAACTTCCCATGCAATAAGGCCAAAATTGGTCATGTTATGTGGCTTGTAAAAACCATATATTGTTCAGTTCATAATCTTAAATTGCAGTCCAAAAAAATTGGTCATCCTACGGCATAGTGCTCTTAATTAATGATAACAGTTCCTCCAGCGTCGTTTTCGAACAAATACGGCCCAATAAAACTTGCACACCATAATGCGCAACAAACAGTCGCTTTTTTCCGGATTCAATACCTTTTCCACTATTATTTCTGGGTTCTCCGACCCCCATATGCAACAATTTTAAATGTTAGATATTTAGGAAGCTTTGTTTGAGGAGGTTTTAATACCACTTAAGGGATAATATCGATGGTTTCGTCTCATAACCTCGAAATCCTTTCAGGGACCTGAGTGAAATAGGATAATGTGGACTCGTTGAGAATGTAAAGAAAATTCAACTGGAATCGGTTAACACTATTGGATTATTTGTATTAATTTATCGAGTTTGAGGTCTAAAAACAATATATTAATTTTTTATTTTTCAATAAAATACAATTAATCAAGAAAGGTCGAATAATATCATCAATTTACTATTGGATTATATGCGTCTCAGTAGTCTAATAATCACTTAAAACGTTTTACAGTCGGCCCATTATCAAAGTAGTCATGAAAACGGTGAGATTATGTTTCGAAAGTTTTGAAAATTTTAACCATTTCCAAGGATTTTAATAAAAGTTTATCATTGAATTATTGCCATCTTTTCTAATACTTATTCACGGATTAGAAAGTCATGTGCAATATGTTGACAAAAGTTAATTTTTATCCATGTTTTTACAAAGAAAATGATATTTTCTCTAAGTATGGACTTCTAGAAAGGATACAAACTCGCCAAGAGTCATGATTTTAGTTTTCTCATGTGAAAGTAATTGTATCACTTATTAAAAGAAATAAAATGTTTGCTTTGGCGGTACAAAAAAACGAGAACATATTTTTACAGATTCGCTACAGAGATTTAGAATTTTAATCAACATTTTGTCATATTGACTTCCTAAGAAGTTAAAGAAATGCACTGATGGATTTTTGGAACCAGTGAAAACGTTGTTCCTTAAGAAACAGTTCCATATGTTTTTAAAGAAAGTTATAATATATGAAATTCATATTGCGGATTACAAAATCAATATCGAAATATTGTTTTGATTATGGCGGCCTAAAATGGCAGCCTGAGAAAACAGTCCTCTAGTCTAAAGACTTTCTTTATTTCTAGGTCTATAAAATTTTCAGTTTGGGATTCAAAGGAATCAATGCAATAAATTAAAAAAAAACATATTTTTTATTATTTCTTTAAAAAAAAGGAACTCAACTCTTATTTTAAAATTTCCCTTTCCCTATTTGGACAACAACAGAAAACTTCTTAATTCCAATTTTGAATAAAGTTGTATTTAACAGATTAAATAATTTGTTTACTTTATTTTCGTAGACAGGATGCACAAGGAAATGTTTGAATTTAGAATTTGGGAAGGAAAAAACAATAGACCAAATGCTAATATGGTATAAAATTTTTGCTATTTTTGTAAATGTCTATTACATCTACACAGTTTGTTGTTTAATAGAATATTTGACCAAACAAAGCTGTTATACTGTAAAGGTATAAAACAGGAAAAAAGTTTGAATAACTTTCATCGAACTTAAGACAATAGAGTTGAAGGATAATATAATTAATTTAATTATGGAAAATGTTTTATATTCATATGATTTAGTTGTTTATTTAGAAATCATATCCGACGTCTTTGTTCTTGATACAAAGAATAAAAGTTTAAAAATAATATAATTTGAAGAGATATTTGTAATTATTTTTCTAGGAGATGTTTTTAAACTATTAAAATACTGTCTTTGTATAAAATTTGATATTTTTGTAAAGACTTGTTATATAAAATGTATTTTTGTGAAGGATTTAGCAGTTTGTTCTCCGTATATGTTAAATAAATCAAACTTAATTCATTTTATCCTTCAGCATTTGTATGGGCCTTATACCTTTTAAAAATTTCTGTACTTGATTTCCATTAATTTATATGGCGGCTCATTTAAAATCAGCTCAAGCTCGTTGCAGCAATTTAAGTACTTGCAGCCTCGTCACTAATATCGCAAACAGTAGACATTGTCAGTTTTATTAACATCTACTTAAAAGTACTGCAAAATTTAATTACAAAAGGCAAACAATTAGTTGCTGGTAAGAACTGCACCTCATAGTACTTGCGGGCCGAAATAAAACTTTGCAAATTTTCAAAATATTTTTTATATTTTACTTGTCTTAAAATTCTATTTTCGTTTTATCATAACATAGTTAGATAATAAATGATAATGATAATAAAACTTCCAAAAAAAAATTTTAAATCAAATTATCAAGTCAGTGAAACATACTCAACTCTATGAATTAAAAGCTTTCATATCGATGGTAAGACATTGGCAATGAGCTAAATATGAAATCTTAATTTTTCTATTATTACAATAAAATTTAAAAAACATTCTATTCCTAAAACATACTGAAATATAAATAAACATTCCTCTCCAATGCAATTGGGTAAGATTTGAATTTGAGCCCACAAAGAAAATATATGTTTAAGTGGTTCAAAAAATATATTTATTTAATGTATCACCTCGGTCACACACTGTATATTGTATCCCAACTTGATCAATTCGCGCTTAAACTCCACAGCGTTCGGTGATCAAGCGCACTTGCAATCTGCCCCAACCTTAGCCTTGTGCTGTAACTGTAGGGTATGGACTGGTTCCTTTTATTATCGATATCGTTGGAAATTTTAAATAAAATTTTCCTGAAATGTATTGAAATTTCGATCGATATCGAATGCCATAATATCTCCCCAAGTCTCTTTTTTGCCACAACAGTTACATCTAATACATATAACACGCAACACTGTAGAGATGAAAACTTTCTGCCGCAGTCAAATTGGGTCATCTTGCTACCTGAGTGCATGCGAGCCACTTTGCTATAACACGTACGAGTATTGTATGTGGTGGCAGTCGTCAGATTTATGTAAAAAAATGCATTTTTTAACTTTACATGCACTGGAGGTCACAGTTTTGAGTTTTTAATTTCAAACCGACAATAACGTTGCAACGCCATTATCACTGTTTGTCTTGAGTGTTGCACTGTCAGGGAAACACTCCGCCCAATAGCGAATTAAGCTCGAAATGGATCTTCCTGCATGCGACTACATCACTATTTTTACCAGCTACATTTGGGCTACAAGGCATTTGCCTCCTTCCTATAAATAAAGGTAACAAAGTTAGTGTAGTAATTGCCACACTTTCAGAGTCATAAGTGACCTTGTGATAATATCAGTGAAAAATTGGGAGTTATTCTTAAACCATGGCATTTTAGTTACTTCCGAACTATCCATAGGCTATTTTTTTCGACCCTCTAGGAGACAAAACTTTCATTGAATTAAAAAAAAAATGTACTTGTTTCTCTTTGATTTACATGAAGAGAGCAATTTTCTTAAGACTTGAACTATTACTTTCACATAATGGAAAAATAGATCGTAATTATTGTCTAGTTTTTTTTCCCCAAAAAATTTATTATAGTAATTTAATATGAAATTCGTGATTTTCGCTTATTCATGATTTATTCTGACATTATTTTCTTAATATTAAAATAATATTTACTCTTCAATTAATATTTTTAAAAAGATAGTTTTAAAATCATTTCAATTATACGATAGATTTGCACTTTTTTCACATCGAAATCTTTGTATTTTCATGACTTCTTAGTAAGCATTTTCTCTCCCCAGAACTTTTACTATCACAGTTGCTCTCTTAATATATTATTTTTTATGGTGGTAAACGCTTTGATTATAAAAATGTCATGTGGTGTTAATATTCCTAAATTCGAGTCAAAATATTAATTTAAAAAATTGTGTGCAATAAATCAAGTGTATAATGAGGAATATTTTAATAAACAGTATAATGTAAAATATACGGTGGGAAGAATGGCATTTAAAGTGCTTCCGGAAAATAGTTTTTTTAAGAACATCGTCAACAGGACTTCAGATCCAATCAACAGAATTAAAAAAGGGAAAATCTTGCTTTAATTAAGATTATTGAGAAAAGTCCCAAAATTTCATACCTCGGAGTTACAAATTGTGGATCCTGCTGACTCCGTTAGAAGTTCTCTTTTTAGTAGGATATCCTCGTTGTATTTGCTTTATGCAATAGACAGAAATTAAAGAGTCTTCGCGGCAGAAAATAAAATGCCCAAAAATAAAATACTAAAATTGACAACAAAAAAAATTTTAACATTCCAATGAAAACAATGTAAGTCATTCTCAAGGAATGACATTTTCATGGCGATTCCTAGTGCATTTTATTAACTTCTTAGGAAACCAAGTTGAAAAAATTATAACATATTCTACAAATAAAAAATTTCAAATTGAAAATATTTTCTTTTCATAAAAAATTTATTTTAACATGCGTGAAAAATGTTTTTCAATAAACAGGTGATAAAAATTTTTTTTCAAATAGAAAATATTGAATCGTAAATACTATCAAATTTGTACTCTTTCCATATGTCAAGTTTATGCCCCATACTAAAAAAAGAAAATATAAAAATTGTACTTTTCTCAACATAATGAAAATAACTTCCAAATGTGTGAATAGGAATGAAATAAAGTTACATCCATTGGAGGCAATGGCAAATCTGTGTGAATATCATTTGGAATGATGCACATTTTTCTCAGCTCTCGGCTGCTTTTTTTTTCTATTTGATATAATTACATTACCCATCCTCACCTCGTAATTGGCCAGCCCTGTTCATTTAGCCATTTAAGTTACAAACACTCATGTGACTACAAATGTTATGAATGAGCATTTTAAGCGACGAAATTTATTTAGTTCATGTAACACAAATATAGACAAATTGCGCATTATTTTATATCCCAAATTGTAACAATAAATAAATACTGTGTTACACTAACTACCAAAAACTATTTATGAATTGACAACTACAACTGAAACTATCAGCTAAATGAGTAGTGACTAAATGGTAGAATATCTGACGTTTTGTATGGCTGCCACGCTGGCTGGCTGACTGGCTGGCAGATGACATCATTTACACACCAACTGAACGACTGATTATAAAAACGATTGAACACTGGAGTGCAATAAGTGAATGGGCTGCTCTTGTATATTCGCTGGCTCACGCACACACACACACACACAGATGCAGCCATGTACACTTACATATATTCAAAAGCCTTCCATAATTGTTTGTTTCAATGATTGTGTGTGCGATGCACGTTTGTTACTTGCATATTAAACAGATGCTTAATATGGATTATTTTCATTCATGCGACTATAGCGCTGATGATTATAATTCCGATGATGGTGATGATAAAGTTTCATACAAACATACATATTAAAGAGTAAATGCCGTAATGAATAGAAGCATATTTATATGGAAAGAATGTAGAACAACAAAAGCAAGAAATTCATACAATATGCAACATGCCACATATACGTACTACCATAACACATCTACGGAACGTTTAAATAAGTTTTGATTAAATGACATGTATTTCATACTTAAATACGCTTTTAATTTGTATGAATTTAGATAGAACAAAAAGGATCATTTGTAATAAAAGTAGGCAAAACAGTTTCGAAAAGGTATTTATATTTATTAAAAACATTAACATGTGAATAAAACTAAAATATAATTTAATTAAAAGCGTATAATTTAGATAATTAAAATTGGATAAATTTAATGTATTTGTTTAAGTCATATTTGAAAATATGATATATTTGGCGCGTTTGGAACAGGATTTGTGGCTTAGAATTAAACTTTGGAGAATTATATACGTTTTTCTGTGCCACAAAGAATTTCAGAAACTTTCGTGGTTTCCCAATACTCATTGAAACTTAAACAAGACTCTTATTATTTAATGGAGCGAACAAAAGCAAAGTTTGCTGAAATGATTGCTTGGACCCATTCTAAACAATTACGTTAAAAATAATAATAATAATGTTATTAAAACTTTACGGAATATCCTTCCAATTAATTATTGAAAAATTTTTTTTTATTATTTTTTTTTTCTGACATTTAGTTGGTTCTAACCAATTCACAAGCAAACTTCAATAAAAACTTACAAATACGACATGAGAATTTCATATAATTCAATCATAAAAAAACTGATTAATATATAATTTGAAGAATATACTGAATAATATTTATATAAATTTTTAGTAGAAATTTTATTTTTTGTTCGGCATAATAAATATAATTTTTTTTAACCAAAAAGAATAAGTAAAAGATCCGAGTCGAATATAAAATGTTTGTTTTCCTGTTTCAATAAAAGTGTTTTAAGCCTGTTTGGTTAGTGTACGTGGCTGGCCCCAAACCTATGAAAAACAATCAAGTTTAACCAAGTGAATCCAATTTTTCAGAAATCCAATACTAATCCAAGTTAATTTATCGGTATCAGGATCCAAGGCCATTTCCGGTGAATAGTACTACAACCACCACGTAGCGTTGTAAAGTCTGATAAGAACACTTGGACCGATATCTAATAACTTCGAAAGGTCGTCTTTCGCATAAAAAATTAAAAAAACGTATATAACACATCTACCTTTGCCATACGCCCAGTGACCCATCAACACTGCAAGGAGTCAAGAGATATCGTGGCGGATCCTGTGAGTCGGTAGAATAGAGCGCCTGTTGTTTTGCTACTCTTTAAGTATCCTGTTTGCGACACCTGTCTTAATATTGGTTCTAATAGAGTAAAGCGGTATTGTAACCGTGGGTAATTGGTCTGTTCGTTTGTTTTTAGGAAATTTAATATATGCAGGGAGCGAAGTGAGAGTGAAATCGGCTCGATGTACTAGTCTGGAGAGCATATACTTATATTGGCATATGCTTGCACTGATATTTAGTGAAATCTTAACGATAAAACTGCCGCCTGGTTGACGACGCAAATGCGAATTATCTCACAAACATTCTCTTTTATCAGTTACCTTCCCGGAATGTACTTGTCTCATGGGGAAGGTGGCACGAGTACCGCATGTCAAGAAAACACTAGAGCCCACGCTACTGATCACTTTCGATCTGACAATATATATAACCTTGGGTGTTAGTCCCTTTCCATAATTTCCGCCCATGTGATTGGAAATAAGACTTCAAATCTGCTGTTAAAGTCAAGCCCTACACTAGCTCTACACTCGGTAACTGTTTCTATTTGTCCTACCAGTAATACTTCTGCTACCCCGCCTTTACTGGTTTTAAATAAATAAATTGCAATAGTTCAATAAAATATATATAAATTGTTAAAAATAGCTATGAAAGGTCTTGGAGCTAAATCAAAGGAGACCGGGCCAAATTTAAATCCAAAAGAGCTTAAAAAGCCCTATTGGCAGTACATTGTTCTAGGAAGTTTATATAGAAATAATTTTAAAATGCCTACAAATCACACAGACTGTCTGTCCGATTGCGGATTATACATCTTGAAGATTTTATGCAAGAAACCATTATTTGATTATAAATATCTGACAAAAAAGGAGGCTAGAAACAGGATTTTTATAGTTTACCTTCGTAGATTAAACCAATGAACTGCATAGCAAAATTACTTCAATTGCACTTTCCTACATCTTTGTGTACATGCTCTAGCAACATGATATGATTAATGAACTATTACACGTTGCTGTCCTTTCGTCTATCCTGACCTAATTTTTTTGTTTGTTTTGATAACAAATTATGTATTTAGTTCACATGAGACTGCATACATTTTTGTAAGTAAATTAGAAAATTTCTCCACTTAAATGGTTCAGTCAAAATGCAAGTGAAAGAAATATGGAATTGCACTCCATTTTGAAGGATCATTTGTTGTTACAAAAAATAATTATTAACAAAACTATCAAAAAAAGTTAAAGTATGGGAATGATTTGATTTTACAGCCATCAATGTATGCTGAAAAAAAGCTTCCAGAATAAAGAAATAAAGAAATAAAGTAATGTAATCGTCCAGAAGTGGTGCGAATTCTAATCGATTCCAATGGCTTTAATATATCCTTGTCATTCTAGGATATTCTGGCTTGAATCCTTATTCACCGATTTGCAAGATGTCTTCAAATTGTTGAGAAAAAAAATGTTCTTTGTTTTTTGTTAGAATAGTATTTCTTTATTAAATTATTATTGCTGATTTATTAGTCGGAATGGGTTTTATACATTGGGAGAGTACAAGACCCCTAAGTATGATTTTTTATTCTAATGCAGAAGTAGTTCTATCAATTCGGTTGGTGGACAGTAAACAACATCAAATCACATTTTTCGAAAATACTTTTACTTCTCAATTGAAATTAATATTTCTTCCTCTATTGAGGAACGATTTTTCAATCGCTGTTGTTTTGCGATGCACTTTTTGAAGACGTTCACGTTCCGGATACTGCCTTGCTTCCAAGACATTTTTCTATGCTTCCAAGGTAGCCGCAAGTCTTTCAGGCTCTGATACTCTCTTATATCCCAGTGTCATCATATGATTTCTTACTCTTACATAATTTTCTCCATGTCATATGCTTTCGTTTGTGATACCTGCTGCTCTTGCTTGTGAACCTTGTAATGACCATATCCTTGGGATGCTCGATATTGGGCCCACTTCGTATTTCTCAATGGCGAAACTTAACTTATTTGTCTGCTTAACGTCTTGCAATCTCTTTTTATAAATGACAGATCCTATCACAGTTGTAGCATTTGGTCCGTGTTTGGATCTACTTTCTTTCTCAACAATGACTCCTGTACCGGCGCAAAATGCACATTTGTGACTGATAAATGATCTTTGCTGCATCTGCCATCAAAGCAATGTAGGAATGAAATTATTTTAGGGAAACACCAGATCTTGTGTTCTCCCACTGGGTGCTGCATGTATCAAAAGACAACGTGCTGCTCAAAACCATCATATCATTTTTAATTAGTAATAATAATGATAATAATTATGTTAAGGGCTTCATAAATATAAAATAATTATTTTAATAGTTGCTATACACGTAGAATAATTTTAGATTTCCAAAATTTTTTACGGCCTTGCGGAAAATTTCCAAGTTGTGATTTATTGTGGGATACTTCCCATCAACTAAATTATTTATTACTTGAAGAAATTTTTTCATGTTGATTTGAGGAAAAAATATGTATTTCATTTTTATAAAAATAACAAGAGACTTGTAGAAATAAATCTAATTTTTTTGATAAATTCTTTTTCAACTTGAGTTCTCAAGGAGTTGGAAAAATGCACCAATAGATTTTTAGAATTAGGGAAAAGGAAACGATTCGTAAGAATGACTTACAATTTTTTTACTATGACTATGACGAAAAAGGAACTGAAAGGAGCCTTTAAAAGAATGCAGGATGCAATATGATAATATAAAGATAATAAAGTTTTATTGTAAACACCAGCGTGACTATCCAACAGAAAAAAATTTGCGAATTTCAATAAGTTCCAATAGGCTAAATGAACTAATGCCTAACAAAATAAGTCCCAATGAAATAACATCAAATGAATTGGGACCTAAAAACTAAGTCCCTATAAAAAATAATGAAATAAATTCCAAAGAAAATAAGATTATTCCAAAATCAGAGAATGAAATAAGACCCAAATTTTTATACTCCTTTCATACTGAAATAACTCCCATACAAAAATAAAAACTGAATTGGGTTCCAATGAAATAAAACGCAAAAATATGGAATCGTGCTTTAACATGCTACAGAGAAGAGAGTCCTTTCATTCTTCTAAAAATGCTTTAGATAGCGAAGCTTGTCTAGGATATGCTTTAGGGGAGAAAATCCTTGAGCTTCGCCAGAGGCCGGAAATGCCAATAAATGAAGTGTAAGTAAAGTTGATTTTGGATAAATCACAAAAGAGAAAATCTTTGGACCTGGCTGAAGAAAGCGGAGGCAGTTTTGAACATGCTTTTTCTCTATGAGGAATTGAAAAATAAAAAAAATATAAATTCTTTGGATGAAATAACACAAAAAAAATTTTAATTCAATACTTATAAATATTTTTATAAAATGGAAGATACAAAAAATTTAATTTTTTCCAACTACTTTTTTATTGAATCTTATTTTTATTCCATAATTATTTACTTCAGTCCAGCCAAAGCCAGATAAAAGAGACTTGTTTTTACGCTTTCCTCTGGGTTGTCTTCACATCTCTTGTGCAAGAGTGTTGCTCCTTCTCAGGCCAGTGTGGCCTCTGGAATGCAGAATGTTGTGCGCCAGTAGATTTTTATGATAATTTAGTTTCTGTTCGTATGATGTCATGGGTTTTAACACTGTTGTTTTTACAAAAATGAAGTTGTTACAAAATATTAATAATAACAAAAAAAAAACGAACTTAAAAGAATTGAGAGTCATGTCTTAATGCAATAAAATGTGTAAAAATATTTGGGAATTATTCCATTATGATTTATGGGCGTTATTTCATACAAGCAAAACTTATGCTGCCGAAACAGTACACAATCTAATCATTTCCACCAAATTTGCTATCGACATTAAACTTATTGATCAAGATAAACTTAAAAGATAATTTGGTAACATTTTTGGTTGAATATAACACACGGTTGGCACAGTCTGGGATTAGATTTCTGCATATTCCTCCAAGTGATCAAATATTTTTGATGAAAAAGTTGGCATTTATAAGAAATTTTAATACATAAATATCCTGTTATTTGAAAACTAATAAGGGAAATTCAAAAAATCCATCTTAAATAAATTCCCATTTAAATCTACATCCCCAAATAAATTTACTGTCTACCATCAAAATATTTTCTTGTTCTAAAAGAACTTAATTTAAGTCAGAGCTGCAATTGTGGCAACTCAATTCGCACCCCCGATTCCGAAACTATATGGATCCATAACTTCCAAGCCCTGCAATATAATCATCCGACCATGTTGTAGGGTAAAGCTTTATTTGTTATGAAAAAAAGGGAAAATGAAAAATTAGTTTTATTTAATACGTATTTATGCATAATTATGGTAGAAAGTAATGTCCTTGTCCCATTTACCTTATGTGCTGAAAATATTTATGAAAAATAACATTATAATAATAGCAGCTAGAACAGCAACAACGAAAAAGGTCTGAAAATACATTCAACAATAAAAGTAAAGCCACAAAGGACGACGCATGGTTGCTGGTTATCACTCACATAAACGTGCTGTGACAAAAGACTATAAAAGTGAAACAAAAATTATGGATAGAATTTTCTCAGTTTGTATTATTCGTTGAAGCAACTATTTTTATATTCCATAAGGACGTACACGTGAACATGTATAAGTGTGTGTGAGTGTGTGTGTGTGTGTATGTTTGAGTATGTGATGGATGCATTTGTTGCAGCGAAAAAAGCAACAAATTTAGCTTTACACAATGTTATAAATTCACATTTTTTTATTTTGCATTATTTTAATTAAAATATATTATATGCAAACTAAGATTTGAGAACTACAATGCTGCAGATGGCATATCCCAGCCAAATTTTTGAAAATCTTTTCAAAACGCTAGTCAAGTGTCCTGCTGACAAATAAAATAAAATTTCATACATATTCCCATCCAGATCCCTCTCTAGATGTTTTTTAAAAATTTAAATAGAGTCCATTTAAGATTTAATTCTAAATAAAATTGTGAACTATCGAAACAAAATGATTGAGAATGTTGATTTAACAGATCATTTGATATTAGCACCAACGGCCGGCAGGCATATAAACAGCTTAACCCACAAAATTTAATAAATTTCTCTAAATTCGCAGCCATCTAAAATACTTTTCGGAATTCTAGTGTCGAGCTACACTTCAGCATAATGTTGGAGGCAAGACTCGGCAGTAAATAGAAATCAAAATGAGCAGGACAAGGCACAGCTTAAGGTGGGATGCTCTTTTTTGATCAACTCGATCCTTCTCACACTCAACACCGTGGCAGCAAAGAACCTGGCATATATGGGAGCGGTGGTATTAATGGCATCAGGGATGTATATGGATGTGATAAGTGATATTAAAATCAATGTTCTGGACTTCAGCCTGTGGACTAAGTGTAACCACAAGCGAAACGGCACTAATATTATTTAGCATAAATGCCACGGGAAAGATTACTCAATAAGTGGGTATCCCTACTGAAGAGTTCAAATATCTAGTTATTATTCTAGACTCGAAACTATCATGGCTCCTTATCATGCAACCCAGTCTCTACGAGTACAAGGCCACGGTCACCAAGTGCATCTGTAGAGGGGCTTAAACTCCAAAAAAATATTGAAAAACATGCATGTTGATGTACTAGACGACTGTCAATCTTAATATACGTTTTGATGGTATAGTGGACTGCTACAGGGAAGAAATATTTGGTGGACCAACTACGAGTATACAGAATTCAAAATCTGTTTTCATTAGTATTCCAGGCGACATACGAAATGGCCTCTTAGACACATTTTGTATTATGTTGTAGTGATGCAGTCGTGTAGAAAAGCTGGAGATCAAAGCCTAAGGCTACGTTAAGATCATGGACTAAATGGTAACCCAACTTGGCTTTGATAGCACCTTTTTCTCAACCAGACGGGCTTAGAAAGAAGGAAATGAAGAAAGAAACAGTGACCAATGATTAGCGAAGTAGTCTTTGATCTTGACATATATTACACATTCCGCTTTTCCAATGAAGCAGCTGAATTTTAATCGAAAGTAATGGACTTTATGGAAGAGGGATAGGTGTGCAGTTTTGTTGACAACCAGGCAGCAACTCTATCATTAAGATCTTGCTGCATGCCTTCAATTATATTTCGGCAACGCTGCAACAAACGAGAAGATGAACAAGCTAAGGTTGGATTTCTTTTAAGTTTTGCTATATCACGATGACAAGCGCTGAATGCGATAGACCAACAGAAACCGTAACGATATTTCCATACTAACGCAAAGCTGACGGATCACAGGGCAATAGGGAAACGCCTATGAGGATAGGGCTTCTCTATAATACATTAAACCGAAGCTGTGTTGAAATTTTCCATCCCTGCTACGAATGCCCAGTACGGCATTTTTCGAGACATAAACTTTTGGTCAAGGATCTTAATTAAAAGAGAGTACACGATGGAGTTGGAGAATAATCGCATATAAAGAAGAATCCGGTGAACAATTCTACACAAATATTTCCATGCAAATCATTGCGGTTGTAACGAATTTCGCTTATGGCGAACTGGATATATAATATGTTGCACAAACGTATTGAAAAACCACATTCTCCAATTTGTTGATCCTTAAAAGAAATGTGAAGATCATCAAAATAGGAAATTGTTTGTGAAATGATTTCATCGTTGGAATCAAATCTCTTTCCGCCGAGCCATTTCGTCAGGTTTGGAAACAAGAAATAGTCAGTCGGTCCTAAATCTGGAGAATAGAGTGGATCAGGGAGCACTTCGTAGTCTACTTCATGGAATATCGGTATGGGAAATGCACATGTGTATACCCTTGCATTATCCTGGTGGAAAAGAATATTTTTTTGGCCAAACGCGGTAGTTTTTTTTAACATAACATTCACCATTGATTGTTTTACCCTTTTGCAGGTATTCAATATGAGTTAAATCTCGTGCATCCCAAAAAAAAACGGTCGTCATGACTTATCGGCTGGCAAAAACTCCTTGATTTTATTTGGTTACGATTAAGCCTGAGAAACTTACTACTTTAGCTGCCGTTTAATCTCTGGTGTGTTGCGATGGATTTACGTTTCGTTCACGGTAACCAAATGGCACAGAAACTCCTCCATATTACGGTTGAACAACGCCACGTACTCCCGTGAAGTTGTCACACGATTCCGTTTGTGGTCGATTGTGAACAAACTCAGCATTAGTCCTGCGGAAAGCTTTCTTATACCCAACTGATTATTCAAAATTTTAACAACTGAGTTATGTGATATGCCTATGGCTTCCACAATCTGTCGCACTTTCAATCTCCGATCGGCCAACACCATATCGTGAATTATTTTTCAATTGTTTCGTGTGTAGAGATCTCAACTAGATGTCCAGAACATTCGGCTCGTACGGCCACAACGAAATCTGGTAAACCACTTTTTTTACCATTAAAGTTGATGGTGCAGAACTCCCATAGTGTTTATCAAGCTCAAAGTTAGTTTGAGTGGCGGTTTTTTCCGCAACAAAATAAGACTTAATAAGTATTAGAAATTCACTTTTTTTCATCTTGAGGTCACATCACTGTAGTCCTTTATCAATGGCTCTAAAAACACAAAATAAATGACGCGGCTTATTAAAATTTTGATCTTGCCCTTTCAGTTAAGAGGAAGTCACCAACTTGCCCTCGTAAAAAAAAATTCCCCACTAGTGTGGTGCTCCTTATAATAGAACTCCACTATATGTGATATACAATAAATCCTGCACTAATACTGGTTGTATTAAAAAATGTTACTGTTAAATACTTAAATAAAGAAGGAAATATTTTAGATTTAAAATATATAAAAAAATTTAATTTTTTCCTTACAAGGAGTAGGGACGATATCAAAGCTCGCTCGCTCCCACCCATACACATTTTTTTGTTATCCTTGATTTATTACCATAAATTTCTATTAAGAATGTATTTGTAACTTGCAAAAAGTTTTAAATAAATTCCATTGTCGCTTTTCCCATAATTCTCACTAACATAAATAATATCCTGGTGATGCCTTACATTATTGATTTCCTTTAAATATTATTAAATTATGTAGGAAATGACATGATTCTATAATACACGAAAATGAAGTTTTCTCTTTTTTCCTTCAGTAACATAAAGAAGTGTGTTCAACTTCAACAATTTTGTGTCAGCGTCTGCCACACACAGACCCACTTAACACAAAAATAAATTCAAACATTGAATTTTTTACGCTCTTTGATATAAAAGTGGAACAGTTTCAAGTTAAATTTTTAATCAATCATTCGTCCTGGCTGCCAAGCAAAAGCGCGAGCATGTTGTCATTTAAAGCATATTTGGTTTACTGAACACACAACTGCCAATGTGAAGACGACAAGGTCCTGTGTGTATCGAATGTTAGAGCGCAAACTCAACATGGATGTGGTCTGGGAGTAAAATTTTTGTTTCTTGAGGAAAGTATTAAATGTTATGGAACGAGTCAAGAATAGCAGCAGCGGCAACAGCGGCAGCTAAATGACAGATAAAATAGCAAGGAAATGTTGCAAGTAAACAGTTACAAAATGATAGCGAAAAGGATACGTGCAACTTAACGGATATTTAAAAAATTTTCGATAACAAACTCAAGTGCTTGATAACAAACGCATATAAACGAAAAATTCTATGGAAGAAAATATGCAAAGGATTTAAAAATCACATGCGGAAAAAATGAAAACAAAAGTGAATTTCAAGGAAATAAAATATTTGTGAAAATTCAAATACTCGTGTTTTAAAAATAATAAAATATCAAAATTCTATGTGATATTCTTACATGCAAACAAAAAAAAAAAGAAATTAAAGCATAGATTTGTATTATTACAAGTGCAGTTGAGTGTAGTGCTTTGAAGGCCTTTTTTAAGGACCTTGTCGTCGTGCTTCACATGCATAAGGACCTTTTAATGTGTTCTTTGAGCCATATTGTTTCCTTGAGTGGTGCGCTGCTGCTGTTCACATTGTATTCATCATTTTGCATGAATTTATTTTGTATGTTGAATAAGAAAAATTTGAATGCAAATAGTCGTTTTTCTTTTAATTTAAATTCTAGGCTAAAAGGCAAAACCTTTATGCCGTTTAAGGCTTTGTTTTAAGCCAAGGTCAGTGATTGTGTCATTTAGTTTTATTTAGAATAATAAAATTGCTAAAAGAATTTGTGACATTTTAAGAAATTGTTTTATTTTCAAAAATCACAATATAAAAAATGAAATTGTGCAAGTACTTGGGAATTATAATACCAGTGCAGCGTTTTTAATATAAATATGTGGTGTACGTATCAAAGGAACTAGTATTCAATATAGGAAGTAATGACATACTACTTTCTAACAAAAATTTTATACAGCTTTGACCCTCCAGCATGTTTGTAATTGTATGCCTTTCTAAAACAATAAGCATTGATGCAAGAAATATGTCCTTTTCTAAATCTGTTGCACATGAAACATGTAAATAATGAACATGTTTTGTAGTCAACTTTAATTCATGACTAAATAGTAAACTTTTATTGAACCGAACTAGCTTTTTTAAGGTCTCGTATTGTTTTATTTTATTTATTGATATTTTTTAAAAATTTTAAAATTAACTCTTGTTTTACAAATGTTAATATTAACATTTATATAAAATAAATAAATGTCCTGAATATGGTATTCGAAGAGTACTGAAATATCGATAATTTTATTTATCATGGAGACCTTAAGCTTAAAGAAATAAATTTAAATTGATTAATTTAAACAAAACAATCAAAAAATTAGAACAAAAGGGTTTTGTTTTTTTAAACTTATTACTAAGAAATTAGTCGCCCAGTTGGGTGACATTGATTAGCACTTATTGATTAATTTTTATAATTATTTTTTAAATAATTATTTTGAAAAATGATCCGAATAATTTTTAATTGGCATTGTTAGTAAAAATTTTAGTTTTTGGTTCTGCCTAATAAATAAAATTATTTTCCTCCAAAGGACGACTAATTGTGTGGAGGTTGTAAGAAAGAAAAGAGGATGTAAATTGAATATAATTCATTTGTTGCATAAAAGTATTATTGAAATGCTGTGCTTATATTTTTTGTAAATCACAAGTAGAAAATTATGATTGAATTCAATAGAATTCTTACATTATATTTGACGGTATCAATATATAAATATATCACTTTGAATGCTTTTTAAGCTTAAAAACCAGCTTTGATAACTCCGTGACCCTGTAATTAAATCGCGACACCAGTTTTGGAGCAATTGCAAACAAAACATTATTTGAAGTCTTAAGAACAAAACTCAATTTTCATATGAGTCGCATAGAAAAAATTGAAAACTAGTTTTAATTCAAAAATGTTTGTTATCAGTTAAAAAATTATTTGAATTTTCGCCAGTAAACAAATTTATAGTGTTAATTAAATGTTTATCCTAGAATTAATTGAAATATGTTTTAATAGCAACTTAATAGCAGAAAATAAAAATTTTTATACTTGAGGTTCTAATTTTGTAAACATATTTTTAATTCTTTTCATTAGCAATTTTACGAAAAAGACACAATTTTTAATTAACTTTTTTCTTAATTCGGCCAATAAAGAAAAGTGCTCTAATTTGTATTGTGTATAAATAAATTATTTATTAAAATTCTTTGGAAATATTCTCCTGATTTTAATTTGTTGTATATTGTAATGCGTATATGCCTGAATCTCATTGGCGCTTATCAAATCATCAGTACAGCCATCATATTTGAAAAGCATTCACACTCAATGCATATACTTATACAAAAACCTTTAAATACAATATGAGAATTTTAATCATACCTTATCACTCTTGAATTTTAAATAAAAATATACCAGATGCCGGCACAAGTCGTCCAAAGAAATATATATATATTTCTTACTGTTTAGAGCCTGTTTTTGAAGTCTATTATGTAGAATCGTTCTTAATTTCGGTGTGAGGAAGAATCATACCCCCTGATCAAAGTTTCTTGACTATATCCTTTCATACCAAAGAAGTATTTTAAAAATCGGCCCACAAATAACGTAAAAATCATTCCTAGAAAAAACTAGATGCATACACATTAATTTTTGAAAATAGGCCTAAAATTTCTTGTTGCTCATTTATGAGTATAAGAACGAAAAGAAGAGATCTCATTTATGAGATATATTAAAAATATTAATATTTTGGCGCTCATAAATGAAAATTTCCAAACCCTGGCTTATAGGGATCTGACAAATAAATAAATAATAATAAAAAATAGTTTTTGTTGGTGTATAATTTCTTTCCTTAAAATGTGTGGCAATTGCATTTATCCTGCACCAATATTGAATTTGATGCCAGTAATAAAAATAGCGTGTGCAACTATTTACACGACAAAAAGGAAAACCATTACAGCATGTTGATTTTAATTGTCCTCTTTCTCACTAAAACAGATGAGACACAATGTAAACAAAGGCCCACATTGCACATGCACTTATACAAATTCACATGCGTTTAACCCTAGAACATTAATCATTTCTTTTTCCTACGTGGACGCTAATCATAAAGATATTACCCGATTTCCCCCATATCCTTACGAAAATCGAGGAAAATTCTCTTATGAATTGATTTTTAATTTTGCTTTAATTTCAAATCATACAAAAAAAAAAAATAAATGTTTCCTTGAAAAAAATCTAACATATTTTATATATTTGTAAAGGACACGGTGTGAGATCAGGTACTATTAAATAATAAAAAATTTTCTTAAAAACGATAAATTCTTTATATGTGAAAGAAAATTACCTACATAAAAAGTTCTTAGCAAAAATATTTAAACTTTGTTATTTTAATAAAATTTGTCGCAAATTTCGTCCTTGTCCTCAAGTAGACTAGTATGAGATCTATACCTTCAAAAAAATCATATTAAGTGAAGAAATAGGAATATTTACAACAAAGGGGCAAGGACAACTTGGAATACACAAGAGTTCGCAGTGATCGAGCAATTAGTAGATGTGAGTGATGTGAGTGCTCTGGGGTTAATTATAAACTGTCTCGTTTCCGAAATGAACTTTCAGGCAGGCGGGAGGGATCTACTCCAATAACCGCATTTGTAAAGAATGGAATTATTGTGTAAAATATTAAATTTCTTATTTATAAATGAAAAATTGCAACGTATTGCACCCTTCTGAATGAAAAATTATTTAACAGCGATACAGTTTTTGTTTTAAATTTATGAACTAATAATTTTATTCATATATTCCATAAATTATGACTGGCACGTGTCCTTCAAAAACAGATAAATACATTTATGAATGCGAACACAATTTCATTCGAGAGTGCAAATAAATAAACAAATTTATTAGAAGAGGGCACAAGAGATGTGAGGATGTGTATGTGTGTGCAAGTGACTGGTTGAAAGTCGTGTAGCGCTTGAACAGAACAACTTCCCCTCTAAATAAAGAACCCTTATTTCCATATAACAATGGCACTTAATCATTAATTCAATGAAGAATTTAATTACAAATATTTTTTGTTTGTAAAAAAGGGCAAAAAAGTGCTTGTGATTTAAGATGCTGTTTTTTTTTATTATTGATTTACAATTAACATTTTGTTGACTTTTTGGAAAGTTCTATTTTGCCTTCCCGCACGTTTCAACCCTCAAGTGCTCGATAGCACTTACATTGGCAATAAACATTGTTATGTTTTTTGTCTCCTTGTCTTGTCAAAAGTCCTGATTGCAAAGAATAAAAAGCAAGTAAATTTATACTGATAAAGAAAAAATTAACCACGGTGTCTTAATGACTTTTCTGTGGCTTTTACGGATTTCATGAGGCAGCATTTTGTGTTTGCGTTGTTTCCTTTAATATCCTTTCTCACTTGTCTGTTGTCATCCTGTACCACAAAAACATAAACACACACGCGCACGCTTAAACATGGAAACAAAAACATTCATCTCATCGCCCAGAAAGAAAATTGTTATTTTTATAAAATGTATATGAAAGGAAAATTCAACAACATGTAAGTGAAATGTTGTTTTACAACTAAAAGGAATTTTGTGTTTTTCCTTTTTCTAGGTCAAACGGTATAAATGTTTTATAAAAGTGAAATATTTATGTATTTCATTAAAAAACAAGACTCAAATTAACTGCAAGAAATGTTCTGTTGTCAGCAGGGAAGGCATTTTTTGATGTGCATTATTATATAACAACAGCAACAACAACAACAACAAAATTATACACAAAATTCTTTCACACTAGGTGGACTTACATTTAATTCTGTGGAAATGTAGTTTACAATTTTTTTATAAGGCAATTTTGTTTTTCATTTCTCACATGAGGATTATGCGTACGAATTTTATAAAAAGATTTTTTTTTCAAGACATAAAAAATATTACGCTTTTTTTCTTCAAATTAAATTATTGCAGCAATAAAAGTTGTTTATATTATAAATTTTATGAAAGTTTTATGATTTTTTTAAGGGGAATATTAAACTTAAAATTCAGTTAAAATTTTTATCATAATTTTTTCTCAAAATAATAATTTATTTATTCAGTAAATTATGAAATAATTATGGCTGCCATTTTTTTCAGATGGCGCCAAATGTCACTGTGCTGTGGCATTTATGATACAGATATATAAAGAATTAGTTGTCATTAGGTTATGGGGCGATACACACCTCGAAAACATAAAAATATTGTTACTGCTTTTTTGAAAAATTTTCATTCTGTTGTTTTAACGCTGCATGAATTTCGTCGTAGTTGTTCTAGTTGTCGTGTTCCATGTGCTCCTCTTAAGTGATTATCTTAACAAACAAAGTTTGTGCTTTGGTGCACAGAGGATCCACATGAAATGCATGAAAATCCACTGCATCCCCTAAAAGTGTCTGTTTGGCGGGGCATTTGCAGGGAAAAAGTGATTGGCACTTATTTTTTTGAAGACGCCGATGGTGCACCACCGCAATGGTAAGTGGTGAACGTCACAGGTAGATGCAAAAAAACCACAATTTGGATGGAGTAAACGCTTAAAATGCTCGGAAAACCATGGAGATATTGAGACATCGATTTCCAGGTCGACTGATCTCTCGTTTCGGATCTTTGAACTGGCCGTTAAGATCACCAGATCTTACATTATCATACTTTTTCTTTTGTGGCTTGCCACGAGCCTTGCAAGTTTTGAAAGCTAAAATGGCAGACGAAATCGCCAATTTGAAGCCAGATGTTTTGTGTTACGCCTCAATTTGGGAGGTGGCCACTTGAGCAATATAATTTGTTCCAATCAATGTCAGTAATTTTAAACTTTCAGATAAACTTCTTATGAAAACAGAGCTCTTTTTTCATTTATAACAAATTGGCAGCCAGTTAAAATTTTTACATTATTTTTGCGCCACCTTCTATATCTTAATTTATGAATTTAAATCGTTGGCTGGATTATTTTCCAAATGCAATTGGCTTCTTATTGGACACACTGTCACATATGTTTCTTCTGCTGAAAAATTAACTTTAACTAATATTGATAACTGATAGATCGAGTCATGCTTGAGAACTTTTAATTAAAACCAAAGCAGGGAATAATTCTCCTATACAGCAGTCCCAAATAATTACTTCGCTAAAATTTTGCGACATTATTTTCTCAATTATTACTGAATTAATACCATTTTTTTGGGGAGCCTTTATTTATTTGGCAATATAAGGTAGAGTGAAATAGTGGTAAGAGATCGTCTGTAAGTCCATGTGCGAATAAAAAAGCTGCAACAAATTGCATGAAAAACATTTTAGTAACTGCTATGGGACACGCTTCCATTTTACATTATATTTTCATTTTTAGTTGATTGACATGGTCACTTCTATCTTTGAAAAACTTTCGATCTCTTCCTGTTCCCAAAATAGGAGCCTATGACATACAGATGGAAACATAGACGACCGGACGGACGGATGGACATATTGATATATTAGCGAAAATAATATGATTCCTTTGTTACTCTTTGGGCTTGATGCTTAATAAATAAGGATTTTGGAATTATACTTTCACAATTATATCCTTCCTTTATAAAAAGCAGATTTCTTTCTCTTCAGCAGGTTCTTGCAACCTGTTCTAGAATTAAAAGCTTTGCAATATTTTCCTGTTGGTGCTTGTCTTATCAAGCTCTTTTGGCTTTAAAACCATAAATTTTTTCTTTTAAAGCTCTTGAGAAACATTAAATAGACAACAAATATTGCTTCTCTGCTTGTTTAATTTAACAAATAGAATTTGTTGTTTTGTGCATTTGTCTGGCATGAATAAAATATACGCTACTCGAGCTTTTTACTATTTTTATCCATTTGTTTTTTTTTTTTGCATTTTGAAGCACAAGGCCAAAAATTCAAACAACTCCGACAAGCACGTATAAAACCAAAAATAAAAAACTTAAATTCCTATACACAGAGTTTTCATTTTGTATACAGGATCCATAACTTGGCACACAAAAACATTATTGGCAAAAAAATAAATAAATGCCAGGCAGTACAAAGTAGACATCAACAATGAAAAATACAATATGACCGGAGGCCCAACAAATCAACCATTTCGTCGCACAGTGGGGCCTTTTGACTTTTTTCGTTGCAAAAATCATAACTTTTGAAATGGTAAAGATATTTATAAATTTTAAAAAGCATTTGAAATGAAACTCCTTTAGCTTTAATATACATGATTTGCACGATCATAGGTTAAGCGCGGCACTGTGCACAGTGTCTGTTTTCGACTGTTTTTATTACAAACATCATAACTTTTAAGGTAAGAAAGATATTTTAATAAAAATGAGCATCATTATTGGCCATAGCTTTGTGGAAGCACTATGCACAGTGGTTTTTTGTTGAAAACATCATAAATTTTGATAGGCATTGGACACGATGACACCTTTGATTTTTCTTGTCGCAAAAATCATATATTTTGAAGTAATGATATTTTTAAAATTTCTCAAACATTTAAAACACAACTTTTTGTGCTTTAAATGACATTTAAATGACCAGATGACCCATCACATCCCCACTTGTTTATCAATGTAAGCCTATCTGGAAATAATGCTCTTTCTTTTTCAGGAAAACTTTGAACTAAGCGTTTAGATGTATGATCCATTAAGTCTTTCAGTTCAACTTCTGCTGATACTTCAGTAATTTATACATTACATGGTACTGCTTCTTTTTTGACAGGGGTAACCTTTTTATATCCAGGAAGAACATTCACATTATGATTCTTTAAAGAGCTTCGTAAAATATTATATTTCTCCTTTGACAATCCCAAGTCCATAAATAACGCTAAGGCTCCTTCTATGCTATACTTTGTGGGTAATGCATTCGGAGGAGTTGGAATACTTTCTTTAATCCTTCGCAGTCGATCTGGGCTAGCAAGCTCCACAGCTTTTGCAATATCAGACCTTGATTTATCTTTATCTTTTACGTACTTAAGACATAATGCTTCTGTCAGATTCGATGTAGATATATCTTTTGTAGCATTTTGAAGTTTACGTTTTTTTGTGTACTTCGAACACTCGTTTATAGTTTTAGCAGGTCATCCTTTTCTGCTGTCCAAATATGTATGCGGTTCTTCGATGTTTTCAAAAGTTGTAACGAACGACGCGTCGTTCGTTTATTTCATTCATTCATTTATCCAACATACTTATAATCATTTATTTATTTTTGTTTTTCAACAGTGAATGTTTAAATACGGGTATAAGAATTTTCTTGGATTTATTCATTCTTAAGGATATTTCATTATAACACGCCAAGAAAAACTATATCGTGTCAGTCCCAACACTTTCACAATATATCCTGGAACAATTTTGCTAGCTTATCCCGTCATATGATGTCAAAGGGATCCAGGGGATCTAGAATAGCACGTATAAGTATCAACGCTAAGTTTAAATTAACCCTCAATAGCGCTAATAACGTCCATCATATACTTATATACCGAATATTCCTATCCGAAAATCCAGCTAGTGCTAGACAGATGTGTTCAAGATCAATGTGGGTACCTGCCATCATGGCGTTACACTGCTGTTCCCTTAGCATAGGGGTGAACACAGTGGATTTACCAACGCTCTCACGCGTATAAAACAGTCACACGTTAGTGTCAATTCAAAACAATGTATTTGTTTAAGAGCGAAACGTATATGCCATTCCTACTCTTCTGTGGATCACGGCATATGGTCGCAATTCAACTCCTTACCAATCTCGCGCTCTTTCCCCGGTTTGGGCTTGGTTCATAACCACCATACTACTCCCCGAAAGGCTTCTTCATAATAAGGGAGAAACTGGAACCAGATTTCGATTTTGGGTCAGCTATAACCTGAGAAGGCCCAAAAATTTATTTTGGGAAATTCCGTTCCCACAATCTTAGGACCCGTGCATCCTCACGCTTGGATGAGCAAGCGAAACTTTTTTCACCTTTAAATTCTCATGTGTGTGCCCATTACCCTGCTCTTTCAGGATTAGCTAAAATGTAGCATATGAACATTTAGGAATTATCATCAAAAGTTCAAGGTACGGAAATCCGAATAGTCCATATAACCAAAAAAGGCACAGCATCAAGCTAACAAGACAAGATGCATAGACAGTGCCCCCGGAGATACCAATGGTTTTTTTTTTTTTTTTTTGCACGCTTATATTTATTTATTGTATCTTCACATCTGAACTAACAATAAGTATTCAAATCTTAAATATATAAATAATTATTAGGCCCAACCAGTGTCAGACATAAACTTAGTGATAATAATTAATAATACATTAGAATCGTATTTAGCATAAATATATTTTTAAAAAGTTTCATCTGGAGTGTTGCGTACTAAAGACGTAGTATCCCTCTTTTTTAAGCGGATGCGTCCAGGAAAGTTCAAGATGTTACGAGCAAGGGGATTAGGATGGGACTCTAGTTCCGTTAAATATTTGCCTGCATATTTAGCAATTTCAGCGGTCACAAGTGGCATATTTAAATCACGATGTAAAATTGAATTTTTCATGTACCATGGTGCCGATGTTATTAACCTTAAAATTTTGTTTTGCATACGTTGTATTCGCTCTACATTGGAAGCTGAAGCAGTGCCCCATAGTTGATACCAATGGTGGACAAATAATCTTAGTTTCTACGGCTGATACTAAGATTTTTCACGTTACTAAAATTCCACCAAGAGTGGAAGTAACCTCCTGAGCAGCCCATTATGCCTCTATAGTTTATTAAGTTGAGGGACTAATTTGTTTGGATGGCCACATCTTTTGAAGATACAGTTTTCACCAATGGGACGCCCAGATCCTTGTTAATAAGAGAATTATTTCCGTACCAAGGAGCCACAGTAATTTTTTTGTGATATTCTTCCGACGGGGTTTGTTTGAATTTGGAACGATTTTCCGTCATCCCACGTCAAATTTGGTTTATGAACAGACCGGTTTCGGCTTTGTGCCATCTTCAGTGTTCTCGAATACTTTAGTATTCAAATTCAAAAAAAAGAGCCACAGTAATCTTTCGGAGAGGTTTATTTTATTTTTTTTTCTATATTACTTGATGAGGTGGCGCCCTATACATAACTAAATTATATGGCATCATATTGGATCCGGTATCATGTTACATAGAAAAAGCTTTCATTCTAGATTTAACTCCTATTCTATTTCATCTGCAAACATTTAATTATTTCATTTTATTTTATTTTTAGCTGCCAAAAAATTTTCTAAATTGGTTTGTCTCTCTTTGTTGATTTAAATTTCACCGACGGAAGGAAGTCGAGCATTGTTTGATATAAATACTATAAAGATGATTTTAATTCACAGAAAAGAAAGGCAAACATTAAATAGTCCTTAAGAAACCTTTCCAAAGAATCAGGTGTGATTTCAGGAATCCAGATGGTGAACTTGTATAGAAAATGTGTATGAACAAAACATAGTATTTTGATTAATTTTCATAAAAATTTAACTGAAAAAAATTATTCATTGGTTTTTGTTGTGGCTAGAGCTGTTCATATGCCGACATTTCGATGGTCGCTGAACCAAATCGTCAGTAAACCTTAAGAAGTTTGAAAAGATTCAAACTAATATGTTTATGACTAAAACAAATCAAATACAACATGAGAATCCTCGATCGTACATGACTAATACAAAATACGTAATCATAATAGCTTAAGCGATTAGTTGGGGAGAAGGTCCCAAATAATGAATTTCAATATTAACTATTAACTATTAAAGTTAATTTCCCATTTCATCATTTTTCTTTCTTTTCACAATTTTATATTTGTCTCAACTTTATTAAATAATAAAAAATATTTGATTGTCAGATTAAGACAATCTCAAAGACAAGCACGGAAAAAAATCAAACCGCAAATGTGGCCATCATATGGATAAATACTCGTAGCTAAAACACTTATTCCATGTGGCACTTGCAACGAAAAGTGGCCATGCAAACTAGAAATGCATTCAGTCACTCACTCAACCAACAAATGAGTAAGTCATTTTCATTTCTTTAATTATTTCATTTTGCAATCCCAGTCATTTGCACAATTACTTGGAAATCCACAAGTAAAAGCAACAACAACAAAAATAATATTAATAATAAGAAAGAAACGAAAAAAGTGTTGAAGGAAAAAAGCGTGAGAATTAAAAATACTTATTTTCTCTTCGTAAAAACACTTTGCATTTTAATTAGCACTAAATGAAAATAGCAACAGCAATAAAAAACATTTATATGAAATAAGGAACACGATTTAAAAAGCTTTATTTGCTTACATTTTAAATTTAATTAACAACACAAGTTCATAATTAGTAACTATAAAGTCATAGATGCAAACCGAGCAGGATCTTGTAAAGGAAAAGGTTTGCTGAATTGATGGCGAAAAATAATAATCTTGATACAGCAATACGAAAATTCCATAGGATTTCATGGCGGATTTTAATTGCTTGCGAAGTCGCTGAAACTGAATTTAAGTAATTTTTTTTTTTTTTGGATCATGTCACCTTTTGTGCTACAGGAGGGGAATGGGGCAAGTCGTAACGCCATACTGTTAACTAAAAATATATATGAACGATCTCTATTACTTTTCCCCTTGGGAAATATTTCCACCGGACTCTTCTTCGACGGAGTGTTGCTCCCATGCAAATTTTTATTATTTTTTTTATTTTTGTACAACTTTATAGAAAAAACATTTTTGTTAGTTTAGTTAAATATAATTTTCATTTTAGGGAGAGTGAAAGAGGGTGAATATATGAACGATCTCTATTATTTATCCCTTTAGGACCTATATCCACCGGACTCTTCTTGGGGAGGGGGCTGCCCTCATGTAATTTTTTTTTTATTTTTGTACAAATTTATAGAAAAAACATTTTTGTTTGTTGAGTTAAATAGAACATGTTTTTTTATATTTCTATTACACGACTATTTTTATTTACAAAAGGTATATTTTTACAAAAAAGATAAAATAAAAAACTATTTTTGGGACCAACTTTAAAATCTTTATTTCTGTCTGCTCTTAAAGGTACGTGACCATCAAAAAAAAAAAATTATTGTCCTATCAATGGGAAAGAACTATTTTATAAATATAAATTTGCTTATGTTTTCCAATAAAAGATAATTTATTTTATTAGTAAAATGATTTACAAACGGAGCTTAAATTCATTGTCCTTATCTGCCATATTAAAAATTAGTTCAATTCAGGATAATTATGTTCAGCTGGTGGAGTATTTTGTATTCATTACACTATAGACGTATCATACATTCTCAAATAATATAAAAAAAAACAATAAGAGTCCTAATAAAGAAATCGTTGAACCAATTCAGAACTTGTACTAATCTGAGTACCATCGAGGTATTCCATATAATTCTAGAAAATGTTGAGGGAAAAATGTTGTATTTACTCCAATACATATAATATAACATTTATTTTTCGATTATTATTTACTATACACTATTTGAAAAAAAAAATATTTTCATAACATTCATTATTTGAAATATTCTCTAAAATACTTACAAATTTATTATTTGTTGTTTGTTTAGTTGAATATATGCCTGCATTTCATTGGCGCTAAATCATCAGTACTATTTAGTCAATTTATGTTTGAAAAGTATACAAACTCATATACAAAAATCAGCAAATACTATATGAGAATTCTATAGAATGCAATCATATTTTTCTCTTTTTGATTTACAAAACATAAGAATAATAGCTTTAGAAAACTTTTATGCAAAGACAATACAACCAGAAAATTATAGTCGACTTGCGTCTTTTTATTTGTCTTATACCTTTTAAACAATTAATCGTCCTTTGGGTGATAAAGAATGTATCTATAAGGAAAAATATTGAAAACAAAATTTATAACAACATTTATTAAATTCACTATTCGAGATATTCTTCAAAATAATTATTTTTTATAGTTTAGTGTTTGTTGTTGTTGTTGGAAACAATGTGCCGCCATGAAACTTAAAACTGATGTTTCATGAGATGCTTCAAAGTAATTTCCTTTTTGTCAAACTACTGGCGCCATCTATACGTCAGATCGGCCAATTTTTGTACCGCCCTCGTCTACTGGCCCGATATAAAACCAATAGATGTAGTACGCCTCTGGTATTGTTCTGATCCGACAATTACTACTGCAAATAATATTAAAAGTAAATGACTATTTAAAAACTAATTCTGAACTAACTGACCTTCGTAGACTAGTAGGTAGTGTACTAGACTCGTAGTGCGAAGGTCCCAGGTTCGAATCCTGCCGCAGAACTCTGGCAGTTTGTGTCTGATAATTAAAGGGAGCGCACAACAAGCCTTCACTGGCTTAAGTGTATGTCATATGACATGGGCTAACCTAACCTAATTCTGAACTAAAAAATATATGATAACTGGATCTCATCCTCTGTAGATAATGTTGATAAAATAGAGTCTACCGAATACTGGCGTTAGACTAGTTCTACCATAGTTGATTGCACTAATAAGGGCCGTTCTATGAATCAGACTTCCATAGGAGGCCAATGTAGCAAAACTTTCTCTGAAACTAATGGTGCCAAGGATGGAAAATCCTGTTACTGGTGAAACTACAGAAGAAATAACAAATTATCGCGTTTAACAGCCGTCTTAAAAGCAATTGTTCTAGTCTTAACGAGAACAATTGTTGTTAAGCTTATTTCTTACCAGAAATTCGCTTTTATTATCTTCTTTATATATTAATACAAAATTTAAAATTATTCTTATAATCGCCACACCGATTGCGTATTTGTTAAGATTTTAGATAAATGAAAGTTGTATATCATTAAATAAAAACTTTTGGAAATAAATATAATTTATTATGCGCGTCAATTGCACGGATTTTTGAAGCCCGTTTCCAGGTGACTGAAGTTATGAACTAAATTCCGCATTTAGTTGTCAAATCTTTTGGAAACTGTTTCAAAGGTCGCATTATAAATATTTCGAGTTTTTTAAAGTCTATACATATATGAGGTCGGTTGAGTTAAAAAGTTTTTGTTTTTAAACTTTTAGAGGCCATCTTTCAACACTTTATGGGAGGTACAACCCACTCCTTTTTTTGTGGTCGGCTTAAAACTCGTATGATAAATAAAGATCCCTTTAAATATTTTTTTATTTACCACTTTTAACATTTTGACTTGAAAATACACAAAAAAGTAAATTCACTTCTACTCTTATATATCTATTTCCAGCACTTCTTTATCTACAATCTCCCCAAGACGCATAAAACTGAAGAACTGCTACAAATTACCACAAACAGAAAATGTTTTATTAAATAAACGCCAACAGAGGGTTTCAAAATGGCAAATATTTGCAAATATTCCTTATATTGCCAAAGATATAAGCAAATCAATATGGAATTCTTTTGAAAACTATTCAATATCAATAGATAAAAGAAAAAGAAAAAAATTCTCAGACTCCCAAAGAAAACAAGAAGTGAAATAAATAAAAACAGAGGATTTTAACTCAAAGTGAAATGTCTCAATTTTATGGCAACGAGAGGATAAAGCAAATAAATAACATCTATGCCCACAGACACTATGACAACGAAACGAATGAGTTTTCAGCAAAAAACATTACAACAGCATTCAAATCACCATCATCATCAACAACAACGAAGACCACCTGACGTTGAAGAGGCCTTATCATCAATGCTATGGACACCATATGAACGTGCCTCAACAACAGATACATCATCCGACGAGGAAGATGATGAACAATTGCAATGTCAATTGAAAAAATCCAAAAGTCAATATGATTATACAAGTGTACCAACAACTATACCCCCCTTAACACCACCGCCGTTGCTACAGCCCACACTTTCATCACTAGGGACACCGGTGGCCACACATTTTCCCCTGCCACCCACACACTTAACGTCAACAAATATTATGGCATTTATTACAACAGCAACACCGGCAAGAGCAACAGCAGCAGCAGCTGTGGCAGCAACAAGTCTAATATCGAATACGAACGCATATTATACAGCAGAAGATTTATGCGATCCATCTGTAACAACACCGTTAGTGCCTTTTTCAAATCTTTTGCTCAATGCTAATACAACAGCAACAGCAACAACAACAACGACAATGACAACACTAAATTCTCGTTTACGGAATACTGCCGTTACAGCTGGAAATGATTGTACAGCCAACCATAATGATGACGATGAAGATGATGATGTTGTTGATGATGATGATGATGATGTCATTGTAAATGCGGATGATACATTTAATGATGTCTTTAATAATGACAATGCATTAGCAGCTACAAGTTCCTCTATAACGATGATGTCATCTTATCAAAAGAAAAATCGCACATCCAATCCCTCCTCCTATGAACGCATACCAAGTCTTACCAAATGGTGGTCTACCTCTAATGCAATATCCGCACAAGCAGCTTCAACTTCTACTATTGATGTGACCCCAGCTGCAGCATCAGCACTCTCACCCCCCTCATCATCATCAACTGGCATCCTGACAGATGAGACCAATAAACAACCACCTTCGTATGAGTCCTTGTATAAAAAACAATCCTCACGTCCACTTCGTCAACGTCATCGTTTCAACAAACATTTGAATCTATTCAAACCAGTTTTGGAGACACTAAAGGCAAATGTGACAACAATAGCACAGGGCCGGTTTGCCACCCTTACACGAACAGATCATAATAGAGTTACTAATAATACACTAACGCAACCTGCAAATGTTGTTAGAGAGACGGCGTTAATAGCAACAGCAAGAGCAGCAACAACATCAGTTACAACTGACGATAATTGTAGCACGGAAAGTACAAGTAACAATTTAGTTCATTCATTTACCGATAATTTTCTACATGAGGTAAGTTTAAGTACATGGTGCACACACACACTCTCTCTCTCTCACACACACACACACATTATAAAGCTTCTAATTCATATATACTTACATACTTGCACATACAACAATTTTTAACTTGCCACAAGGGGTCTTAGTAATAAATTTGCATTTACATTGAGATAATTTTGGGTGATGTAGTGACGGGCACAAGTGTCATGGATCGTTTTGTTCCATTTTACACAACGATTCAATGACTCTTTTGAGATTAAGGAAAATTTAAGGTACATCATCCTTCAAGGATGAAACTACCAGGTCAATTTAATGAGCTATTAAAAAGAGGAATTTATTTTCATTGCAGCATCTATTAAACTTCTTAGGAAGTTCAGTTGGCCAAATTTCTGAGAATGTTGAATAGGAATCAAAAGAGAAAAAATCCTCTCATGAAAATTCTTTATTAGAATCATTGGATATGATCCAAATTTGCACTAGTTTTTGATCCTAATTTTAGCATTTTCATGACTTTTTCGGGATCTCTTTTTTCACTGGGGAATCGTTATGAGGACTGTTATTAGTGAATTGATAATTTATTACAATTTTCCTCATATTGATTGCATTAATTTTGTTTGCTAAAATGATATAGTCTCATCACTTAATATCCAATCTAGGATTTGCTCCAGTATTTTTAATTGTTCAATAGCGATGAGTTGGCTTGCAATCCTAGTTCTTTCCTAAATTTAAATGAATATTTTCTACCTTAATAAAAGCATCTATCTGCCAGTCTTGATTACTACTAAGAGCTTGTAATCCAAAACGCACAAAGATTCCCCCCTCGATGCTTCACTAATTTACGACTTAAGGATTCTGAAGCTGCACACAAAACAAAAATATGACCAATAAATCGTCACTACTATTATTTCATATTCATTCCAGCAATACACAATTAAGACAATAAAAGTATTCCCACGTGAAAAAATGGATGTCATTCTTAAGGAATGACATTTTCATTACTTCCAAGAATCCAATACTGCATTTTCCAAATTCCTACTTCTAATGTAATTCTAAAAGTCTGTAAAACACCAGTTGAAAGATCTTCTCACAAAAAAATATTTCTCAATCAATAAGTGATAAAATTACTTTCATGTAAAGAAAAAGATATCGTGACTACACCCCTCCCAGATGTGAAGTTTATTCCTAAATGTCACTAATAAAATGTCACTCCTTTGAAATAAGAACACGATAAAAATAGTTTTCAAATCGTTTAGCAGGAATTAAAACAGAGAACATCCTGCAAATATGGAACCACGTTGATATCATTGTAAATGGTCCGTTGATCCGTTGATCATTGGAACTACTTCCGCATCCTCATCTCAACATGTTCATGACTTTTTTGAAAACTCTTTTTTTTTTACTGGGAAACTTCTTTTAAATTTAAATGATATTCGAATACTTAATTTTTGCCTTCAGCACTTTAATGATATTGCATATCTACTATTATATTATCCTTAAATATTCAATATGATTGTGTATGAAAATTTGTTGCAATAAATTATATAAATATATTTTTCTTTAAAGCTTATATAAGATTTTTTTTTACATGTGAAAGTGTAAAAATAATAAAAAAATATTTTCGATACGGAGTTAATGCGCTATAATAAAAAATAGCTATAATAAAGAAATATTGGCCAACAGAGAGTACGATTATTTAATAGGCCAGGAGCGATGGTGTTCACTCGCCAATATCTTAAGTGCTCACGTCACGGAGTAGGGGCAAAGCCATGCCAAAAACACCAGCTTTGAAACCCGACCATCGTAGGCAATAATAGAAACAGCTTTAACAATTTCACTGGACAGGGTTCATTCGTGTCCATAAGACCAACTGAAAGACGAATTACAATATACAGCTTAATGAAAACGGACAGATTGGTCTATGGCTATCCTTACAGCAGCCATAACATTATTTTTCGGAACTGAATAGACCGTAACAAAAAAAATCTATGTTCAATTCTTTTCCAACATCGATAGATGTTTAAATCACTTTGCGAGGGAAATCGGCTTGTCTCCCCTTTGAGGCCCTCCTTTAGCTGTTTTTGTTGATATTTTCAACCTGGTTCTTCGTTAACATCTTCCTATAAAGTCGTAAAAGGCTTTCTCCTATAACTGCATCTCCTTAATAAATATTTTGAAACATTCTCGAATAGAGCGGAAAACCAGAATGAATCTGCTTTATTGGCCATAATACTCGTATATTCAATAAATTTACTCCTTTCACCAACCTCGTATGTTAAATATAACAAATCCTTCATTACTTAATTAAATCATCTCCATTCATATTAAATTGTAACCCTTTTCAAACAACACAACAACTTTTTTGCGTCGTATGAAATCAAATACTCTGTCATTTAATTAAATAATAAAATATTCATTTAAAAACACGTATCAGTATAAGTATTAGTAAATTTTATTATTTTAGATTTAGATGAAAGAGAATTATGTTTTTTTATCTAAAATTGCAAATTGCACGTTTCCAGTTAAAGGACGATAGCGACATGAGCATTAAATTATTAGTTTTTGAGGATTTAAATGCAAAAATTTCAACATTTATGCAAATCAGGTATGGAAAATAACGATTGAGCGATAATTTTATGGCTTCAAGAGCTCAATATTTTAATAATAATTTTTTATATTTATTATGCCATTTGTTGGGCCTTTCAAAGCTATAGATTAGTTGATAAAATTTACAAATATGGGAAATAACAAGAATGATTTTTGAAAACAAGCCTTACATTTAATGAGTTTCTGATGTTGGGACTGCCATCTTGAGTGCCTTCGTAGACTAGTAGCTAGTGTACTAGACTGGTAGTCCGAAGGTCGCAGGTTCGACTCCTGCCGCAGACTCCGGGTGTCTCTGCAGATAAGCCAAGCAGCTTCGCAGTTTGTGTTTGTTAATTAATTATTAAGAAAACAGACTTGCTGGGTGTAAAACACATTTAAATATATAGCAAACCGTTTAATATAGGAATATACGTCCGTTTGCAGCCGCCCCAACTAGGAGCACAAATGCAGCAGACTCCTCTCACAATTCGCCATTGTTTGACGGGTGTCAAGAACATCGCCCAGGGACCACCACTAGGAGGTTTGTGAGTCGACTTGAAGTATAATCGATAAGAATCATCCTGGATTCAAGAAGTAGAACAAATCGGAAGTTTTGCCTTATCATTACACCCCTGGCCTCCCTAAAAAATGCTTTATATACTTTTAATAAATTCAAATTATTTAATTTTAATTTCTGGTACGAGGTCTCAAGAAGTAAACGGGATAGAAAAAGTTAAATGATACAAAGATCCCTTGTAGATCTTTGATAACTTTCTTTATCCGGTTTGTGTCTTCAGACTCTAAAAGCAATGAATGTGATTTATTTCGTAAATAACATTAAATATATTAAGGGTTATAATTCTCAATCAGTCGATTTAACAATGTGTATAACCGAAGTTATTATATTTTGCACCCAGGCAACCGAGTATAGTAAAGTCGAGGACGAGGCTGTATACACGGTTATTGATCCCAAATTATAACTGTTCTTAGATCAGAAGCTGAAGAACTTATCTCTACGTATTGCATGATCCTGCAGTTAAGCGTATTTACCCGCTCACTATGAATAACCATTGAATTTGCCCCTTAGCGATATCGCTGCCTGAACCATTTCTGCATTTCCGGTCTTTTGGTCATGTACTACGTCTTGCTCCTTGATGGTAAATCAAAATATGACTTTGCTTACCAAAATTGATGGCATGCAGTAGAGCTTAGGGATTTTATAACCTAAGGCCCTTCCAAGTTATTTCTACTTTTCGGACTGCTTTATAATTTTTTGGGTTTTATTATATTTTTTTAAAGAGAAGTAACACACAGGGAATTCATGCCTACTATTATGGTGCTACTTCTTTGTGAAATGGGTACCATAGAGAGACACAGAGAGAGGGAGCTTAAATTCTTTTTACAACTCTACTTTTTCGCTTTTATTTAGAGAAAGTTGAAGCGCCTCTGGTGTTAGGGAGACGCATTAAGTTTCTTAACTTCTGTGTATAGCAATTTTATTAATTGTTTTACTTCGCAGACGATTCTACAAACATTACTGACGAAGGAGGCCGCCGTGATGTAGTACATTAGCGTAGAAGAGTATCAATCGCTGCCGGGGTACTGTTCAGTGACTAGTGCTATGCCTTAATCACTGAAACAGTCCAACAACAATTAATACAATGCCACACTAATATTATGATGTTGATGACTTGTCCTGAATAGGAATCGAACCCAAGCTCTCAGTCATATGTTGCTTTGTAGTCATTTTTAGATTTATGGATAAAAAGATTTTTCTTTGGAATTTATTTGATTACCTTTTGTTGGGACTTATTTAATTTTTATTTCGCCCAAGTTCGTTAGGAATCATTTCATTTAATTTTAGGACTTTCATTGTGTATCATTCCATTTAGACAGTTGCCGTGAATGGTGTTCGCTATCGCGACTTGATAACGGTCTTCTTGTGGCCAGCAATTGAGGATATGGACCTGGACAATATGTGGTTCTAACAGGATGGTGCTATTTGCCACACAGCCAACGACACAATGGCTCTTTTGCGCGAGAAATTCAATGGCCGTGTTATCTCAATTCGTGGCGATGTTAATTGGCCGCCAGTATCATGTGATTTGACACCTTTGGACTTCTTTCTTTGCGAATATTTAAAAGAAAAATTGTACGTCAATAAGCCAAGACCAATTTAGGAGCTAAAGGATGAGATTATTTTACACATTAACGACATTAAACCTCAATTATGTCTTAGAGTCATTGAAAATATTGACCATCGGATAGAGCTATACCATCGAAGCCGTGGTGAGCATTTGGCTGATATTTTGTTTTACACATAATCGCCATAGATCCTTCTATCCTAATAAAAAAATATTAAGATTATTCTCTAAAAGCTTTTTGGTTTACTTACAATTAATATCGTTCGTTTTTGTTGGACCGCCCTTTTCATAGATATTTCAACATTGCGTGAAATTTGTCCAAGATTTTTGTGTGATTTAATTAAAATAAGACCAATTTAAACAAAATTTATTTCTACTTAATATATATGTATCCGGGGTTTACTTCAGGTAACCCTTAGTAAATCTTATCAAAACTACAAATATCTACCATATAGATTTCAATCTTAATAGGTTGATTGTACAAAATGTGTAATAATATTAAATTGTCCATCCCTGAGACATATAGTAAAATACATACATATATCAAATTATAACTTAATTGAAATCGCTCATTATACGAGAATTCCAAACAAGTGCGGTATATAACTACCGACAGACTGAATGTATGAATGTGCTTGTACTGTTGGAATTGTTTCCAAATAATGTTTGCTTTGTTTTAGTTCAAATGCCGACCGAGTCATATTCATTGGAACAAATGTCAAGAATCATTTACGAGTTTGAATTGATGTCAATGTACATTTGTATGTATGTAAATGTAAACAATGAATTTTACTTTATCTATTCGCATGCAAGTTGAAATCATTTACGAGTGGCAACTTTTAAATATTTTAATGCATGGATAGAAAATTTATCATTGAACACTTAAACCCAGAAAATTCTATATATTTATTTATTATTATTATTATCTTTTTAATACAATCCAAATCATTCATCTAGTATTTGAGCTCTCACATATTTGACTAATGTATTTTACTAAAGCAACAAATACATAAATGCATCCACAGAAATGACAGTCTCAAAGGGAGAATATTTTATTGTTAATGTGTCTATCACTTAAAAATTAAGGTCGGCAAGTTTCTTTTTTTAAACTCATATTTTCAATACCCTTACAGGGAATACACTGCACATCTTGCCACGTATTTTGGTGAATATATTTTAAATACCTTCTAAATGTTTAACATCCCAGCAAAAAATATTCTATTGCATTTCCAAGCGGCACGGGGGAAACGTAATGTGGCGCCCAAGAATTAATGCTTGTTTTGTTGATACTTTTGAGTATTTTTATAAAAAGCTCAACAATCATTCGAATGATTCAAATGAATGAATCGAATGATTGAAATGTATGACTCGAATGATTCATGAACGATTGAAATGAATAATTCAAATGAACGATGCGAATTATTGGAATGATTCGAAAAATAATATGGTTTACCTTTGCCGGACATCTTTAAAACCTCCCGCTTGAATTTAAAAATTTTTTGGAAAAATAAAACGCCACTATCTTGAAAATCTTAGACCTATTAACCGATTTAAACAATATGTGCGGGTTTCAACATAGTTTGAAAATACCAAATAAGTGAACAAATTTAATTAACCGATTCCTTAGGAATATTTCGATTTAATTAAAAGAACCGATGATGTAGAAATTTTTGCCAGTACGATATACGTACCTCGAACTAATCAGCCGATTCTGACAAATTTGTGCATTTTGAGAAATAGCTGATCAGTAAAATCGATTTAACAAAATTTATAGGCGTTAGAAAATAAGCATTTTTTCGAAACTTTAAAACGACATCTCTCGATTGATTTTTGTAAAAAAATTCATGTGTAATAACTCCGAAAAATCTTTTATTCGTTCGAGAGATATTGTGCTCGCAAATGTCCTACAGCAATGGCCTTTCTAAATAACTCTAAATTCTCGTATTCTTGTCGAAACGGTTAATTAAGTTCGTTCGGTTTTTTTAAACAGTGTTAAAACCCGCTAATTTTGTTTAAATCGAATAATTGGTGCGGAATATATCATAAGTGAAAAATAGCCGAAATTTTTTTTAATTCAAGCGCGAAGTTTCAAAGATGGACGTCAAGGTCAAGCGTATTCTTTTTGAGTCTTTGTTCCTTTGCTGTTGAAGTCAAAGTTGTTCTTGGAAGAATGTAATAAAAGTTTGTAAAGTATTCCAAATCAGACTTCGCCTCGAAGATAACAAAATAATACAAATTATTGCAATAAAATAAACAGAATAAAATCTATTTGACACAAAGAAGTTCCTCCAAGTACCATGAAATATACTATCGATAGATAGTCTTTTTGTCAGCACTCACACCAATACCCTTGTCACACAAAGTGATAGTGTGTGTGACAGCTAAAACATAAACAAGCAGAGTCTTGAAAAAGTAAAACAAACATTAAATCACCCTTAATGGATTAGGGTCATCATGTTGATTGCACTTGACGTTTGCTGTCAAATCAGTTACAACATTTGATAATTTTCGACAAACAGATCGTCGGATATGAGTGTGCCTATGGAACGTGTACGTGTGTGCACATGAACAAGTACTTATGGCCATATGTAAGTGAACATTTATCTACGAGTACATATGTATATGATTGGGCTGAAATAACCATATTTCGTTCAATAGAATGATCATAAAGTGTTTTATTATTATTAAAAATCTTTATACAAACGAATCCATTAACATTCTACTGAATAATTTACATGCAACAACTACTGATAAACATTTATTATGTTCAGAATAAGGAGTTGTTGTAATTTTAATTTTCAAACACACACCCACACTTGCACACACATTCACATACAATACATGTGTGAGTTTATGCATCTGCGAACTGTTCTATGAACTATTAAATAGTTTGTTTAATGATAATTATTGTTGTTATTGCTGGGGGTTTTTTACTACTGATATTGTGTAAAAACAATTTGAATTGGTTTTCGTTTTGTTATCAGCTGTTTTGTTTTAAAGTTTATTGCTTCTGTAGTTGTATTTTTCGCTGTTATTCATGGTGCATGAATTATCGCATGAGATGTGAAGGGAGTTTTAGTTGTCGTGTGTAATTTAAGCATAACGGTCAAAATGTCATTCTAATGGTGCCATTAAAAGTGAGCAGTGTTTTTTGTTTATAGTTTTTTTCTCAATGGGATCATGAGTGCATACATACATACTTATATATTTTTTTCAAATAGTCTGACAGTTGTGAAAACAAATGTAGCAGAGTGTGCATTTGTTATGTATGAAATCAATGCAAATTTATAAAATTTTATATTTCAAAACAGAAACTGAAACCGAGTCATTCATGATTTTAAATACAATTTAAAAAAATATGTATTTCTTTAAATCCACTTGAAAACATCTGCTCAATTCACAAGCCAGTTTTGTATCGTGTTGGAGTATAATTTTGAAATACAACTTGTGAACAAGGTGGCCTAAAATTAATATCATAATTTGTATTGGCTGCCACTTTTGCAGATGGCGCCATATGACACTGTGCTGTTTTGATTTATGACGCAGCTATATTCGCATTATACTCGCATAGAGAATTAGTTGTCAACAAGAACATGGAATTATTGTTACTGCTTTTTTGAAAAATTTTCATTCTGTTATTTGAACGCTGCATGAATTTCGTCGTAGTTTTTCTAGTTGTCGTGTTCCATGTGCTCCTCTTAAGTGATTATCTTAACAAACAAAATTTGTGTTTTGGAGCACAGAGGATCCACATGAAATGCATGAAAATCCATTGCATCCCCTAAAACTGTCTGTTTGGCGCGGCATTTGCAGGGAAAAAGTGATTGGCACTTATTTTTTTGAAGACGCCGATGGCTCACCACCGCAATGGTAAATGGTGAGCGTCACAGGTAGATGCAGAAAAACCACAATTTGCTGCATTGAGTCCTGATCGCTATAGGTACAACGATGGAGATTTTGAGACATCGATTTCCAGATCGAGTGATCTCCCGTTTTAGAGCTTTGAACTGGCTGTTAAGATCACCAGATCTTACATTATCAAACTTTTTCTTTTGTGGCTTGCCACGAACCTTGCAAGTCTTGAAAACTAAAATAGGAGGAGAAATCGCCAATTTGAAGCCATATGTTTTGTGTTATGCATCAACTTGGGAGGTGGCCACTTGAGCGATATAATTTTTTCCAATCAATGTCAGTAATTTTAAACTTTCACATAAACTTCTTATGAAAACAGAGCTCTTTTTTCATTTATAACAAATTGGCAGCCAGTTTAAATTATGACATTAATTTTGCCCCACCTTTTATATCTTATGAACTTAAATCGTTGACTGGATTATTTTCCAATTGTAATTGGTTTCTCATTGGACACACTGTCACACATTTTTCTTCTTCTTAAAAATTAACATTCATTTAATATTGATAGCAAAGCAGAGAATTTTTTGCCTATATAGCAACCCCCGGTTAATTACTTCTTCAAAAATGTCCCACATTTTCGGGTAATTATGCGGGAAAATTTTAAAATATGCATTTGAATTCATATCCTCAAATAGTCCCAATGAAGCACGTATGCGAATATATATTTACACATGTGTGACTGTAATGACTTCAAGGAACTATTTAATGAAAACAATAAAAAATATAAAAAATATAAACGAATTTATGGGAAATATTTTTTTGTAAAAATATTTTTGAAAATATGGAGCTGACTATCCGAATTCGGATAATTAAGCGAAGGTTCATCAATCGTGGACTTTTTATTGGACTAAGCTGACGACACCTATTTATGCAGTGCATTGTGCTCGAACTAGGAAAACAGGATATGAGATGGAGGATAGAGGAAGTAATGTTTGTGGACATTGTGAACCTCTCCACGTTAGGTATGACAGGGAACACAAGAAAGTGCGAGTGTAGAAGGCGGGGACTTAGAAGTGAGGAAAATAAACGTGAAAAGTGACTAGTAGTATGTAATCGAACCTCATATTGCGTATAAAATTTTGATTCGGATATGCTTATGCTACAAGAATTTCAACTGGATAGCAAAAAAAAATATAAGTTTATCCCAGGTGTGGACTTAATGCATCTTTTCAAAAACATTTGAAATAAAATTGTATGACATTTTTTCATTAAAAATTTCCAAGTGTAAAGTGACAATACAATACAAGCGTTACAACAATATAGAATAGAAACATTATTTTTCTTCAATAATTTATACACAATGAAAATTCAATCGCAAGCTTGAAACCTTTGCAGATACAAACACTATTCCCGTAAATATCAAATCCTAATAGTTACTCTAATTAATTATTTTTTATACTGATTATTTCCTTGTATATAACAGTAAGTTTTTTATTTTGTTTTATTTTCGTTTACGTATTGGTTTTTGTGTGAAAAAAATATATATTAACAGATTTTAGTACATGCAACTAAATATTTGATAATTAAGAAACTGGTGCCAGCACACTGGCCATCTGATGATTATGAAAAGTTCACATTGTTATTGTAAATTATATGTCGCAAACTACATGCTTTACATACTTCAAGCTTTCGTGCTCAAGTTTCAATTCAGCTGGGAGGAAGTAAGTATGTACTTACATATGTACATACATACATATGTATGTATGTATCAATATCAGCGGAATTAAAATTTGAGCAAGAAAAATTGGCATGTGTGAATCTGGTAATACGAAGGAACGGTTAATTTTTGTTTATTTTCAAAACGCTAATGACGTTTTCAAGTTAAAAAAATTGAATTTATAGGTTTTTTTGTAAAATTTTCACACAAAAATAAATATGTTAAAAAATACAACAAAATAAAGTTCTTATTTGTATAAAGAAAGCTTAAAACCTAAAATAAAGTTGAGTGCGAAACATATAACATAGTTATATACTTACTTATATACACACATACTTAAGTACATGCTTTATGTGCAACATATGTATGTAATTGGAAATGAACAAGTAGATTTTGCACTGTTGCCTTTTTTAGAATAGAACAGAAGCATGTAATGGGAGCAAAATATATGTAATTTTTTTCAGTTTTTGTTCTTTTTTTGTGAATTTCATCTTAGAGAAATATTGATAAGATGTACTTATATAAGACGGTAAAGTAAATTTTTTTTTAATTTTGATATTTGGCTCTTCTTTAATTGTTTTCGACAAGTTTTACTTTCAAAAATTGTCAACATTGATTCATCATTATTTCTCTCGTTCATTCAATTTCTAGTTTCATTTAGTGAAGTCGACACAACGGTCCGTGTATGAAATCTTAATTTTAATTACATAAATATATATGTATGTATGTACATATGTACATACATACATACATACATACTTATGTATGTACTTACATATTATCTTAGCCTAAAGTTAAATTTCGAGTAAATAAAAAATATGAAGTGTACATAATATAAATTTCAAGTAATTACAGCATTTAAAATTAAATAAATAAATAAAATTCATGTAATTCGTCAAGTTAAAGAATTAAAATATTATTGGTTTTTTTTTGTTCTTGTGGTTGTTATTGTTTCGGCTAAATAAAAGCAGTCTTTCTCAAGAGTGCAGTGCTAGAGAGATTTAAGGAAAATATAATAAAATAAGTAAATAAAAGTTAGGAGAATAAATATACATACATATCAAATGAGAGAGTAGGATTAACCGTAATATGCACTATAAATTGAATTGCGGGTAGTTACATACATATGTGCGTCATTTCTTTGTGTGTCGATTTGAATGATTTGAATATGAAAGGAAAAATTTTTCAGAGGTAAACTATTTTTTAAATTTTTTTTAGTATGTTTATGTACATATGTATGTACTTATGTAAGTATGTATATAAGTACATATGTATGTAAGTATGTACGTATGAATGTACATACATAAGCACATACTCGTATGAACAGTGACATAACAGGTGTAAGAAATTAAAATGTGAATGTGCAATGTAACGAAATGTGTAGATGCAAATGTTTACACAAAGTATGTACTTATGTACATACATATATACTTATGTACATATGTACATATGTATATATGTACATGTAAATTAAAATAAAATTTTTACATGCATACTTACGTATGTACAAACATATGTACATACATTCTAATGTACATATGTATGTATGTATGTATGTATGTATACATACATATTTATGTACATACTTATGTACATATACTTACATATGTATGTACTTATGTACATAATTATGTATGCTTACATTTTTTTTCCAATCACCGAGACATGGTGAATGTGGTGTCGTTTTTGGCCAAGAATTCAAATTTTGTATACAACTTCTAATTACAATATTAAAGCTCAACTTGCACAATTTTAGGCACAAGGAATACCCTGGTAGAAAAACGAAAAAAATTAACGGATTGTCAAAAGACACATGCGGTACGAATGTGGGGAAAATTAGCAACATACTTATACATAAAGCAAAAGTTTGAAAAAGTAAAAAAGTAATGAAAAAAGAAACACTAAAACTTTTTCATATAATAAATAAAGCAACTAGAAAATGACATCATGATGTAATTGCTTCATTTGCAAAATTGATTAGCTTCACTTGGAGATTTTTTCCAAGTGGTTATTTTAAATCACCGCTTTGATTCCTACTTAATTGTTATAATTTTATTTCTTAGATAATCGATGCTAGAAATAACTTGATATAATAATCTGAGAAGCTGATTTTAAACAACAATTCAAGGGTCGAAGTTGTGAACTTTGGAAAAATCTCAAAGAGAAGTTTATCATTAAGCAAGTGAAGCATCCATGTATTTTATTATTATCAAAGTAATATGATACATTTGGTGATTGCACAGATTTCCAAGCGTTGCATTTTTGCAGAGTCAGAAATTTAATATCGAAGGCATGATGATCACTTTTTCTAAGTTTTATTCTTGCAATTGTATCCCTGCTATATATTTCTGCAACATTTTGCTTCTAGAGACCCTTGTAAGGAAGTACTGCTATTAAGTCTATTTAAGTTTTCATGATTAAGAATTTATTTGCTATCATTAATTATTTTGTATGTACATATATGAAGGAAAAATTTTATTTTCTATGTGGCCACTTTCACATTATTTATTTATTACGTTTTTTTTTTCTAAAGGGTGGTGATTAAAGAACTCGTTTTTCCCATAAAACATTAATGCATTTGTTTCGATAATTCATAAATATTAACATATTTCTAAGCCTATGTTACTTATAAGTATATAAACATTTGTTTCATTCATTTACTATGCGCACAACTATTACGCTTAATAACCCCTAATTTTCTGCTATTAATATACACATACATGTTATGTATGTGGCCACTAGCTTTAAGCCTGTTCGTTAGTTATCCTGCCGCCAGACATTTGTCTAGTGTAGTAGTTGGTTTGAATGTTGGTGTGGTTTTGGAAAGTCTTTCACTGTACGTGTCTAAATGGAGTTATTAATGCAATTATGTTGTTTAACTAAGCTTGGAATAAATTGACAAGGACAACGTTTTCTCTCTAACTTCCATTTTTATTGTATTTTTTTCTTTTGTTGCGGTAGCTAAACGAAATAAATGTCTATTTCCTTTAGTGCCCTTTATATTAATTTTTTTTTAATACAAATTGTCTGACTTGCTGTCTGCTTCACTAACGTCCTGTATGGTAGTAAATTTTTTGTTAATTAATTTATTTTTCTTAATAGATTAAGAGAGTTTGTATGTCTTGCTCGTATTTCAATTAATAAACATTCATGAAGCTAATGAATTTATTTATATACAAATAATGTGTTGCAATGTAAATGCCAGGAGTGGATAAATTAATTTATATTGAAAATTATCTTCCGAAAATTTTGCTCTATAAAAAAATTTATTGGAAGCTACGCTTTGTTTTATTATCAGTTAGTTTGTTTTGACCTTAATACGTCATAAGCCACATGGATTACAGCTCATGTTATACAAAATATTTATTTTTTCAAATTGGACAAGTACTCAGAGAATGTTCTCTAGTCAAGCAATACATTGTGTTAGAACTAGTAAAATTGAAAAAAACGGAAGAAAGATAAAGGAATCCTTAAACTTTGCCATGCTTTAGTTGACAGGAAAGTGCTCTGCTGGAAGTTTATTCCACATACGAGATGGTCGACTAAAGTGCGAAATTTCTCTAATGCGAAGTGCAATTCATTGACAAATCGATCACTCTGCTTTTAATGAAGAACGAGTTGGTTGTTCATGAAAAATTGCTGGTTTCGGAAATAAGTTTCTAATTTTAATAAAACATATTCAACTATGTCATTGATAAAGCAACGAAGTTACCGATGAGCTTAATTGGCCTTTCCTGTACGCAATCGAATAACTTCAAAATGATCATAAAATACCGGCCCGTAGATGAAAGTTATATTCTGTTTGGTTATACATATGTAGCATAAATAGTACGGAGATCAGTTGAAGTGAAGTATTATTATATCGCCTCAAAACACTGAAGAACTTGAATGCTTGTTTAGTTTAGCGACATGTAAGATGTGCTCAGTACCTCGAACATCACACTGGATTGTGTATAACACTGGGTCTTCGGAGCATTAAAATTGAACTTGCTTGCATGAGATTTTCATTAAGTATATGATTCATAGTTTTCCTCATGTCCCCTATCTAGCACTGGCTTGACCTATTACCGAATATATATATGTATGTATATGAATGTCAAATACTGTTTTCACCTGCAGAGTAGTAGAAGGTTGGAAATTTTACTGAGAAAGTCATTAATAAAAATAAGAAAAAGAATAGAAGAAATAAGGGAACCTTGCGGTATTCCTGAATTAATCTTGAACTGGTCTGATGAGACTCCATCTACAACAACGTGTATAGTGCGATCCCTGTGAAAGCTCAATATGAATCCGAAGAAGTGAATAACGGCATCAATGGCAATAAGCTTTGCCAAAAGTGCACCCTGTCAAATGCTTTGGAAATATCTCGATCCACCACTTTACTTTCCCTTAAAAAGAGTGACTAGAATGACACCATTACTCAGAGAGGAGTGCCAGCAGGTCACCCGTCAAGCACCCCAATAAAAATATTTTGTATAAAAATGAACTAGAAGTCAGATTTATCATTATACACAATTTTTTTCTAAAAAGCCTAATCCAGATATATACATATCTATCAAATTAATTTTTACACAAAATATTTTTAGTGCGGAACGCTTAAAAAAGGTTACTCTAAATCATCATCTTATTACACAAGATGGAACACTTAGTTCATGGGATGACTCCAATATAATTTTTTCTTGCAGAAAATCTCTTCAATTGTGTTTTAAAACTGCCCCTTTGTTTACACTCAGACAGTCTGCTGTCCCACATGGCACCATAATGAGTATTAAATAACAAAAGAGAACTTTACTTAACTTTTCAATACAATCAATTATGTGTCCCTCATCTCTCTTCTTTCCACTCTCTACAATAAATTCGGACTTGCTTCAAGAAATAAAAGCAGATTTTCTGTGGTTAGCGAAACTGCAGATTGCAAGATTGGTAAAATAAAGACTACAACACTGAAATAGCTAAAGGCACTATCACATAGTGCTTATAAGAAGTGCTTCGAGAAATGAATATGAAGGTTGTATATAGTGCCCTAGTCGCGAAAGAAACGTAACTGACGTAAAAGTCTATTTTCACTTTTTCATCGCAAAGGATATTATACCATCATAAAAATTTATTCTGAAAATGTGTTAACCATTAAAATTTAACAAAAGTAGTCTTAAAATTTAGTGGAAAAGCAATTAATAAAAAAGCTTCTCCTGTAAAGTTATGTACTTGCCACTCACGTTTTTTTTTCGCGGTTAAGGGTCCTGATTTGTATTATATGTACATATATGAAGGTCGCTACTGTGAAGTGGATGACATGACTATTGATGCATAAATAAATATGTATGTATTTCTGGATAAGAACTAAAGGTCATCTAACGAGTATTTCTCGAATACATCTCGTATATTTGCTTTTAATATTATCCCTTGATAAAACACGACAAATACTTGATAAAGATTTAATTTAAAAAAATCGTTTTAATACTCATTTAATTAATACGAACATTCCTTCTTTCTTTTTCCAGCACTGTCCCTCTATTCAACATGTTTCAGCAACTAATGTTGACAATAGCCATATCATTAATAATAATAATAATAATAATAATAATAATAATAATAACAACAATACAAATACTGCCATAACAGAAAATACAAATGGTGTTACTATAATCCAACAACAGGCACTGATTCATCATGAGCAACACTCGCACGAACAAATGCGAATCGAAGCGAATGTAATACCAAAACAAAATCAAGAAAACGAAAATAAACAAAACAATAACTTCATTATATGTCGGCAACAACAAAAACAGCTGCAAACAAAAGAGAACCGCAAAGCAGAACATGAAATGAACACAATTGAATTCACCATGGAACAAAACAATACAATGAATTACAACAAAAATACACCACTATGCAAAATAACATCAAAGTCCACCTCGATTACCAACAATACGGCTTGTTTATTTTACGATTCATCGTCAGCGATCAGTTTGACGCGTTCATTTGAGGCAAACACATCGTGTGAGGTTGGGCTGTCGGTTGCCCACGATAATTTTGAGACGGATCTGGGAGACGAAACACGTAAAACAACTACAACGTATAGCCTAACACCCAATAAATGCTTAGCGGAATTGGAACGTCTGTATGCAGAATTTCGGGCCAGTGAAAGTTTACGTGAGCAAAAATTACGCGAATCGCAAAAACAAACAGAAACGACGGCAACGGTAACAATGCGTTTAAACGTGCCCGCGTTCACTTCCAACTCCGTTGGTCCGAAGCCAACGGAAGTCAATGGAGGAAAGGCAGTCAGTGAAACAACAACTTTAAATCCCAGTACAAGTAGTGTTTTTCTAACAACCACAAATAGTGTGACCACTATAACGAATCCCTGTCAGCGTACGCCCAGTCTAACCATACAAGTGAATCAATGCAATAATTTAAATAATAATAATAACAACAACAATAATAATAATAATATTAATCACGAAAGTGGAAAACACGAAAGTAATGAATCTCAAATGCTTTTAAATCAGGCCACAGTGAATACAACAACAAATGGTGTTAGTGTGATAAATTGCAATTATGTAAATAAAATTAACAACAACAACAGCAAGAGTATTACAAATCTAAGTGATAATGCAACAAATACGACTAATCATGTTGTCAATGCAACAACCGTTAATTCTAATGCCAATAATAACCAATGTAATCCAAACCATCATACAAATTTAAAAAATATTTCCAAAAATATCAATAATAATTGTAGTAGTAGTGGCAATAGCGATAATTTCCACCCTGCCCCAAACAGTTTAGTGCCTCAAGTTAAAAATATTAATGATCAAGAAGTTGCAAAAAATATTCAAAAGCATTCAAAAAGTTCCCCTGATACCCAAGTGAATGTCATACGAGTGAATGAAGTGGTATCTTCTGTCGCGTCGACACCCACATCGTCGCCTCAGCGTACTTTTACTTCTACCGAGTGTCAAACAGATGACGTAGCTGCTGTACAGCTAAGATCATCCCCAACAGCGAGGCAGCCACTACCATCAACAACATTTTCCGCAAACCCCAATAATACTGTAAACAACAATCGGGATCAGAGACGACGTGAAAGACGTGAACGGCGGCATCTACAGCACACTGCTTCTCTATTAGTCGCTCCTACTCACTCGCTTCCTCATATCCATCCCATGCGCCACGGCCATTTAGATCGTCATTCTATGCCGGCCCCTCCTTTACCACCCATTCTACATCCGCCGCATTTACATCACGGCTTACAGCAAACAGGCCATAATGTTGCCATGCTAAGACCCATGCTGCCCGATATTTTACACAATCACTTTCCGCCTCCCTATAGTGCATTACCACCCCAGTCTCTGACCTCGGGCAGTGGTACAATGCCACCACATCATAATGGGTCTCCTATACCCTTTAGCCATCCGCATCCGCATTCTCATCATCTGCCACCACAAACTCCAACGGCCGCCATATTGGGGCCACCACCTCCACCGCCACCAGCCGGTACAACTCTACTTACATCCGTGATATCAACGGTTCCTATACCAGGTGCAACACCAATGGTTAGTGATGGAAGATTTACGCTACCGTTACCAATAATAAGAAGGTAAGAGAAAAGTTTTTATTCTATACTGAAAGTTTTTTGTTTTTAGAGAAAATGGAAGTTAAAGATTAAAAATTTGATGCTTCGAAAGCGATTAAAGTTTCTCGCTATTAAAAAATCTTATTTCTAAACTGTATAAAACTAGAATATACCTGGGGCCTAACTTTGTATTTCAGCGAAGTGAGGTGTACCGTTATTTTAATACAAGTGTTTTGTATTTGCCAAGAAATTCAACAATTTACATTGATATAATGTAACGCTTCACCCTGATGAAATATAAAATTATGCTCTTAATGTCTCACATAGTAAGACCCCAGTTTGGCAAAGGCGATTTTACTTTTTAAAGTTTTCAGTAAGCTGGGAGAAGAGTAGAGAAGAAATACATCCCCATGCTATCGCATAAGGGGTATTATTGGAAACGATCGAGATCTACAAACCGATCCTATTATGCTCAATTGATTTAAAAATAAAATGTATGAAAAAGTAAAATTTTTATTTCATATTTTTTCGAAACGAATTGAATGTACTTACGGTTGTATTTGTTGCAGGAACAAATGCTATCTATTGTGGGCAACCAGTATCTTTGATAAAATTTTTTAAAATACATGTATTTAATAGAGGCAAAATTAGAAACATTTATAGCACAACGGACAATTTCAAAATGTTAATAAATGCTTTCAAGGAGGGATAACATTTAGAAAAAAAAGCTTAGAAAATCTTGCTAAAAATGTAACAGAAATTGGTTAAAAATTGCTTTAGAGAAAAATAATTCCCAAAAGCCAAACAAATCACACTTATAATATTGAAATTTGAGAAAAATTGCTATAATCGCAAAAACTCTACTGATAATTGTTGAAATATGAAACGACATCTATAATGAAGTTCTGTTTTTCTTCCTCTCAGTGTCGCAGTTATCATAAATAGATAAGCAACAAATTCAATATATTTTATTATTGAAAAAAATTCAAAATGATTACTAAGACAATATGGTAAATTAAAAAAAGTGCTGAAATGTGCAAAAAAATATGCCCAACAAATGCCAAAAAAAAATACTAGAATGGGAATTCCTTTGATTTGGCATAAAATTTAAATTAGGAGCACCCACTTGATAGTGACTTTAAAAATATATACTTATGTAAGTATTTTGCTTATAAGAGCTTCATAAATTTATTAAATTCCCAATATTTTAATCCTACTTGGGTGTGATCTCCAAGGGAAAAATTACTAGAGACATAATAACAATAACAATAACTTCTCCTCTGAAGAAGATATCCAAAACAAATATGTCCTACCATATTTTAAAAATTTTCAAACCGCTTTGCTTTTATCTACGAATATCCTAAAAAATAATTAATAGTTTTTACTTCAAAAAAAAAAGTGTTTTTTTCTTTTTTTCCATTGTTGTCCAAAAGTAAATAGCGGAACTCGGTGTTCGGTGCAAATGACTTGCAAAAGTGCAAATTAAACAACAAAACTCACAGTTTTGCACTTGCTATGGCCGTTTTCCAATGTTGCGTTTGCAGCGTGAATTGTTAACTTTTAAATTTCATAAGCACTTAAATATATAAGCCTCTGTTTTCCAAACAAAAACAAAAATTTTAAATCAGTAAACATGCAAGGCATTCTTGATAGTTTCATTTATAGCTTTCCTTTCATAAACTTTTGTTCAATATTTACCAATACATTAAAAAAATTAACATATAAAAAGCATTTTCAAATTTAGCTTTTTCGAGAACCATAGGAATCAGCAAAAATATTAAAAAAAACACACAAATTAATAATAATTCAAACAGTAACTATGAAAAAGCAATGTATATTATTTGTTTGTATACAATTTAATATCGAGAGCTTATAGTCAAATTGTGCTATCTACAAAAATACAATTGTTCAGGAGACCTAAAAACCGTTTAAATTTCTTATTAATAGAGATTTACTCACAAAAATAATAACATTAAAATAATGGTGATAGAAAAAAAATTTTTGCACGAAATTGATACCCCATAGATGCAGAATGGATTACTAAACAGTTTGGCATCAGAAAACCCATTTTAGACAAATCTGCAGATAGCACAATTTGACTATAACCCCTCGATATATTAAATATAGCAAATTATTGTAATATCAATAAAAGCTTTCGTTTTCTCAACATCTTCAACTTTGAATTTAAACAAGTTTATTATGCTAAAAACTTTGTGAACAATTATAAAGATAAATATTTACTCGTATATCAGCTGTTATTTAGTTTTTAAAAATTTCTGCAAGTGAACAAAAAATACTACTCACTGTTAAGCACAAAATTTCACAATTGTAAATATTTGCAATTTAAAATGCACCAAACGCCGACTTCCGTTAATGTACTTCGCTCTGATTTTTCTTATATGTATGTAAGTGATTGCATTGTCAACCAAACGCCGACTTTCGCTTATGTTTCCTCTTATATGTGAATTTATTGAATTAAATTTCTGCATAAATGTAGAAAAATGAAATTTAAATACAAAATTATAGTTTTATTTTGCTTTAAACTTTCAAACGTTCGATATTTACATTTAATTACTATTTTGGGAATATTTGTTTAAGCACGCAACCTTGTAAACTTTTTAAAATATTGATAAAGATCTACTGGAGACTTGGAGTGGACATCAGAAAATGTCAGATTATGTATGTATGTAAAAATATACATATACTTACATATGTACATAGATTAAAAACCGCAATAAATCACTATTTAAATATTTATTAAAGTTGTGGAAATTTTCAAAAATAATACCTATGTAACAGTTTTTTTTTTTCAATTTTTGAAAAACAAGATAACAACGGAATACCGTTTTAAAACTTTCACTTTAAATCATTTTCATCGTCGCATTCGTTATTATCATTATTGCTGCCATTCTCAGTTTAAATCTGTCAAGGGTTTAAATAATTATGTTATTTTAGAGTAAAAATTGCAAGATATAGCAAACATGTGCACCATAATACATATGAAATTTGATAAAAGAGCAAAAATGCCAAATAAACATTGTCATATGCCAGAACAATGTTTAATCCTCAAATATGTACATATTTAGTGTGACAAATTGGCAACATTGCTTACCAGCAAGACCGTGCATGCAAAATTATATCAAAGCAACGATTCAATTCAATTCTGCTTATTTCGAAAAGATACAATGAAGACGAAAATCATATAATAGTAATGAATAATTTCGCACTATTCTTAGTCACCTTAATGGCTTTTTCGTTTCTAAAAAAAATGTAACATTTGTTTTTGCCCTTGCAATGAAACAAAAATGGAATTTAGTGTTCTTTAATACGAGCAAACTTCTTAAGAAAGATAACTAAATTATTTTCTATAAACCGATAAAAAAAATATTACACTTTTTTCATTTTCGGCGGAAAATACGCTTTATTAACACAATTTGGTTGAAAATGCAAAAGTAATAAAAGGAAAAACATTTTGTTGGTAAATTTATTTTAGAAAAAGTAATAAACTTTTCGCTAATATATTCAACATTCCAACAGATTAATTATGAACATGAAAAAGTCAACATTTCGTCGGTGTCGTTATTGGTAACGTGTAGAATGTGTTCGAAACTTTTTCTTTTTGTAATGTTTTTCTTTTCAGAAATGAAAAGCCGAAAATTTTTTTCACTTTTTCTGGAAAAGAAAACTATGACTTTTGGATTGTCATATTAGCAATACAGTCTTACTCGTTAATATGCAGTCCTCGATGATTTGGCGTTTTTTCCAGGTCTAAAGAAAAATAACTTTAAATTTAGAAATATAAATGAAATTCATACGTATCGATAATTTGAAGGTACGATACCCTGATGCCGTGAGTAAAGGAGAAAAAGCGCAAGAAAGATTAGAAACAAAAAAGTGGGTGTTTTGAAAATCTTTTTAATTAGAATTTCTTTCTATAACTTTTTTCGTTTGATCTGTTATTGTTCTGAAGTCTTGTTTAATTGAATTCGTTCTCGAGTGCCTTAAATTTGAAACTATAGAGAGTTGATTTGGCTTGAGCTTGGCAACATTGCATTTTGTAAAATCAGAACTTAATTTTCAAAAACAAATTAACAAAAATTATGTTTTGAGATTCCACTAATTACTTCATAACGATAAAGGGATTATTTATATTTTGTCTTCCAATAGGATTTTTTAAACTTTCTCAATTGATAGCGGCCATATTATTGAAACTACATCTGTCAAATTGGCAGTCGTTTATTCAGTCTGCTTTGTCGAATCATCATAAATACATATAGTGTTCAACAACACGTGCAAATAATAAAATTATTTTTATTAAAATGGGTGTTCTGTTCCGGCAATCTACCGCTTGCTTTGCCCATTTTATGGTCGCCATAATCATCCTCCATTTCTACGAGAGATTTGTGGGAATTTTCCTCTCCCTTGTAGCTGATTGTGTGATTAACCTCGTTAGACTTTTTCGTGTGAGGTTTTCTAAAGACGAAGGTCTATGCTCGATTATTTCCACAGTGTTATATTTATTACAAAATGGCATTAATAAGACTTTAAATTATTAAAAAAAAAATCATTGATGTCTCAGACACACTTTGTTTAATTTAAATTAAAAGATAAAAAGTTTTTAATTAAAAACCCTTTATTATTTATCATAGCGGAATATAAAAATTTTACTTTTCTCTTTTATTTAATAGACTTATTTCATTTCGCTTAGTTTGCATAATTATTGATAAAACTATTTTTAATATTTAAAAATAAATTTTTTTTTTCATAGTGTAACAAGTCCACAATAATTTGCAACAATTTATGTTGCTTACAGAAATTGTTTATTCGCTTAATGTATTTCCTGTTTAAGATAAATTATTGTATAAATTCATGATATTTTCTTTAATATGCCACAAACAGATTTTTATCTAAAATTACAAAAGCAAAAAAAAAATAATAATAATGATAATTATAAAATTTATCAATAAGAAATGGGAGAAAAACAAGAAATAGATTTCACTGCATTAACTAAAATTTTCAAACAAAAACTATCGAATCTCTAAGACATCGAGTAGTTTTACTACTCCTCCCCTTCCTTCTTTATTTTTTATTTTTAAATTAGAAAGGAGATAATGACTAACAATAACTAATGTTATAAAACAATACAGAAGAAAACCTCATCGAAGTTAACAAAAACAAAAAATAAAAAAATAAAATTTAACAAAAAAAAAAAAAATAAATTAAAAATTAAACTTTAAGCTGCTGAAAAGTCAAAACCTATAAAAATTTATGTTAAAAGAAAGTTTTTGTTTTTTTTTCTTCTGTAATTTACCACAGCAACCTAACGACTTTTGAGAAATTAACAAAAAAAACAAAAAAAAAACAAAACTTGGCAAAAAAATTGTTGTTACTTGGCTGGCTCATCCCATTATCATCTTTGGAGGTGGTTCGTTGTTAGAAAATAATTGCTACGAAAAAAAGCAACATTTACACGGGTGAGCGTTGTTTACCCTAAAGTTAGTAGCTCTTCATGTGCAGGGGCATACATATGTTTTTGGCTTTATTGTTAATATAATCTTATTTTGCCACCAGTAGCTGTCAGTAAAACAAACTTTGACATTAATTAGTACTCCTACTTAAATGAAAGCAGAGCCATGATTTCATCTATGAAATCACTTACATAAAAAGTGTTTTGATCGAATGTTTTTTCTTGCATCTAGTGTTGAGACTAAACAAATATGAGAACAGATATTTTTTAAATCTATCTGGGAGTTTGCTAGGAGAAACGGTTTTTTTAATTAATAGCAATTGTTAATGTCTACAATTAAAACACTATTTAATGTCTACAATTTATAAATATTTTCCTTAAAAAGTATATCTATTTATATAAAGTAATTTATATAAAGATATAAATTACTTTATATAAATTATATAAAGTAATTTAAACATTTGTATAGAGTAATTTAAACACTAAATGAAATGATAAATATAAAAAGTATTAAAAAATGCAGCGGTGCGTGCATATTAATCGCAAAATCATAAACCATAATCGATAACTTAACATTATTATGCTGGAAATTTAATAAAAAATTTAACTATTTAAACACGTTTAAAGTAACTAAAACTTGTTTTTTTCTTTTTTTATAATAAAAATGTATTAACAGCTGTTTCTTAAGCAAAGTATGATCGATCATATTGAGAGTTTGCTTAAGCAAGTGGTACTTAACTTAATAATATCAAGTTGTGCAGATTTAATTCTATGTACATATAATCATATGTACATATGTACTCCCGCATTTGATGGAGGTTGCTTAATCATGTTATAAACAACCCTTAAGTTCTATAGGCAACTATGAATATATTTATGTACTCGTAATTCTCATTTATTGTTTAAAAGATTTTGTGTAAGCATAAGAGATTTGAAGTTAGAATGATGAGTTGGCATTAGCACCTACGAAATTTAAAAATATAGGGCAATTTAAATCTTTTTTAATAAACACATGTACGTATGTGTAGTTGGGAGCATATCCTTACTAATTTTGGTAATGTTTATTTGCCACCTTGAGTTGCCAGGAAGTTAGAGAAATGCACTATTGGATTTTTGGAAGCATTGAAAATGATAATGACTTCCATTTGCTTTACTTGGAAATTGAAATAAATTTTATTTATAATCAAAGGCCGTTTTTGAGATTGAATTTTAGAGGCCTTAAGGCCTCGTTATGCGAACGTTGTAGCAAGAAACACGTTACGTACCGTAACGTACAGACGTTTGTGTGCTTATACAACGTTAACAAATGTTACAAACGAAAATAAAATAAACAATAAAAAACAAAAAATAAGAAGCAATTACATACATACCTGTTTTGGCATTAATTATAGAATTAATAAAAAATATTTGCAATGGATTTGGAAGACCTTGTTTGTTGATTTGTTCTATAAATTTGAAAAAAAAAAAACTTAAAATAATTGATTTTATGCACAATTGCAGTATGTAAATAGAAACAATAAAAATCAGCTGTCAGCTGATCGCACAGTGATGGTAGATGAAGTGGTACACTTTTCGAATGCTTATTGACAAAAGTACCAAGATAACAAAAAAGGGTAACATTTCTTTTATTATTTAGTTGTAATTTACTAAAATAATATTTTATTCTATGTTAATATCTGAAGAGCAAGAACATCAGATATATTAATTGTTTTTAGAAATAAAATATATATGTATATTGCACAAGATACATTATATATCTGCTTATATGAAGTTTTATAAAGAAAGAACTTTCATTCAATAGCTTTTCCGTTTTTGTAGTAAAGCTTCATTTATTATTTTTATTGTTAAAATTACTAATATTGATAAATTATTGTTATTTATTTGTTACAATTCGTACTTTTATGGTATCAATTTCAATGTGCCGCAATGGTATTTTATTCATACGAGTGCCAGCACTGTCTTACGAATGTCACTTACGGCGCCGTAAAAATCTATTTTCTACAGGTTGAGACGTTCCGTCAACGTGACATTTAATTTCGGTAAGCATTTGCATTGTTTTCAAATAACAAAAACGAACGTCCGTTCCAGTACGGGACGTGGACGTTCGCATAATTCTGCCTTTAGAAGTGTTTATGTCATATTTAATGATTATACATACATATATGTACATATTACACTTTTAGAGCAAATTGTTTTGTTTACCAGCTCACAATGGTACAAGCATATTTGCTTTAAGTATTTAATGTCCATATATTTGATTTTTTTTACATATTAACAAAAAACTCCTATCATTGTTTTATTTTCGTTTACGCTTATAAAAAATTAATAGATTTTATTATATGGAAATTGCGTATGTCGTAATTATGGAATTGTTGCAATCACTCTCGTTAATTAGAACAAAGTTTGTTGATTGAAATGTTTTTTGTTCACATATTGAAATATATTAATTTTCTATTAAACAAAACAAATCCCTTATAAAAAATAAAAGTTGTTAACACAGTTGAAAAACTGCTTGCCATTTGACACTGAAATAAAGTTGAGTGCAAAACATTTAGTATATGTACATATTTTATGTGCAACATATTGAAAATGCACTTAAGTAAGGTTTTACATAATCGCTTATTTTTTAATTTGTTTTAAAAGAACACAAACATGCAACCGGAACAATGTGCAACATTTTTGTCAGAAAAGAAAACGGCATAAATACATATTAATGTTAAATGTAACATTAAGTAAATATGAATATTCTGTTCTGAGTTTAGAAAAGGCATCATTTTGGTGAATAAGTTTCCCCGTGTATACGATAACGTAAAAAATGTCTTGTTCTTAAAACTTTTATTATCACCTTCTTTTGATTTGTTTCCAACGCGTTTTGCCTTTGAAAAGTTGTCAACAGTGATCCATCATTTAACTCTCGTTCATTCAGTTTGTGGTTTCTTTTGGTGAAGTCGACACAACGGTTCGTGTTAAATTAAAATGTTCTTATTAAATATCAATTTTAATTATATAAGTACTTATGTATGTACATATGTACATACTTATGTATTTTCTTAGCCTAAAGTTAAAGTGCGAGTAAATAAAAAATATGAAGTGTAAATAATATAAATTTCAAGTAATTACAGCATTTAAAATTAAATAAATAAATAAAATTCATGTACATACATATGTACATAAGTACATAATTCCTCAAGTTAAAGAAGAATTAAAAATATTCCATTATTGGTTTTTTTGTTCTTCTTGTGGTTCTTATTGTTTCGGCTAAATAAAAGCAGTCTTTCTCAAGAGTGCAGTGTTAGAGAGATTCAAGGAAAATGCAATAAAATGAGTAAATAAAAGTTAGGAGAATAAATATATCAAATAAGAGAGTAAGATTAACCGTAATATGCACTATTATATTGAATTGCGGGTATGTGCGTCATTTCTTCGTGTGTCGATTTGAATGATTTGAATATATCGACCCTTTGGTGCAATACCGTAGTAACTCAAAATTTCAATTTTTTAAGGTTATATTACGAAATTATTCGCCTTGTCGTGTTTTATATTCTGTAAAAGTTTCATAAAAATATTTTGTATACTCAGCTCTTGAGGAAAGAACCAAATTTTCTTTTACCATTAAGTTGTGTGTAAATTCAAAACTTTAAACTCAATTTCTGCAAAACAACGTTTTTTGAATTATTGCGTTATTGCAGCAAAGGCTCGATATGTTTGACTGTGTTCAGACACATCATGTCTTATTGACATGATTCTTCCTTTTTCTTCTTTGAACTTTCTTTGGCGTTCACACAAGTCATGTCTTGTTGACGAGTTGTTTTTATGTATGTGTACATAAAATCGTTGTTTGAGCATTTTTGACATTTCCTTTTGTGATATGTGTTCTATGGCTAAAGAATTTTTTTTGTAAATTTGATTTAAAGATTCTTTCTAAAGCGCGATATTTTATAAACCTTTAAATGGAGATAGACAATTATTCAATATTAAGCGAACTCATGCAATGCATTGGAGAAGCTATAGAATTAGATTCGGACGACAGTGAGAAGGAGGATATTTGCATAGGTAAGTGGTACATAAAATACATACATATAGATACCTCATTATTAAACTTTACACATAAGAACTAGTTGCATTATGCGAGAAAGCCACACACCTTCCAACCAGAAGAGCTAAAAGAAAATGGATCAAACCTTGGAGGAATGCCAAAAAGGAACGAGGCTCGTTTGCTTTCCTGACTAAAGAACTGCTTTTGAACGACGAATCTTCGTACAGAAACTACTTACGAATGACGAAATTGCAATTCGAAACTCTTCTACATTTAGTTCAAGGGGATATAGAACGTTCTAACACTCTAATTAGGGAATCAATAACAGCTGCTGAAAAGTTGGCGTTGACACTGCGTTTTCTTGCCACCGGTAAGTTTATGAAAAGTTACTTAGCTTACGAGAAAAACAATTGAACATGTATTTTTATATAATATTGTAGGAGAAACGTACCAAAGCCTAGATTACCAAACCCGGATTTCAAAGGCATCTATTTCTGGCATAATACCTGAAGTTACGGAAGCAATTTGGAAGAGACTAAAAGCAACGTATGTAAAGGTAAAAATGATTAAATCGATGCCAAACTTGTTTTTAAAATCGAACAATATCCTTTGAAACCGACCTTTTTTTTAATATTTAAAATTTTACAATGATGTGTGTCATTGGAATTAAATGAGATTCTAAACTATATGTATGCAAAATAAATTTGATATGCACAATAAATTTGATTTTTTTTTTAATTTTTATTAACAAATGTTCTGCAACAGTTCCCCAGCAGCCATCAACAATGGAAGTATATTGCAAAAGAATTTGCATTAAAATGGCAATTCCCCAACTGCCTAGGGGCTATAGATGGGAAGCACATTAACTTCCGAGCACGACGAAGCGACGGTGCATTTTATCAAAAATATAAAGGAACAAATAGTATAATTTTATTAGCCCTTGTAGATGCAAATTGCAGATTTACTTATGTTGATATTGGCAGTAATGGTCGTAACAATGATGCTGGAGTTTTTCTGCAAAGCAAATTAAGAAAAATTTTAGAAGAAGGCAAAGAAATACCATCAAACGCAGTAGTTGGCAACGGAAGGTGCCTCCCTTATGTAATCGTTGGAGATGATGCATTTCCTATGCAAGTGCACGTAATGAAGCCATATCCGTATCATACTAACTCCAGAGAAAAGCAAATATTTAATGCAAGAGTTTCTCGAGCTCGTCATGTTGTTGAACACGCTTTTGGGATACTGGCAAATCGCTTCCGTGTATTTTTAACTCACATCAATCTTAAAGTGGAAACGGTTGAAAAAATCACATTCGCTTGTTGTGCACTGCACAACTTTTTGTTGCAAACGAGCGATACATATATAAACAGCGCACAACATCCCATAAGTGAAGAAAGAAATAGTGAAAATTCATACAATCCGCGAAAAGGTGAGGCGGAAGCTGTTCGACAGCAATTTATGTCATATTTCATCAACGAAGGAAAACTGGACTGGATATGAAAACTGTATAACAATAAAGAAAATTATAAGTCTGCTAAATTGTTTTTAAAGTTTTCTTTTTATTAAATAAAATAAAATAAACTTCACAAAAATTAACAAACAACTTAAATTATATCACAAGGTTTTCAGTTTTATGGTGATAAGTATGAAACTTTCTCTAAATTTATAAAAATTCACTTAAGGAAAATCAAAACACTTCATATTTTATGTTGCTCTGCTAAGCAAAAAATTATTACTATCATATACTATACGTACGTACATATGTACGTAATATTTGATGAAGTTAGTTTGTGGCCATGCCACCTCAAACATTTAAATTCAGTGGTATTATAAGTTAAAAAATAGTGCACCTTATGTTAACCATTGGTATTATAAAATAAAAATATTAATTCACGTTATCTAAACTATGAAGCTAGTAATTAAGAATATGAAATAATGCATAAAAATAAGAATACTAGTTATGTTGTACTTTCGAGATTTAAATGCAGCAATGTAAGTAGGTTGCATATGAGATCGTGTTAATCTGAAAAATATATAGTCATCATTAAAAATGTTTAATTATGCAATTGTTTAATCTATTTTTACCAGTAATTGGAATCTTATTTGAAATCATCCTCGTCAAACACTCCGTCCATTGATAATTCTAAAATATCTTTTGTAGAAGAACCGGAACTTGTAGATTGAGTTCGACTTTGAGTGTTTTTGCGTGTGAGTTTGCGCATTAAACACTGGACTTGCCAGGCAGCATCAGCTTGATCATCAGGGTCGACTTCTTCCATTAGGTTTGTTACTAGCGTACCCAGCCAAGCAAACTTTTTTTCTTTTTTTCGCTCAGTTAATGTTTGTCTAAAACTGAGGAGATCATTTCTTAATGCATTTACATCTCTAACACGCTAAAAAAAAAGATTTATAGTTTCACAATAATATAATTGCAAATGTGTAAAGAGGCGTTACCTTGTCTTTTTTCTTGGGCGGTTCTTCAGAGAGGCTTTCAATTGGTTCTTCCAAAAAACTCTCATTTGGCTCTTCACAAAAGTTGTCTTCATCCTCTAATTTATTGTTCTAAGAAACATTGGTTCAGTTTTAATATAACTTATTATATACATATGTATGTATATTATTTTACCTCCACATTGTCTCCGCTTATTCTCATTTTTGTGTTGGTTTTTAAAAACGAAAGCTGACTGAAGCACCAAAGTTTGGGCACATAAATGTCAGATTTACCCGCACCAGACTTTTTCGAATGATGAGCAGTTCTTGCACATATTGTGTTCTGAGCGTCCTCCACTTTTGCTTCAAATCTTGTAAGCTAATGCTAGGGTTGCTTATATTTAATTGCTGCAAAATTTCATTGAAAGCTAGCGCTTTTTTCGTTCTGTCCAAGTATTCGGCAGATTTTATATTATAAAGACACGGATGTTGCTGCATGGCGTATATGAATTTTTCCGTGTCCTCTCTTTTCCATTTTGCAGACATTTTCCCACACAAATATGTATATATGTTCAATTATTCTTTAAAATTTTTTAAACAAGGCACTTTTCTCACTAAAACACAACAAAATGTATCACAAATTATAAAGAAATTGAAAATAAAAGGAAATGTCAAAAGTTACTTGCAACTAACTTCAGGCTTAAAATTACGAATGAGAAAGCAAAACGTACTGACAGAGTACGTAAACATGCGTACTCGTTTCTTTTCCCCTCGTCGATCTCGCCTATAAAATAGCAATCATATCAATAAGACATGATGTGTCTGAACACAGTCTTTGTATGTATGTACATACATATGTAAGTACATAAAAGGAAACATTTTGCAATATGATAAAGAGGTAAAACATATTTTTAAGCTTTCGTATTCGTATTTATATCTACATATGTACGTATGTATGTAAGTATGTATGTACGTACTTATGTATGTATGTACTCATATAAACAGTGACATAAAAGGTGTAAAAATTAACATGTGAATGTGACCAAATGTGCACAAATTTTATTTATGTACATACATACATACATATATAAGTAAGTGCATACATACATACATACTACATACATAACATAGATGAATGTTCATGCGTAAGTACATACTTATGTACATATGTACATGCATATACGGGTACATATTAATTTGATCTGTATTGTAAGCAACTGTTGCCAGATGGCCTCAAAAATGCCATAATGGCGCAGAGGCCTTAATGTGACTTTTAAATAATTAATACCAATAAATTAATATTTTCTAAACCTTAAAAAAAAAATTCAATAAAATTTAAATAAAAAACATGTATGTATGTATGTATGTACGGGTTGTGTACATAAAATTAGTATTTTTATCAAATTGTTATTAATGAATTTACATACATGTATGTATGTACTTATGTACATGTATTCACTCAGCAAAATAAGAGCTTCCAAAAAAAAAATCATGAAAATGTTTGGATTTGGTTCGTAAGTCCGGTGCAAATTGATATCATTTCAAATTTCAAGTATGGGATTATTATTGCAGGATATTCTCTTATATTATCTGCCCTCATACATATGTAGATTTGACAGCTATTTCCAATATGTAGAGAAAAATAAACTTTTTACGTTTTTTTTGCAGAGTATTAAGCTGTGATCTGCACGGCGTGCAAATTTGGCAAAGTATTCACGACTTATGTATTTTGCTTATATAAGATTAATTTCATCAAGAAAAACAATGATTTCATGTACCATATATTTAAAGAAATTAGTTTTTTTTAGTATTTTAAAATTTAATTTCACATCTTTGCAGAACTAATTCATATTTTTAATCAAAGTTTTATAAGTTGAAGAAATGCACTATTAAATTTTTGGAATGTCTTTCCTTAAGAATGGCTTTCACTTTTTTCATTAGGATATTTATCTGTGCTTTTAAATACATACTATGTTACAACGTACCCAAGTCCTTACATGAAAACAAATGTGACTCGGATATTTATCTTCATACTCATTAACAATGCTCATCGATATTCTACAATTTGAAACATTTAATTGCAATTTGTTGCTGGATTTCGAGTTCCGAATATTTCAAGGTATGTTAGCTATATTTTTGAATTATTTTTATTAAGGAATGAATGTGGACTTAGTTCTAACTAGCTTTGCAATCATATTGAGGGATGAAGACCTATTTTGCTCCTTGTGTAGTTTTCTAAAACTCAAATGAATTAAATATTCACCTAAACACTAACAGCCACCTAAAAAGTGATTAGATAATAGACAATTGAACACTGATGATGATGCCGTAGTGACCATCGAAAACAATACTGTTCAGTTCTGGCAATGTGATTAGGTGCTCCTTATTAAGATGTTATTTTAATTATAACATGAAGTGATAAATTCAGGACTTTTAAACTGTAGACAGATCAATACTAACAATTAAATTGTTTGCAATAATTACGAAGTTGTTGTTGCGTTTATTGTTTAAACGCTAAGTTTTCAAAATTGTAACCTTGTTCAAAAACTTAATCAACAAACCGTACATCCGCCTTAATTTTATATAAAACTCTTTTCTTACGTACTTACATAGTATGTATATTTCTTTAATTTTTATTTATACAACTTTAAAGTTGAACACAGTCTATGATTTCAGAATAGAAAGTATGCTAAGCTGTAACATATGTTAGACTAAAAGCTAATTAATGATATAGGTTTTTTTTAAATAAAAAACAAGAATTAATAATTAACTTAATTAGCATATAATATGTACTTCATACAAAATGTGTTTGTTTTAAGTACCGGAAATCAAAAGCTTAAATTTATTTGTTATTATACAAAATTACAATAAAAGCCATAACATTTTCATGTGCGTTATAGATTTTTGATCGTTCTAGCGTTAAAAGTAGAAGAGGAATCTTCTAACTATGGCTTGCAAAGCACACTTTGGTTTGTTTTCAAACCATAACATTCAGTTTTTAATTGACCAATTTGTTTGACTGCTAGTTCAAGCTGACCTTCTTGTGGAATGAATGGCATCAAATCTTTAAAATACTTAATAATTCAATGGCAAAACTGCAAAAGGCTAACGTATGATATGCACGTCTCTGTATCATCCTCTTAAAACTTTATGGAAATAAATGAAGGTTTTTTGTTTAAAGCATCAAAAGATATAAAAAGTAGCAGGAAATAAAATTTAACTCCAAAAAAATTAAAAATAATTACACATACACAAACAACAGCAATACACATTTAAACCACAATTCATTGACTTTATGTCCGTAAATGTTTGTATACTTAAAATATTTAGCTTTCATTTAACTCTTTATTTATTTCTTCCAGGCAAAAGTTTTTTTAATATAAATTTTAAGTTTAAATTTTTAAAAACAGCACAATGGGCCTGTGTGAAATATTAATGATAAAAATAAGATAATAAAATCTACTAACTGATTTATTTAATCTTCAAGCATTCGGGGAGGAGAAGTTCGGCTTTGAGAATATTTTGTGCAAAGATCTGTAGCTGAAAGTGGAGTCGTAGGGGATTAAAGCCAACTACCTTAAATGTTAAATGCGATTTCTCACTGTAAACTTCGGCTTAACTGATTCGATAAATTGTTTTGCTCTTCTTTCGAAAGCGCGCACTAATTATGACTCCCTGTAGTACTTTAAATTAAAAGGCGCTGAAAATAGTTTCATGAACACCTCAAACTTCTCGCAAGGTAGCAGTAGTCATGGATGACTAGAGTTCAGTCTGTCCAGGATCATCATCAATCTTTCGGGCTGATTATATATCTCCCCGGCAGCCCCTTTTTACTTGTCCTTGTTTCCCTTTCATTTCAATTTACATATCAACACCTATTTTCCCTTTAACTTCTGTATCTACTTGTTGCCTTCTATTATTTCCATCCGCACTCTGGTCCTTATATCGTCCAAGGTCCTGGTGGCATTTTTGTGGCTTAGTGATTAAAATCCCTTGTCTATACTGTTTTGATTCTCCTTGTCATTACTCGGTAATACCGATTTCTTTTATAGAAAAAGTGTAAAATTGTTTGCCCCTTGAGGGTGGAAAAAATAAAATTTGGTGTTTTCAATAAGCAATTCTCTAGGAGATCTTTTTTTAAATGAGACCTCTAAAAAGTTTTTTTTTTCTTAATAAATTGATCAATACAATTTTATACTTTTTTGATCCTTAGAACCCCCGCATGTTTTGTTTTTTATTTTTGCGAATGAAATCAAAAGTAGAACAAAACTGTATATTTAGCTTTTCCACTTAATAAATGGTTTTAAAAAAATTAAGAAAATTGTCTACATAGTCCTTCACTGTATATAAACTGCTTATTTGAGCTGATAATATTCTGAATGTTTAAAATCTCTTCTATCGATTTCTTAATGTTATATGTATATAATGAATTTCAAAAATAAAAATCAAAATTATATTTGAGAAAAAATTATTGCCTTTAAAACAGTGAACACCTCTTACGCGTTACTTACTCCCTCACGAATTACTACCTTTTTCAAGTTCACGATAGAACATAAATCTGTACTTCCTTGAAACAACAAATTTCGATATACATACAGACTGAAATGTATAAAGTTTTTATAAACAAAAAATACTTAATACGGTTGGAAAAAACCCAGAAATAAAGTTGACCGCACGACATATAATATATTTACATGTTTTATGTGCAAAATATTTAGAAAAGGCCAGGTTTTTTTGCACTATTGCTTATTTTTTAGAACAAACACAAACATGCAGGAGGGGCAAGGTATATGTAAGATTTTTATTAGAAACGGAAACGCCAAGAATGTGCATTAATTAGTCAAAATTTATTGGGAAAGGGAATGCTCTCTTAATAAATGTTAATGATAACTTTCAATAGTTTTTAAAATAAAAATAGGAAATTTATTTAATTATGCACTATACTTCCTCCCCAAATTAATAACTTTACAGTCAATTTAAATCTATATATATATATAAAATTGGATGTGTGTATGTATGTATGTATGTAACGTAGTGGCTCCAAAACCGCTGGGCCGATTTTGACGAAATTTTCAGGGAACCTTCAGAATACTCGGGCGGGTGACACTGTGAAGTCCGATTTTTTATTTTCGGTCTGTGGGCGGAGGGGCGTGGCAAAATCCAATAATTCATGAAATGAGAACGGCTTGGCCGATTTCTGTAAAACTTTTTGTCAGTTGTTCGTATTTTCGAGGAGAAGGTTTTTATGGAAGAAAATTTTGGAAAATCCCTCCGGAAAAGTCGGAAAATTGGAAAAATAGAAAATCGAATTTTTGTATGAAATTTTGTTCGAAGTTATTCCTTAATAGCTTTTCAAATTAAAAAATAGAAAGTTTGTCTGAAGGCTTAAAATTGGGGCGAGGCAAAGTTCGCCTGGTCCGCTAGTTAAATATATAAATTCATCATCATTGTTTTTTTTTATTTGTAAAAACGGTGAATATTTTTTTTATAAAAAAAGACAACTCGAAGAAATATATTTATTACCACTTACTTTTGCTCAGGCTCCACTGTGCACTGCCATATTTTACTACTTACTACTGGTGATTTTCAAGATTTTGTTTGGGTTTCTGCTGTTTTTTTTTTTACTGATTTGCGAAATTTTAGCTGCATTGTATTTTTCGAATTGCCAGCAATTCACATAAAATAAAAAGTAAAAAGTAGAAATAAAATAAATAAAAAAAGAAACACACAGAGATCATTGTGATTGTATTGCAACGTCATTTTAAAGTACTTTTTATTTGTGCTGCTGCTGTTGCTGCCAGCCAGCCAGCACCTTAACAGAATTTACATAAAAAATAAGTATATTTGAAAGTTACACTTGGGTCTTGAAAGACCATTCACTAATAAAGGAAAAATTATTAAAAAAAATAATGAAATTTTAAGAAATTTTCACAATATACTAGAAAATTTTTGTATGAAAGGAAACTAAATGAAAGATTAAGAATCGTAAGAGCCTTTTGCTCATTGTTTAATTTCATAATATTTGAATGATCAGATTGAATTACAAATCGTATGGGCCGAAACTAGTTGTCACAAAAATGTCTTAAATAAAATTAATCTTTTTTCTTCTTGTTTGTTGTTTTTAATACGGAATTGTTAAAAATAGAAAATTCAAAATTTTTATATAAAATAAATTATTATTCGACCTTTCTCTTCATTAACGTATTGATTTGGTTAATATTGAAATCGAATCTTTTTATATTAAAAAAAATATAATAAAAAATATATAAATGAAATAAAACATACATATATAAAAATTTTTCAATTTATTTTCAATAAATCACAAAAATTTCCCAATAAGTTCAAAATTTTATTGCATAATGACTTGTTATACTCATGTCTATAAGATTTTCTTTACTCTCTTGATTATCTTAAAGGTGAAATGAAATGTCTTTGTCTAAGTCGTCATGGAAATGCCAATTGAGGTATTTTATTTATTTTCCCAATAACAAGTGTTTTATGTTCCTCATAGAAATGTTTGATGGTGCAACCTCCTCAGCCATGTCAAAAAAGATTTTAGTGTAACAATTTTCTTTGTTTATTTTTTTCTATTTTCATGTTGTTAATGCCTTCTTGGTATAGGATTTAACTTGTAAACCTTTGAATTAACTTGTATCTGAGTGTTTGTGTCACAAAAGTATATGCGTTTGTATATGTAAGTAAATGCGGTTTGGTATAGAGTTCAAGAGTATTTAGATGGAGTCGAATATCTGCAGGCGAATACTTTCACTTTCTTTATGAAAACATCTTTTATTTTTACAAATTTATGAACAGCAGCAGTAGCAGCAGCAGCTACAATAACCGAAATTATTAAATTAAAAAAAAAAAATAAGTAACAACAACATACAATAATCACAAAAATTTAAGATGAACAGGGAAAACATTTTAACAAAATGGAAACGGGTTTAAGTAACCAAAAAAAAAAACATTTTTAAAAATAAAACAAATTATTAGAAATGAATTGTGCTGTAATAAATTGATGTAGTTTAAATAAAACATACGAGTATGAAATAAAAGCAGCAAAAGGCTTAAATTTGGAATCATGAAGTAAAAGGTATTTAAATACAACGTCATTAATGCGCTTAAAATTTTTCTTTTTCTTTTTTTTAAATTTAAGTTCCAGGTATTAATTTTAATTTCGACTTGACTTTAAAATTACTTTTGTCTAGTCCCTACTATTTTTTAAGGTTAAAAATGTATCATTTGAAAATATTTGAATATTTATGGCTCTATTCATACCAAAAAAAAAATGTTTTTGAAAAGATTTAGAAATATTTTTTTTGTGATTAAGGCCACATTAAGTGAATTCCCTTTTCTTTTATATTTTTTTTCGACTTACCGTGAACTTGAAAAGAAATCATTCCTTTTGTTATTTTTAAAAAATATAGAAATACAGGTTTTGAACAAAATTTTTAAAAGATTCCAAACCAGTTGTAGGAAATCTACTGCTGCTGCTATTATTAGTTCAATTTATTTTCTTTATTGGCATTTAAAATAATTAAAAACAAATAATTTTTTTTGTCAATATTAAAAAATTTCTCCATGTAATTTTAAAATTTTTAATAGCATATACTTACTTACATACATAGATATATATAAATATATAAATGTGGTAGTACCTACAATTTTTTCTCTATAATTTTTAATTTAAAATTAGCTGTGCTATTTGTTAAAATTAAGCAAGATTTGAAAATTTCAAGATATAAATTACACGGAAACTTTTTTTAACAAAAAAAGCAGTTTTCAATAAATTGTCTGGTTGCATTCAACCTTATATAATCTCTAATCATCTTCGTTCGTAATAGAGAAATGTTAATAAAAATTTAAACGTGTTGAAAATTATACATTGAATTTTAGGTATCAAAAAAAAAAAAAAAAAAAAAATTACGCAACATTCGACAATGATAGTATTGGGCCATAATCATAGTCATCAATAGAAGCTCCTAAGTCGACTTTAATTAAAGGTCTGATTTTTTAAAATTGATAGTGCAACTGCATTCCGGGTTAATGAAACTCATTTATCACAGATTTCATTTTAACTAAATTTTTCTTTTGAACAAAACTTTTAACTGTCTGTTTCCTCTTTAATGTATCGTTAATACTCGATTGAATGAATAATTAAAACGAACCAAATAATGGTATCTAATAAAGGGTGGTCCAACTAAAACTCACGTTGTTAATTGTAAATAAAACAAAAACTTGTCAGCGAATTATCTTAATATTTTTTTTATTATGATAGAAGTATCTATGACAATTATATGTGATAAAAAATATCGGCCAAATAATCGCCACGGTTTTGGTGGCATACCTCTATCCGCTGGTCAATATTTTCAATGCCTCTGCGATATACTTCAGGTTAAATGTCGTTAATGTGCCGAATTAGCTCTTGAATTGTTCTTGGATTATTAATGTACACTTTATCTTTTAAATATCCCTAAAGAAAGAAGTCCAATTGTGACAAATTACATGCTCCTGGCAGCTATTAAACATCGCCACGACGTGAGATAACACGGCCATTAAATTTCTCGCGCAAAAGAGCCACTGTTGGCTGTGTGGCAAGTGACTCCATCCTATTGGAAACACATATCGTCTAGGTCCATATCCTCAATTTCTGGAAATTTGTCAATTTGTTCGCTTTGCAATGACACTATTGCTGGTATTCTCTAATTGAACTACATTTGATTATTTTAAAAATTTGTAAAAATATCTGTTATTTATAAAACTAAATTATTGGAGTAGGGAGAGGGCTGGCCAACTTCCTCTTACGAAATTTTTAATACTTGAGACAATTTTCTTTTTCGCTGAATGGGCTTGTCTCGCTCCGGAAATATTCTCTAGTTACGCTAATGGGCAAATTATATTTTGGGTACAATTTAAATCTCTTTAGTGCTTTACAGGTTCTATTGATTTAAGGGTAGGTATTAATTGGAAGGTATGCCGGAGTGTACCATAGATGGATAAATTAGTGATTTTTCGTCATGTATCAATTTATTTTTAAATTTATGAAACGTACCAACTATAAAGGAGCTTGTATGCTCAGGATACAACAAATTACAGCTTACGAGATTTTCCCATGTTTCAAAGTATGGGATCTAAATCCATCTGCCTCAGTTGTGGATGAATTCAAAATGTGCGAGTTGAAAATATTATCCACTTTGTCTAAAGGTATAATTGAGGTACTGAGTTCACTTAATGTGTACGAATTATGGTTGATCATTTCAGAAAATTGTGTAATTGATTTACATGAGTTTTCGTATTTCTTTACGTTTAGTTATTTAAAAATAAGTTTTTCTTCAAAGCAGATTATAAAAAGAAAATTAAAATTACCTTGATAATTAAAAAAAGAACACCATGCCAAGTTTATTTATAATATTTTGAATTGTATAACAAAAAAAAAAATTATAAATAATTTGCATTTTGATAATTTTCCTAAAGATAAAATCGCAGAAAAGCCCTGCTAATCATATAGACAACAATTTCATTTCATTACGAGCATTGAGAATGCCAAAAGTCAAACAACTTTGATTTCTTACAATAAATTTGTTAAATCGAAAGAGAAAAAAAAATTATAAATATAAATAAATTATTTGCAAAAAGTCAATTCTTTCCCATGTTTGGCACATGTGTTGCAGGTAAAAAACTCTATATATTTGCAAATATTAAGCAATAAATATATACATATATATATATATAAGTATAATAAAATATTCCCACACAAATTACATGTGAAATAATTGAACGAAATTTAAAATTATAAAAATTCATAAATAATATATTTTTATTTTATTTACTAAATTAAATTGAAATTTTAAATATTATAACAAATATTAAGTTGCTGTTGATATCGAACACGTCTTCTCTAATTTCATTGGGTGCTTTACAGTAAAATTAAGCTTTTTTTCGTCACAATCTAATTACAAATTTTATTTTATAAAATAATTCTTGATAGTCAATATTAATTACACTTCATTAAATTATTTAATATACCTTTTCCAACAAATAAGTCGTATTAAATTTATTGTACATTTCAAACCATACGAATACATGAATATTTGAATACAAATTGTTCTTTCATAGAGTTTAATTTTAGACTAATTAAACTGGAACTGCGCAAATATATTTTGTAATTTTTATATACTCGTAGTCTATAGTCTAGCATAACACGTAAAAATTTATATGTATTAAAAGCATTTTGTTTCAATGACTGACTCTATTTAGGGCAAGTATGGGTATAATTAAAAAATTATTAAATACGTGTATTTTTTTTAAATATAACAGCCGTTTTATAGTGTTTTATAGTCATTTAGAACTCTACACAAAAAAAAGTTAATCGAATTTGGTTAAACGCTTAAGTTTGCTCAGTCTAGGGCCAGTCAATTTTAAAATTCGGAGAAAATATTTACAAACAAATTGGACTTCAAATTTGTTTAGGTTAGGTTAGGTTAGGTTAGGTTGATTGGAGGGGTGTGATAGTCCATGTCATACGACATACACTTAAGCCAGCGAAGGCTTGTTGTGCGCTCCCTTTATTTATCAAACACAAACTGCCAGAGTTCTGCGGCAGGATTCGAACCTGGGACCTTCGCACTACGAGTCTAGTACACTACCTACTAGTCTACGAAGGTCAGTTTAAGTTCTAAGTTTTTCTAAACAAAGAAAAGATCGAAATCTGAAAATTCAGTTGGTTTTAAAATCGTTAAAAAGAATTATAAACTTCCGGAAACAGCAAACTTAATTCTCATATTTTTGCTTTCACTTTCCGCTAAATTTGGGAATTTTGAAAAATAATTTCAAAATTTTCAAAAATTATGAAAATTTAAAATGATAGATCTACAAAACAAAGAATAAAATTAAGACACATTATTGTGAAAATAATGAAAACTTGGGGAAAAAATAACCGAAACCATAAATATTTTTCGAAAACATAACAAATATTAGAGTGAGAATTCGGAAAAAGTTAAAACTTCAAAATTATTTAAACGTATTATAATTTTTTTAAAAATATGTAAAAAATCTGTATAAGATATCACTTTATTGTCGAAATTAAAAAAAAAGAATCGGAAGTCGTTACAATTTTCTGAAAACGAAATTACTACAAATATTACGAGACAAAATGATTTTTCAACCGATAGACTATGAAAATTATTGAATAAATCTCGAATAAGAAGCAAGATTCAGCGTAAATTACTTTATTAAAAAAATAGCATAATTTCGAAAAAACTTTTTCAATCAGTATCACCATTAGCTACGATCTACTGAAATCACAAATGAAAACTTTAGTAAGCAAATGTGTCAAAGATGAAATTTCGAAAAAATCACTACTCCGAATAAACCCTTAGTAGTTTCTGATGAAGCAAGCGAAAGAATTTGTAAGAAATTACATTGACAAGCCTGGGGGCAAATTACGGCATTCGATATCGATCGAAATTTCAATACAATTCAAGAAAATTTTGTTTGAAATTTCGTTCGATATCGAATGCCGTAATTTGCCCCCTGATATAAATTCGTAATATTAATGAAATTATTTAATTGCGTTAAAATAATCCTTCTTCAGCAATATATAATACAGTAAAAAAAAGAAAGAAAAAGGGACACATTTTCGGAAAAATTACGGAAAAGTTGTACTTATGCAAAAGTCTTCCATATCTGATTCTAAATAAAATCCGAAAAGTCCTTATCGATCTTTGTACCCCGTGCAACGGTCACAATATATCATTTTTCACAAATAATTCCATAACGCTCACTGTTATGGAAAAATGTTGGTTATGAAAATTGTAAGTTAGGAAATTGGCTAAAAAAACATTTCATTGCTCATTTCACAAACCACTTGTATTATTGTATTGATTGTATTTCTTTATTTTTCCGATACGACATACAAGGACTTGGTTTCTGAATCGAGCAATTATTTTTTCGTGAGACTAACGAGCATCGAGATAATTTGATTATGAAAGTTGTAATATTTATGTTTCCTGTGGAACGTGCGCTACCTTACATGCTATAGGTAGAGGAGAAAATTAGGTTTTTAAGTGGTAGGCCTAATCTACTGCCATCTGTGATCGAAAACTATTACTAATCGCACATATCGTGTCCTTATCGCGGAAAAACTTAAGCAATATAATTTCTGATTTTCACGATTGCGATGGAAATTTAATCTTAAAGTTTGATAATCGTTACAAGTGGCATCGCAAATTCAGAACAAAATCAACTCTTCAGTAGCCATACAACTCATTGCAAAAGCAGTTAATAAAAACACCTCCTGTTTGTCCCTTAAGCCTTTATTTTGGCGGTTATGGCACGATATTATTAAATTGTGTACGTGTATCAGGTTCTACCAATTAAAACATCAAGTTAGTGATGAAATCCTCTATTTCAGATTCTATTACAAATAAATTTGAGTTATAAGAAATAAAAATTAGTCCCATTTTTTTAAATAAACTGCAATTCTCTTCGCATATATATCGGTCGTTTTTGCCTAATGTAGAGCAACAGCAACTTTTTTGCTTTGTATTTATATATTAAGTGCATCTGACAAATACGTCAATGTTTATAATTATTCAATACGATAAGCGTTTGTAGTATTAATTAAAATGTAATAGAATTTTACCGCCAATAATGCAGTTGTTATACAATTCTGTCTGTTCGTTCATATTGTTCCATTATTGGCCAGGGTAAGTTAGTAATGAATTCTACTGCTGGCAAAATGGAAACCATGGAAACTTTTTATTTTGTATATTCATTTTTTAATTCTCAAAGTGAAAAAGCACTTGATTATTTGATTATTCATAAAATGCCAACAACGAAAATTGCTATAAAAAGGTCAGACACAGTGTAATTAGAGCGATAAAGTGATGGAATGGAAAAGCGAAAGGTTTTTTCAATGATGACTCAAGGCGGATGTCGTATTGAAACAAGTACAAAATTAAAAAGTTAGAGTATGGAACTTTAGATTGTTTAATATATTGTCAATAATAAATGTGTTGCAGCCCAAAAAAAAGGAAAAAAAGAAATTAAAACAGTGTTCGAGATTTAAATGAATACTACCAGGATGGCCATACTTCTAGGTGGTCTTTCCTGCCCCATATGACAATATCGCAAAGAAGTGCATGAATAAATATACCACGTACATGCCTCTTGCATAACACGGCTTCATTAAATAGAAACTGCATCTTTAAGGTCCCCCTTTTAAATCTGAACTTCCCATTATCCCAATTTTCCGCCCTTTATCCAATATATATTTTCTGGCATCTTAACCTTTCGCTACAGCAGCCACATGACCATCCAAGGGATATTGCAAATAAATAGTTCAAGACTCCGTCATGAGCAACATGTGATACTTCTCAACCGTAAGAAAATTGCTAATAATTTTAATGCCGGTCACACTGAAGTATTGATATTTGAAATTCTCGTATGCAAGAAAAGATGAACTTATGCTTTAGTACCGCCATGCAATGACAGCAATAAAATTTTGTTGATGGTACTTTGAAAAAGATTTTGATTGCCAGCTTTGATGACTCCATTGCCATACTCGGTGCGTGTTTCACGAAGCACTGCAATCTCAGCATTAAGACCGCTGAATTCTCTTCGCTTTCGGAAATATCCGATGATGTAAAGTAGGCCTATACTCCCTCCAGGAGTGAAAGGAACGTACATATAGGGTACGCCGCTAAACGTCGAAATCTTTAGTGGCCGTGACATATTTACTACATTATATTTTCTGAAAAAAATTTAGCATTTTGTCGTTACATTTATATTTTATCTAAAATATTTACTATCCTTGCAAGACTCCGTTCACTTTCTCATTGAGTTTTTGTTTATTAAAAATTTTAAACACCATTTTTTTCTTTTTGAGAAGGCAGAAAAAAGAAATCGTCTTTAGAAAAGTATTCAGAATGGCACCGAATTTACATGCGGTACATAATTTACATATTTTTCTAATGTCTGCAAAGTCTACATTAATGGCAATTATCAGTTGCATGTTCTTTGTGGTCCTTCGAACCCCATTCAGGTGTTTTCCTCATTTTTCAATCTGAAAATTTTCAAGGCTCCTCTAAAAATTTTATATATCATGAAGATTAAAATCTAAAGCTTATTTTCCAAATTTTTATGCGGCCATATTTAAAAATTATGATGGATGGAGCAGTAATTTTTGGATTTTTTTATGGCGTGTTTTTCTGCGAAGAACCACCCATTGCTCAAAATATGTTGGAAAATGCTGACCAATTTCTTATTTGGTTCGTTGAATACGCAAAGAAAATTATGATTCATACCTTAACAATTGCAAAATATCATTAGTATTTATTTATTCTAATTACTAAATCGCGCATGTTATTATGCTCATAAGATTTAAGTAAAAGGCTCTTACAAACATATTTCCATGTTCATTAGAACTATGAGAATTGTTCTGTGAAACATACACTCATATGTAACGATACTTTTTAATAACACTATTATTTTATTTTTGTTTTATATATTTATTATTTTATTCTTGATTTATATAGTTTTAACCGGCAATTCATAACTTTAATGGTAGGGTGCCCTCGTGGACCAGTGGCTAGTGTACTACACTAGAAGAGGACCGCAGGTTCGATCCCCGCCGTAAACTCTGGGTGTTCTTGGCTGTCTGTTTTCTTTACTCTTCTTTTTCCAATTTTCTATTCCCTATTCCGGGTATCACAAAGGGACCGGATTTCGGACCCAAGTGAACGAATGCAGCCTGTTGAACATCACCCAACTTTAGTTGGCATTTGTTATTATTTTAAATGCAAATAAAAATGTAAATGAAATTGTAGCAGCAATAGCTACTTTGTTGCAAAAAAAATTTAATTACTAGAACCATTATAATGAATAGTGTAGTTGTCATGATCATATGTGGCATAATCTCAAAATGGTCAAGATAAAAAAGAATAAACGTTCACACATAATAAATATAATAAATTACTCTGTGGAATAAAATGGGACGGCGTTTTTATTGCTTATTAGGAACAACATTTTCACTAATTCTAAGGAACAACGTTTTTACTGCTTCTAAAAATCCAATAAAGCATTTTTTGAACTTCCTTTTAAAGCTGATGAATTTTAACTGTTTCTACAAATCTCTCAAACTTCATTTGAAAATATTTTTTTCAATATAAAAACAAATGTTTATTTTTTTAAATCTACATGAAATCTTTATATTTTCGCAATCAAATAGTAACGAAAAAGATCTATGACCAATGGTAAATGTGGGCGTCTTATGGATGTGAGTTTCATTCCCGGGATTAACATTTTCTTTTCAAAAAAATATAGGTTGATTTTTCCCAATATAATGTCGACCGCTTCCATATCGGTTAATAGGAATCAAAAATGAGAATATCCTGCAATGACAAGCCCATGTTAAAATCATTGGAAATGATGCAAATTTGCACTATTTTGATATCCTAATATCTACATTTTCATTACTTTCTTCAAAGCATTTTTTTTTACTCATTGTGTTCTATGTGAAAAATCCACAAGATCAAACAAATCTTCCGCATCTTAACGACTTAATTCTGCTTGATAATCATTACATACTACTCGTATATAAATTAAGTTGTTTGTATGACCATAAATGTTGCTCAGAATATGCTTATCAATCCGTCTATCCGTCTGTTTGTCTGTCAATATGTTTTGCCTGTCTGTCTAACCATCTACATATCTGTCGAACATTTCTATTTACGTTTATTTGTTCACCAATGCAAAGATGCCAGTTTTTCATGATGTTTAAGTCTAAACTAATGTTTAAAAAGGCAGTCAACATTCAAGCAATAAACTAATTCCATAATTTAATTTCAAGCGAAGTATAAACGAACAATCGAAGTTCAAGGTGAGCGACTGTTTAAAATATAAAATATTCTCAAAAAAAAAATTCTAAAATTCTAAAATTTATTTTAATATAAAATAATAGTAGAATTAGAAAGCTTAAATTTAATCAATTAAGTAACTAATTGTTGATTTCATGACCTCTTCCTCTAAAAAAGATTTATTTTTTCAATGTAATATCCTTGTAAATAAATTTTTTTGTTTTAAAAAATGTTTTTTCTTTTTTGAAAATAGAAAAAAAGAGACTGATGACTTCCATTTCATAGTTGCGGTTGTTGTTCTTGATGCTTTCAATCTAAATGGAAATTTTGCGGTATAAAACTGCAATTTTCCTCATATCTCATGCATAGAGTGCAACGTGTAGCAGTGAAACAAGTTGAACAAATAACAATTTTCTTATTTTCTTCCCTCAGCGGGATATTTGCCGCTAAAAATGTTTTTATTTTTATTTGTTGCAGACTTTTTTCTATATAAAACTCCATATGCTAAAGAATTTATTCTAAAGTCGTTTTCTCGGCTTCCGTTAGTACTTATAGACTGAAAGGCGGCAGTTGCCAATGGTAAATGGATAAACAGAAATTGCAACAAAAAAAAATGTTACTAGAAAAATAAAGTAAAAAAAAGAAAAGTAGAAAAATGAATTAAAGTTGGAATATGTTGCAGTAGTTTGTTAATGCAGTTAAGTTCACTTTAAACATTCTTGCTTGCCAAAGTTGTTGTTGGTTTGTTAGCAGTAGTATTTGTAATACGCGTTAGTTTTGGCCATGTTGCCTTAATGATTGACAGTAAAAGCATTAAATCAGTCAATTTTATGAGAAGAATTTTCTTAATTAATTTTTAAATTTTCGAGCAGTGTTTTTCTTCTTAAATGAGAAATTGGAATTTTCGATTAGTATTATTGCAAAATTATATTGAAAAACATATTTTTGTAAGAATGTAAAGATATTTTCTTGCGGCCCGATATGCTGCAGGCAGTGGATGAACTCACAAAAGAGACATATGTTGCAAAATTTTATCTGCCGAAGAAAAGAGTGTTACTCGCTATTAAAGTGATTTAAAATCACACAGCCGTTGGATTGTATCCGCCAAAAAAGCTGTTAATTGTATTATAAGGACTCGTAGGCAAGCTCTAATGGTGCTCATAAAACTACGACACAACACAACAAAAACCGGAGCCTTTTAGAATGCCGTACCCAGAATATGACAAACTAATCTTATTGCCTTTCCTGAGATCTTCATCTTTCCAAGCCGTTCGTCCATTTGATGTCTGTCTATACGTCTGCCCATCCCTCCGTCTATACGTCTGTCCATTTGCTACTGATTTGAGTCTTATGAAACGCAATAGGCAGATACAATGTACGGATAACAATGATCGCCCCAATAACAATTACTAAAAGTTGGAATTTATAAGTCAAAGCATTTGCGAACTCAAGTATTATACTATTGATATTAAACTGTATCTTGTAAGCCTTAAAAGTTAGACGCTTAAAGTCTTTTCAAGGTATTCCCTGTAATAATTAAATCTTTAAAATAATCAGATATTTCTCCACTACCTCGCTTGTTCTTTGCGATAACAATTTAGCAACATTTCGGGTAGAATTTTTTTATACGTACTATATCTTTCGTAAGCCATTATTTGTACTCAACCGATTTTATTTCGTTACATAAATCGAAAATTTCAGGTCTAATTTTTAGAGGATAATTTTTTTTTTAGACAAAACTGAAATGATAGTTGCCGTTGTTCAAAAATATCGAGATGGCAAAATAAATCAATCACTTTCTCTTAATCGTTCTTATTAGGATTATTTTTATTTGTAGAAACAATTTTAATTAGACGACACTAAAAACAAGAATTCTTGGCTTTCGCGTACTTTATTTAATTCACATACAAGTCAACCGAAAATTATACTCGTATATGGTATTAGAAGGAGCTTTGAACTTTGTAAATTGTTGTGAATGTTAAATCATTGGAGGACTTCAGCTTAAGGCATACATCAACGACTTCCAAGGACTTTCTCAGTAGAATAGATGTCTTTATAGCGAAAAAAGCTGAAGTAACATAATTTTTGATATTCAATTTTCCATCGCCATCAATAATTTACGATCAATAAAATTAGAACTTAAAACGATCTATCGCTAGAAGTGGCATCATAAACTTAGGGCAAAATTAATTACACAGTAGCCATATTAACTTTTCATTTGGGTCCATAATTTGATCCTTTTTGTAATGCCCGTGAAAGATAGAGAATCTAAAATTGGAAATAGCAGAGTAAAGAAAACAGAAAACACCAAAAGAATACGGCAGGGAACGACACTCTGACTACAAGTCGAATGCCACTTAACTTAATAAAAAGACACTATAAAAAGACACTTCTGTAAAATTTTGCGTTTGTCCTTTAACCTTTTTTGGCACTTAAGGCACCATATTTACCTACCAGATGGCAATATATGGGAAAAAAGGCGAACTTATCATTGATTGATTAATATATCGTTAGTACCGTTGACTAAATTACAATTATTTGAGCGTAAAGCGTTTACAAAACGCATCTGGGACATCGGAGATCTGTTTTAGCATGACACCTCAGTATCCAACACGATATATGAAAGAGTAAATAAATTTGGAAAAGTTCTTCGTCCAAGTTTCAGTATTTGATCAAAATTTGATCAAAATTTCAGTAGAATTGAGATGGAAATTTCATTCGCTATCGAATGCCGTAATTTGCACCTTGAACTAAAATTTAAAATCGAATACCCGTTGATGCAAGTCACATACCAATTTGTAATACAAGAGCAAAAATTTTTCAAAATGTTTTTCAGCCAAAAACAAAAAAAAAAACAAATCTAGTTTTTCATTTTCATTTGATAACTTTTAAGTCGCATTATTTTATTTAATTCAAAAATGGATTGCAATTTTTTGAAGTCATGCCTCTCAGGTGGCCGCTAAAACTTGGTTTAACAGGTAGATCACTCGACTGCTGTCTGACGATGCTCCTAAAGATAAGCCAAAGTGATTTCGGAGTTTGTGATGGTTTGAAAAATCTATAACTTAAAATTATATAAAACTATAAATTAAACTACAAAATCTAATTTGAAAGTAATTTATAGAAAAAAAGTTTAGTAAATTGATTAAGATTTTAAGCCTTATATTTCTAATTTTTTACTAATTGCTAAAAAAAAAAGATTAAGAAGACACCTTAAAAAGTTGGTGAAATCTTATTTTTTTAGTTGTTGTATTTAGTTGTATTGCTGACTTCATACACATTCGATTTGGTTTCGTTTTTGTTTTTGTTTTGCATTTTCTTTTTTTTTTAATTTTTTAGATTCGTTCACCAAAGATTTTTTGGTTGATTCATCAGTTTTTGTGTTTGAGTTTTTATTTCTTTTTTTTAAATATTATTTTGTTTCATTTGTTACTTGTTCGAGAGGTTGCTGAGCTTTTTTAACTGTCTTTGCTAACTGGCTTAATGTTGTTGTTGCTGTTGTTGTTGCCGTTGTCATTATCGTTATTATTGTTGCTGATATTGTGTTGCACGAGTGTGTTGCCATTGCCGCCAATGTGATACTTTTGTTAAATGCAATGCTTGTTGTTATGAATCAAACTAGTTTTTCTTCCACAAACTTGCTGCTGCATCAGTTTAGTTTTATGCAAATTCACGTGAGCGGTTTTTATGTGTTGAACGAACGAACGCTCTTGCTTCACCACAGTTTTACTTTTTTTCCTCTTATTTTGTTGCGGTTGTGTTGAACTCATATGATTTCTTTTTCAGTTTTTTTTTCACTTGTTTTCTTGGTTTTGCAAAATATGTTTCTGTTTAATATTTTGTTGCAAGTTTGGGTTTTTTGTTGCTTGTACCTTTAAGCCACAGTGACTTCTACTCATATTTCAATATATTTTAAAGAAATGTTGGTTGCACGCATGCATGTTTCTTATTTTTTGACTCACTCTTTGTCCCGGCCCATAGGTTTATTCGATTCGTTTGATATTTGCCATTATGACTTTATTTAGACTGGTTTTAAATTGTTGGTAATTATTTTGCGCATGTGTGTGTTTGTTTGTGTTTTATTTTCTGCAACTTAATACATCTCGTTCTCTTTTTCTTACTTGCAAAGTCTTATGCATTTAAATAAACTTAAGATTTAATTATTTAATGTCATTTTAATTTACAAGTTTTTTTTAGCACCATCTACGATTAGCTTTAGGTCAAAAGTGTTTGTGCAAACACGTTTGGGTGCCACAATCAAGAAGGCTGACTAAATATTGTGTAGTTTGTTGTTTAATAATGACATTCTAAAAATAAAATTAAAGTTTTAAATTTAACTTAGTTAAAAAAAATCTGTGCAAAATTAATATTTTGTACTCTTGCGAGTAGCAACGGCTCAATCAGGTTTAAAGTCAATATAAGAAAATTTGGTTATTGTTTAAAAAAGTATTCGATTTTCCTTAACAATTCCTTAATATTGTTTGTGTTTCAGGATATAATGAACAGAATAAATATATATTAAATAAAATTATTGCAAAATGCATACAAAAATCAAAAGTTTGTTGTGGCTTTAGCTCTTCATATGCCGACATTTCATTGGTCGCCAAACCAAATCATCAGTGAACTTTAAGCAGTTTGAAGAAAACATTCAACCTCGGATGTTTATGCCACATAAATCAAATACAATATGAGAATTTCAATATTGCATATGAATTACAACAAATACATAATCATAGTAGATTTAGAATGTTTCTATACAAACCAAAACAACAAACAATTTACTCAACGTGAGTCTATTTTATTTTTCTCTCAACACCCATACAATTAAACACCCGTTGGTCGTTAATGATTGTATTCAGTTGGGCAAAAAATGAAAAATAAAATCTTTATTTTAAATACTTAATATTGAAAATTCATTATTTGGGATATTCTCCCCAACTAATCGTTAGAAACAATTAGAGCTTTTGCAAAATGCATACAAAAATCAAAAGTTTGTTGTGGCTTTTGCTCTTCATATGCCGACATTTCATTGGTTGCTAAAACCAAATCGTCATTGAAATTTAAGCAGTTTGAAAACATTGATAATCTATTTCTTTTGCAAATGTAGAAGATTTGTGCAAAAATGTGCCAGTGATGACAAATTTTGTTGCTGTTGCGTGATCAGCTGTTGCAGCCAAGATCAATATCTGTGAAAAGTTTGCACTTTCGAAAGTATTGTGAAAGTTTAATTGAAAGGGTGGAGTTAGAATAGAGAATTTGATTACAAATTCCAGTAAAAATTGAAGAAAGATAAAAACAAATGCCCCTATTACGAGTTACAACTCAACTCTATTTTAGTTGTAATTGTAGTGTTTAGTTGTAATATGGCATTACCGAAAACAACTCAACCTGTCAAAAATGTTTAAGTTGTAATTATAAAGTATTACAACTTTTTTGCGGTATTACCGTTTACAACTCTGTGTTAGTTGAGTTGTCAAAAGTATCAAAAAATTACAACTCTTCATTAGCAGTTGTTTTAAATAAATTATTAGCAAAAAAAATGGAGAACGGGTAAGTAAAATTTTTAACTTGTCTTAAAGTAATTTATTTAGAAACATTTTCAAAATAATTTACAGAAAAAATAAACTTACGACCAAAAAACAGTTCGAAAAACTTGTGGAGCTCATGGAGAAACATCCCGAAACTGGAAGAGGGAAGCCGCAATTTGGAAGCAGCAAGAGTAAAAATAAACTATTGTGGGAAGAATTTGCCTTAGAACTCAATAGTATAGGACCGCCATCAAGAACTGCGCAGGAGTGGGGACGTGTAAGTAGTAATAATGATAAAACCAATAATAATTAAATATCATTAATTAAACCAATACAATGAAAGTGTAATAATATTTTATGTATTTCTCTTGTAGGTTTGGATACACTACAAGGCAAATTTAAAGCGAAAGCTTGCCAATAACCGCAGTAATTACGTTGCTACTGGTGGCGGTCCCTCGCAAGAGGTATCACTAACTCCAATCGAAGAAAGTGTAGTGCACCTTGTACAAATAAGGGAGCAAGTTGCACCCAGTGGTAATGCTTTTGGGCTGAATAATGTGTTACCGACATATATATGTGTCAAGGATTTTACGTCAGTACCTGCCCGAAGGCCTTACCTGACGGTGCTCTTCGCACTGGGTGAATAAAGCCGTTCACCACCGTCCCGTCACCCCTTTCAGAGGCGCATGCAGGGTGAGGTGCCACATGCGCCCCTAACAGGGACGACTTGGTAGCAAATTCTGTACAGGCTGCAGAACCATGTACAGACACTTTGCTGAAGTGTTGGAGCTATCTAACCTCCTACTACCCCGATGGCCCGGCAGCAAAATAGTGCCCCCATCTTACCTGAGGCTTCGCCCACCGCAAAACATCAGAGTAGCCTTGTCGAATAGCAACAACACCTAGAGATATACGGCCTGAAGAGAGCATCTATAATCAGTCACTAGCACCTCTTACAGACACACTACATCTGACCCATAACTCTTCCCGCGTATCTTTGGGTTTTAACCACAGCCACCACGTGATCCCCGAAGGGGCCTCACCAATAACCAGTCTAGGACAAGTCCTAGGGGCTACTGGTTCCCGTGGCACCAGATAGGACTCTGGTCAGCCGCGTGTTAAAAACACCTCCGATTTTAGGTCCCTGCAAACCTGAGGTATCGGTAGCACCTCTACCCAGACAAGCATAGGCAGAGCTACTTCCTTAAATTAAATATATGCACGCCCGTTGCCCTGTTATGTCCAGGGATAGGGTAGTGACATATAAGTTCAAGGGGTAATTGGCCAAAGGTCAAGGTCTGGAAAAACCAGATTACCCACTTACCGGACGAGCGAGCGAACCCGCTTTCACCTTTAATTTACTTGCATGCGCGCCCGTTGCCCTGTTGTTTCAGGGATTGGGTAGCAACATACAAGTTTTTAGGGGTTATCAGCAAAAAGGCCTAGGTCCGGAAACCTGATAACCCTCTACCCCAGGAGGTTCAACACCAAGCCACCAAGACAGGGTGCATTGACCGCGCCCCCTGGGGGGAATGTGTTACCGACAATGGATAACAATGAAGTGGAAGACACCACTTTCATTTCAGCCTCGCCTACGCCGAGTGAACCGCATACAGCAAATATAAACGACCGCCCCACTTCATCGGCAGTTCAAAATCGGCGCAGAAGTAAAAATTTGGAAAACGAGCGTCTGGAGCTATTAAAAATGCAAGCTCAAACACAAAAAGATTTGTTAAAAAAGATTGAGCAGTTAGAGAACACTATTTATAAAAATTATGCAATAAACAAACAACTGCTTCAAATAAAAAAAGAAAAATTAAACATATACCAAAGAGAAGCAAAGAAGAGATCTGAACTACACTCATTAAAAATAGAAGTGCAAAAATTAAAAATAGCGAAAATGAGAGATAATGTAAATACATAGTTCTTAAGTAGTTAAATGTTTGAATTATTATTTTTCTTTTTTGTTAATTGGAACATATTTTAGTTTAATTTTTTTAGTTTAATTTCATTTAAAATTGAAGTGATAATTTTTTTTTAATTTAGTTTTAAGTTTCCTTTTTTATCTTATGAAGAGATATTTTTGTTGAAATTAGTTACATACTTATGTACTTATATCTATTTCATATCTATTTAAAATAAAAACAACAAATGAAGTACAAATACATAAACGAAATGGAAATGTTTAATGGAATATATTAAAGGGATAACATGATATTGTTACGAATTCTTCTTGCAGCATCCTCGTCTTCTCTTTCAATATTTAGGTTTTCATTAATTAGTTCCGTAGTTGAATCTGGTACCATTTCCTCAGAAATTTCCACTCGAAAGTGTTGGCAAATATTGTGCAAAGCACAGCATGCGTTCACAATTTGTGTAGCCTTTTCTGGCGAGTAATGTAAGGCACGCGCAGATAAAAGGCAACGAAATCTGCTCTTCAAAATTCCAATCGTCCGCTCTACAATATTTCGGGCCTTCGAATGTATAGTATTGTAGCGAGCTTGCGGTGAACCAGCTTCTGCCATGCGGAAAGGAGTCATCAAAAATGTTTGTAGGGGGTAACCAGCATCGCCTTTAAGAAATGTTTCAAAAAATTTATTTTTGTATTAAATACAAATACCAATGTTACCTAAGATCCACGAATTGCTCGGTAAATTTCTCTGCAAATATGACTTCAAATCACTTGTATTAAACACAAAAGAATCATGATTTGCGCCCGCGTGCCTCGCATCCACATACCGGATAGTCATTTTGTAATCGCAAAGCTGAAATTCAAAAAAGTCATGTACAATATAATAATAATTTATTTTTCTTTTAGCTTACAATCATGACGTTTAAACTATAGTAGCCTTTTCTGTTGAGATACAAATGTTGTTGTTCTTTTTTGGGAGAAATGATGCGAACATGAGTCCCATCGATACATCCCAATATTCCCGGGAACCCACTTTTTAAATAAAATTCAATTTTTGAAGCATTTTGCTCCTCTTCTGACATTTGGGCTTTGATCCATTTGACACAAATACGCTGCTCAATTAAATTTAAAACTTCTTTAATAACTTTAGATACTGTAGGTTGTGCCAGTCCTACATTAAAGTCATTTCCACTGCATTTTTGATAACTGCCGTCAGCAAGAAACCTAAGAGTTGCGCACAATTTTAATATAGGAGGTATAGCCGTACCTCGGACAGTTGTAGGGAAATATTCCTTCAGCTCATTTAATAAAAAGCAAAATGATTCCTTATTTAAGCGGAAGAAATTTGTAAACCTAAAAAAAAGTATTATAAAACCATTTAATTATCACAAAAAACCTTACTTACCTGGTATTTGGAAGTTCTAAGGGATTCGAGTGATCACGGATGCTTTTTCGGATGCGCAGTACATGGCTTTCAGCATCAACACTTTCATCGTTGTAAAATAAATCTACATTTATATCCATTTTAATATAATTTAAAAAAACACAATTTCACAAACATTAATTGAAAAAAATTAATTGCTCGCCACAATAGCATCAGCTGTTTAAATATCAGTCAAATCCTCACTTTTTAAGCTGGCAACATCAATACGATTTCAACCAGAATTAGTTGTAATTCGTAATACCAAAACAAAGTTGAGTTGTTTTAAAGTTGAGTTGTTTCAATTTCAATTCAACTGAGTTGAGTTGTAAACCGTAATAGGGGCAAAAATATTACAAATGGTACAGTTAGTTAAAAGTAAAGGAAAGGGTGATTCTAAAAATAAATAAAAAATAAAAACTGTTAAAAATATTTCATTTTGTTCATATTTACTTTATATCTGTTTTGTTTTAGCAAAAAAAAAATGGTTGGGTTAGGTTAGGTAAGATTGATTGGAGGGGTGTGATAGCCCATGTCATACGACATACACTTAAGCCAGTGAAGGCTTGTTGTGCGCTCCCTTTAATTATTAAACACAACTGCCAGAGTTCTGCGGCAGGATTCGAACCTGGGACCTTCGCACTACGAGTCTAGTACACTACCTACTAATCTACGAAGGCCAGTCTCAAAAAAGCAAGCAAAAAAATTGAATAAAAAAATTAGGACAGCAACTTATTCCAACATTTAATAAAATGTTGCACTATTAGCTTAAAATTGCCACTTTTTTCGAGTATCAGTGTAAAAAGAAAACTTTTAATGTAAAGTTTTTTGTACGCAGATTTTGTGCTTACGAGTGCCTAATCTTAAAAATGTAATTTTTACACATTTTTACACAAGTACTGCATTTACGAACGTTCTTATTTTAGATTGAATCGAAGGAATATGAATATAATATTATAATCTTTCTTTTGGAGCGATATATAGTTTCTTATCTTAAAAATCTCTTTTTTTCATAGAGATTTATGTTGCATCTTAAACTAAAGCTGGAAATCTTCACTTCTAGTGGAAGTCTATTATTGTTTTCACATAATGGCAAATTAAATAAATTATACAATAAAGAAATAGTTATGAAGATGCAATCACAACAAAAATAAAGAACTCGATAATCATTCGAATAGGAAGAATCTTATGAATTCTTCTTAATTCATTACATTTTCGTTGATATTATTTCATTTGTATACTTCACTACCATGAGAGAAACTTATAATTTTTTTAAATAATTTATTTTACTTCAAAATAATGAACAATTCTTTGAAGTTGTAATCACTGTTGTACATCATGAACTACAAAGTGATTGTAAATAAATTTCATTACATCATAAAATAGTTCATTTAATATTTAGAATACAATTTCTTAACAAACGTTTGTTTGTCCTAAAGTCTTTTTTTAACTAATTTGAATTTCAAGCCTAAAGTGTTTGTTTTAACTGATTTGAATTTCAAGCCTAAAAATTTTGTCTGCTTAACAAAGAATAAAAATTGATATCATGCTATGGAATAAAATTATTAGGCCTCGCCTCGGTTATTTTATGGAAAAACTTCAAAGGCTACAAAATAAAATCCTCGTACAATTACACCCGTTCTTTGGTTTGTAAGAAATGCGCGCATTCATAAAGAGACCTGACCGTTCCATTGGTTAAACCAGAGGTTTCAAAATATGTGACAGCATACATCAAAAATGTCTTGAGTAGCAGCTAAACTCACTAGCCCGAATACAAGAGACGTGAGAAATGAAGCTACAGAAACTATTTATTTTCGTCCTGCATTATCCTGATTTAAATAACGCTACTCTGCAAATTCCGTTCAACTTTTTGTTGTCCTACAACTAAAAGTTATTTCTGAGGTTATTTGAAATGCTAAAATCGAATACTCGTATTTTACTTGTTTTTGCTAAAATGGCTCTAGTTTTCGAGTTATAATTTTATCAAGAGTTTGTTGTGGCTTTAGCTCTTCATATGCCGACATTTCATTGGTTGCTAAAACCAAATCGTCAGTGAAGTTTAAGCAGTTTGAAAACATTCAACCTCGGATGTTTATGCCACATAAATCAAATACAATATGAGAATTTCAATATTGCATATCTTGGGAGAAAAATAAAATAGACTCACGTTGAGTAAATTGTTTGTTTTGTTGGTTTGTATAGAAACATTCTAAGCCTACTATGATTCATATACAATATTGAATTCTCATATTGTATTTGATTCGTATGGCATAAACATCCGAGGGTGAATGTATTCAAACTGCCTAAACTTCACTGACGATTTGGTTTCAGCAACCAATGAAATGTCGGCATATGAAGAGCTAAAGTCACAACAAACTTTTGATTTTTTTATGCATTTTGCAAAAGCTCTAATTGTTTCTAACGATTAGTTGGGGAGAATATCCCAAATAATGAATTTTAATATTAAGTATGTTATAATTTTATGTTAAAAAAGAAGCAGTTCCAGGACCAATATTAGTGTAACTCGGTTACGGTTTTTCCTATTTAGTTATATAAGAAGTCCGACAGTCGAAAAAGTTATCTTAGTCTGTTCGGTGGTCTTGTGTCGTGAAATTTGCGTAAAAAATTTTTAATCAAAAATTTTTTTTTGATTTTGTAAAAAGCAAGAAATATAACAAAAATACCACGTTTCCCCACAAGCCTATAGGTAAATATTTTCCAAATAAAGTGAGCTTTATTTTATTAAAATCGAAGGGCAAGAGGTGGTGCTACGCACCATAGATATTGTGGGAAATCTTAAATAATCTTGAAAGTTCAAATAATGTGGAAGGGAAAAATTTTATATATTTCAATAAAAATTTTATTTTATTAAAACATAATTTTCCTTTCTAATGAAATTTTGCTTAAAAAGTTAGTACTGAGCTCGACTGGTATGTGTTTGCCATCTTGAAAATCTTTTCCTTTAACCGCAAAGTGCATTAACATTTTTACAAATTGCCTGCTCATTGTTAATAAATCCCTAAAACCTCTTACATGATCTTTTCTTTTGTCTCCTTGGAAAAAATAACATAAAAAAAGATTTTAAATACAGAAATTATAGACATGCAATTATTAAGAAACCATTTAGTGTCTGCTGTCTGTCTTATCATTTGTAATAAAATAAAAAAGCAGCCAGATTTAAAAGTGTAGCCGACTAATAAAAAAAACCCCATAAGAAAAAAACATAAAAAAGCCTCAAAACCCAACATGTTTCTTCTCACAGTCTAATAGATTCTTTTGTACCACTAAACCACATGAATTTGAAAGATATTTGTCATCTTATCGAAAATCTAGTAAAAGAAATAAAGCAAAAAACAAAACTCAAATAAGTCTTAGAAAAAGGAGAGCGAAATTCTACTTAAATGAAATAGTATTTAGTTGTAGTAACCATTCTTTTTCAAATGCAATTTACTTGCAGAATACGATTCTGATATTATGTGTTCGATACATGTGGCTGCCACAGACAGACAAACAGACAGCTAGACAGTCAGTCAGTTGGTCCCTTGCACAATAAACAACACTTCATCTCTGTCTTTCAAACATTGTCATAGTCTCCATCATCATCATCATCATGATCGTCATCATCGTCATCGTCTTCATCACATGAAATTTTAAGACAAACTGCAACAGCAACCGTAAGACAAGACCCTATTTTCCTCTTTCTGAATTTGTTGCTGTGAAGCAAAAAGTATTGAAAGTACACACAAAATATATATAAAAGAAACATGCATTTGACTGTAAGTAATTGTACTCGTAAGTGGATGTTGCATCCACAGATACGAGTATCCTCCCTTGCACTCATCCGCTCCAATACACTGTGCATTTAAAGTTGAATGGGTTGTTGTTGTACTTCATACTTTGTTGTTCATTTGTCTAAGCAAATGAAACACTTTGACAGACTTATAATATACATTTAGTTGGTTTGTTAGTTACTTAAAATCTATCTGCCCGTCTGTCTGTCCGCCAATATTTTGGTTTCTATATCCGTTTACGGTTCTCTTTATACATACAAGCACAATAACGTATGTAATTCTAGCACTCTTTCTGTGCAAATATTAAAAATGAACAGCAGCAGCACCAACAAAAGAGAAGAAGAAAAAAAATGTAACAATAACAACAACTTCCATAAATGCTGGGGAAAAAAATTCTACAAAAAAACTCAAGCTTCATTGGCTGTATTGACTTTTTGGTTTAGTCTATAAGATTAGTTTGTTACAACTGCACCAGAAAATTGAGTGTAACATTTAATAGAGGAAGAAAAGTAGAAAGAAAAATCTCGAATAATGTGTGATAAATTGTGGAGGCAAGGCCAGCTCTAACATGTGGTTGCCTTAATCAGTTGCGAGTATATAGTAGAATTTTGAAAGAGGATTTCCAATGATAAATATTTATTTATGTATTTAAATGTTATGATTACAATTACAATTTATATTATATATTGGGCTTGCCATAGAACTTTATTCGTCTGTAGTGAAGCAGACCAAAGTCTTAGGAAGGCGGGAATCGAAGCCATAACCCTCCGATACTGATAGGCTAGAACATTAGCCATTAGCCTACCGAGGTAGGCTAACGATAAATTGTTTCTTTAATTTAATATAGTCTTTGCTACAAAAAATATCTGATCATTCTCCCGATGCCATAGATCGAATTATTAACACATTTTATACAATTTTAAAGCATTATATGGATGAGTGTGTACCAAAGCACTACGCTACTTCATCATCTGGCCCTCCTTGGGCATCTAAAATGTTATCAAGATTGAAAAATCAAAAAAACAAACATTATAACAAATATAAGTCTACGTCGTCGGCAATTGAATATATAAAATACTGTAAGTTGCGGGCAGAGTACAATTTACTTAATCTGAGGCTATACAAAAATTATATAAATAATATAAAACAAAATCTTACACGTGATCCAAAATCGTTTTATAAATTTGTGAATACCAAAAGAAAATCTAATAGCTACCCCTCTACTATGAAATTTTCTGGGATAGAATCTTCTGAGGCACCTGTAATAAGTAATATGTTATTTCTTCGCCTCAAATTATTCTGACGCTAAATACGACGCATCACGCAACTATCCATTTCCTATACAAGAACAACAACCAATTATGCTTCCTTGTATCAATACATCTAGCGTCATCTTTTTTATAAAGAAACTAAAGTTCTCAACATCTAGTGGTCCTGATGGCGTTCCAAACTGTATTCTGATGAATTGTGCTGAAAATTTGTCTTACCCTCTTACTATTCTTTTCAATTTGTCAATTAAGTATGGTTATTTTCCTAAACTATGGAAAGAGTCATATATTATACCATTGTTTAAATCTGGCTGTAAGTCAAGTATAAACAATTACAGAGGTATTGCCAAGCTAAGTTCTATTCCAAAACTATTTGAACAATGTATTTGTGAGCCTCTTTGCCACCAAATATCATCTTTTTTAACACCATCTCAACATGGGTTTCGCAAAGGTCATTCTACTTCAACTAATCTGCTGCATTTAACTACAATAATTAATCAGGGATTCACAAATGGAAAACATACTGATGTTATTTATACTGATTTCAGCAAGGCTTTTGATAGAGTAAATCACTACCTCTTGTTGCGGAAATTGTATTTAATGGGATTCTCCAATATAACTTTGAATTGGATAAAATCGTATCTGGAAGGAAGACACCAACGCGTTCGCTTCATAAACGTCCTTTCTAAAAAAATATATGTTAAATCTGGCGTTCCGCAGGGTAGTCACCTTGGGCCCATTTTTTTCTCGCTTTTTATCAACGATTTACCATCATCAGTACAATTTTCTGATATACTAATCTATGCTGATGACGTCAAGATATTTTTGAATTCGGATGATCAACTTGGTCAGTCATACCTGCAGCGAGATTTGGACTCATTTTTTATTTGGTGTAAGGAGAACCTTTTGGCTTTAAATGTCAAAAAATGTAAACATATGCGTTTCTCCAGAAGAGTTAACTCTAGTGGATATTTCACTTTAGTAGGTTGCTTATTGGAGTGCGTTGATGAGTTTCTTGATCTTGGAGTTCTGTTTGATCGAAAGCTTCTCTTTATCAACCACATAAATACGTGCATTAATAAGGCACGTGGTGTACTTGCATTTATTAAACGCTGGGCCAAAGAATTTAATGATCCAGCAGTAACGAGGCAACTATATACTTCCTTGGTGAGGCCTATTCTTGAATATTGTTATGTCATCTGGGACCCTCACTATAACATCCACATTGATCGTTTAGAGTCCGTACAGAAGCAGTTTCTACTTTTTATATTGCGTAATACATACCCTATCCGTTCGTCAAATCTTCCATCATATGAATTCAGATTAAAACAAGTTAAATTGCCTACATTGAAGAGCCGCAGAAAAGTTTTAAATGCAATATTTGTTATTAAACTTATAAATGGGACATCTGTTCCGAATTTCTGGTAAATGAGCTGACGTTTAACGTACCGCAACGATCCCTACGTCAATATCATCCTCTGGCACTGCAATATTTTCGCCAAAACTATGCTAATGCTTATCCTTTCCGTAAAATTTGTTGTAGCTTCAATGAATTGTATAATGTTATTGATATGTCTTCTAACATAAATGTGATTAAACGTAATTTAATTTTATATTTAAATAACTAGTTTAGTTTTATATTTTTTAATTTAATTTTTATATTTAAATAACTATTTTAGTTTTATATAATTACATGTAACTTTTCTTCTTAAATATTGTTGTCTGTAAGGATCTTATTAATCCATAGACTAAATAAATAAAGAAACAAGGTGGCGCAAAACCAATGCCATAATTTGAACTGGCTGCCATTTTGTTATAAATTAATAGAAGAGCGCCTAATGTGCTCCTTAGAGAAACATCTGGAGCACCGTTTCTATGTAGTGGGATATACCTAAATGGTCATCAATCTTCTCAAGAGATTGTTAAAAAATATGACTTTTTTCAGACTCATTTTTCTGAAATCTCAAAATTATTTCAGAAATACCACCTAACGTGCTCCTTAAATGATCGTCTGGAGCACCATTTCTGTATAGTGGGATATACTTATAACTCTCTATTTTTCCATAAAGACCAATTATCTCTCCAGGAAAATTTCTTTTTTTATAATTGCTTTTTTGTATTGGTTTGAACGTCTTTTGCATGTCCTTTCATTTTTCGTCTAACACATATACTCCTGAGCACCTGTTCCCTGTGTTTCTTGTACAGTTCCGGTCCCAGTTCCTAGATCATCTGCATTTCTTGAAATTCTCCATAACTGTCAAGTGGCTAACAGTGCTCTGTTAACCGAGAAATGAGCACTGTTAAAGAAATTGGTTCTTGTCTCTGCTACTTAAATTTAAATTTACTTCACACACATAAAAATTATATCGCTCAAATGGCCACCTTCCGAGTTGATGCATAAGTGCATTTCGTTTTACAGTATTAGGAGTTGTTGCTCGGAAACATCTGGCGGAAAACATCTGATTATTATTTTCGCTTCTTTCAATATAAGGTAATCATATGTCGAAAAGATTTGAACTTGGCAAAATGTGGTTAAAGTTTTAGTTTTCATATCGACGTTTGTTGTCTCAACTACGGCTTAACTCCAGATATAATTTATATTTTTGATCGACTTTAAAAAAGGTGGGTAAACTGAAATCTTATTTAATCAAAAACAACTGTAAAGTTTTCAATTTTCATTCGTGAAATAATGAAAAAATTAAATAGTTCCAAAATTTTGTATACATTTTTGAAAATGTTGCATTATATTTGGAGTCTATTTTATGTTCTTTGGCATTAAACTCATTTTCTATTTGAATTATTTCAAATTATGAAAATAAGTAGAAAAAGAACGATTTTTTTGGTTATTTATTTAATTTTGTTATCGTTTTTTTATTTTGGTTTTTGAAAGTTTTTGTGGTATTTTTAACATTCGCTTCTCATATGAAAGTATTTCCGCAATTTTGGCCTTGGATCAGATTCAAGAAATTTATTCTTTGTGATTCATTTAAAGCCAAATGCGCCCTGTAAAATTTTCTATATTTGCCGTTCTACTGCAAGGCTCAAAAGGGTTTTCTTGGATGAGGCATATCCTAAACAGTATTCGCTTTCTGAAGAACCTTCTCCTCTGAGACATGTTCATATCTCCTCTTTTTGGTCTTTATTTGATTGCGACTTATTTAACTTCGTTGCATGCAAGTTATTTCATTTTGAAAAGAATCATAACTTAACTTTCAGATTTGACAATAATTTAATTTTCCTTAGGTTTTATTTTAATAGATTTTGTTGGGTCTTATTTCAATTATATTAGATCATTTCTTTAACGAGTTATTTCATTGGGATTAATCTTGTTTAGTTGTTTTCGTTATTTAGTCCTTCGCTATTTTTTCAAAACGTACTCCAACTGGGACTTTAATTGATTTTTTCTAAAAATTGTGGCAACCCCATGATCTAGATCTAAACAAAATTTTCACGAGCTTAAAAGAATTGTTAAAGAAAAAATAATCGTACAAAAGTTAAGAGTTCTTAAGAGTTGCATGAAAATAACGGAGTTTTTTTATGTCATTTATAAAAATTAAGGAACTGTCTAGTTCGCAGTTCCGGTGATATTTTAGTTTTTGGGAAATCACAAATCTATGAATATTATGAAAATATTGAAAAGTGTTTCGATCTTAGAGTATTAGTGCATTAGTCAACAACTAAATGAACATTTTCTTTCGAGCTTAAAACACTTCATTAAAAGAACTCAATATTCAGTTGCGGTTTCTTATTTAATTAGTTTCTAAAAGATGAAATTATTTCACAGCTGTGGCATGGCTTATTGCCTTTTTGTACACCATAAATGGATTTTTTTTTTTGATTTAATAATGATGATATTTTGAAAATAATGACTTACGAAACTTTGTGGCCATAAATTGAAAGAAATTATTATTCTAGGCGCAGAACAATTTATAATTTTAATAGGATCACAAGTACCATGAACTTATGGTTTTATTTGTAAAAATTAGTCTTTGTACATGCGCTATAAAAGGCAACTTTTTTTCTCAAAAGTACCTGTATTGGTTGTAAACGTCTTAATCTATTCTAAGTTTCAAAATGCCATCACATGGAATTAATTAAGTGTTATAGGCAACTGTGTAGCAATTAGCGAAAAAAACATATATAGCAAACAAGAAGGCAATCAATGTCTGTCGTTGACTTTAAATATCTCTTGATGAGAACGTGTACTTTGTGCCTGTCCTCGTATACATTTTACTAAATATACGAGTATATGAAAATGGTAGTGGTTGACAGTACTTTGTTGAAATATTTAAACGAGTCATTTGTCAAAATGGAATCATTTGATTTTACTTTTTTTTTTGAGGCAGCGATGTAGATCAAAATTAGTACGATACGAAGATTAGGAATAATTTGAGGTTTAAGGAAAATCGGTACGAGATGTCATGTTAGTGTTCTTAAGACATTTTGTCCTTTTTAATATTGTCGCAAACAAGAAGACAACATTGGAAAATCGATTTAAAAACTTCTCTATATCCTGAAAAAGTGAAACCCACTCTAAAGAATTAATAATTCATCACCTCCACAATATAATTTAGCCAATTCTTATACGAGAAGTCAATAAGACTGTGACTTTTTCCTACTCTTAACTGAAAAGACAAGACTGCTCCTGTCAAGAAGCATCTGGTAGCAGACTACCTTGTGATTTGAGGAGAAAATAGAAAAAATGGCAATATCGTATGCGCTTAATGAGAGGAAAAAAACAATCATTCAAATAAAGAATAAGCTTGATAAATACTATGGGAATTCTGCACCACCAATTTCAATGGTCAAAAAGTGGTTTAGGGGGTTTTGTTGCGGCTGTTCTGGACGCCCACTTGAAGTCTCTACACTTGAAACATTTGAAAAAAAAATCGCGATATGGTGTTGGGCGATCGGAGATGGAAAGTGCGACAGATTGTGGAAGCCATAGACATATCACATACCTCAGTGGTTTAAATTTTAAGTGGTCATTTGGTTATGAGAAAACTTTCCACAAGATGGATAGCGCGTTTGCTCACAATAGATCATAAACGCAATCGTGTGAAAACTTCGCAGGTATGTTTGACGTTGTTCAACCACAATATAGACGAATTTTTGCACCGTTTCGTAAACGCGGACGATAAGTGGATCCACCACAAGACACCAGAGACGAAGCAGTAGCCAGCCTTGGGATTAATCGGCCAAGGTGGGCTTTTTAGCCAATAAAGTCACGGCCACCCTTATTTTTTATCCAAAAATCTGTCTTTGATTCAAAAAGTCACGGACTTCTTGACCCTCCCTCGTATAAAACTTCACAAAACCATTATTAAAAGTGTAAAGCAGTTGAACAAATCTGTTCGATTCATTTCTGGTTTTTGAAAATATTCCAGTGTTTAAAATTTTATTTATTTCTCAGCAAAAAGACAAGCAAAGCGTAGATAATTCTTAGACTCAAACTGGTTCAAATTGAGATGGAGGATTCAGATTTCCGAACTAGCGTGTGATTGGAAGTCATGAGTTCGAAGTAAATAAAATATGACTATTAGTTTAAAAAGCTTAATTCGAAATTTGTTTGTCGGACTCGAATTCGATTACTGAGTTTTTCCATTCAGATTAGTAATTTTCTCAAATTATTTTTATTAAGGAAGAAGTAAGAAGAAGTCAATTATGACAGCAGAAGGGAAATGCTGGTGAATGCGGAAAAATATGGTGTATATTCTTGCTGATGCTTTTTTGCTGTTAACTTATATTTAGTATAATTAAACCGAGTGTTTCTAATTAATTATTTATCGCCGTACCCGGCGTGATTATTAATCTTTATTCTTTCGTCCCAAAAAAATTTCTTTCAAAATGTTTTTTTTTTTAATATAAAAACATGTTTTATATTCTCTTCAATAAAGTGAAAATGCTTAAAATTAATAAATTTTTTTTCTTTCTTTTTGCAGGTAAGCAAACGTAAAAATACGCGCTGACATGAATTTTCTTTACCATTTTCCAGTAAGTAAATTTTTTATGTTATTTCCTTAAATGCAGCAATTAGAAATAATATGATTTCTTAAACAAATCTGCAGTTATTATTAATATCCAAAAAATTATTTATTCCTTTTGTCCATGAAACCTAAATTTTACGAAGTGAACGTATGAAAGGTGCTCGTATTAAATAAAATTGTTCGGAAACACTTTAACAAAACTTTTTTGAAATGGAAATAAGAAATTGAAAATCTATATTTTTTTGTCTTCTCTCATATTAAGTTTTCTATGCCTTTTCTAATTTGTTGCGGGATATAATTCCAACATGCGTTACAAATTCAGTTTTTAGAGGAGAAGAAGATAAAAAAACATGTGCGTGTATAATTGTTTTGCGTATCTTTTTATAAAATTAAAATTGATTTTAATTCTGCTAGAAACTTTACAAGATATAAAAAAAATATTCTACTATACAAATGGGGTGAGTAAAGTAGGAAAAGTTACAAAGTAAAGGTACCGCTTTCGCACACAATATTTGAAAATAAATTTCAATGGAAAGGAATAAAGGGAACGTTGTAATCGATTTAATAAAAGTTCGGGTTAGGCATGGCAAATTTTTGATGATGTAATCAGAATCGCCATTTCGAAATACATGTACATTATTACATGGAATGAATTGTAAAATCAAAATAAAATAGGAAAAAATTTTAGTTTTTTTAGTTTTTGTATGGAGAAAGTTAATTAGATCGTATAACTAAATGCTATTGAATATTTGTACGTAATACATGTATGTGGTGAAATGGATGCCCCTACAGCATTTGGCAAACTGACGATCTTGTAGACGATAAACTTTTCGCTCCTTGTAAGTTTCGCAAATTTCAAGGGACTTTTTTCCAACTTAGGATTATGTATGGTGAATGGTAGATGATGGCTACTGTTGTCATAATTTTGTAATTGCTGGTAGTCATCTAATACAGAAAAATGTCAAATAAGCTTCTAATTATCAATATGCTTGAAATAATAAAAAAAATATTTCTTAATCATACTACCACTAAAAAAGATCATACAAATTATCGGAATTGTAAAAGTAAAAAATTTATTTTTATTCAATTAATAATATTTTTATTCTGAATGGAATACGAAATTATTTTTAATAATAAAATAATTTGTTAAATTATTAACTTATGAATTGATTAAAAAAATTATTTAATATAATAACTGAATTAATCACATCCAATTATGATTTTTATCGGATATAATAAGTAGTATAATTGAAAGACATGCCAGGACCCTATATAATAAAGTCTTCTTTGGCATTTGCCACTCAGCATATTGAGCCTTTGGTGCCTAAAAGACGTAAGTGCCAAATGCAAAATTTTACAGAAGAAATGCTATCGTTAATTAATTTTATAGCAGGTCTTAGAAATACTTTAATTTTGCTGATGAAAAATTTTAATATAAAATGATGTGCTTTCTTTTTTTTGGCTACTGTAATGCTGGATTTTCGCTCATAATAGGTGCTGCCATCCCAACATCTTCCAGACAGGATCTGCAGGCATTATTATGCTTGGCTAGACGATATTTAAAGATAACGTGTCCTATTATCAAAACAATAAATTCCTAGAAGATCCTTAACATGTATGTTGTGTCGTGTATCTTGAAGGTTTCCCTCTTTCACTTCTTTCTCGAAAGTGCTAAGAAAGTTTACGTATTGAATTTATAATTCACATCCGATCATATTTGTCTAAAGCTTATATAGTCCAAACATTGGGGTTGCATAGATTAATCCTTCATACTTTTGGAAGGGTAGCTCTTCAGCATTCTTGTATTTAACTCTGTCTACTCAACTACATCATCGATTATTCATCACATCCTGAAAGAGTCGTTGTAATAAAAAAAAAATTAAGACCATTTGTTCGCATGGGATAATAAAACAATTTTTTGTTTCTTTGAACATACAATTATAAATTTGTAAAAAGTTTACTTTTCATCTTTTTTTCTTAACACTTACAAAACTATAATGATTGATGATGTGTTAATTAATTAAATGCCAACTGAAACACACAGAAAATAGTATTTTTGAAATAAATTTTACAGATCACAGAAATACCTGAATTGCCTTTTAAACAGTCAAACAAAGAACTAATTACACAATACGTGTCTATCACGTTATGAAAACCCATTAAGAACGAACATTTGGTGAAGGGATTTTAATTATTAATTTAACATCGAGTGGTGGCTAAAGGCTGGCTGAAGCAAATTTTGGTTACACACTGAAATTTTTAGTTACCAATGGTAGTTTAAAGATTGTACTTTAGATATATTGCGATATATTGATGAATCTGTATGAAATAATTATTAATATCGCATCACGCACGCAAATAATGAAAATGATTGATGTGTTATTAATGTAAGATCGGCGTGTCAAAGAAACTAAAACATGTAAATAATTACTGGGGTATGGAATGTCTTACAATTGAATTGGGTGGTTATAGAGAATTATTTTTATTATCTACATATATTTTCAAATTTATAATTGTAGCTTTTATATTTTCAAAATATTCATATTTCATATCTGTAAATTAAATATTTTACTTCAGGAAGAGTTGGTGTTAAGGTAGTGAAGCAGCGAAACTGATTTAAGTGTTATACCACAAAAAAAGAAGAATTGTTTGCTTTTAATAAGAAAACACAAAATAGAAAGGATCCTTTACCCACATCAAATGGAGTGGAGCTAAAGCTTAGAATCCAAGCTGCCGGCCACTGCTCTATAAAGTCCAATTCTATGCGCATAAGGATACTTACGCCTTGTGCGTGTATAAAATGGCCATTTCGAAGATCTCGTAAAATGTCTCTTCAGCAGCTCATACTAACTTTTTGCTAGTATTTTGGGCCGGTATAGCCACTTCTGTGAAATAATAGTTTAAAATCCTAAGGACCTTATGATTATCATGGGCAATGGCGCGGCTCGGACCACTTCCTCTAAACCGTTGCTCACCATGCTGCCTTTTATATCAGCTGATCTTAAGATTAAAGAACTTGCTTTGAAGTCTGCATTTCGACTGAAGACTACTGGCGAAATTAGGAGGCTATGCCGAAATTCTGAAAAACTTCAGTGACAACGAGTGATCGCCTTGACATGACTGTCACAAAATAGAAAATGTCTCTAGACATAAGTACTACTAATGGGTATATTTATGAAGTTTTTACGTGTAAAAACTATATGAAAAATCCTGCACAATTGTTTGATTGCATTGTATTAAGTAGTGATAACGAGTATCATTACTTTACACTCCTACCTGATAGAAGTATTAATGTGGAGCTATCGAGTGCATGCCCCATGTTGTTCGGCCATAATCAGTTGGAGAGTTTGGTCTATACGAACAGATATAAGTCGGACTTAAGAGCGGCAAAAGGTATTTTTATACCCTGTTTCCCAAATAAAAATTACTATATCAGGCTTAAAAGAAGTCATTTAACTATATGTGGTAGCCGTATATATACTCTGTCTCTGTCTATGTCTATATCAGGTGTCTTGGAACTTATAAGCTTAATTTTTTTCAAATAGTACAAGGGCACAGAAGTGAACATATTAATACTGTCATGGACAAGCTTGCTATGGTCTAAATCCGATCAAGCAACCAGTATGCGTTCCATTGTAAAATATTAACTCAGAAGTAACTTCTTGAGATTACGCATTTTATATGGTATACGGAAGTAATCTGCACAATCACAAGGCTTAACGGCCTCCTATGCGAAGAACATCTGCTATATTAGAAGAAATTCATGTAGCGGTATGACCGGTCACTGCTATGCTCGTATACACGCCCGGAAACTGAATATTTCTACTATTAGCTTTTGTGGAAGCTGTTGGAATGAAGAGAAATGGCAGACTATTAAGCACTTTCTCTAAACTGGTCTTGCTCTCTTGGAGGAAAAAGGGACTCACTTCGTTATACGTTGCTGCTATATTCGTCATTCGGGTGGCTTAACACGTAACCGATTGAGAGAACTTAGAAAGGTCTTATTGTCCCTCCTCTATATTACGTTCTCTTCAGGCAGTACATACATAATGCAGGACCCTAATCTAAATAGATTGCCTTTTCGGCAATCTATTTCGGTCCAACATCTATAAAAGACACATGAATTAAATAAAACTAAGTTCTTACAAACGTATTTTAATCTTAGTTCAAATATAAACTTCTTAACAAACGTTTACATATGAAATAAAAATAACAAACATTTTACCAATTTTATAAATCTGCTCCGATTGTAGAAAACTTTGCGTGCCAAGCAAAATATTTTGCTAGAAAATCCAGTCTTGCTGACTGATTAAAAGTTAGCATTGCTACGGCTCTTAGCTTTTCAGGCAACATTCTAACATTTTCTTTAAATTTCCAACAAAAAATATTTTTATTTGCTAATAATAATTAAAATGAGACATTTCCTTTTAACATCGATTGTCTTGAAAATCTTCATTTAAAAGGTTTATTATTTTGTTTAAACTTGCAGAACGAACAACTAGACAAGAAAAACCAAGAAAAAAACTGTGACAATTAACCACTCAGTCAGCAAAACGTTTCACTCTAAACGGTAAACACCTACTCGAAATAACTTCTTTTTTTCGTTTTTGCTGTATTTTTTGTCTAGAGACTTTTGAATTATTTTTTGCGGTTTCTGTTCTTATTGCTATTGCCACATTTAATGTTTTTGTTGCAGTGAACTGGTCTCATGGGCCAGCCTCATTTCTCGTTGTCTCTAAACGTTTTTATTTATTTGTCTTTCTTATTTTTTGTTGTTGTTGTTGTTGTTGTCTTACAACAAAGTCAAATAAACGGTTAAAGTGATGTTTGAATGAATTGCCTGCATTGCCAGTTTATGATGCATTGGAAATAAAACTAGATATAATTTCAAAAAAAAAAAAAAATGAATATTGGACAGGTACCACAGTTACACGGATCCATCCGTGTGACTAAAAAAGGAGAGGGAAAGAAATACGTTTAACAACAAAAAAGTCGACTTGTCCAAAAATAGAATCCCACATGCGAGGTCGAGCTAAAAAGTCGTTTGACAATAAACGGTATGTAACCGGAAACGGTCTTCTGTATTCTCTCAAGTTCATGCAATCTACACAAAATGAATTCCAAGATGTATTTGTCTTTCAAGGTTAGGAATTTCTCATAAATGTCGAGATGATATTTTAAGAAATCAAAAAGATGCGAGAGTTTTAAAAATTATTTCAACTGCAAGGCGAAAATTATCTTATAAGAGAATAAGGGTAGATGCGATACAAGAGTGGCCTACAATGCTCGTCTGCATATTCAGTGAGTAGAGTCATCGTTTCACTCCAAAGCAAATATATGCAACAAATAAGTTGTGAATTCCTAAAAGGTAGAAACATTTCGAAAAATAAATTTTACCAACTTTTATATTTTACAAAAACTCGAATATATCTTGGATATTTGTATGATTTTTGCATTGAAAGAAAAGTCATTCACTGAATCAATGAAACCATTTCATTACATGTTCTTGCTTATGTTCATGAAAGTTTTCATTAATGAAAAATTTAATTGCATTTTTATTATCTTTAATCAATTTAATCTTATTGTGAATTTATGCAATTTTGACGAGTTTTTCACTGTTAATGGAATTTAAAGGACATATCGCTTCAAATCTTGTGTAAATGAATTTTTGGGAGATATTTTTTCTTTTTGAGTTTGACATCTTTTTCTTTGACTTTTTAATCCAATATCTTCATAATTTAATTTTTTTGCTTGAAAACTTTTTGCATATTAAAATTTAAAAAGAATTTGGCTAAAATATTACTCAAGCTTGTGGTCTTATTTTGTGGTTAAACAATTCTGTTCCTAAAAAAACAGAATTGATGATGATGCTCAATGAGTATCGAAAAATCGATAATGTAAATAAAATTGTTTAACCACAAAATAAGACCTCAAACTTGAATAATATTTTAACCAAATTGTTATAAAAAATTTAGAGATATTATTAGAATTTAAAAAGTGTTAAAGTTTTGTCCCAAAAAGGTTCTTTTCAGTCGACCTTCGCATAACACACATATTTTCAATTCAACACCATCAGTTGCTCTTGCAAGACACTCTTACACGATCTAAGATGTAAAAAGAAAAACGCAACAGGAAAACTGCTAACGGTATTAAAAGCTACAAACTTGTTTGAGTCACAAGTGACGATTAAGAATGGAAAAACACATCAACATTTTCTGGTGAGGAAAAATAAAAACAACTTTTAATATCAAAGAGAATCTACGAGTGCAGCACAAGTGGCACAGTGCGTTTTGTTATATTTAAGTCGACTTGAGGAGCTCTACGCACAACTTCTTAAAAATCTTTAAAACGTTTTGAATATTTTTTTTTTCATAGTGTAAATACATGTATCGTAGGGGATATTCTTATCCCTTGTGTTATTAAATTATTGCTAATTTTACTTCTACTCTAATACATAATAACTTTGTGTTATCAGGATAACACGCAGCATAATTTACTACTAATGGTTATTGTTAATCGAAATTAACATATATGTTGAAAGAACATTATAGTCGTTCTACGCAAAAGCTATTTTCAAAATTATCGAAGGATACTTTTTTTATGTGTTACGGCTAAAATTATATTTGACTGAATAATTGACATTAAATTCCAAATGACTTTTCAACTTTTTAGGCTGCTATGGGTATTGTACCAAACCAAACTATTTTAACTTTGGAAACTTTTATAGATAATTTTTTTAGCTGCGCTGGGAGTTTAGAAAACGTTAGTAGAAAATGCGCTTAAATGAATTTCTACAAAAGAAACTCGTGGAAAAAAACTGAAAATTATGCCAGCGATAAAGAGAAATGCCGTTCGATGTGAAAAAATTCATTCATTTCAACAAGAGAAAACAAAAAAATAATTATTTTAATAATAGGAGCAGTTTGATAATCGCGTGACTTTTCGGTTAAAACACATTTCTTTCCTCAAAAAAACGTTTTATTTCTCAACAAAGCCGCCTTTAAACTCGATACATTAATTCCAGCGCCCTTCTACACTTTTTATTCATTTCCTTAATATAATTAAATTTTACGAGGCTGCCAAAACAGTCGTTTGATCCCGTTTGTTTCTTACCAGCCCGCCATTTCTTCACATTTGTAAACAGGAAATAGTGCATTGTTTTGATGGAACGGCACCTTTTTCTTTAGTAAATCAGGTCGTTTTTGTTTGAAATCAATATGGAATCTGTCCTAAAACTCTAAATAATATTCACTGGCTGTCATTTTATCCTTCCTAAGGTATGAATGACACCACGCTCATTCCAAACTGTGGTCATGCTTGTTGGGCAACAGACTCCCTCAACTTTCTTTGGGGCACGATCATACACAAGAAACCCATGGTATGGATTGTTTTTTGGTTACAAAACGGTGCTATAACTCGTTCGGAACGCACCTAAATATTGCCAAACACTCTTTTGTTATAAGACACAATCCTATTTGCCAAACAGCAAACTACGGCTCAGTCAAAAGTACGCAGTTTGCCTTAATCTTACAAAAGACTAAAAATTACACTTAATCCTTCTTTATCAGGGGAGGACCCTGATATGTACCTCAACCATTCCTAGATTGAATCGATAGGTAGATAAATACTTTCTAAGTTCTCTGAAATTTATAGTTTTTGTTGATAATTTTCTGTATGAATAGTGTCATCATTACCCAATCGAGGAAGCAATCTCCTGGTTCTGAACTGTCTTTAAAATGGAGAAAATGCCTTCTTGTCTCGCATACTTCGAAAATCGCACATCCTGCATATATTTCTTAGCTTCACACTAGTTCACCATGTAGATTCCAAGATTTACTGTAGGCATTAGCACGGCTTCTATCTTTGTCCCTTTTTTTCTTAGCAAGAAGAATTCTAAGAATATCTTGTTGGCCGCAGTAGACTTACCATCACAATCGTCAACAAATTTGGCCTGCTGCGATTATTGAAGGACATCAGCTCGACTGCTAGTACCAAAGTCACAAGAAGCCTCTCTCTTCTGGAAAACATATCGCCCCTTTGATGCAACATGGATATATTTAAAAAAAACACCATACTTCTATATATACTACTAGCTGACCCGGGCAAACGTTGTTTTGCCTTCAAATTTTATTTTCACTGCAAGTCTGGTTTCGTTGCAAAGTCATGGCGGATTGATATTTCGAAGAAGAATGAAAGGTGCACTAAATCGACATAGCAGTTACTGTTCAAATACCGGTATCGGGCTAATTAACCACACTACACGCTGATTAAAGACCCAACGCCTTCAGCGAAACACAGCATAGGCTTATCGCGCTAATCTCTATCGGGCAAAACACAAAATCGGTGCAGTACTTCTTGAGTTACGGTGCAAAAACACAAAAAAAAACTAAATATTGCGCCATCTGTCTTACGAACTTCAAACTACACAGAAACGGCCAATAGAGCATGCATATAAAATTTGGGCAAAATCGGTCCAGTAGTTTTTGAGTTTAGCGATCACGAACATACACGTAATTTTTATATATGTAGAGATTAAGGTCTAAAGCTTTAGTTTCCACACAGAACTCCAAGATTTTTATACCTGCAAAGATGATGTTGAAGAATACTTTTTCGCTAACAACTCAAAAATTTTGATTTTGGAGATACACCATTGTTGCACGGCCTATAAATGAAAGATTCATGCTTTCAACGAAATGTTTAAAACAAATTCTGCTCTAATTCATGTTTATATTATAAAAAAATTATTAAGCTTTGAGTCATGTTTTTTTTGCAATAAAAATCCAACAACTTTATTTTATTCAATATTTAAATGCCTCTTTGTGCGCACTTTTAAGAAAATTTTCAAAAATTTACATTTTTATTTCGAAATTGACAATACGAAGGTAAAAACATGGATATTATGTATTCTATTAGAAGCCTCTTATAATACTTGCTGTAGGATGTTTCACTTGCAACATTTCTAGTGATGACTGTCTGTCGTGACCAACAAGATGATGTTGATTTTAACACATTTTGTTGTTTGGTCGTTTGGTTTGTTATTCAGATGGAATTCAAGTTTGATTTCTTTCAAAAGGTGTTTATTGCACTAAAGATTTATTGGTAATTAAATGTTTGGAAATAAAATGAAATAGTCGTTTTTATGATCATACTGTTTAATTACCTGGAGTATGAAATGAAAACAAACATTAACGTATTTTTTACTATTTTACTTTTATATGTTGCAACATGAAACCCACCAACATTATATTTAACGGTTTAATCGGATGATATTTTTATTATTATAAGACTTGGTGTTTTCACTCCAAGAAAATTATAAACCTCAAAAACGAAAAAAAAAAAATTAAATAAACTCATATAAAGAATTTGTCTACTAAATAGTTAAGGGATGTCCTTAACTCTCCCTAAACCTAGAAAAAATTTACTTGAACCCAATAAAAAGTCGACTTAGAATAAGTTTATAATTACCCACAATGAATTTATTATTAATTTTTAGTCGACTAAAAATTGTGTGACTTCAAAATTATTATTCCTAATTTAATTTTAAAAAAAAATTTCAAATTTTAACAATATTAGACATTTTTATTTTAGCAAAACAACTAAAATTTATCACATACGAGTAATTTACTCGCGAAATAAATATATCGAAATTAAAATGAAATTGATAATTTTAAAAATATTTTCTAAAAAAAATTACAATATTTCCAAAAAGATTTCCTAGAATTGAGTAAAAAATTTTGCTTAAAATATGAAGCATTTTCTAGGAAATAAGAAAACTTTATTAAAACATTTTTACTAGCAGCAAAGACATTGAATCCGAGTTAAAAGCGTACGACAACTATTTTGAACTCAAATTCAGTAATTTTTTTAGTTTTCGGACTGGATGCTAATAAAAACTCTGAGAAATAAATTTAATACAGACACAAGTCTCCTGACTGAAAATATTAAACAATATCCTTCCCAATTGATAACCTATATAGTGTCTTCCTTGGTATTTGCGAATATTGTGATATTTTAATTCTACAAGAAATGTTTTTTTACTTAGTGTTTGGTGGCAGCTAATTTTTAAAAGTTAAATAAAATTTAATTTCTCTTAAGTTTAATTCCCATTATTGAATACCCAAGCCATTTTAATTTGAGGAAAATGAATGATTCTTTGAATGCGTTATTTGAGTGATTTTTTTATATATATTTGAAATTTCACATTTGGATCACAAATCAAATAATAATATAAATTGCTGGTCGTATATCACAATCATACTAGTTAATGTTCCGGTTGAAATCCCTATAAATTAAAGAAAAAGGAAAGAAAACATTTGTAAAATAAATAGAAACTTCTAAAGAATAATTTTTCAAATGTTTTCTGCTGTTTGAGTTTAAATTTTGAATCACGTCTGTCGTTCAATCACAGTTGTAAGTAGAACAAATTCGTATTTTTTTCAAATTCTTCCCACAAATGTTATTTATTATTTACAAAAAGAAAAAAAAATGTCATTAAGACGTTGCAGTTGTTAGCAAATCTGTGATGCAGTATACTGCAGCCATGTTGCACGCTGCTTGAAATTGTTAACGCTTCAATGAGATTTAATTTTGTTGTAGCCATTCAATTTTTTTTATTAAAAAAATTATAAAAGAAACTTAAAAAGATTACAAAAACTTAAACTGCGTCGTAAAATTAGACAAAAAATTAGTTGTTTAAGTTTTTATTTTTGTATCTAAAGTGCTTGTGCTGGCTGTCTGTTCTTTTAAGAACAATTAAGCAATTGTGAGCTGAAGGCATAATTTTATGAAATCATGTTGTAGTATTCGCTTTGAAGTTGTAGTTTAAATTAAAGCCGTCTTTAAGTAGAAGTAAAAAAGAAACGAGGTCATTGTGTTTTTCTTTTTTTTTAGCAAAAATTAAATCGGAGCGAAATTTTACTAACAATTAAATCCTTGAAAAAATGTTTATTCATAAAAATGTAAAATTGAGCTTAAATTAAATAAAACAGAAGTTTTAGAAAACAAATAATTTATTTAATTTGTCCATTTTATGAACAAATTAATTTTATAATTGAATATCAAAATCTTTTCATAAGATCTTGCCACCATTTCAAGGTGTCCGATATCGTCACATTCTATTTTACACTAGTTTGCTATGGAAGCCATTTTCGCCAGAATTACTTGCGTCTGTTATCATTTCCAGTTGATCTTAGAGGCCTAATGAATAATGAGCCAGATAAATTTCTCAAATATAATATAATGGCCGTCTTTAGCTGTAGTGCAGCAAGGCTGGCCGCACCAATTGAAATGAATTTCATCAGAGAGCTTCACATTATAATATTACAAATAGTTACAAGTTTTCATTGCATTATAATCATAGACTTAACAAATAGTTAATATATAAAACTAAGGATATATGGCGAGGTAAGCACGCCCTTGCATTGACTAAATTGTTACTTTCAAGGAAGCTTTGCTATATAAATAATAGGAATAAAATAATAGGAAATTTTCGCTGCTATATGCTACAAACGTAATTAATTATTTTTTCTCTAAAATAAAGGATATAGTGGGAGGTGGACTTTTCCTGGCACCCATTTTTGTGGTATCATTTAACAAATAGTTGCATGCCTGTGCTGCATTCTAACCACAATTGTAACGGACATTTTTTTAAATTTAAGGATAAATGAGAGAAACACAGAAACACATATCCTTGCAGAAACGCATGTCCTTGCAACATTTGCAATGAGATTCACCAGAGGTTTTGACTGTATAGTTCTAGAACTAGTCACAAGTTTTTGCTGATTTTTTTTTTATTTTTATCAAGAATAGTAATAGAGTCCTTTCATCGGTTTATTTCGAATAAAAAATTTTTGAGGTCAAGCATCAAATTTTTAATTTTGCCGAGTCGCTGTGTAAAAACAGGCCACTGTATAATGCTGTCTATCGACCTTAATTATGATGTAAAAAACTTAAAAGTTAATTTTTTTTTCAGATTAAAACGAGTCCTGTAAATTTTTTTAAGTAAAATTAAATAAAATGCTAGTAAATACAATTGACATTAGCATTTCTGTTCACCATATAATAAGGCGTTATCACAGGAGAGACAAGAGATCACCACTCAGGTCTAAAAAAGTGATTTAAAAATATTTTTGAAGTGGTCTTTAGGATGTTCTTGCATTTTTAAAATTTAATAATTTTTTCTTGTAATCTGCTGGCTCTTCAGTATGACTGACATTATATCTCTAACTATATTTGAGGTACAATACCGATGGTAAATTTCATTACTGGGAATATTTTGGTAAGTTAAAAAAGTTTTGTAAATATGAAATTATTTCTATTACGAGTACATTTACAAGTCCTAATGAACTGTCTAAGAATAGCGAAAACTTAAATACATGACTTAATAATTTTAATATTATGAAGTCAATTTATAAAAAATAAATAAATAAATGAAAATTTACTTGCACCTTGTTATTAGATGTGTTAGAATCTAGATGTTTCGTTTTTATAACTAAAAATAACCAAATAAATGTTACTTTTATAAATAGTGATTTCGCACGCGTTTACCAAATTAGTCATACAAAAATTAATAAATTTATTTCATATTTACTTTAAGGAAATGCATGTTGCATGTTGATGTTGTTATTGAAATCAAGTATTTGCTGGACATTTGTTGTTATTAAATAGTTATGCCTTGGTTGTTAATTAAACAGGAGTTCATGCCATATCCTGTAATATTGTAGTCATGAAAAACAAAATATATATTTCAGTTTTATGTTTAACCTTCTCTTATCTATAGTTTTCACTTAAACACTTAAAACATAAAGTTTTAATCAAGCATAAGTTGTAGAAAATGTTACTCCCATTACAAAATATATAATATACATATCCTTGCGATTTCCGGCATTAAGATTTGCAAAAGACAAAAAATCCCCTTAACTACAAATTGATTTTTCATCCAGAAAAACTTCATTTAAAATACATCCTTAACATTTCCATTGATTTCTTAAGTCACGTTTCTCAATATTCAATAAAATTTCATTATACTTGAACGTTTTATTTTCCGCACTCATAGACATACTTACTATACAGCAAATCCCTGAAATAAAACTAAATTAAAAAATACGTTCTACTGAGAAAAAAGGGACACAAAAATAGCGAGGAAATATAATAAATTCTAATATTACAATTGTAATCTCGAATACAATTTACCAAACTTATAACTATTTTAAACCATTTTGTAAATAAGAAAAAAAGAGAAAAATCTTCAAATGAAATAAAATAAAAAACAAAGAGGAAACGGAGATTCATTTCCTTTAAAAGAAAGCTACAATATTGAACGCACTCCAAACACACAAGCTCTCACAGACTTATAGAAAAAGCTCCAGCCATCTCAACTTACGTGCGGGAATATAAAAAACAATTTAAAAAAATGAAAACTTTACCTCTCATTTCTTCTCCACCATCGCTTGGAGCCCATTTACGCCAATAACGAAAACCATAAAACATCGTAAGTTTTTAATACTTGAAAAAATACTTCTATTTTTTCCATATCGATTTCTCCTGTAAAGACACTTTTGTAAGAAATTGAAATTGAAAATTTTTTTCTATCACCAAGAAACCCATTGAATGAAATCCATGTAAACCGCGTTCAGTGGAAAAACCAGCAACAGCCACGACAACAACACGGTGACAACATTGTCATAAAGGGAATACTTAAGAGGTTGTAAGTGGTACAAAAGTAGCAGAATAGATGAAAAAGAAAAAAGTTGGCAAATGAGATAAAATGTGGCAAAACTTTCTCAAAAGCAGCCATCGAATCCATACAAATATTGTGAAAATCGAATTTATAATAGTTTAGCTGGCTTGAATAATGGCAAGTTTTGTACAATTTACGATTAGAAAAAGTTTGAAAAAAAATTAAAAAACAGAGGTATAGAAATGATACTTTACAAGCAGGATTACCACGAATTTTGAAGGAGCGTTGTCAGGAAAAAAAAAATAAATTATGGATACTGAATAATGGATGGAACATATTTTTTTATTCAAAAATTATGTTACATACTCGTATAATATTTTATTAGCGATATCGCTTGATTTATCATTAAAAGTTTATATCCAAGTACTTCTCCAATACATTTTTTTGTTAGAAAATTATTGTAACAAACATCAGTCTTGAACTTTGTTGGACAAAAGATTTATTACCGATAACGAGATGCATATTAAAACCTTTTCTATAGTTTTATTATCATGTTAAGAATTATGATGCTAGAAATAATCGCCATTATAGAGTTTGGCGATTTTCGACTTCAACTTCAACAGTTCGTAATAGATTAAAAAGTTTCAGCAATATTTGCTTAAATCTAGTACAAAATTCTGGCGAAATTCTATATTGATCGATATTTTCTCCATCAAATTAGTTCAAAAAATAAAAAAAAATTCAATATTTGTTATCGATAGCGACTATTTTCGATATTTCTTTTTATGCCACGACAGACAATACGTTTTTTTTTTTTTGTAATATTGGTTCCACAAAATTTATGTATATTGCCATTAGAAATGTGTTTGTTATTATATAATTATAATGGCTGAAGAAAAATGTTTCTATCGATAACAAAGTGTACTTAGAAATATTTGCATACGATTCCTTACAAGAATGAAGAATGTCTTAAAGAATACGTTAAATAATATTCTTCTAAATATTTTCTTGGCTATTTTTAGTTTGGTAGCCAAATATATTTAATTTGACAATTTTAAATTCTTGTTATCGTTTATCATAAACCATGATAAATTTTATCGTTTAAGAAAAATTTAAGTTGTAGTGACAAAATCATTTATATCGGTAACGCAAAATTATTATGATCGGATAACACAAACTATATTTAATCGTTAGCGTTAAATTTGATATTGTTTTGATCGCAAAAAATACTTATCGATAACGAGATGTATTTGAAACAACTTCCTATCGTTTACCTTTTTTTATAGTTAATACTTTTCGTTAGTACTTTGTATTTCCTTTGATGATGTTTTAGTATGTGATATTTGTTATCGATAATGAGATCTATTTAAAAAAAATTTGTAATCGTTTATCTCTTTTTTTTTCTTAAAGCGTATTCTAACTAGTCCTAATAAGCAATTTGTTTTCTTTGATGTTTGCCTTTGCACTTTTTTGCACTCAGGGGATGACATCTACTCATGCAATGCACTAGAGCAAGGGAATTATATTCTGGCTTGAATAATAAAGATAGTAGGGTCTGTGACACTCTATTTGAACTTTTCCACATTGAAGGTTACCACTAGAGTGGAATCATTTTACATATGAATTTTTTCGGCTACAAAAAATTAAACTTTCTCTGTAACGGGAAGTGCGATCACAAGTGGGTATGCTTTTAATGAAAAACTTGTAAAAAAACAGTGGGCTTAGGAAACAAGTTCCCTGATTCCACTAGAACATATTCCACTAGAACATATTCTAACATGGTCGATGCTTCAGTGAATCAATAAGGATGTCTTCATTTATGTCACAGATGATCTTCTTCATCCTATTCTGAACGCGGCCGAGTAACTTTAAAATAGAACCTAAAACATCGGCTAAACTATTTTTAGATAGAGAGAAGTTTCTTAAAAAATATTTCCTATCGATTATGGGCATCTATCGCTAACGGGATCTCAAGACACTTATTTTTGATTGTCATATACTTCTAACGTTGAAGGATGCTCCACTAAGTATTTCCATTTATAATATTTCAATGACCGAAGTGTATGTTATCGGTAATATGGTGCATTTTAAAGCATTTAGTAACGATGTAGTACTGTACTTGTTATCAACGAATGATAGTAGGAAATATTTATTTCTGTTTGGAAAGATACGACAACCTTGTCATCGATAGCAAAAAACAAAATTAAGTATTAAAACAATAAAACATCAAATTAAGTAATTAATACAAATCATATATATGTGTATGGTTTTTATCGATAACAAATATTTAATAAAAAAAATCTGCTGTCGTAAATTTTTAAATTAAATAATTTTTGGCATATGTAAAAGATGAACAGTATATTATCGATAACAATATATTAAGGAAAATATTTGATAAATATCAGCCAGCAAAAGTTTTATTAAAAACTTTGTCTTCATTTGGCATATTCAATCGATATCAATTGTGTTGTTGTATATGTATATTCATAAAAATATTGATGACTGAAATGTGAAGTGAAATTATATTCTCATAATGGTTGTTTACACAAACCATTTTATCGATAATCATTTTGATAGATTAAAATAAATTCAGTGAAAAATTATTGGATTATATAAAGTAATTGTGCTCGGTTAAAGAGAGATTTCGGAAACAATTTATTAATAAAAAAAGTTGCACAGTATCGATTTAAGTGTCGATAATAAAATTGTCTGAGACATTTCTTCATTTTTCATCAAAATTCTATTCCGTTTACGATTTCTATTTAGAATATAATTATTATGTGAAATATTTATTGCTGAAAATAAAATATTTTCGTGCTCCTAAAACAACAACACTAACAACAACTCTATTTATAAAATATCACTAAAATCGAATTGCTGTAATAGAATTTTTATCACCAACATATTCCTAAAATCCATAAGTCAGCCATAGTTAAATATTCAAATGAATTTTGTTGCAAAATATGTTGCCCCATTTTTACACTTGAGAAAAATATTTATTTAATTTAAAGTTGTTAAGGAGACCCTGCAGCTACAATTTTAATTTTATCAATTTGTTTTTGATAACATGGTTCGTTATTCCTTCTTTCTTCCGTTCCTTAAAACACAGTTTGCATATTTTATTTTGTAGATTTGTTTTACATTGAAATTTTTAAAACAATTTCGATTTACACAATTACTTTACATACCAAATACTCCAGCTGAAAGGCAGGAAGAATGAAGCCAAACAAAATGATAATGAAGGAGAAATAAAATGGAAAAATTTACATAGAAGTTCTTATTGTCAACCCTGCATAGATGGTACAGAAAAGCATTTATTTTTCATTTTATTTATATTAAATTTCGCAATTTTCCAATACTTTTTGATTTAATTTATTGTGCACATGTTTTGTTGAAAATTTCTTCTTGTGGTAGAGTAAGAATATTAAGGGTATTCACATTGACGAAAATCTCATCTCATTTGTGACAAATTTGTTATAAATAAAATGTTACTTTGTGTTAATTTTGTTGAAAATATTTGGAAATTTGCTTAAGAGTATGAATATCCCTGTTGTCAAATTCGAGCCAATAGGCATTTCTCGTTTATGTTTTATTTTTAATTTTGTGCTTATTTTTGTTTTCTTCTTTAAAATAATAAACATTTGTTTCACACATTGTTTTGGTTGGATTTGTTTTCAACATAGAAAATATTAGAAAAAGTTTTCAAAAAATACATGTTTATTATAAACGACAAGTGTCTTCCGATAGGGACTTTTGAAACTTGACAGTTGGTAGTGGCCATATTGTTGAAGCAACATTTGTCGAATTGGCTGTCACTTATTTAGGGTGTTTTCCCAAATCACACGCGTATAAGATAAAACTGTTATATCCAAATGGGTGTTCAGTTCGGGCAACGTTCCTCGCGCTTCGCATATTTAACAGTCGCCATAATGGTTCCCCATTTTTGGATGAATGGGTACGCCAATAAATAAAATTGTCGAAACATGAGATCAAAAAGCGTGTAATGCATTTAGAAAAAAAAGTCACTAGTTGTTGCGGATCTTAGGCTGGCGATGTCATCGGTTCATATTTCATTGAGAACGACGTTGGCCAGGCCATCACCGTTAACGGCGAGGGCGAGAGGTCGATGATAACCAGTTTTTTTTTGAGGTTGGAGTTAGTTCACATCTGATTTCAGCTGAATGGAGTTACGCTCATGCCACATTGTACATTCTGCACGTGAGATTTGAGGGCATGATCAACTCACGTGGAGGTAATGCGAACTGTTCACCGAGATCGTTCGACTTAACCCCATTAGATTTTTTCTTCTGCAATTTTCTTAAGAAGCAGGGGGCAAATTACGGCATTCGATATCGAACGAAATTTCAAACAAAATTTTCTTGAATTGTATTGAAATTTCGATCGATATCGAATGCCGTAATTTGCCCCCAGGTCTATGCGAGTAATCCGTAAGCCATGTTCGCCCCCAAAGCCAAAAGAATCCACGACATCAGTCAAATTCTGCCTGATTTATGTTTCAGAGTCATAACGAACCTTTGCACGATGTTATATTAAATACATATCGGCATCGATAAGCCTTTCAAATGAACAGAAAATGTTCGTTATTAAGCCCTTGATGAAATACCCGTTATATATAGAATATTTAGGTTACTGGTGCTATTTTAGCCAAGCCATCATACTTGTACCAATCGTACTTGTGCATGTATTATTTGAATGGATAGATTTCTTTTACATTTTAAAATGTTGGTCTGATTAAAACAACTTATTTCTTGCTCTAACACATTTTTAAGCCCATTTTATAAATATTTTAATACGTTTATCAAAGTTAAGGGAAACAATTTTTTTCTTCAATTTCAATATAAAATACATAAGCCTTTACTCTAATATGGAAATAAAATACAATTTTAACATGTATCATTCATTCAGTCATTCATTCATTCATTCATTCATTCATTCATTCGGTTGGTTGCTGTTAGTTCTCTTTAACAACATTTTCAATTTACATAATACGTTTTATGTTTTTAATCTAATGTTTAAAAGTCTGTGTATCTATTTAGTGTGTGGCTGGTATTCGTAGTAAAAACCATATTTTTAAAATATATTCCTATATTTTAGCAAACAAGCAAAAAAAAAGCACATTGTATTAAAAAATTATGATAAATGTAACCACATAATAAACCAAAAAGGATGATTTCAAAAGTTGCAGGGAGCGGATTTAAAGCGAAATGTGTTTCATCAAAATTTTCTATGAGAATACTGGCGCCATAGATGGAAATAGAATTCGAGAGATTCTTACCCGGGAAAAAGAGAGCATTTCTTAACATATTTTTGACGCGCTAAATTCAAATCCACAGCCAAATTTTCGCGAGATCCTTAAAATTTCATTTCGTAGTGAGAGATTAAGAAAAGCCATGGATGGGTGTACTGTTTTACAGTGCATGATAAATAAAATTATACAGAGGGGTCGATGGGTGAGAATATGTATTTTCCGTTTTTGTTAGGAAATCAAAAAGAAATCACAACGAGTACAACCACTATCGTTATTTTTTGTACGACGAATGTCGTCGGCATAAGTGCAAGAACTACAAGAAATATAAGGTATGCCAAGGCAAGTTGAAGATCTACACACTGATCGTTTACTGTATCAAAAATAAAACTTGATAAATAACAATTGTGAATTAATAAATTTTAATTTATTTTTTGAAACTTGCGGTCTCTATTATTTTATTTAATTTGTCGATATTTTGAAGCTCTTCGAATATCATCTTTCAGGATATTTGTTTATTTTATATAAATTTTTAAAAGTTAATTTTATTACCTGAATATGATACTCGAAGAGTACCAAATTATCGATAAAGTAATAGAGCTTTTATCAATACATAAACTTACATTTTTCTTTGCTGTCAAGATGACGAAAATATGATTTTCTTTGTAGATTAGATGAATGACGAAATTGTTAGCATTGAAAGGACACAATTTATGTACCCTACATCAAAAAATTCGTTGATTTTTGAAGACTGCGTCAAGGATCTTTTTTTGACTCTAAATGTAACCATCAAATATAATTTTCGTTAAGGAATTTATAAGAAATAACTATTCAAATGTGAACATTTTTACAAATATATACATCAGAGGCTCTATCAGGAAAAACGTGAGCATTTGCTAAAACTTATGTCGGGTGGATATATCAATTAAAAAATTTTATTTGCAAAAACCATATGCATTTCTAATTTTCTTATCTATTTCTAATCCGTCTTTTAACCACCTTGTTCCCTTACACTAAAATTTTCTATTTTAATCACAAACTCATTTCTTCTTTTCTTCTATTCATTTATTTTGCATACACATCAATGGATTTGCATTATTCCTTTAACTAGTCTTTAACTTTTTTTCATTTATATATTCCTTTTATAAATGAAAAATGATAATTCAAATAAAACGGCAAAAAAAAGAGCATATAATTATTATAATAATAAATAACTCAGAAAAAATTAAACCCGAAAAATAATTTTTAATGTTAAGTTCTTTCTAAATAAAATTCACAAAAAAGTGAAAGCTAATGCAGCATTAGGTAATCCTTGTAACAACGATTATGTTTGTGTACTTCCTAGTCTTGTAGCATTTCTCTTACATTATGTTCTTTTTTGAGAAACAAAAAAATTTTTTGGATTTACTAAATTCCGTATTTTTTTAGGAACAAAGGTTCCCTATTTTTCGTATAGCAAAAAACCGAATGTTTCCTGAAAAATATATAATACCGTGCCTTGTATCGCAAGTCTTTCCAACCATTTCATCACGTATTTAATCAAAAGTTTAATATTAGTTTTTCACTAATGACAAAAATTGTTTTCTTTTTGGAGGACTTTTTCTTTTCTGCACAAGGTGTAACATTTTGTTGATCACTTTATAAATGAGAAAAATCTATTTATAACATTAACCTAAAACTTCCTTACGAGATTGTGAATCCTTCCAAATAACTTTGCGTCTTCTAAAGAATATTAAATTTTTTTAATTATAATTTTTAATTGAATTAATGGAATTTGCATTTTTGAAAAATATATTGCCATAAAAATGTGCCTTTTTCAAACACTCAATAGAACAAAAATAGTTGCTTAAAATATTTAATGTCCATATTAAAATTTGTAAATTTTTTGTAATTCTTTCACAAAAAAAAAAAACAAAATGTAAAAAAGTTAAAAAAATCCTTATTAACACAAATAAAGTAGTTAACAAAGTTGAGGAAAGTGGTAGTATGTAACCTTGTGATAACAATGAATGCAAAATATGTTACATATTTACGAGGTCTGTTCAATAGAAAAGGTGAATTTTAATTTTTCTCAAATAATATTTATTTATTCATCAATTTCTGGTTTGTCCCATTCAAAGTATTATCCCTTAGATATAATACAATTGTGCCAGCCCTTTTTTCAATCCTCCAAGCAGTTCTAATATTCAGTTTTTGGTATGGCCTTGAGCTCTCAGCGATTCCGTTTTTATCTCCTCAATCGTCGCAAACGTTGTCCTTTCATGCTTCTCTTCAATTTTGTAAACAGGGAAAAGTTGCAAGAGGCCAAATCGGGTAAATACGGTGGCTGAGGCATGATTACGGTATTATTTTCGACGAAAAATATGCAAAATCCACGAATTATTTTTCCACAATTCTAACGGTTTTTTCGGTATTGCCTCCGGCAAGCGGCGCATAACTTTAAGATAACACTCCTAATTAACCGTACGACCATGTGGCAAGAACTCATGATGGACTAAGGCACGGTAATCAAAGAAACCAGTGAGCAAAACCTTGACATTGGATCGAACTTGGTATGTTTTTTTTTGGTCTTGGCTCTGCTTGGCTCTTCCAGTGGGACGATTGGACTTTGGTTTCGATGTCATAACCATATGCTCATGATTCGTGACCCTTTTAAGCAAATCTAAATCGTCGTTAACGTCATTGAACATCTACTGAGCGAGGGTTTTTTTGTGTGCAAAATTCAGCAATTTCAGAACGAGCTTCGCTGCCTCTCGATTCATGCCTAAAATTTGTGAAAAAAATTTTATGGCATGCCGACAACTCTCTCTGCAACTTCTCTTATTTTCCTCACTTTCCCAAAATTTTCATCTTCGGCTTCTAGGACGAGCGTCGTCTTTGAAAAGCTTTCATAACTTGTAAACATTTTTCTGACTCAGAGTACAATCACCATATGCCACTCTAAACATTTCAAGAGGTTTTGAGTACTTAATTCCATTTTTACACAAAATTTTATGCAAATTCTTTGATCCAGTTTTTTCCGCAGCAGTAAATTGCCGAACCAACAAAACACGTCAAACTGTTATGCCTCTCACAAACAAACTCAACTAAGAACATATGTTAGAGACAAGTGTGTCAACATAAAAAAAAACGCTAATCGAGTGCACGTAGCCCGATAAATTTCAAAATTCACCTTTTCTATTGAACAGGGCATTTTATTTATCGCCTTTCGCTTCTTTTTTCTTTTAGAGATGAACACAAAACATGCATTAGAGACAAAACATATTAAATTTTTTTTCACAAAATCGCAGACTTCATAACCAAATAATTGAACCATAAAGCCATTTTATTTTATTAAATTAAATTAAATTAAAAAAATTTATCCAAAATGCATAATTATCCAAGAGACTATTGTTATCGACATAAAGTTTTGGCTTGAATAAGTGTATGATTTCTTTACAACCTCCGTTATCGATTTCAAATGTTATCTGTCATTAAGGACTTGGAACCCTGATATTTAAAATGCACACATTCATACACTATTTATTACTTGTACTTTAGTCAATGTTCCTGGTTTTTGTAAGTTTTTTTTTCTTTTTTTTTGGTTTGAATTTTCTGTAAAACCATAAAACATGCAGCCTCAAACTTAAAAAAGTCATTCATATTCTATAACAAACACACACGCATTTAATGTTGTAGATCCACAAACACTCAAACACTCTTAAACAAAAACACACACATACGAGTATTTACTCACAGAATCGTATTATTGAATGTGTGTTTGTGTTATGAATTGTTTGAATGACTAAATAATGTTTAATGTTTGTTTAATGGCACATTTTGGTCGTGATAATGTGAAATATTGTATAAAAAATCCACTGAAATACTGCAATATATAGATATAAGGACGTGGTTTTTCGCTAAAATGTTCCATACACAAAAAATAAAACAACTTAAATAAATTTATGTCCTAAATAAAAACAAAAAAAAAAAACGGAAAAACTGCTCGGGAAAACATAATCCAATCATTTTAATGTAGATAAACAAACAGAAATATTTATGCGAGAATAACTCACTCCTTCCGCGGCCATATTTATAAGCGCACGAACTTAAGACTACATAAATATTTTATAAGAATTTCGTTTTTGCTCTAAAAGGAATATAAAATACATTCCTTGTAGAGTAGAAAAAAATTAGGCTTTATAAATTAACGTATTTAGAAAATTTTTGCTGGAAGCATTTTCTGCCATGTATGGGAAAAAATGTTGAGGAGACGGGTAGTAGATAAATTTGTTCTTTGGGTCGCCTAGCCCCTCCACAAAATAGGCTCGTTTACGTTACTGTCCCCACATAGCAGAAAAACAGAAGAAAAAACAGCAATATCCTTGTACTCCCTTTTATATAATTTAATATTTACAACTTTTCTAAAATATACCTTGAAGAATTTAAATGTATTAATATAAATTAAATTTTAATTTCATTTAATATTCAAGTAACTCATATATTTCCATTTGTATTTCATTTATTTCCAGGTACGTAAATATTACACCCTGTATAAAATAATGTTAATGGGTCCAAGAGTATGGCTTAGTTGTGCGTTGACAATATCATTTTGACTTTTTTTGGTAAAAAAAAGTGAATATATTTGTTCGGTATGTACACATTTATTATGCAACAAAAAAATGGCAAAAAGCCCTAATTAAATGGCTCAACAGAAGCCAACAAATTCATTGTGGTAAACAAATCTGTAACACAGTTGGCAATAGCGAGAGTTGACAATTTGACCAACATTGTCTTTGCCTGAAGGAAGTGGGGAACATTAAATTTGGAATTTGGCATTTAACAGCCAACATGGTGTTTTTATTTATTTAAATGTGTGTTAAATACAACTAATTGATTTACGAAGTGGCGGAAAATATTTGGTAGATAAAGCAAAAATTGTTTGGGAAACATAAAGTTTCAAAAGAGGGTCAGTTATTTTCAGAGCAGTTTTAAAGGCTATACAATCTACAGCCTATAACGATTAATTTGAAGCCTTTACGCCCATAGAAACACTTGGGGTGGGATATTTTAAATGAAATAACTTAATCAAATAAAAATTATCTGGTTATCTAGTTTGGTTAGAAGAGATCTAATGGTTCACTTAGTCTTTTAACTATTTAGAATTTTTTTAAAAGCTTAACCTAGTAATATCCTGGTGCTAAAGTCCTGCTCATATAAGCAACGATTTCCCAGATATTTCATTCTCCATTCCTGAAAACTTCCATTGAAGGCCTTAAGTAAATTCCTTCTCTATAAAATAAACGAATCAATATTTTTTGGACGATTATGCAGCATGTCAATAAATGCCTATCGGATGATGGAAGTGGTTTTATTCGCTGGGCTTATAATGGAAGTTACTTCAATGTCTTATTTTTCACCATCCGCTCTTTGCCAGTATTTTGCAACTCAAGCAAAGGAATGCGAGTCCATCATCCTGTATGGCCAAGTCTTCCTTTCTGTTCTACTGTTCGACCACAATTTCTAAAACTAAGACTTCAGTAACTTGATGTGATGATGATGAAAGATTAAGTATATGTATTTCAATTAAATTGGAGCTGGTGTTCCAATCGACCATATTTACTATTTGGTCTGAGATGATTTCGCTGTACTTCTTTACAAGATTTATATAATCAATTTGCATTCTTAGGACTTGTTCCTTTACGTTTGTTAAAGAGCAAGTCCTGTATATCATACGACTCTCTATATTTAAGGGGCATCTGGAAAGACCTGTATTTGAAGAAGCTCACAAAGTAAAACACTCGTTTTTAAGTTGGTTTTTTTCCTCTTCTAAGTTTTAGTAAAAATTAAGCATGAAAATTTATTTCTAAATCTTTTCCGAAATCCTGAAATAACGTACGAAAAGTCGCACCTTTTTCGTGTGTGTATTGACTTTGTGTTGTCGATATTCTAATGCTTTTGCTTGGGCTTTTGCTTGCGGATATGCGATAAGAGACTATTAAAGCCTGTTTTAGTTATGAAAATAAAAAATCAGCCCTAGAATCACTCGTATAATAGGGAAAACACAAAAACAAATACAAACCAAAGCCACTTTTTGCTGAAGCTAAACCCACCTATTTTTGAAGAATGATTTCTTTTACTGTAATAAAACCCTTATCCGTTCATAGTTCGGTCATTTCGCGCTTGGCTTAGGAAAATTCAATTGTCTGATTGAAGTACGGGTGACTTAATTTATTTTGGTTGTAGTATAGACAGGTATTTGATCACACATAACCTTAAAATTATTCTGAGCAGTAGTAGTTGATTGCTGCCAGCCTTTACAGCTTCCTAAAGTAGAGCTTTATGACTTCTTGTTTGCTGCTTCTCACCAAACAACAGATTTAAAGGTAAAACTGAGCCTGGTGTCTATCTTTTACATCCTTTACTAAATATTTTTTTGCATATATATAAAGGCTACATAAGGCCCTCCTTGTACCTAAAATAAATGCAACTCCCATGCAAGGTTGCATTATAGAAGAGGATGTTTAAACTCATTAGAAGCATTTAATAGCATTTACGAGTATATGATGTAAAATGTTCTACACTGTCTTATCAGAGAACTTCTTTTTTCTTACTTAAGGTAGATAGGTCAGTAAATCGCATTATATATTTATTATTGAAAAAATCTGGCTTTATACCTTCCTGATCTTCCTGCTGAAGTCTTGCAATTTCAATATGAAAAATTCAAATCGAAAAATACTTTTCTTTCATTTTCCTTTCCTAAGCATATTTTACTTTTTTATCACCATAGGTTGGCATGAATAGGTCCAGGCCCTTATTGCTGAGCCATTTAAAAAAGATTTGCTACGATTTGCAACCTTTTTTTTAGTATTTCAAAGCATGTTTGCTATAACCACATAATGATAAGTATAAAAAAAAATTCTGTGGTGGTAAATAATTGATCTCATTTTATAAGTTTTAGTTGTAGACTTCTTGTATTAAAAGCTGAGAAGGAATTAAACATTTGAAATGGAGCATAAGTGCAGGACTTGCGTAAAAGAGGATTTAATTATTGGCCTCGGAATTGTTACAAATGTGTAGGCAGTGTTGCATGTTTGAAATATTTTCAATGTTAAAAATATATTAAAAAACCAAATCCCAAATATCGCCTTTAGTTAAAGGAATTACTTTTCTTAAAGCTATTTGAGAGTATTTAGTCTCAGTGCTCTAATACTTTAAGTTTAAAATTTTGTTCATAAGTCCGATAATTTTTTTTGCATTTGCATGCATCCCAGGACACTTAGGATGTCGCTAGGCACAAGTGAATGTATAATTGAGACTCAGAATGCCTGCAAAGCTTTAAAAAAATTAGGTTATTTGCATAATAAATCAAAATTTAAAGAGATTGTGTTTTATGGCCACAATGAATATAAAATAAAATTTTTTTCATAAATAAGTTTTTTATATAATTAAAAAAATGAAGAAAAAAAATTAAAAGAAAACCAGAAAATACAAGGGAGAAATCCCGTATAATTTGTTGCATGAAATTAGCAAAACATTTTGTTGCGCACAACAAGTGACTATCACACCACCACCCACCCATACAGTTCAACATGTTAATGTGTGTACGAATACAAAGAAAATATTTCTCGTTCTGCGTGGGTCTCTTTTTACAAGTTTCAAAAAAAAATCATTTTCATTGTTAATTTATGACATTTTATACAACTCGTTATAAACAAGATTTCGTACAAGAAACAAATTTAGAAATGAGCAATAATTTATATTGTACAATAATCGTATGAGGCACTCGATTTATTCCACTCGCATTGGTTGAATCGAATTACTGGGGGATGTGAATAGAAAAGTCTACTTTAACAAATAAGACCACGCATCTTAAAGCTGTCAAAGTAGAGATGGAAATATATAATGAAATATTAATAGACTTAAAAGCAAATGAAATTGTGTAAGTTACATTCTCATGGAAATAGAAAATATTGTCTTTAATACCCGACAGATGCTTAATTAATGGTAATTTAGCGACATTCGTATATTGAAAATTTTTTATTAAAAATTTCTATAAATTGATATCAAGGAATTTTTTTTATTAAATCTCTACTTATTGTCGATAACAGCAAACGACATCAAAAACAATATTTCTAAATAAAAGAATTTATTTCTATAATAGAAAAAAGTGCGTTTTTACTTTTAATATTCATAACAATTTCTGTAACCGTTAGCATATTTTGTTTGTTAAGAATTTCTGTAATCGATAACAGATAAATCTAAAAAATTAAAAAGAAAACAGGAAATTTTTCTTCAATAAATAATTTTTAGTAAAATTCTTTATTAGACAGAAAATTGTTTAGTGTCTCATTTCCTATAACTATTGATAGTCCTATTAAACGCACAATGTTTGTAAGTTAAACGTTTCAACTAAATCAAATAATTATTTTTTAATATAAAAGTGTCTGGTATTGATAATAAAATTATTTGCTGTAAAAATTCTATCCTGGACAACAAATTATAATTTAAAAAAATTTTTCCTTTAGGAATAAAATAGAAATTTTAATTAAACATCACTGCCATTGAAAGTGGAATACGATGAAATTGATAAAAAAAAACGACTCTTCATTAAATTCATTATTCCAGATATTCCCAAAACAATTATTCGAGAAATTGTTGCGATTTTTGTAAAGGGTGATTTTTTTAAGCAACTTTCTTTTTGGCAACTCAGTTTTTGGCAGCTCAGCTGTTTTCGTTTAACATATAACATGTTCAGTTTGGTCTATAATTTAACCACGAATTGACTTACAAACGAAGATTATTGAATTTTATTATCAAAATTCATGTTCCTTTAAGAAAATGTATCGTCCACTTTTTTTAATCGGAAAATTGTGTTCAGTGACGAGGCTCATTTCTGGTTGAATGTGAACCACCGAAATTGCTGTATTTGGTGTGGAGAGCAGCCAGAAGCATTGCAAGAACTGCCAATGCATCTCGAAAAATGCACTGCTTGGTGCGGGTTTTGGGCTGTTGTCATCATTGGACCGTACTTTTTCTAAGACGACGAAGGCAGGACGTTATTGTGAATGGCGAACGTTTCCGGACGATGATTACAAATTTTTTTCCCCCAAAATAGAAGAGCTGGACTTGGCTGACATGTGGTTTCAACAAGATGGTGCCACATGCAACACAATACGCGAAACAATTGTCCACTTGAGGTTATGCTAGGGCTCATGTCAATAGGGAGAAGCCCGCTACGGTTGACACACTGGAAGCCAATATTGAAGATATTATTCGTGAGATATCTACCGATATGTTGGAGACAGTATGCCAAACCTGGACTTACCGCATGAACCATTTAACGCGTAGCCGCGGTCAACATTTACATGAAATCATGTTTAAATATTGAATTATATGGATTGTTCTATCGATTCCAATAAAGTTATCATACACTTCTCTAAGTTTTATGTTTTCTTTTTTTTAATCAAATACGAAAAGTAAAGGAAAAAAGGCATCCTTTATATGAGTTAAAAAGTTTTTCAATTATAATTTGACTGAAGAGTACTAATGATCCGGCTAGCGTCCATGAAATGCAAGCGTATACCCTGTATAAAAACAGCAAAGCCAGCAACAAATTGAAATTTTTTAATGTACTGTATAATAAAAATCATTTATTTATAAAATATTTTATCAGTAACAATGAATGTCAATAAGAAAATCATTTTCTAATAATATTTTTTTAAAATTTTTTGGTTTCAATACAATAGAAATATTCTATGGATGCTACTATTGGCAATAATGCGAAATATTGTGGTTATAATTCCATCTTATCGTGAAAATGTTGTGCCTTAAAATATTTCTAAATCATTTTTCGCCTTAAAAAGTTTTTCTTTTCTCTTTGAATTGTCTACTTTACACGTACATAAACTGGAAACCTGTTTGAAATCAAAATAGATACGAAACAATCTGAATAAAGCTATAAATAAAATATTTAAAAAGAAAACTTACAAAAAAAAATTATAAAAAGTTATTTATATAAAATTACAAAATTAAATATTTTGCATAACCAGTTCACTATAGTCGTTCGAAATCACTCAGCATATACAAGTTACACCACGTCGCTTTCAAATAAGTTTGTAGAGCTTTCTAAAGTGGGAACTTTAATCAGTTCAATGTCACCTATAATATAACTTTTATATTCACACTTGTTTGCATTTAAATATTTGAAAATTTTAATTTTTTATTTTTAACATTGATTTTAAAACTTTTTACAAAAAACTATTGTTCTTATTTACTTGATTTTGAACAGCTGTTCAATGAAAATGAGAAATGATAAGAATTTTCACTTGGAAAGGGAATAGAAATTTTAGGATAATATAATGCTCACTTGTTATTCAGAGGAGGGGTAGGGGGCGCATTAGCATGTGTTTAAATATTGAAAAAGAAGACAGATTTTCATGGGTCTAAGACTTTTCAAAAGGTGTTTTCTCTACATGGACTAATAAAAGCTTTTGGGGCCACCACGCATTTCGACTTTTTACTTTTCTAAAGCAGTTTCCGAATCGAAAGGCAAACCGTATAAACAAATTTATGAAAATACCCTGAAGTAAAAAAAATTACAGGTTAAGGAAATGAAAATTTTTATTTTTGTGTACTTAATATTGACAATTTATTCATTTGTGATATTCCCCCAACTAATTGTTAAAATAATTAGAGTTTTAAAAAAATGTTTTGCTTGTTGTGGCTTTGATTGTTCATATGGCTACATTTAATTGGCCGCTAAACTGCTGGAAGTTCACTCACGATTTGGTTTAGTGACCAATCAAAGGTCGGCATATAAACAGCTAAAGTCACAACAAGCAAACAATTTTTAATTTTTTTTTATTTTAAAATTATTTTATTTTCTTTCTTATTGAAAAAAATGGATTTTATTTTCTTGTATATAAAAGGTGGTGGTTTAATTCCAGAAGCCTGCAGTCTTCAGAATACATATAAGTATTTATTTAATTTTCATATATTATTATTATTGATTGAATCTTTAATAGAAATTAAATTAGCAATAATTGCTCAAATCTTCTATCTAAAGTGATTGATTAAGTCTGGCCAATACCAGAAAAAATAACTACATTTTTGCAGCTTCTGCTTGTCTTCCAATCTATCATGTTTAACTAAGAGAGCACTTGCGAGAGTGTATTCCTTCCTAGCCGAGTGTGGCTTCACAAAAACCTTTGATACTTATTACAAGTAAGGCCCAAAATAAGTACAGGGATATAAACGTTTGTTTCTCAAAACATTTCTAATAGTTCTGAAAAATATATAAATAAGCTTAATAGATCTAATTAACAATATACCCAATAAGCATTTCAAAAATCAATTTGTTAAAGATCACCTAAACGAATTTGTTTTGACCACTTTCGACGACTAAGAACTGATCAATCATTTGCGTGTTGAAAAAAGGACTCGAAAATCATTCCCAAAAATTATTAAAAAGTGACTTGCTTAGAAGTCGAAATATAGGTAATGTAAGCAATCATATAATGATTATTCAAGTGTTCCAAATGTAACTAATTTAAAAATGTTTGAAAAAATAACTTCACTGCTTCGATAGATAAATGAGTAGAGTGGTAGTCTATTAAGCAGAATGTAATCACGAAGTTTGTTGATAAAAAAAAAAAATTATAATTCCTGAAGTGAAAATATTCCCATGATGACTTCTTAGGAAAACTTACTAAATTTGATTATGTATGTCGTGATTTAAAATTTTTTTAGAAAAATAATGATAAAAAGTTTTGAAATTAAAAAAAAATATTTAAAATATTCCGCAAAGATTACCCGAAAATAATCTACAAAATTTGTCTTAAATTACTCTTACAGAGACGGGTGTAGCATAACATTTTCTCTCAAAAAATTAACCGACTATGGGGGAGGGCATAAATGACTTTGTTTGATCGCGCACAGGAGTCTTAGAAGACTAGAATATGATCAGTAATTTTATAAAATGCCCACTGGGTATATATAATTGATCTGATCATAAGGATAAACACTAGTACTGATTGTATTAATTTTGCGTGCAATAAGAAACGTTTTTGTTATTGTTACCGACTTTTTACCAACCTTATTATTTTCATCCAACTTAAAAGCTGTCCAAGAATTTTAAAATTCGAAAGCAGCAACCAAATTCTGAAAGCTAAAGGAAAAAGCACAACCCTACATACACATTATACAAACTAAGTAGATGTCTTTATTTACATATCTAGATCAATCAAACATTCAATTCATCATTGTAGACGGCTCTTGCTTAAAACCAGCCCTCAGATGCTAAAACCCATCTGTTATATGGCAACTGAATTAAATGACTACGCCATAAATGTACGTATTTGCGTATGTACGAGTACGTAGATAAGAATATATTCCAAGAATGGAGGGAAAAGCAATTCGTATGGAATTTATATGCATTTTCCTGCTTTTATTCCTTTTTTGCTTACGTTTGGAATTTCACAAAATTGCTTGAGATTTAAATTCCATTTAATAACCGGTCATCCTCCTATTTGGCCATACATATAATCTATTGTCTGGTCATTGCTAAAATTGCATTCAAATAGCCCTCGTTCTTGTATTGACCATATCAATAACTCACTCATGTCTGAAATAGAATGAGAATGTTCAATTGAAAAAAAACGTAACAAAATGCACTAAAAATTATTTACAATCATTTTTGGTCTATGCGAAAACCAAGACCAGCAAAAGAGGACGGACAGACAAACTTTTAAACTAGTAACGGTATACGAGTACAACTATGAATGGTCCAAACTGTAGTTGTTCTATTTAAAGAAACAAAATATGCAACAAAAAAGAGCTGCCGGTGAATCATGACTTCAAAAAGCTGCTACAAAAAATGAAATTTGTTTTGCTGCAACTGAAATCCACAGCATTAGGTGTTCCGCAGTTTAGAAACGCATCTTCAACGGTGAACTTACAGTAACGTTTGAGATATTGTGAATGATACGAAATACACAGTGTCTTCCACCATGGCACTTGTTTCTATCCCTCTTTCACAATCATATAATTTTCCTTTTTGCTTTGGAATCAATTTCATATTCCTCTATTCGCAAAAATATGGAATGCCGTAATCAGTTGAGTTTTTCGTATATCTTACGTCAAAATTTTAATCACAATTTACTTTGTGCCACCAACCATTAGCATTTGATTCGAAGAATCTTAAAAAGTTTGCTTATGGTCCTTCGTACTTGTGTATTATAAGGTCATATGTGGGTACCTTCCGAAAGGAAAATATATTCCCTGTATCATATAAAAGACGAGTATTTTTAGTTTTTATGGTTTCCTGACTTTCTCTGAATCCTACACCATTGAGATAAATCGTCTAATGTACGGTCACTAAATGCAATTGCTATGACTCCCCTTAAAAAATTAAAAAAGATTTTTTATTGTTGCTTTCAAAAGCTTTGTGAAACCAATCAATCGTACTCCTTTTTTTGTGCCCACAAACTAAAAACGAAACGTTTTTATTCGCCTGGTATTATTGTTGCCATAGGAAATTTTTTAAAGATCTTAGTTACCAAAAACTACAGACAATAATAATTGAAATGATATCAAAAACACACAATAGAACCAAATTAAATGCATACAGTTTTAAGCTTATTTTAAGCTAAACAAGAAGAATGCTAAAAAACAGAGGCTGTATCTAAATACTTTAAATACGTGCAGAGTAAAGGAAAAATAAATTTAATTTTTGTGGCTGTTGTTCGAAATTTATTAAAGGCTTTTTAGCTTAAGGCTAAATTATGCCCCAAAAATTTGTAGTGAGACTGTGTGTTTGTTTGATGACTTAATTATAGACAAACAGTTTTAGCTGGTTAGCTACGCCTATTTAAAGTCACGCCTCAAAAAAAAGAACTCCTAATTTAAGTTAAATGGAATAAGAAAAATTATGATACTCGTATGTTGTAGACAAAGGATTTGACACTAACAACATGTTGCAGCTAAAATATGTTTAAAATTCTTCAAACAAAATTTTAATGCATATTTTAAAATTTTATGAACTAAACAAATCCTATGCGTTTATTAAACCAATTACATATTTTAGTGGTTTTGTTATGTGTGCTATTATTTTTCAAAAATATTTTCGATAAACACGGTACAAATTATAGATCCAAATGTTGTTTGTGTGCGTGTTGACGGTTGGTAAAAAAGCCAAGTATATAAATATTGATATTAAAATTATAACGTCTTTCTCTAAAATTAAAAAAAAATCCAAAAATAAATTTAAAAAACTTGGTCATAATATGATAACTTCAATCATGTTTTCTCTCTGCTTGTAGTCACGACACTTTGAGGCATAAGGAATGTAGAATTATCAGACATCAGACATAAATATACATGTACATGTATATATATATCACCTCCGTGAAAGTTGGACCTTAGGTCTATCAAAAATGTATTCTACTATGCACTATTAGTTTTGCTTCATTTCAGGTCTCCAATGCCGGTGCTATTTCCGCCTTCAATTGTATTTTCCACCTATGGTTGGTTGTTCTCATCCTCTTCTTCCCTTTGGGTTCCACTCGATGGCAGCTTGTATTTATTACGTCATCTGCTGGTTTTCGTAGCATGTGGCCTGGACAATTCCACTGGCATTTCAATACTTCAGTGTGCGAGGATACTTGGTTTGTGGCTGGCCATGAGTCAGTGTTGGCGATTTTCATTATCCTTCTCAGGCATTTATTAAAAAAATACTTGTAGATTGTTCCTGTCGTGAACAACTGCATTCCACGGCTCACATCCACAGAAAAGGGTTGATTTCGCCTTTGGAGTTAAACGTTTTGTTCTTAGTTCTCTGAGATTAATGTAAAGTTCTCCACACGGCACTTTGGAGGCGAAATGAGCATTTTTCGTAGCTGATACAGTAGTCAATATCTAGAAATGATCTGCCTCTATCATCAGTTATGCTGCCAAAACAGCAAGAGTTGTCAATGTCTGCAAGGGGTCTTTTCATTTGTTTGAAGGGAAAAACTGATTTCTTTGTTCAGAAGCATGGACATCGTGTTTCCCATTTTTTGCCTTTCCTCTTACTTAGTTCTAGAAATTTTAATTTTTGATATTCATTACTAAATGCGTGTGAGAAAAGTTAAATTTATGTGGCACAATCTATCTCTCCTAAATGTCTGTAAAGTCCCCATTGGATCCAGATTGTGTTTACCGTGATGCTCCATGTCACAACATCAAGTACAATACAATCCCATATGACTTCAATTTTTGTTTCGATGCTATCGCTTGGAATGTTCTCATGGTGTTACCTGTACATGGAGCAGCAATATAGACTGTTGAAAAGCTATATTAGTTTCGATAGAGTGCGATTACATTCAAGTGCTTTCTATATGGCGTTATGAGCAAACTTTTCAAAGCTTTAAAAATATTTCTAACTAAGCGTAGAAAGTATTAAAGTTCAAAAAGTATACTACAGTCACCCAAAAGTCTTCAATAATTTGCTTAAGCATATTGACAGGCTTTTCTTTGATTTTTGACAGTACCTCAAGCAAGCATAAGCAACCTTAAAGGTTGGACAGATTATTCCACAATGTTTGCTTCATACAGAATTTTCTGGTCAGAGACTGGCCTCTTATGGACGGAGAATAGGTTCCAAGGCATACGTAAGTCGACTTTTATAATTTGTGCTAGAACATTGTTTACCGTGCTCAGGAGAACAATTCCATTTCAGGTGGAGCATTCGGACAAGTTTCCTCTTTTAGACATTTTCACAATAATTCCCAGTGTGATATTCTCCAAATTCTTCGATTAGGGAAAAGACTAATCGTGCGCTGGTGTTGGGGCCTGCTTTCAGTCATTCTGGTTCGATGTTGTACGTTCCTGGTGCCTCTTTACCGCTTTGCTGCGCTCACAATTTCAGCAGATGAGGGGCTGTTGATGGGTGGTAACAATAACAATTTTTGTGGCAATGTTTGACAAACTTTTAAGTATTTCTGTAGCTTGTCCATATAAATAGTTGCTCTTTTATAGCTATTCCATAGCATCTTAATGGAAGCGATTAGTATAGAGTTCTTAAATTTTTAAATTAATGAAATATTATCATAAATGAATCATTTTACCAGCAGATTATAAAAATTTAATATCACAGTCATTCACGTACTTTATTTGCAACACTTTCGTACTCAAGCAAATAGAGAATGAAAATAAAAAAACATTTAAGCTCCATTATAGTCATCCCTTAAACATGAAAAGAATTTTAAAACTACATGGTGGGTGTATAAATTTTAAATACCCACTACTTTCGTATTTCAATAAGGAGAAAAAACATCATAAATAACACGCAGTGTATAATAACCATAGTAATAATAACAGAAAATAATAGCTATTTAAGAGCAAATAAAGAACAAATGGAAAATCCGTATCGTAAAAGTCGACGTACAGGCATATTGACAGCATGTCAGCTTTTATTCAACAATAAACCACCTCCTCCTGAATACTCACTTGTGCACTGCGATACAGTCTTCAATGAAAGGAATATTAAATTGCCGTTCTTACATCAACATTATCTTCTATAATTTAGTTACCAGCACAACCAGGGAACAAAGGGCACCCAACACGACGTGTGGGTGTTTAAAAGGTATTAACAAAATATTACAAACAAAAAAAAAATATTTCATTTGAACGAAACATAAGTTTTATACTCATGCAAATGGATATTTTTCTACCCATTTGAGAAGGAAACAAACAAAAAAATTTACAAAAATAACAGATTTTTTTTGCTCATATAAGTTTTAAGGGTTTTAAGTCTTTTTTGGAATTTTTTAATTTGTATAAAAAAGAAACAAAATATTAAAAGCTTCGTATTATTTAGCAACTTGGTTATTTTATTCATCATACATTCTTAGATGTATTTCAAAAATGATTCCACTTTCTTACTGCAACTGCAGTTTCGTATCTAAAAAAATACATTTATCGTTATGTTTGCATTAATCATAGTTTTGTCATGCTTACCATGTACTTCCAATCAGGGCAAGTCAACCTTGACCTAAAATAAGAGAATGTAAGTGTGTGGAATTTGCACCTACAGAAAAATTATGGTTTATGGAATCATATTCGCAAATTACACTTTTCTAAAAAACAAAACATATGCCGTTTTAAATGCATATTATATATATATTGCCCTCGGTCCTACTATTTCCAGAAATACAGATTTTTTTTTAAATTTTGGAAATTTTATCTCCTAAAGTCTATGACAGTTTGGTTTTAGTACTAAATTTTTAGTTCCAGAATTCGGTGTAAAAAATGAATACTTCCTAGGCCTTTAAAGACTGATAGATAAAGATCAATACGATGCAACTACTTCTTATTTGATCAGTTTATAATTTAGTTATGAAATAAAAGGTGGCGCACGACTAATCTCATAATTTGCACTCTCTGCAAATTTGTGTTAAATAAATGGAAAAGAGCTCTTTTTTATAAAAAAGTTTAGTTGAGAGTGTAAAATTGGTGACATTATTTGGAAAATATTATATCACTCAAATGGCCACATCCCGAGTTGATGCATAACTGCACTCACTTTACGGCATTTTGAATTATTGTTTCAGCTATTTATTTATTTTAGCTTTTAAGACTTGCAAATCGTCCAAATCGTGCGGATTTGGACGGCCAATTCAAATCTCTCAACCGGGATTATGGTGTGTCAGAATCTCCATCTTTGCCCGAATTTTGTGAGCATTTGCTCCATCGACACTCAGCGCAATAACTCGTTTAGCATCTGCCTGTTACGCTCTCCATTTACGGTTACGTAATGCCATTGGTGTCTTCTAAAAAATAAGGGCCAATCACTTTCACTGTGTGTAATTTTTTAAGTCGTGGCAAAATAACCATATACGGACACCACTACGTGATAAAAGACTAAAAAAAAGACCCGTGTCTCCCAATTTTTCCCAAAGTCATGCACTTTTTTTTATGGGCCGCCAAAGATTTGGGGCCTCGGTATCATTTTCGCAAAAAAGTGATCATTTTCTCGGGCTCATATCTTGCAAACCGTTCCGAATTTTGATTTACTCTCTGAGGCAAACTTGTAGCTCTTGTCATAAAGAACAAAAATTGCGAACATATAAAATCAAAAAAACTTCACCTTCCAGATAAAAATCGCAAAAAACTTAAAAAAATTCGATTTTTTAACATTAGCGTGTTAACAACATTTTTGACAGCTTTGTTAATGTTAACATGCTAATGTTAACATGCTAATGTTAAAAAATCGAATTTTTTTAAGTTTTTTGCTAGACTTTACATCAGAGAATTGTTCATAAAATTATTATTTTCAGCAGTGCGAAATGACATAAAGCGGTTGTTGATATTTATAAAAAAAATTATCTGACTTTGCGCAACTTTTCCATCACAGACTTATTTTCTATTACTAACAATCTTCTCTTTGTACAATAAATTGTAAAATTTTCCAAAAGAGTAGTAATTTAAATAATAAATTTTATTTATTTTCTTTATTTTATAAATTAAACAAATATCAGATGAGTGCCGAAAAATCGATAATTAAAATTAAAAAGGAAGAGACTTTGAGCTTGATGAAAATAAGTAAAATTTATTAATTAAAATAAAATGATAAAAAAAAACTAGAACACATGCATGCGGTAATTTAAAGGTTGACTGAAAACACAAATTTGTTTGTGAACAAAATCATGTTTTAATATTTCAAAATAACCATAACTTTTTCCCCACAATAATACGGAGTTACACGGATCATAATACAAAGGTGTAATAGAAAGAGAGTAAAAAAGGTAATTTGTTTTCTATTTATTTTATTTAGAAAAAATTGAAAAGTAACAATACTTTTGCCTGATTTCCTGTGTTAATTTTTGTTAACATACGTGTACAATAGACATATATGTACATACATGTATGAGAGGGCTTAACAAAAACAACAAGCAAGTTGTGGCAAATGTAGAACCAACTTCTTTTATTATTTAATATGCAAAGCGAGTTTTTGTTTCATATTGTTGTATATAAATATGTTTTCCAATTTGTTGTTAAAATCAACAAATCTTTTTAGCAAATAAATATTTATTGCCAACTCGTACAAAAACTCAATTATATTTGTTTGTATGCACGAGTATGTACATACACATGTGAGTATACATGTGTATGTGTATATATGTGTATATTTATGAATTGTATGTAAATAAATTTGAACATAAATGAAGTAAAGACCTTTACAATTGTATTTTACAACTTCTGTTACAAAATTGAGATTTTATTTGTTTGCATTGTTCAGACGATTTTCTTTCTATAGAGTATTGAAGCATCAATCCAACTGCTAACGAATGGTGGCAGTCTGATGCCAGCAGTGAAACGAAAATTGAAGCTTTAAATTTCAGCTAAAGGAAAAAGTTACTTTTTGGTTTTATTTGTGAAGATGCCCGATTCGTTATAAAAGAAGAAAATATACAAAGAAAAAATACACACAAAAGATGGTTTTAAATTTCATGTTGTATTTCTCTTTAAGCATATAATTTGTAATTTTCTAGACATTTTGTCAGATTGTTGGTTATTTGTTTTGGTTTAACCCTTGGAAAGCTGTAATAAGAAACAAAATTTTTTCGTAATTACATTTTTAATTTTACTACCATATTCATCAAAATAGAAAGTTCTGCAAGAAAAAATTTATATGAATATTTTTTAATAATCAATCCTGTGATAAAATCACAACTTTTTTTTTATGAATACAATGGTTGTGTTATAAATTTGAGAGTTATTATCAGTTGAGCTTATTGTTTATTCTAAACAAACTTTATGGTTTCTAATTAAATTTATATAATTTGTTGCTGTTTGTTGGCGCTTTATTGGAGATAACAAAATCATCAGTAAGTACTCTTCAGCCAAATCATGTTTGAAAACCGTTCAAAGTCATACTTTTATAAAAAATCAACAAATACTAAACGAGAATTCTACAGAATGCAATCCATATTTTTTTACTTGTCATAATAGTTTTAGTAAACTTTTCAGCAAATACAACACAACAAATAATTATAATCGAATTGCGTGATTTTATTTTTATTTTTAAGAAAATCCCAAACAACGAATATTATAAATATTGTTTCTAGTTAATGAAATACTAATAAATGTGTATATTAATTGAACTCCGCATATTGATCTGTTAAGCCTTTTTTATTTCAAAAAACAATAAAGGAATTGAAAGATGATAGAACATAATAAAATGCTGTTTCGATGAAACATCTTTCAATTCGCTTAGAGATCTTTATCTAATATCTAACAAAGATGTGATGGAAATAAAATATTTAGATAGAAAAGGAGAGAAAGAGATCGCCATAAATATTCTCATGATGAGTAGTAATGTTTATGAAGGAAACAGTTTTACAGAGAGTTGGGCAGGTATTCAATAATAGAATGAGAATGGCGGTGGTAGACCAGGCATGAAGAAAATCGTGGCTTTAATCTCCGGCCTTTGAGCACATAAACATGACCAGGTGTACGTGTTTATACAGATATACTACATAGAAACATAAAAATGCACATTGGGTTAGAATGCCAGATTACAAAAATATTTTGGACTAACCATTTTTAAAGCAGATTGTTCGATTCATATAGAATCTTAGATTGACAATGCAGGCAACCTTTCAGAATCAGATCACCCTGGAGGAGGATGAAGAAACTTCGTCACCAAATTTGGAGACAATTCGTTAGGTATAAGGGAAGATTTTGCCGTTCTTGAATACGTACACCTTTTTGGGTAGTCGTTCCTCAGCAGGGATTCTGATCCAACTCAAACCAATTTTAATAGTTGCTTTAGTATATGATTGATAATTTGTGCACAGTTTTTCGTAATTCACTTGAGATATTGTAATGCTTAAGACTGTAAGGCTTAAGACATTGTAATGACTTGTTTGAAGAGAACGTGGTGGCACCCAAAAAGGCTTGCAAAATTTCACTGTGGTGATTTTTCTGTGTAAGATGAAACCAGATCAATTATCAAGTGCTAAGCAGTGTGATCAGAACAAATCCTATGCTAAACAGGAGTGGGCTAAAAGCTTAAAGATTATTTCACTACTGCCTTGGATCATATTAAAAGGTTTATTTTAATGTCAAAGATTTTTGTTTCCACAAAAAAAAAAACTAATTTTACCTATTGTAGACAAAAAAAAAATTAATAACAAGAAAATAAAAAGTTATAAATCATCTGTCAGATCTCAAAAATAAAACTCCATTTCTCAAACAGTAATAACTTTCCATCTAATATTACTCAATCTCGCCTTTAAAAAGGTTAATAACTCTTTAACGGCTTGAGTAGCAATAGACTATCAAATTGCATTTCTCTCACTAACTTGACAATTTTTGTGGTTATGATGTATATTTTGTTGGTTTGTTTGTACTGTGTCTCCAAATGCACATTAAAGAAAGAAAAGCAAAAAAACCAAAAAGCCCCAACAATAATCAAAGTCACCAAAAAGAAATAAAAGTATAATAAAGAAAACGTTTCTATTTTAGCCAACTGAGCAGCAAAACAAACGAACAAAACGAGCCGGAGCAGCTAAAGATGATTTATAATTTGTATAATTTGTTATGACACAGCCAACTACTAAAACTGACACAACAATGTTACACTGGGAGGTTTGGACTTACTGAGTGACTTACAGTGAAACAACTACGTAACCATACCAAGAGCCACCACCATCAAACAACTTTACGATGACAATTATATGAATGAGAGGCTAAATAAGGCATGATAGTGGTTGCAAATTAATTTCGTATTGTACAAAAATTATTTTGTTTATGAAACAGTCAACAATGCTGAGGTCTGCGCATTAGAAATTTTCTTAATCATAATTTGCATGAATGAATGAAAAATTTAATGAATAGGTGAATTTCATAAATAAAAAATAATAATCTTAAGCTACTTCGACCGGCAAAGGCGAATGAATACCCTTTATTGTGGCTTCTGGTCACTAACATGATCCTTTTTAAACGTCCAGACGTGGGAGCTAATGATATGGGTAATGATATCGGGGAGGTTGGTGAACGTAATAAATGATATCACCAATGCAACAAGCTGCGGTCCAAGTAAAACGATACTGGATCTATCTGTTATGGTGGCCTATTACTAGTAGGTGAAATCTAGTGGACCAACTATACAGGATTGAACGATCTGCTTGGATTGTATCAGACGATTTATGCACTAATCCCTTGAAGGCTTTGAATGTTGTATTAGATTTAGTTGCAATTATCTTGAATATAATAAGTTTGCTCTAGCATTTTCTCAGAAAATATTTGGGTACTCGTTCCGAATTCAAAATCGGATAAATATATTTCCTTTGCAAATATTGCCCATTATGTAAGGGGAAAGGGACATATAGAAATGCGGGAAGATCGCATCTTTTATTGATAGCCAGCAACAATTCTGTCGCTACTTGTAAAGATGTGCTCTCCCAATTTGGACGTCAAGCCGACGTCATTCTTATACATATGTATCCCCTCACATAGTGGCCTTGCTGGCTACGAACAGGCGAATGAATTAGTCACGGCTAGTTGTAGGTTTGACTCTCCCTTAAAACTACTGCCTATGTCTTAATAAGTCACCAAGTTTAATACGCTCGGTAAATAAAGAATGTAAGATTAATAAATGAGGTTCTAACGACTTAATGAAATACTTAGTGGTGAGTCAATATGAAAAACATTTTATTGCCAATTGGTACTTTATAAAAACAAATTATTTAACCAAACAAGAATTTGAACGAGCGTCTGTATTATATGCGGCATGTTCGAACAATTGTAATATTCTCGTGGACCATGACATTATATGCTATGAATAAGCTTTATCATGGCTTTTTTAATAATACAGAAACATTTTAAGAGCTTTCAAAATGTCATTTCATATTTGATTAGTATCATAAAGCGTAAACATATGATGAATAAAGACACAAACGTATAAAATTATACTAATACCCTAAATATTTACACGCGAAGAAAAAAACATGGTTGTGCAATCAAAATTTCGCATTATCATTGATATTCGCATTCATAATTCTATCAATCATGCTATTATGTTCATCATATCTACACATGTTAAATGCTCTCAGAAATATATTTTGATACTTATAATCTTATTACTATGTTCATTATAATAATATATGGAAAAAAAATTATTTCATTAAATTCTCTTTCAAATATGTACTTATATCAAATATATGCAAGGATCATATTATCGTAAAAATCAAGTTAAATCTATTTTTATTAGAAGCATTTTGTTGTGTCAATTATGTATATTATGCATAAATGAACACAAAATGGTCATAGCAATCATTTTCCACCATTTTTTCTTTGCGTGTATATACGGCACATTATATAAAAATGTTTATATGTATGCTGAGTTCAGAAATACGCACACACACACATATTTGAATAAATATAAGTATGTACATAACTTGTATATGCTTAAAATATTATGTATTTCTCCTAACATTAATCATTTCGAATACAATGCATAATGGTCGTACAATGACAATGTCATCATCAGAGAAATATATGTAAAGAATCATAAATAATTTAAATAATAACAATATGAGTACATACTTTAAAGCCCCTTTTTCTTCTTTTGATACTCGTCTAACAATATTTTGAAAAATACAATTTATCATATTTTTTATTATCAAAGATATTGAAATTGTGTATTTTCATTGTCATTTCTTTGTTTTCATTTCTTCAAACCGTTCGTCATAATCTGCACATACTTTTTCATAGAAAATTATTTTAAAATACATGCAAACGAGTATTTACATACATATATATGTATGTATGTACATATAAATGTATATTAGATTTTAAATGAAACGCAGTTCTTTATGAATTTCAAAAGCTGTAGGTATTTTTTTTTAGAAATTTCTTTTTTAAATAGCAAGTAATGAGTAAAAGAGGTATTCAAAGAGAAATTGTTATTTTTATATGTATGAAAAGTGTATTATTAAATATCATTTTCAATTGCCCTTAGACGAGCACATTCTCGACGATCGCTCATGTAGGTGCATTAAAAATATGATTGGCCATGCAGGCCATCCTTGCAACTTACCCCTAATATGACGCCAGATATCAGATCGTAAGTACCATGTATTACTTTGAATCCGAAAACACGAAAAGCGCTGAAAATCATAAAAACAAAATTTGTTTTAATGCTGTTAGTGGCTGACGGAGCCAAGAAATTGCACATAACATTGTTCATGTGGTTCCTTATTTAGAGCCTTAAGCTTTCTTTAATATTTACAGAGAGGCTTATACTATTGGATAGATCGCTACATTGGAAGTTCGTATTACCGCAAGCTCGCTGTAAAATAAAGAGCCCTACTGCTATGAATATTTTTTGTATACATTGCTGGAATTTATTTAATTGAGAAAATAATATAATAGTTTAATTTTTTATTTTAATAATATAATAGTTTAACATCCTTTGTGTTATGCGGCGACTACAACATGAATCAACAAGACTAACAGAATTTAGTGCTCTTTTTAGGAAAGTGTACCCTAATCCTTTAAGGGAATCAAACTTTTTCCATGCAATATTTTACTTTAAGGAAAAAAGTTGTAGCTCCATCATGTTCCATTATTTTAAGTACTTTCAACTACTGCCTTTTCAATCAACATCCAGCTCTTCATTCAGTCAGTAAACGAATAATATTTGTAACTCCCCGTCTACATTGGCATGCAATTCTGCTGCAGAATTGCTTTAGTGTCCACATTAGAAAAAATCTAGTGTTGCAATTCTTGTATAAAAACGTATGTAAAACATCAAATACAACAACACCAAACATCAAGTTGAATAGTGAGGATAGCAAAGCAAAACAGAATTGCAGAGAACACTAAACTCTGTACCCCTCCCCTAGCTTCTTACCTCTCTCTCCTTAAACAACCAAGAATTGCTGCAACTAAATTGCAAGTGTGGACAGTGAGTTACTAAACCACGTACATATAAACTTCAATACATAGACGCTTTTAACACACTTGTTTATAATACATACACACACATTTATAAATGCATTCATTGCGTATGTATACACGAATATGTATATGTATTTATGAATGGAATTTATTTTATAAAAAAATTATGAATGTATGAATTTATTACTGTTGCTTAGCAATGACAATATGAATAAATAGCAATCGTGTTTCTATTGGGGCGTTGCTGGCTGTTCTTGCTCCTGAAAATTGTTATGAAAAATCATCATAATGAGCATCAGTGTCGTTAATGTCGTAAAGTTTTTGCACAATTTAAAAATTTTCTATCATTGAATTGTGAAAAGAGAAACGCACATGTTCGTATAAATTCAAACATACTTATTTTTATGTACAAATAAAATGTATCCTCTTATCTGTGAAACAATCATTATAATTTTATTCACACGCATCTCTGATTATTCGTATGAATGTATTAAGTACATAGTTACGAATATTCAACATGTTCATGTTAGTAGTGACTTGACAACTATTCCGGTATTATTAAGGTGCCAGCAGCAAACAATGAATATCAAATGCTTTCATGAGTGTTTTCAAATTCAAATGGAAACAGTAATAAAAAGAATAAAAAGAGAAATAGTTTTCATAAAGTCTATGTGTTTTGAGACGAGAAAAAATACTATAATTTTAAATGAAAGCATTTCAAATAGATATTGTTTTGTATAACAACTCAACCAGCTGAAATAGGAAAAATATGTGGTAGCTCCCCAGTTGCATTGACTCATTACATTGATCTCTAGAGAAGAATTTAATTTGAGCTCAGCATCGCCAACTCTACCACTTTTCTGGCATGTGTACCTCTTTCGGGTATCGTACTCAACTTTAATACGTTGCGGAAAATAATCTACCACTTTCTTAGTTTTTAAAAACTAATGTATTACTAACCAAAATATTTTTAATTTATCCAGCTTGGAATTTCAAATAAAATGATATTTTTACAACGCTCGAAACGCTACGTTGACTACACTTTTAAACAGCTGTTCAATATTCAAGTCCTGTTGTAGCTGGAAAGACATAAATAAAAGGAGGAATAAAGAAGCAAGTGAAATTAAACCGAAAATGGAAACTTACACTTTTGATCTAAAATAAAACAGGCCATAATACACAACGTGTCCTTTACTGAAGGAGTTTGTGAAAAATTTCATCTTTCTTCCAAATAGTAGAACGAAGTTTGAAAGGGTCTTCATCAGTCAATTTATTAAAAACTTCTTGTAGACCCAAAGTATCATCTACAGATGCTCTGCAAGAAGTGCTACGATTTACCAGCGATAACGCTGAACATCCTTTACCTACAGAGGATCATTACAAACTATCCATATTAGAAATATAAAAAGTTATGCTCTACATGCATGTACTCCAATTTCTTTCTTCTACATATTAATCTTTTTTCTCTCAAAACATTTAAGACTAATTACACGACGATATCGTAATTGATTTCGTAAATATTTTATTTGTTGTCTGCTGCAATTTTAAGTGTTAACGATCTGTAATTGAGATTATCATAAGCTCCCTTATAAACTATTTCTTAGCCAAACAAAACTTCAATTAAGGGTTCAAAATTCTCTTTTAAGGTCTTTAAAATACCAAAAAAAAAATCAACTGATAGGTCCATTCATTTTTAAGATAACAAATTTATTTTTCAATTAATTAAAAATATCTTTAGTTTATATAAAGTTTATGTTTTCATTAATTAACTTGTTATCACCTTTTCAAATTACAATATGGTTAACTTGTAACCAAAATATGTTTACTATACAAAAATAAGTTTGTGCACTTGCAATCACAGTCTGACTAAAAACAAGAAAATATAAACATCTAGGCCTACTAACATATATGTACGTGGTCTGTTCAAAAAAAGGTGAATTTTGAAATTTTTCGGTCTGCGTGCATTCGATTAGCGATTGTTTTATATTCGCACACTTGACTCCAACATATGTTTTTAGTTGAGTTTGCTTGTGAGAGACATAATGGTTAGAAAAAATTTATCAAATAATTTGTATCAAATTTTGTGTAAAAATAGAACTAAGTGCTCAAAAATGTTGAGAATGACATTCTGATTTTACTCTGAGTCAAAAAAAAAAAAAAAAAATATTTAAAAGTGTATATATAGGCTTTTCAAAAAAGGTCAAGGAAATGTGAATGATGAAGTTCGTCCTAGAAGCTCCATCGAAAATTCACCTTTTCTTTTGAACAGACCACGTGTACCACCTTTTTCGCACTGAAGTTTGATGAAATTCTCATGTGCTTGAGACCTAATATAATATAAGTAAGCATGTTAAGTTTAATTACTCCCACAGGACTAGAACTGATAGCACTGACACGATATTTATTTACGTTAAGGAGAATAGATGTCCCGTGAAGTAACACTTATTGCTATTTGGATAAGACATCGATTCAGCTTAGCTAAAGTTAGTTTTCATGGGGCTTTATTTATGATAATAACCGACTGACTTGGGTTCATTTTGGTCCATTTGTGTTAACCTGAGTGCTATTATGTAGATGGGTGGATGGTCCTATATATCCTGATTGGGTTTCCTGAATAAAATATCTTAATCCTTTCATGTTGCAACCCGATAGAGTCGACAATTTGGTCATATTTAATTGAGTTTTCAAATACAGCAGTGTCTGCTGACAATTTCTTTTTCCTTGACTCTTTCAGAGTGGATTTTCTGGGTAAAATTTATTGATTTGACCATAGTTTAGTTCGTGATGTATGTTGCTGAAGCTGTGTTTTATCTGCAATTGCATAGAAGTGAACAAATTTTATAGCACGGAGCCTAAATGGCTTTGAAGCAACCCCGAAATCAGTTGAGCAAATGCGTTCTCGCTCGATTGAAATCAACCACGGCTTCCATATTGTCGATAAATTTTGTACGTCAAATTTTTCGTTTAAAGTTAAAAATTATAGAGCCTGTGACCTTAAGCGAGTCAATCACTTCAAAATAATATCAGAGGTTTTATTGTTGACTCAATGCGAAAGTATTTCCGCAACGTATCCTTAATGAAGTTAACATGTCTTTAAAAGTGTACGACATGGTTTACATTTATTTTAATTTAATTTATCCTTAATGCGTTTAGGCTTCACCTTACACTAAGACTGGACTTCCACTAGGCATTTGTTCGTGAAATATGTTGCATGCAGCTTCTTTTCTTCGCTGATGGGAGGGATATTGAAATGAGCGGAACAGCAAAATTAGCAACACAAGAAATGTCATGAAATTTCTTGCAACATATTTCATACCAATTGTTTCACTCTACCTTTTATATTGGTAAATAGATTAAGTTTCATGCAACAAATTTCATAATAAAATGCTTGGTGTAAATACAAACGTAGAACTAATGATTTTTTCTTTCTAATAGAACAGCTTCATAGCGGCATAAAATTCAGATTTTCCCATTTTTCAACGAGGGGAAATTTCCATCTAGTCCTTTATGAAAATATTTGCGAAAATAGTAAATATTATGCATCTGCTAGAAATATTAAAATATATAGTTATAAATAAAGTTCCATAAATTTTAAGCTCCATAAGTGGTATGACTTTAGTGCACATGCATATTTTATTCATGTTTCTAATTTTGTTAGTTTAACTTTATCACAAAAATAAACGAAGTGATTTTACAAATATTTTTAATTGTTGGCCAGAGAAAAAATATATTCAAATATTTACAGCTCGTTTAATTTTAATAAATAAATCAATCAATATCCAGGGAATGTTTTTAGGTATTTTAAAATAAAATTTGAATTAGAAATTCAATAGAAAAATTTTGCTAATACATTACATGAAACAAGTAGAACTTAACATAAAATATCCGTGAGTGAATATCAAATAATAGTTTAACTAAAAGAAAAAAGAAAAATATGCAAAACAATATTGAAGGATTAAAAAGTAGATTTACACAATGATACTTGCCATGAATATTATTATATTTGCTAATGGGAGAGTCTTAGAATCAAAGGGCATAGCAGAAGTTCCTTGAGAGAAAATTTCTAATGAAAACCTTATTTTATGCCGCACGATCTTTCAACAGTTCTTCCATATTAATGTACAGAAAAAATCCTTAAAAAAGGCATCTTGTAGAACTGGTCTAAGTAAATACCCTTGACATGCTCTTAGGAAATGAAATCTTATTAGTGTAACATAAACGTTTGCACACATATCACCTACAATTGGCTTAATGGGTTAATTAAACTAAAATTCACTATAACTTTAATGTACGAGTGAGTATTTATTTAATTAATTTTTGGAACTTTCATTTAATTGCATTAATTAATTTCGTAATATTGCGACACACTGTGTCGCATGTGTTATTTCCGTAAATGTATTTCTAACCCAAATAATTTACTTTGGTTAATTTGAAAGATATTATAAGTTAATTTTTATTTAGTTGAGCAAATGGCCTTGGTAGCCAGTGCTCAATCTCCAATTTTAAAATAATTAATTTATTATTAAGTTGTATAATAAATAAATATTTCTTATTTGATATAAAATGTTGGCTTTTTTGCTGTTTTGTACTTTGGTGATGTTTTTCTTTTTTATAAAGTTTTTATTTTTTTTTAATAATTTTTGTTTGTTTGTTGTGTTGCTGTTATGCAAATTCTCTCACAGACTTTCTAATTCAACTTCACGTTTCATTGTATTCAACTGCGACTCGTACAAAAACCAATGCCATAGCACACGTAATGTAGCAGTATTATGAGGCAGACACTCCGAAACGTGGGTGTAGAGGAAAATAAATATTTTACACCAAAAATATTTTACACCAAAAAATTTAAACATGTATTCCCAGCGCTGTTGCACCAGTAGTTCTACAATATAGAAGGAAATTTTCATTTACTAGACTGATCTCATGCCTCCCTTGAATCGTATTGCATTGAAGGTCTTTCGGGCTTTAAGCTGTTTAGGTCTAGCGAAATTTACTCACAGCTGGCCAGACTCTAATCTAGTGATACGAGAACTGGTAATTCTTCAGAGCTTCTTCCATACTAGCTATGGGCGAAATACGAATCGCGAAAGAGGCTTATGTTTGAACGATCCATTTCCTTTACTAAGGGCTTGTACATGATCCATGCACCCATAAAAATAGGAAAAAATATTTCTAATTAACATGCTGGGGCAGTAGTTCAAGCATTTGGTTCACCCAATAATACATTCTTTAATCGAAACCACACTCGACTCAGAGCGACGAGTACAGCTTTTACTGAATGGCATGTCTCATCAGCTAGTGCTGACACTGTTATTATCTAGACCTGTTTGCTTAATGTAATTGCCCGTTAAAAAAATAAGACTTTTCACTCATTCTGTAACTCCAAAGGACAAGTTATGGCGACTTAAATCTCATGTACACAAACCTGAGCGATTTCCAGACAGATCTTAGCAAAAAGTTAAACCGAACTGGCAAAACAAAGAAAAGAAATTTCAGCAAAACAAAAGCTTCTTTTAACCTTGAAACACGTTAATTTTTTGTTGTTAATTTTTTTTTTGTGATATAATTATCAATTTCTCTGAATTTTAAAAATTGGTTAAAATGGTAATAAACTTCTGAAAAACTGTAGAATGACATTTTGTTGTTTGCCGCTCAGTAATAAACCGAAAACTGAACAAAAGTTGTATTTCCAAGCAGAGCCGCAGGGAAATGGCTGTCCCAATATAGTTTCATAAACTTTAATTTTCCGCCGACTTGGCGCTCGCCCCATTGATGCTCATTGCGCGGTCTTGGCCGTGTACTAAATTTATCCCATGTAATATTTCATGAAGTTTGTACAACGAAAGTTTCCTGTTTTTGCCAATAGAAAAGATTTGGAAAATATAGTCAATCAATCTGGTTACAACATGAAAATTTGGTAATTTTTGACGATTTTCTTCGACCAATTGTTTTTTTAACCTTCAATTAGCAACCAAAAAAAGTTTCATGCCACAATTTTCATTTGATCGTATAAATTTGATATACTGAGACTATAATTAAACAAAATATTAAGTCATAATTTCAACTACTAATTGGGAATCTCTGATTGCATACGAGTATATGTACGTCCCAATAGTATTTTGGTAACAGTATCAATAATTTGAACACTTTATGCCGTCTAACTTTGTTTATTTTATTTTCGCTATAGAATTCCATGCACCGCAAAAAACGAAAGCGAAATTGAAAATCATTAACAAACCATTTGTACATGAGTTTAAGTAAAAATTTTCTTTCTTCAATTTTTTATACGACGACTGTGTTAAATTATTCACAAATTCTATATGCGATGGAAATAAAAAGCAAACTTGATAGAAGGAAAACATGTGAGTTGTACCAATGCAACATGTTGGTGTTCATATAAGTATGTATGTACTCGTATACATATACTTTTGTGGCCAAGTTTATTGAAAACATGTTGAGGTTACTGAACAAGAAAACAAATTCTGAAAAAAAAGAGAAGTAACAACCTGCATGTATAAGTGACTGTGTATGTAAAGGCAGGATTAGACGTGGCAAATATTTCACTAATAAAAATACATTTTATTGAGAACCCAGTAAGAAAAAATTAAAGTTTTTCTCAAGGAACGTTAATGCTTTTTAACTTCCTAGGTAGTCAAGTTTAAAATTTTTTATTAAAAATTTATTTTAATTACTTTTGCAAGTCTGTGGAAAACGGTTCTCGACTTTGAAAATACTTCTTTCACAGAAAGAATATTTTAAGTTTACATAAAAAAATAATTTTTGTTCAATTAATAACTGATACAATCACAATTAACACATAAGAAAATGCAACTTTTTACACTCTCGGGATAATGAATATTCCCAGGTTTTCGCAATTTAGTATAAAATTATTTTCTTTATAAAAAAAAACCTATATTGTTTGCTATACATCAAGTGAGAAATAAATATCCTGCAATAAGAAGCATTTAATAAAATCATTGGAAATTATCCAACTCTGCACTACTTCCGGATGATAGTCTCAGCATTTTCATGACTTTCATATGGGCTAAACTATGAAAAGTTTTTTCAAAATTTTTCGTTTGCTTAAGCAAGGAGATAAAATTTACTTATATTCCGTATGTAAACAGCTGTTATGTACATATATTGTACACCAGGGATGGCACTATAAGTCTTAAAATTATGCCAACAGACTAAATAGTAAGAAAAAAAAATACATTGAATTTCCTTGGTGTTGTTTATTTGAAAATCAAGTCTCTTTCAACCAAGTCAATACAGTAATAAGTTATTTATTAGCAAAATGTTTAGTTCAATAATATAATTGGACTTTATGATCAGAATTGGTATTTTGATAGAATATTACTGCACGCATTTAGAGAAAACGAATTACAATCTGTGAATTTAATATGACATTTGTTTGGATAGATTTGTGATTTAATTATATTTTGGTATTAATGATTTGTAAATTTCGTCTAACAATTTTTAAGTATTAATTCATTTGTTTTATTCTTTATTTTATAAGCTTTCGCATAGAAATCATAATAACGATTTCAGTATTCCAATATCAGTTGCAAATTGCAAATTAAAATTGAAAAACAATTCTATTAATTGTTAGTATTCAATTAGAATTTTATATTGGTGGTGTTCCCTGTGCTGAATCTGCTGAACCATTTAAAAGTTTCATTTAGAAAATATAATTCGGTTCTAAAAATTTCTTAAAAATCCATAAACTTTCTCGCACATAAATGCACATTTCTATTCACATGAACCATTTTTTTATTGCCCCATTGTACTTTTCAGATTTTAATAGTAACAAAAGTACCATCTCTGTTGTATACATGACATACATATAAACATGAAACAATTTGAAATGGATAGTAATGAATAATTGTAGACTTACATATTTGCATAAGTACAAAATATATAGAGTATAACCAGCATGAGAAGACAAAATTTTTTCTTCAAAATTACGAATATTCCAAAATAATTCTTAACTTCATTTGAGTACAGCATGGTCACCTAAAAATGTTTTAGATTTTTTTTAAGCATTTGAAAGCTTTTTCGTTAAATTTTGTCATTAAGTTAAGCCAGCGTATGTACTTTATAGTGAGACCTTTAGAATTTTCGTTAAGTATTTGCTCCGTGTGACCCTTTCTTAAATGTATTTAACATTGGAAACACGTACGTATGTATATAAATTTGTACAATTATATATATATTTGTGTGTAGACATCTAAATTATTTGTTCCATATGTATATATATATATATATATATATATATATATATATATATATATATATATATATATATATATATATATATATATATATATATATATATATATATATATATATATATATATATATTTGTGTAGACATCTAAATTATTTGTTCCATATGTGCAATAAAATTTCTTAAGCGAAATAAGGAAAAAGAAAATATAAATAATATAAACGATTTTAAAAATTTTTTACACTTTTATAAGTTTTGAGTTTTTTATATTTGCAATATTTGGTGGCTACTTTCATTTTCGATATTCAACGAATTGAATGCAGAAGGTATAAAAAATCTAAATACATATGTATTTTTGAGTAAAAATACAAGAACTATAAAATCAGATCTTATACAACTTAACAATCAAAGAAATGTGCCAGATTATATTTTGCGTAGTTACGTGTATTAATATTATTCAGCATATTTGCTACGTGTACTTTGTTATGCTAAAGGGTAGTGTACTATTCTAAAAGTGTGGAGGTTATAGGTTCAATTCCCACCAGCGATTTTACTATGGTCCGCTTCGCTGCAAATGATTAAAGGTCTTTTATAGTATGTTGCCAAAGTCATGGCAATAGAAATTAAAAAATAGATATTTTGCTTATTTATCACAAAAGTTATGCGTTGTGCTTTCGCTTCAATATTATTTTGTGCCTGATATATGTTGATGCTATACTTACATCTAGGTTAGGCTAAGCGTATGTAGCAGTCAGACTCACTTGTGATATTACCATTAAAAAAATCACTTAATTCAAGGGAATATATAGTATTCCGGTTTAGGTTAGGTTAGATCAAGCCAAGTATTGTCTGCATGTTTACGCTTTCACAGAGAGAACACGAAAACTAATGAAATTAGTTCTTCAATTCTCTCCATTCAATACCCTTGAGATGAGTAATATCTGGTAAAGTGTCATCCGCACAAAATGAGGATCTCACCTGCACAGACCTGCGCAATAACAAAGAAAGTATCCTCCTCACAGCATTCTTAATCCTCCGCACCGCATATACGCTCGTAAGCTGGAATATCTCATAAAGACTACAGACCACTTACTTAAATTGGGCCTTTCTGTCCCCAATAAACTCTATACCTTATCCTCGTAAGGGTTGCTCCATAAGACTCAAGTTTTGCCCAACTTTTTAATTCGGTTCAATCCAAAATGCTTCTGATTGCCGATTGTCTGTCTATGAAAATTTTGACTTGCGTAGGACTAGTGCTTACACTGAGTGATCCCATGTACTCCGTAACTGCACGCACTTCTGCCTAGAAGACCGTGTTGTTATTAGGCAGGGGGATTTAAATTTCGGTCTTTGGTTTTTCTATAGATAATCTTAAATCGATTCCTTTCCTTGGCTTAGAATCAGTCACGTAGCAACATTTTCCCATAGATGGCTGCCTTATGACCCAGGTATGTTTTTCCGGTATCAGTATATCATAGTTAGTTTTGACTAACCTTTCTGATATTTGGACTTGCATATCGAATATAGAATAGTCCTCAGTACCCTATTGAAGGCAGTTCTCATATCACTGCTTAGGCAGAATATGGGCTAAACCCTCTCCAATATCTTAGTACTATTATGGCTCTTCATTGACCTCCACCATGCCACTGATGCGTAGGTTATATTTTTCTATATAAAATTCTCTAGAGCCAATGTAATATTTTGGTATTGCGTCAAAATTTTGCACGAACTGCTTTTGTGCCTGGCGATCAGCATAATCCAGGTTAGTGACTTAAGAAGTGTTTATTACTTTCCTCCTCACTTCTGCGCCAAATTATATACAATTCAGTGCATTCATGTCAATTATACAGTATCCAGTTATCACCGACCGTATTATTATTTGTCACATATTCATAGATAGCGGTCATCTGCAGAAATACGAATTATTTACCATTTTTTTAACTCGATTCGTGTGGTGCCACCATAGTTACCGCTCAACTTAATCTCGAATACACAGAAACCAAAAATGATTTAAGAATCCTATTTATGGTGATGATGCCACACATATTGATCATATTGAGATAATTATAAACATAAATGAACATAACCTTTCTTCATGGGCTCATCAGACTCCCCTACGAATATTTCAAATGTGTTTCATTATGAGAAATAACTAATAGACTGAATTTGACTACCACTTGGTCAGTTTTTGTCAAAACATTGTTTCTATTAACATTGACTAAAAGGCGATTACGAGAAATTTGTTATCCCTCATCAGATATATTTTCAGTAAATGAACGAAGTTTTGTCCACTCTGCCAAATTTCCTTCACTTATTCTATCACATTAAGTCGTCTCTCTTATGGACTTAGTTTTACTTGGTACCAGATGACTGTGTCTGCCAGTAATTCTTTTGGTCACAGCAAATTATATTTTAAGTTCTTTTGTTATAGTCGCACTATCAGTGTTGACAGATATCAAGTCGGCTTTATAAACATTTAAATACGCAGTTAATTTATATATTATTTAAATTTATTTATCATTTGCACAATTACAGTTTTAAAAATTTTAATTGTTTATTGTAGGCTTAAATGAACAATTTCTCGTACATCGACATTTCTTCATTGGTCCTAATCAAATCATCAATGGACCTGTTGATGATATGGTCAGCACCAATGAAATGAACAGCTAAAAAAATTTTAATTATGACAATTTAATTATTTTTAAACGTTTCGTCGTAATAAATTTCTATTAAAAAAAAAAAAAAAAAAAAAAAAAAAATATATAAAAAAATTAACAAATGAAAACTTTTCGTTTAAAAATACGCAATTTTTTTAATATCCTTAAAGATCGAAGCCCAGGTATAATCATTGGCATATATAAGCCTGTTTGGAGAGATCTAAACCAATATCAGAACGAAATTTCAGCCCTCTTATAGAATTTTCAATACACGACACAATTATCCTTTTTATTAAAGATCTAAAGGGTACTGCAGAAGACTTACCATATTGCGTTAATGAGTATTGTCACAGGACATAATTCCATAAGAAAGAACCTTCTAATTTACTGCTGCAGTGTCTAAATTGTGTGTTCGAAAAATTAAAATCGTAAATGTCAAGATTAATAAAAAATACATGATGTTGACTCAAAATTTGGGATAAATAAGCAGAACGGATACAAAACCTGCCAAGATATTAAATTCAGGACATTTTTCAATATTGATAACTACATTCAGTTGAATCATTTGTAATGTGGCAAAAAAAGAAAGTTTCATGCAACAAATTTAAAAAAAAAAAATTATCATAAAAATCCCATCTAATCTCCGTTAAATTAAACTTTCAAAGTTCCTGGAACGTACAAAGTTGAAAATTTTTGGAAATTGATACTTAATTTTTTTTCATAATTTTTAATTTAACAATCTAATATTTATATTCCTTAAAAGTAGCAGCCACCCACTAAGTGGCAAAAACACACAAGAACGCTGATGATGATGGCATTGTGGCATTGTGGCCATCGAAAACACTACTGTACAGTTCTGCTAGTATAATGATAAGCTTTTTGTTCTGTAATAAAAATAATTTGAAAAAAATTATAGAACATAATTGACAAATTCGATAATTGAGCTCGAGGCAGACGAATAAATTTCAATTTACTCGTAAATAATGAGTTTAAAAATTCACCCCATGAGGGCAAAACTGGCAACACTGGTTGTCGCAAAAACTTGAACTACTTAAAGTTATTCTCTTAAGACTATTTCTATTTACGGCCACAATTCATGTTCTTTACGATCATTTAAAATGAAAATTTTCATTGCATTTCTTAATCAACTTTATCACAGTGGCCTCTTTTATTACTTTCTTTTCTAAAACTTGGGCGCTTTGAGTCATAAGAAGGAGCGATAATAGAGAAACGTAATTTGTGGTTGGAAAGTAAACTTAATTTGCCATCTGGTTTCATTTCCTTTACTTGGTTCGAGTTGTAAGTTGTAGTTTTGTACCCTACAGCCTGAAGTGATGCGTCTATTTACAAGCGTCTATTTACAAAGTTTTTGGGTACAGATTTTGGTGTAAGAATTTTTATATCTACAGAATTTTTATATGTTTCCCTTTTCTCAGTTGTAGAATAATTCGTTATTTGAAAATAGTTTCCCGTGTTTTTCCCCCTATAGGGCTCCTTTCACATCGTGTTCATCCCGATGGTTGCTCCCTGCCATTATTCTTTCCTATTTGGTTATCACTAAAAGCAACAAAAAAAGAATTATTATATAGTTGTTGTAATGTGAAAAAGAAAAACAGTCATTATGTCTCGGTACAAGTTTAATATATTTTGCAATCGTAAAACTAAATGAGAGTCTTCATTATTGCTTACAATAGTTCTTTATTTTTATTTTTGTATTATTATTCTTTTTGCGTTGTTGTATATGTATAGTATTTCTGATATGATTCCTTTTCCTTTGTAATGCTGTAAGATATAATGGGTTTTTTTCTTGGCCACCTACTGATAATAAAATAGATGAAAAGCCGCAGCAAATGATGGCGATGAAAAACGCAAATTCATTTCCCTCACGATAACACAGCAAATTGAAATGGAACAGAGATACTAAATGAAATACCAAGAATTGCAAATTGTGTACATGTTAATTGTACACACACATACTCGTACTTGTATACACATACATATAAATGTGTGTATGTGACAAACTTGTGTACTGGCATATAAACTCCTACAAACACTTGTAACAAAAACGAACAAAAGTTTTGAGCAACCATTATAGCAGCCCTTCCTGTTCACAAATTTTTATCATAAACATTATTGTATATATAATTAGAAAAAAAGAACCAAGTACACTCGAGGAAATTTTTTTTAATACTACAGCAAACAATTAGCCAAGGAGTAATAATAGATTGACGTATAAGTAATAGACAAATTTGCTGAATTTTTCTTGTGAAAAAAAAAATCATTTCACGTTATTTCATAAAGCACTGGCTGGGGGAATATTACTTAATTGTATTTATTCCAGTTTCAAAGAACTTTGTCTATAAATCACAAAATCTTCCGGTCCAGTGGAGTTTGTAATAACTGAACTCCACTGTATTGCAATGAGTTTGAAAAATCTTGTCGTTATTAAAGATGTATTGAAATTTAATTTCGAGCGTATTAGTTTGCACAATCATCCAATTGTATTGAATATAGATGCCATTAATGACGCAATATGGGTACTGTAATCGATAGTCGGAGTGTAACAGTGTTTGAATCACTTACTTAATGGTCATCAACACTAGTACATTGTATCCGAAAATAGTTCGTTAGTTCGTAGCACAATTTTTGGTTCGATATCTTTATTGCTACAATGTTTTACACCACAATGATTACAATAATATTATTTGCGGCGTGAAATGTTACATTCAGTCATCCCATGCATACGGTGGGGCGATTTTAACTACATTTTAAAGACCAGAAATCATAAAAAATCCAACCATTTGTTTTAACTTTATTAATTTTTAATTAGAAAATCTCTATTATATATATATGAAATTATATACGTTCTAGTTTTTTAACCCTTTTAATTTTAATTAATACTTAATTTATTTTTTAAGCTTAAGGTTTCTTAATTTTTTTTTAACTTTTAACGATATTTCGGTACTCATCGAAAAATTTGTAACCCGACTACCAAAAGAAGGACAGGAAATGGTATCCTTCTCTTTAAGCCACTGCAGCTGCTATTTTATCTCCAGAGGGATTAAAGCTGGAAAGTGTTAATATCATTTCGTTACTTTCAAAGCTCAAAATAATAATTTTAAAATTGATTATGTAAATGTATGTTATATTAATCAATTTTGAAGATACAGTAAATGAATTATACAATTATTCTTTTTTAATATTTTTTAGCTCTTTTTCAATACGAAAGGCTTTTTTTTCAATGTGTTAATCTTTTATTCAATATCTACTTGACTGTCTTCTCTTTTGACCTTTAATTGATTTGAAAAATTATTTTATTGTGTGTTTAAAATTATTCAGGATAATGTCTTAATTAATTTGTTAAAAAAAATTAATTGTTCTTCGCTTATCGGAGAATATACCTGAATTTCATTGATCCTAACGAAGTCATCAGCACAATGCACTGCATAAATAGTCCTCATCCCCTGAGTACTGGTCCAATAAAAAAAAATTCAAAAAACAAATACTATATGAGAAATCTATAAAATTCAATCATATTTTTCTACTTATGACTTACAAAACATATAAGTATAAAAGTTTTATAAAAATTTTATTAATATTATATGAACAGGGCACAATAAACAATTACAATCGACCTGCATCCTTTTTTATTTTTCTTACACCTTTACACGTTTAGTTGAAACTTTCCTTATATGAAACTCCTTTGTTTGCCTGCACGTCTGAACTTCTACATCCCTGTCTGTTTAACATATAAATGATAGAATAAAGTACTTATTCACACAAATTATACTTCTATATATTTTCACTCTATTGCTTTTGTTCCATAAGAAAAATTTTATTTTTATGAAGTTTTCTCTCTATAAAAAAGTGTAACACTATTTGCTCTCTTTAAGAGAAGAAATGTAAATTTTTCTCTCTATCATAAGCACAAACTTATAAGCAAAAATCAGTGTGTGTGGGAGTTAAATTATTTAAGTTATAACGACAAATAAATTATTTTCTCTGTATTTATCAACAAAATATTATAATTTTCTCACAAAAGTAATCGCCATTAGTAATTCAAATATTAGGAATTGAACTAGTGGCCCAACATAAAGCATTTTAAAGCAGAGAAATGAACTCCTTCCTAAAATTCTTAATAGAAACATTTTTTATAAAGAAGGTAATGACTTTTTGAAAAAAAAAATGTGCCTTAACGTCCTTAAAAGTTGTTTTATTGCTATTGATTCAAGTTTTCTAATTTTATGTAAGCAAGTATACTCTTTTTAAGTCTTAGATCCTTAAAATAATATTTCAATAATGTCATCAAATCCTTCGATAAATGATTACGTTTAAGATTTGGAAGTTCAAACCAATGTGACCGATAATTTTCTTTTAAAACTTAAAAAAAAAATCATAAAAAATTTTACTTATCGTCAACACAATCTTATCTATGATAATTTAGCCAACGAGGATAACAATATTTTGTACATGTTTATGGTTACAAAGAACGTGTTCTTCCGGTTACTTCGGTTACAATTCTACTGTTTATTTTCAATGCCTTTTTATTTTCAGTCCCATCTCATTTATTGTAGGTCTTTCTTTCATTTAATCATTTTATTTTTCGTATGGGCAGTTCCTTATCTTAACGAGCAGCAGCATACGAGGATAATGACGAAAAGCAGAAACTAACAAAAGAACGGAAATAAATGTAAATTGCACCCAAATAATTTACTTAAGAAACATATAAAACTCACTTTGTTTTCTTGGTTGCTTAATTTTCGCTAAATTGAAATCGATAAAACAAAAAGGATAATATAAAGGAAAAAGGATTGCGGCGTTTAATAAAATAAATGCCTCAGTAATGAGGAAGACATTGTATTGAATTGTTGAAATCCAAAAAAAAAAATAATATATGTATGTGTTGGTCCTTCTGGCACATCTAAATTAAAGTAATAAAAGGTGGAATTGTTCTTGATTGTGGAAAATTAAGGTCCAACAATAAGCCTTAAATATTATGACAGTTAGTATGAAGAAATTTCCTTATTTCTCTTTTGGATTTGTCGAAGTCTTTGATTTAGGGGATGAATATTCTTGAAAAAGTACCAAACAGTATTTGAAAAAAAAAATTAAATAAAAATTAATAAATAATTATTAAAAATATTCAGTTTAGTCTCCCAACTATTTGCTCAAACAATGGTTATTTTTTCGGGTTAAGGCCTTCAGAATTTTTTCGCTAATAGCGACTGAACAGTAGACTTCAACCCTTATATTTGAAAAACGTTCACTCTTATTCATCAAAAAGTTATATTGATACATACAATAAATTAATTAAGAAAGACGAAAACTTAAAAGCAAACATATTTTGAAACATAATTTAAAATATTCTAACAATTATTTAAATATATATTTTTAAATCACCTTAAAAAGAACACAAATAAGGAAGCTAAACTTATTAATTTGATTTAAAAAATTATAATCTCGAACCTCAACTGTCGAAGGGGTGCGTGCAAGAGCTAAACATTTAATTTTTCTAAAAAAAATAAAAAACCTAATATAGTGATCTGTAATAAGAGCAAGCTTTCTAAGAACGGAAGTTAAACATATTTTTTCTGCGTAAAAAACTTAAAACATCCTAGAAAATTGAATTCGCACAAATCGAATTGATGACAAAGTAGATAAGAGATATTATATTTTCTAACCATCTCTTGCTTGCGCAACATCAATTTTTTGTTTTTGTTGATTCAATGTGCCTGAAGAGCAAAAGGCTTATAAATATTTAATTTTTTGTTAAATCTCCACCTCTGGACTACCTAATAGTTCTGGTGTACACATTTTATTTCGGTCGTGATCTACAGGACATATTCAGCTAAACCGAGTAGACAACTTCGTCCGTCTATAAAAAGTGTACAAAAATAATACTGTCGTTCTTAATACACACACAGGGTGCTTTAGTGCACTTATAGAGCTGGTGCTAAATTTTTTCGATCACCTTTCTTCAACTCGTGTGAATTCCAAGGGGACATATTAGGTCTTTTTTAAATTGCCATGAAAAATCTTACAATATAAATTAGCAAGAAATTAATTATATTCCACTACTGTTGAAATGCGTCATCAATATTTTGCTTAATTCATTTCCTACAGAAATAATCCACCTTTTCCTTTCCTCACAAGACAATTCTACCACTTATTTAATGAGGAACAAATAACGTACTTACGATAAGACAAATCAAAGCCCTTAAGCATCTGCAATAAATAAACTTTACTAACTTTGTTTTACAAACCTTATTAATTATAACTTAATAAAAACATTTAAACAACAACAAGACTGATCATCTAACAATATTCTACCCTTGATAGATTCAGCTACCGACAAAACAATCATCATTAAAATCATACAATAAACTCTTCAAACACTTGAAATAATCTTTTTATAAAAGTTTTTTTATTTTTTTCTTATTTCATATTTTTCCAACAATTTGGTTGTTGCGTAATCATAAAAATACCCTTGAATTACTAAAGGGAAACGAATAATTCGTAGATGTATGTTTGCTTATGTTTTTATTGTATTGTTTTTGTTTTATTTGTATTCTTTTCTATCCGTCATCACCCACAACCGGAACATAAATAAAACGGCAAACACACATACGTACACACGCTTACACGTACAAGTACATGTCCACGCATTCATACATATTTTGCGGACATAAACTTAAACGAAACCAAGTTGAATGAGTATTCAACCACCCGTAAATAAAGTTTATCTCTGACAGTCGAAAGCAGTCACGTGCATAAACATAATTACTAATGACAGCCATCCATACATATAAATAAACACATACACCCACACAAACACAACCACACACACACATACACATACCCATTCGCAGTTGTGTCAGGAACCATGAAAAAAGGAGTAAAATTTTATAAAATCAAGGATGTAGCAACAAAAAAATCCTATTACCAACACACTAATTCCTTAATTACATACGCGCACACTAACTCATGCAGGGGAACGCAGAAAAATATCCTTGATTTTTGTAAACAAGTCCCTCCCTTCTTCCATTCTAGTATTGTTGTGTGTATATAATTTCTATTCTTGTTCTATTCAGCTTAACTGTAAATTGGTATTACTCAATTACTCCACCGCATTGATGGACTCACGAAGACTTTTTATAAAATTACAAAAAGAATTATTTGATTGGATGTGTGCTTGTGTGCGCATAAAAGCCTTGTAATTCTCGGAAAATGTATTAATTAATGTGAAAGGAAAACGAATTGTTTACTTTCTCTACAATATCAAAAGGATAATATTCCTTCTGGGCTACTCCACTCCATAGGATCATTATCAGGGAATTTTTGGGAGTTTTTGATACGCTTATTCTCTTAGCGGTTTGCTTAATTGAAAGAGAGAATCCTTCTTTTACAATTCATTTTATTAAAATTTTTTATTATTTTTTATCGAGTAAGAAATAAGTTCTTCTCGCCGCGGCGCGCCGTCGCGACGGGCAATTCACGAAAATGAGATATACGGTCTTGTTCAATTGAGTTCATTCTACGATTTAAGGAATCATAACTGAATGCTATCGGGCGCGTCCACAGATTGTGGATAGTGGAAAGTTCCGTAGATATGCGTAGCAGCTGCCATGGCATTCGCAGACGATCAAAGGTTCCAGCAGAGAGTCTCAGAGGGTTTCCAGGTGGCGCCAGATTCCTAACAAAATCTGAGTACCTACGACACTTGGAACGTCAAGGCAAGTGATTTGTGCCTTCAAATAACCAATAGCTAACAAATACCAGTGACTGTTCCTCGTATTAGAGGCGGCTGGAAGCGGGCTTCGTATCAAGTGGCTCGCTATATAAACGTGATGCAAGGCTTCTAACCCAGCACGCCTGTAGGCCATGCTGGCAGCCCCAGTTCCAGGATCGGATGTAGAAGCCCAATCAGCTACTCATATTAAAACAACTGATTACCGAAACCTCAAGGAGGACCTATGCTCCCTATAGCAACTAACGGAATTAATAATAAGAAATGAAGAAAGTAGAACGGAACAGAACTGTTTTCGATGGTCACCACATCAGCCTTCATTTTTAGGTGGAACCTATATTGTCAAATTTAGTACTTGCATTTGAGACAGATTTTAAATTTAAACAGCATAATTAAAAAAATTACTTCAAATTGAAATCAATGAAAATCCCTTCTCAAGGCACCTGTCCTGAAGAAAGAAAAAATCTAATCTAATAAAATCTAAGTTGAAATGATAAATGGGGTTTGGCGTGTTCCTTTTCCAATATTTTGTGTTTCGTTTCGTTTCGTTGAAAGTTCTAAAAAAATATGTTTTTGTGCCAGTTCTGGACAGCATATTTACCTTAATTCTTATTTGTTGAAGGGATAGTTTAATTAAGAAGTCCACCGTGAAAATTTCCTGCAGGAGGTACCCTTATTAGTTGCTGAAATTTGTTTCAAAAGTGGTTTATAAAAAAATCCTGAGGCATCACGCGACGAACTACATATGTATGTGCTTGAATGTGCTAGACAATAAGCACAATTACACTGTTGAAGTATATCTTAAATAATGTGGATTGCATCACTGGTTCATGAAGCTCCCTATTCTTACATTCTAGATTGGCTGCTAGGCAGGGCCCTCCGGGGATAATTTTCTAGTTTCAGTTCCAGTCCACATCGCTAGAAGCGATTGATTTTGGCCCAACTAATGTTCTTCCAATTGCTGTTACCACTCACAAAGCCGACTCGTACGGTTCTTCAATTAGGTAATATGTGTATAATATGTGCCGACATTAGAAAAAAGACCAGCTCTGCGTGTACATATATCAAATTAACCTTGAAAAAATCATTGCTTTACACTTCGTGGCAAGAGTTCTATAAGGCTAAACAGTCATAATAAACATTTAATTTAAGGTGTTTCGTACTCTTTAGAAAAAAGAAATTCGATAAAAATTTAAAAATATTTAATGCAAAGAATTATTGTTCTCCTGCGTTAAAAAATTCGGACTACGTAGTGCGATCTTGCTAAAATAAAGCAACTACAATGCAGTCATGAACCAAATCATTTTCAAACAAGTCCATGCGCTTCATGTTCTAGATTCTTGGTGCAGTTTTGCTATTATTTAGAAGTAGAAGTGGTGCAAAGCATGGTCACGTTTATTTCATACATTTGAAGTACTTCCGGTGTACTCCTATTCCTTGTGGAATATATTGTACATACCTGTACGAACCAGTTGCGTTGTCCTTTTAAGAAAAAACTGCGTATTTTGATTTTGAGCTTCTATTGTATAAATTGGCTCTCGGATAAAACTATCACATTTTGCTTAACAAGGATTCTTTGCTTTTCACTATAAAGAGGCAAGAGGATGGAAATTTGCAGGTCTAATCTATTTAGTCAGCATTGTTAATTATGGCTGGCATTAGAAAATTGTTGACACAAACAACAAAAACTAGTGGGGTTATCTTTGCAGATGCACAAGCTTGAATATTAATGCAGTTGCCACTTGCAGGACTTCAAATATTTCACGTATGCGTCCTGATTAACTAAGGCAACAATCAGATTTTCTAGAATTTAATGATATTATTCGATTCTGTTATTTTTTGGAATATAAAAATTAAATAACCAATGATTCTGCATACTCACTGCATGGCCAGTGAGAGCACTTGTGTGTGTGTGTGGATGTGTGTGTAAAGCTCATCGAAGCCTTTAAAGGGAAGCTATTTAAGTAGTAATGAGTTGAGTAATTACTTTGCTTGGTATTGGCTTATTTTCCATAATAAACAAGGAGTTCATATCGTTACCCAAAATGTAAAAGGGCGTAACAAAAAGAAAATGTTAGAAATTTATTTTTATTATTAATAATTGGCATTCTACTTACAACGGATTTCAAAAAGTCGCAATTGGAAATTTATTATCAATGTCACCATATTTGAGGAAAATCAATTTTAAAATCGTAAAATACATAAAAGTGCATAAAAATTAAATTACAATTATAAAATCTACAATCTGTACGGAAAGTAATTTGAAGTTGTATTTATAAAATATTTCGAAAGACAAGCGCTTTAATATTATTAAACTTTTTCTTCGTCTTGAAAATTTATAAAAAGTTTTATTATGCCCTTTTTACATGTTGGGTGACAATATACACATATACATGCTCACAAACGTTAACAGTAAATACATAAATGCGTTAGTATAAGTAGTTGAACCCCTACCCCGTGCAATAGCACATTTATGAAAGAGGGGGAAATTATATCGTATAAGACAACTATTCAGTTTGCTAATAAAGCAACCAATAAAAGATTTCTTTAATTAAAGAAATTGCCAAGAATAAATGAGATTAGAAACCATAAATCTCCTAGTTCTTAAGCATCTCTGAGGGAGACATGAAAGACTACAAAGTTGATTGAGGCAAATAGGAACTTTGCAATTTTACTTTCAATAATTAAACAGCTGCATTAATAGACCCCTTTCATTCATATTAAATTGCCAAGTTATATTAAGTAGTTTGTGTACTTTTTTTCTTAATAAAAAAATATTAGATGCTAATGGATTGCTTTTTGAACGATTTAATAAGGAATAGTACAATTTCAAAATATTTATGAGTACAAAGTAAATATGTTTATGTTGTTATGATTATTTTTAAACAGAACTTAATATGGGATGGAATTTTATTAAGGTTTGGGGCATGAAACTCCAGACAGTTTGTATGCTGCTGCAGTGGCACATACACACGTAATTTATATCTGAGTCTACTCTAGGATTTAAAACTGCGACTACTAATGTGTACTAAAGTTGGCAGTCAGAACTTGGTCGGTCGCCCGAACTTTACTAAAAAGAAGTTACAACAAGGATCTTAGATGCCGAAAGAGTTTTAGCTTGTGTTTCTGCCTGGAATAATACATTAGTTGGTGTTCAAATAATACTTCTATCAAATTTAAATTTATTAAGGTGTTAAATTGATGATATTATTCGACCTTTTAATTGAATTATTTTATTGAGTTTGAGGTCTTCCTTTTTTTATAAACAACACTGTATTTATTTTGTTTTTGATTTTTCAACATTTCAACTCCCTGTGTGTGTCTTCTTCAGGAATTATTTTGTATTTATTTCCTGAAGAAGATACCCACAGGGTGTTGAAATATTGAAAAAACAAAAACAAAATAAATATAGTGTTTTTTATAAAAAAAGGAGGACCTCAAACTCAATAAAATAATTCAATTAATTTATTAAAATATACAAGTAATGATTTTTATTTTGTGAGTTGGTGTGTGTGTACTTTTTTTTTTACAAAAACAATTATAAAAATAAAGCTTTTCGCATTTTTATACAAAATATCTTTCGCAATGTCATATGTATAAATTTTATTTCAAGTTGATCCCCACCTGTTTTTTTTTCAAATTAATTGTTATACATAATCAAGTCACAATTATTTACTTGACAATGCAACTGAACTGCCAATTTTTGTTACGTTTTTCAAATACATATGCAATATATTCCCAATTTTTTTCCAATTTGTAAATGAAAAAGCAAATGTGAAATAAAATATAGAAAATAGTATTGGATGTTTAAAATGACATGACAATTTTTTTTCAAACTTCATATTGCAGTCATAAACAGTAATGCAGCTTATTGAATGTGACCGTTCATTATTTACAACAAATAAATTGTCCATCATTTCCATTTATTTAAGACGAAATTACTTTCCAATCAACCTGGCATTTTCTTGACACTTTGAGTCTGGCAACCAGCAATGAAAAGCTCTATAGTTTACATAAGTCACATTGTATTTGTTGTAGAATCGCTTCTATCTAGTATATAAGGGTTTGTTCAGAAATGCATCACTGCGCTGCATGCAATACATTAACTTGCACTACTGCAGATATCATTGAGTTCTAAAATACATCATAGAAATATATGGTGCGCAAAAAGCGACACCCAAAACGTATTACAAAAATGACTGATGCATTCTCGCAGTATAAATTTTTTAACAATAAATTTCTCTCTCTTCACTCCAAAACTCTTTGATTTTCTCAATTGCATAGTTTGCTATTATTTTTTTTTATATTTCAAGTTGATATATAAAGCAATTATCAATTTATTTATTAATTTTAATGCTCTAGCGTCCGGAACTGTAAACAAATGAATATTTTTGTCATGCTCATCACATGCGCATTGGCTTACAAACTAATCACACCTGTACATCAGAAACAGCATTATGATGCATTTCCGAACAGAGCCTTAATATGCGATTTTATTGAATTCTAAGGTATTTTGGAAAGTATTGAATAAAAAAATGAATTTCGTTTATAATAAAATATATTCTCAAACATTTTTGTTGACTGCAGTAAAAGTTGATCATTAGAGTCTTAAAGAGTCTCATCTGCATACATTAATAGTTTAGAATGCAAAATAACGGAAGGTAGATCATTTAGAAATGAAGTGAACAGTAGAGGACCAAGATGACTTCCCTGGGGAAAGCCCGAAGTAACATTTCTGAACTTTACTTGTTGCGCTCTATTAGACAGATATGAACTTAGCCATTTCAAGGTTGTAATACTAAATCCCATAAGCAATAATTTGTGAAGTAAAATATCGTGGCTAACAGTTAGTGTGATAGGCTATCAGTTAGTGTGATAGGCAATCAGTTAGTGTGATAAGCTATCAGTTAGTGTGATAGACTATCAGTTGGTGTGATAGGCTATCAGTTAGTGTGATAGACTATCAGTTAGTGTGATAGGCTATCAGTTAGTGTGATAGACTATCAGTTGGTGTGATAGGCTATCAGTTAGTGTGACAGGCTAGCAGTTAGTGTGATAGGCTATCAGTTAGTGTGATAGACTATCAGAGTGTTGATCACTTATGCTTGTTCTATTTTTCTTGTATCGCTTCTCCTGAACATTTAGAATTTTTTGACTTGTGACTCTTTTCGTATTTAATGTGAGATTTATTTGTTTCTATTGCTTATGATTTATTTCCATTAAACTGGCACGAAAAAACATATTCTCACCCATATTTATTTCTTACTGGGGCTCTAGCTTTTTTCTTGTATGTTATAAAACTTTGATGTAAATCTTGTTTAAGACGGTTTCTTGAATTGGTATTTTCTAAGTAACTGCATTTAGATAGAAAAATTCGAAAATAGTCTCATAGAAATTTCATTACAATTCAACCCAATAATCTCGTAACCAGAATTAGAGAACTTGTAACTTTTCTTTTTAACTATTTTTTGTCCGTCGGTGTGTTTTTAACTTCTTATAAAAAATATCTAACACACATTTCATTTGCTCAAATGTCTTTTGTTGCTGGTAAATAAAAGCGAGTTTTCTACTCGTATTTCACTTTAAATCATGAGCTCAACGAAGTACATGCACCCAGCGAATATACAAAGAGATATAAAGAATCTAAAACTTGTCTTGAAGTGAAAGAAATACAAGAAAGAAATACTAATAATACATGACATTCACCCAATTGTTGGAAATACATTAAAAATGAAAGCAAGTTATATTGAGTCGAGCGGTATAGACTGAAGTGGTAACGAGTTGTAGGACGGTTTCCAAACCAGAAATATAAAAAAAAACACATACATACATACAATAAACAAGACACTACGCCAGTCTATAATTTAGAAAAAAAGTATCTCAACTACTTCTTAAAGAAAAAAAAAAAGAAAAAGATAAAGAAAAAAAAAATAAAAATTAGAAAAAAGTAAACCAAACACACATTGAAATACTTGTACACACGAAGAATGCAAAATATAATTTTAATTTGTTTAGTATTTTCACACATCACTGACCCACAAATGGCGGCACAGAAAAGGAAAATTTCAAGAGGAAAAAAAAACAGTTGCAAAAAGTGAAATATAAATAAAAAGATGCTTTTTCAAAAACACATCATGCATTCATTGCACCCAAAAGATAGTGACTGCATGACAAACAGAAAGACAAATTAAAAAGAATAAATAAAAAAATTAATTAGATATGTACACGTATGTGTACACATACCGCTCATTGGCACAAACAACGTCATAACTCGAAAATTTATATTTTTTTTTTAGTTAATAATGCAATATTAGTCCTCATAACGTTTTTTTTTTATCTTGAGAGAAAAGTTCTTATAAACATTATTTTAATTCATCTTTTGATGTAATTTTGTGAGCGTAAATTGAAAACTTGCAACTTTTTTTTATAAAATTAATATTTTTTGGAGTTATGACGTTGCTTGAACAAATTAGCAATATGTAAGTGTATGTGTACCATATATACAGAGAGACAGATGCCAAGGCAGGAAAACAGACTTGGCGTTAAATATTAAGACACTTTATGTAAACGGAAAATATAAAACCTTTTAAACTTTTTCTCTCCTATTCCTCCTTCTAGTCCTCAAGGCGACGGTTTGACTATTAAAACAATTTATAAAAAAAGGGACATCAATAGTCCTATTCACAATCTTGTGCATTTGAGATGACAAGTTTTTTGCAATTGCAAATGTTTTCCACTCAATTGTAAATTGATTAGTTTGCAATACCTGTAGCAAAATTCCTGTTCGCTTTTCTTATTGCCAGTTGTTTTTTTTTTTTTTTTTTTTTTTTTTGAAACTACTATTGCAATACATACAATTAATTTATATCATTAGTTTCTAATAATTACAAGAGTGTAACAAACGCAAATGTGAATATTTTTCAAATCTGAGAATTTTTCAAATGCTATGATGCATGGTCATCGAATATGATTTGGAATAGTTTTCTGTTTCATCTCTGTGATTTTGTTTTTTTTTTTTTGCAATTTCAGATTAAATTCTTTTAATCTGAGTATTTTTAATGTATGATTTGTTAGTCGCCAGGATTGCAATACTTTTAAAAATTTTTCTTGGTGCTTTTTATATATAATTTAGATTTCGTATAAGGACATGGATGGGAATGTCAATACAAGTGTAGTTTGCTTAAGGTATTTAAAATAAAATTTTTCGTTAAAAAATTAATTATAAGTGTCCTGGAAAACATAATAAAAATTCAAATTTTTTTTGTTTTTTTTTTTTGTGAAGGAAACTAAAAACAAAGTTCAATATCAAAAATGTGCATTTACCATCCCTGTTCATTGAATGACATACAGACAATGTGACTGTTTTAGCGTTGCAAAGTGGCGCACATAAAGAGAATTTTTAAAAGAAAAACCAAACAATGGATTTTTTAGAAAATTAATATACGACTTTATACAAATTCTTTTATAAATAATAATAATTAGAAAATTCTTAGAGCAGACAATTTTTAGTATTACTAATTTTTACACAAACGGTCATACTGCGTATTTTTTATCACTATTGTTGCTGTTGTTTGTTCAACTTTTCTTTTGACTAATAAATTAAATTATTTTATGATAATCCCGGGCAAATACTTATGTCGTTGCAAACTTCAATTTTTCTACACACACCTTGTAACGACCAAAGTCGGGACCTCTCTGAGAACGGAACTGCCGGCGATTGCTTTCTCCTCACGCCTGGACAACCCAAACGTCACCGTGCTGGAATACTGTATTTCTCCCACTCGTAGTGGAGTTTGACGCGAATTATTTAGCGTCAAGCGAACATTTTCTATTCGCTTCTATTATTTTTTCTTTATTGTTTTTTTTTATTTTTTTCTTTTCCCGAATGTACGGGAGTAATAAACGGTTTTAAGTATTATAACGTTAAATAAACCAGTATTTAATTTGGTCTCAGCCACGAGACGCTGAAGGTTGGTATTTTCCCTATTAAATTTTACTTTCTGTAACGACCCCTGGACTCCGCTGACCTACCCCGGCTAAGAGGAGAAATTCCGTCGTTACAGTGGCGCCCGAGCAGGGACCTATAACAAGCCATAGGTTTCAACAAAAGAAAAAAATTTATATTATATATACATATATAATAATTGTAGAATAAGAATTAATAAAAAAAAGAAACTAATTTAAAATTAAAAAAAAAAAAAAATTAAATTTATTGTTGATAAAAGAAAAGATTTTTTTAAACAAAAAGGAAAATTTTAATAACAATAATACTAATAAAAGAAAAAAAAAAGATTTTTTTGTTCCTCTAGTAGCACATCTCAACAAAATAAAACAGTTATGCTGAAGGTGTCCTGGGCCTACTCACTGAGGAAGGGTGATTTGGTGGCGTACCTGGAGGAGTTCGGAATAACACCTGCTGGAAGTGTGGACGAAATGAGAAGACAGTTCGCACAATTTATTAATAACACGCACCCACCGGAGCAAATAAGACGCTTACTAGAGTTACAGGCGAAATACGAGAGCGTTGCCAATAATGTGGCTGTATCACCCGCCAAGGAGCCAAATGTTCTTATTAGTGCGGAGTCAAGCGTACTCTTAGGGAAGGAATCAACCACTGGTGGGAAGTCATCAACATCGGTCGTTTCACTGGTAGAGGGAATGGAAGCCAATGTCACGCACATCATCGATACTGTACGAAAGTGGGGCATACATTACGATGGCGGCAGAGACGCGTTATCCTTCTTAGAACGATTGGAAGAAATGTCGGACGTATATAGAATTAGTAGGGACAGCCTCCCCGGTATTATGCCTGAATTATGTAAAGAAAAGGCTTTGATATGGTTTAGAAATAACAACCAGAAATGGAGAACGTGGGAATCATTTAAATCTGATTTTATTAATTTTTTCCTGCCTTCTAGATATTTCGAAAGATTAGAGGATGACATCAGACGGAGGTGCCAACGGCCCCGAGAGGCCTTTAGAGACTACGTTCTAGCTCTCCAAAATCTCATGTGGCATTCGAAAATGACCGAGGAGCAGAAACTGGAAAGAATTTACCGGAACGCCCTGCCCAGCTACTTATGGTACATACGCAGACGAGACTTCACAAACCTCCATGAGCTCTTGGCCCTGGCAGATGATCTAGAAGCCATACCCGCGACAGGTGCACCAATCAACAATCCTCAATCTACTCGGAATGAACAACACCGAATAATGACGTCAGAAATGGTCGACGAGGTCACACTAGAAGATCCGTACGCCGACAACAAGACGATCCCCACGGAGAATTCACAATACCCGATCGAAGTGGTGGGACTACATTGCAGTGAATCACGGCTAAGTGCCAGGGTGAGAATTGGCATACATTTCGTGACCGCTACCGTAGACACAGGAGCCACCAGCTGCTACATCAACGAAAATCTTACCGAGACCATTTTTCATGGCTACCGTAAAATCAGAACGAATCTGAACGTTACCCTCGCCGACGGTTCAACCAGCCGCATCTATGACGCCATTGAGGGGACAGTAAAAGTAGGAGAAAATGTACACTCCATTACATTACTTATTATGCCAGCAGCGATAGAGGACATGATAATTGGCCTGAACTTGTTGAAACTGCTCCAGGCCACAGTCACATTGAACCAAATATCGCTAAGCTTAGCCGAAAAGGACACTAACACCGAATTCAGCTGTATGTTAACTACATCACCAACAGACAACTCACCAGGGCTGGAACCTCAATACGCTGAACGGGCAAAAGGATGCTCCACGAAGATTACACAACATCCAGACTCCCTGAGAGAATCCACGGACGAAGGAAGTCGGGTAAGTGTGGAACATCTAGAACCGATCGGAAAGGGAAGCGACCATAGTGATTGCCAGAGGGGAACCAAATATCAGGGCCACGTGGTCGGTGGTGATGGAATAAAAACAGATCCAGAGAAGATTCGAGCGATTACCGAAATGCCCCCACCACGGAATATAAAAGAGGTGCGGAGCTTTCTCGGAGCCACATCATGGTATAGGCGATTCGTGCCAAATTTTGCAGAAGTATCTCGACCATTAACGGGTCTATTGAAAAGGGGTAAACACTTTAAATGGGGTTCCGAACAACAAGCAGCCTTCGAACAGCTCAAACGAAATCTTACAGAATCACCAGTACTGGCGTGTCCAGATTTTCGAGAAACATTTGTCTTACAGACCGATGCTAGTGCATTAGGACTGGGCGCCATCCTCACACAGACCCTAGAGGGTACAGAACGAGTGATAGCCTACGCCAGCCGCCACCTGAACCAAGCCGAGAAGAATTACTCGACAACGGAAAAGGAATGCCTCGCAATAATATGGGGTATACGGAAAATGAGAATGTACCTCGAAGGATACCATTTCATTGTGATTACAGATCATTTGTCACTGAAGTGGCTTAACTCCATAGACTCCCCAACGGGTCGACTGGCCAGGTGGGCACTGGAACTCCAACAATACCAGTTCACCATACAATACCGGAAGGGCTCACAAAATGTGGTTGCCGATACCCTATCACGGCAGCCTATAGAAGCATTCGAACGTATGGTTACGAACGAACAGGTGGAGGAGTGTCCATGGCTGGCGGCAAAAATTAAGGATGTGCAGGGTGACCCAGAGAAAAATTCCGACTTTGTATTAATAAACAATTCTCTTTATAGACATTTTCCTAGGAACCACCAAGATGAGGATTGCCATCCATGGAAGCTATGCGTAGAGAAGCCCCAGCGAGAGCGAATTCTGCGAGAAAACCATGATGACCCTACAGCAGGTCATTTGGGGATTCGGAAAACCATCCAGCGTATATATAATCGTTACTACTGGCCCGGACTGTTTCAAGATGTCAGCCGTTATGTACGAAAATGCCCATCCTGCCAAAAGTATAAGAGCGACTTGCCGGCACCCACTAGAGAGTTGGTAACTGCCACACCTGAAGCCGAGGAGGACAAGGTGATCCTCGTACAGGAATGGGTGAAATCACAAAATGAAGGGCAACTAGGGAGCAGATCTACTACATCAGATATACCACCTGAAGAGTTACATCCCATTGAACTCGAAATAGTGGCGGGCGACGTACCCCCGACGGCGGTAGGAGAGTTAGCACCAAAGATCCGGGAGGCGTTCCTGAGGGTAACCCACCGTTCGAGCCGCGTATTCAGCCTGGATGATGGCAGCCGCTATCGAGTACTTTTCCGGGAACCACATAGGGTCATAATTCGCCCCGTCAGCCGAAGAGGGGAGGATGTGTAACGACCAAAGTCGGGACCTCGTTTTGGCCGCACTACAAAACAACATTTTTATCCCATTATTACTGTAGTATTATTATTTAATAAGAATTTAATGTTTTTTACTTTTTTTCATTATTACAGTATTATTATTTTATAATTATTTAATTTTTAAATATGAATAGCCGTTAAGTTTAAATTTAGTGTTTTCACCTCGATAGGAAAATACAACCCAGCATCAGCGGTGTAATAAGTCACAGCTGTTCGCTATGTGCACACACACGTATGAGTTCCATATGTGTGTGACTGCTGTGATTTGTATAAAAGGCCGAACACAACAAGCGATCGGGGACAGTTGGTTTCTGACTGTCTGCTAGGTAAGTGATCTTATAAGAACTGTTGGTTTGGCTTTTCTTATAGGCTCACTAGAACAAGTTGGCTTGGCTTGTTCTATTAGCTTATCGTTGGAAAATAGAGACTGTTGGTTTGGCTTTCTCTATCTTTCTGGCAATTTAGGGCACAATCTCGTGGGAATTGTTGGCTTGGCTCTTCTTACGAGATTTGTGGTTTTTTTCTTATAGGCTCACTAGAGCAAGTTGGCTTGGCTTGTTCTATTAGCTTATCGTTGGGAAATAGAGACTGTTGGTTTGGCTTTCTCTATCTTTCTGGCAATTTAGGGTCACAGTCTCGTGGGAATTGTTGGCTTGGCTCTTCTTACGAGATTTGTGGTTTGGGAGGAGGAGACCGCTGCTGGTGTGTCCCGGCCATTCCAGAGAGGGAAACTGCTGGCTTTGCTTTTTCCCACCTTTGAGAGTGAGACTGGTGGCGCTGCGTACCGACCATCCCAGAGAAGGAAACTGCTGGTTTTGCTTTTTCCCATCTCTGAGAACGGAACTGCCGGCGATTGCTTTCTCCTCACGCCTGGACAACCCAAACGTCACCGTGCTGGAATACTGTATTTCTCCCACTCGTAGTGGAGTTTGACGCGAATTATTTAGCGTCAAGCGAACATTTTCTATTCGCTTCTATTATTTTTTCTTTATTGTTTTTTTTTTATTTTTTTCTTTTCCCGAATGTACGGGAGTAATAAACGGTTTTAAGTATTATAACGTTAAATAAACCAGTATTTAATTTGGTCTCAGCCACGAGACGCTGAAGGTTGGTATTTTCCCTATTAAATTTTACTTTCTGTAACGACCCCTGGACTCCGCTGACCTACCCCGGCTAAGAGGAGAAATTCCGTCGTTACAACCTTGTGGGTGTCTTCTTCAGGAAATTCTTTAAAATAATTATTTTAAAAAAATTCAAGAAAAAATATTTTTCAACACAATTTATTTAATTTTTGAGCAAATACTAAATAAAAAAAACAACAACTGAAACTCAAAACTTCTAAATTATAAATAAATTATTTTGCCATTTTTCCTCGAGTATTTTCCAAGAAATGCTTAACAATTTTAAGCAAAGAAAAGAATTGAAATTTAATGATACCAAAAGAAAAGGGATAAAACTCTAATCTGCTAATAAATGTTAATAAAAAAGGGTCCAAAGTAAAAAAAAGAAAGCAAGTGGCACATACATATACATACGTGCATATGTGAACTGCAATGCAACACAAAAGACATGCATACATCTAAGCAACTCAGCAAAAGTTTGCTTTCACAACTACTCGGATAAGAAATGATTCAAACAGTGCATAAGCAAATGAACACTTGGCTAAAAATTTAGGTAATAAAACAAATTATTACCTAAACTTAATCTTGCGTCAGAGGAAACAAAACATACACACACACACATACACATATTCTCTTCCCACCCATCAAATGTTTTCAAAGAAATTTTTGATACCAGAGTCATAAAAGCGCGTTAAGAAAAGCAAAAAAAGAGAACGTGTTTAGAACTTCAAATGGCGCTTTTTTCTTGATATTGTTTTAATCATGTTTGTTGTTGTTTGAATACATTCGTGTGTTTTGGTGTTGGCCCTTTTTCTTAATGGGCTGTTAAAAGTCATTAAAATGTTTCTCTTGTTGTTTTCCTTCTTGACTGTTATTTCTTATCGTCTTGTTGTTAGAAAAAAATCACACACATTAAAACTTTTGTAGGGTCACTATTTGAATAAAAGCACATACAGGTAGATACATAAAGTTTTGATGTTGATGGAACCTGTACATGAATAATTAATTGTGTAGAGAATTCGTTGAGGAATTCAACAGAATCTGTTTGAATAAGAGAACTTATCAAGCCGTAGGATTTTAAGTTCAAGTTGCTTTTATACTAAAGACTTGCAACCATGTCCAGGGAAGTCAAGGGTCTAATTACTCTGAAGTCAGGCAATTTTATTTTTAAAATTATTTCCGGTAATTTGTAGTTTTGTTTTTTAAAAGAAGCAATAACTCAGTATTTTTTTTAACGACTGAATAATGAAATTACTAAAATAACTTTTTAAAAACTACACAAAATTAACAAAATTTTTGCTTCAAATCGCTTTCACTTTAGCCGAACTGGTATATTCTTATCATACCAATAAAACGGTCCTACCACACAAAAAGAGGTCATTCATTAAGTGCTTTCTATATTTAAATTTAGATAAAATGAAGTGCGATGTGTAGCTTGTGGCTTATTCACATAGACCTGCGATTCAAGAAAGCCCCAGAAGAAAAAGTCAAACTGAATCGAACTTAACCATCTCGGTGGCAAGTTCATATAAACTCCACGTGAGTTGACCATGCCTTAAATCTCCCGTTCAGAATGTACAATGTTACAGGAATTGTGTGTTGTCGTTGGGGTCCATATTATCTAATTCAGGCCTAAACAAGCTACTCATCATCGAGCTATCGCACTCGCAGTTGACGGTGATGGCCTAGCCAACGTCGCTTGAAATATATATGGACTGAAAATGCCGCCGGGCCAAAATCCACACCAAACAGTGACTTTTTTGAGTGTTCATTGGCCGCTCTTTGATCGCCCCGACTTCGACAATTTTGTTTGCTGACGTATCTATTCATGCATAAATGCAGGACGATTATGTCGACCGCAAAATGGGCGAAGCTGCCATTACGATGAAACAATTTAATAATGGAAAAAAAATTATTCGTGATGAGAAAATATAAATAAATAATTAGAATACCAAATTTAAATTGAAATGAAATTGATATTAAGAGAAATTCAAATTGATAGTTACAAGAGAAAAGCGAATTAATAATAAGAAAATTCAAATTTATATTAACAAAGCCAAAATTAAGGTGTCGCCCGACATACTTTGTATCTTATTATTATGATAATATGCCAATATATTTTCTTGTTTAGCATTTCAATATATTATGCTTTTAAATATTAGATAAAACCAAAAGCTTGTTAGAAAATACTGAATGCCCCAAAATAAAGCCACATTTTATTTAAGTAGAAAACACAGTTTTTGGTCTTTAGAATGTTAAATTTTGTTGAATCATAAAGTACGAGTACATAAAATAGGGATATTTATAGACTAATACATCGGGCCTCCACAGCTCTGCCGATCTGGCACATACGCCAAACGTGACCATTTTGCATAAATGAGGCTCAATTTTTTCATGTGAAACACATGTAATTTTGCGCTTGTTGCCATAGACTTTTGAGTAAAAATAACACCCCCATACAAAAAAGTTAAGTTATGATAAGTAACACTATCCAGGAGTACAGTACTAACCACTGTGCTTAGCATCTCCAACTGATCCTGAGTTTTTCAATTATCAAGTTCCCGCTTTAGTTGCTCATATCCTGTAATATTTATAGGATATTCCTAATGCCCTGCTACGGAAAATATCTCCAGGCGATAATTCCAGGGAACTTCAACTAATTTATCTCTTCATAAGGGAGGGAAAGTAAAACTATTATTTGGTGCAAAAAAATTTGTTTTCTTATATTTTGTTCATACGTATACAGGGAATAGGAGAAATTTTTTTCTAATGCAATTCTACCCTCTGGTAGTACGAAATCAAGTCGATATGTTAAGGATTGTTCTCTACGTATATCTGACTACATGTATAAAGAAGCTTGAGTTGCATCGAAACCCATTAACCCACAACACTTCCATTTTACAGGCTACGATAGGCTCGGAAAGAGATATAACGAAGACAATTAGGGAAAGCGTAGAACAAATTTTTTTAATCAAGTATAGGTTGGACTTATGATTCAAAATATTTCCGTTTGAATTGAAGTAAATGAAAAAAATAAAAAAAATAAATATTTTACTATGTTCATACAACAAATATATGAATGTAATAACACAGATATATATATATATATATATATATATATATATATATATATATATATATATATATATATATATATATATATATATATATATATAGCAGAATATCTGAAAAATTTTAATTTATAAAATGCTTTAACTGTTAATATGCCGACATTTCATTAATCGCTAAACCAAATCATCAGTGAAGTTTAAGCAGTTGAAAACACTCAACCTCGGATGTTTATAAAATAAAAATCAAATACAATATGAGAATTCAGGATTGTATATGAATCATAACAAAATACAACATGTATACAATTAAAAGCCCGTTGGTCGTTAATGATTGTATTCAATCAGGCAAAAATGAAAAATAAAATCTTTATTTTAAATATTTAATATTAAAATTTATTATTTGACTGTATACACGTTGCAAGAAAAATAAAATAGACTCACGTTGAGTATAATTGTTTGTTGGGTTGTTTGTAAAAAAACATTCTAATCCTACTATGATTATGTAGTTTGTTATGATACATATACAATATTGAATTCTCATATTGTATTTGATTTGTATGGCATAAGCATACGAGATTCAATGTTTTCAAACTGCTTAAAGTTCACTGACGATTTGGTTTGGCGACCAATGAAATGTCAGCATATGAGCAACTAAACCATAACAAACAATGCATTTTCCAGAAAAACTCTGAATTGTTTTAACAATTAGTTGGGGGAGCATATCCCGGAATAATATATTTCAATATTAAGTTAAATTTTATAGGAAAAACTCCAGTTTTAGCGCATGTGGCATCATAGCTCCCACTGCTGCACGGATTTTAATTAAATAACAGCTTAAAACACTTCCAACCAATCCAACTTTCCAAAAAAAATTTACATTTTAAATGCACTTCCATTTTGTCATGGATTAAAACAAATGAAGTATAAAAAACAGTGGCACTCCTTTAGTGTGATTGAAATAATTCATGGGGAGAAAGATTTCGAATGTCAAAAAAGCAGTATGAAAATTGCAATCGTAATAATTCAAGTTGGGAATGGTGCGGGCTAAATCAGTTGATAATTTTCACTCCTCGGCAGCTGTATAACGCTTTAAATACTTATTTTAAGTTATTTTATAAAATTCTAACTCCTCTCACTTATTATACATTTTTAGCACATTTATATAAAAATTGCTGTTTTTTTCGTCTAAAATAAACTTACGCAGTGAATTTAAAAGCCATAGTTTCATTAACTTTTCTACTTTAATAATATAACATAAATATAGTATAACAAAAATTAAAAAAATTCCAGGAAAAAGAAAAGGCTGTCAGATTTATTAGAATTTCTAAAGCAAAATAGAAGGAAAAAATATCTTTCAAACAAAAAATTCCTCACAAACTCGTTGCCTGCTGACTTTTTTATTGCATCTTGCAAAATCGTTTATATTTAAGAGGGGAATGAATGCCTTTCACTTTAACGCAATTTAGTCAAACTTAAAACATCTCATAGCCTCACAATATCAGCGACATACATAAAAACAACACTTTTTTCATTCACATCCTGGTGTTTAAGAAAGAAATAAAATAAATATATACAAAGTATATAAAAAAAATTAACAAATGTGTTGAAAATGAGAACAATCTGTTAAATACTTAAGCTTCGTTAAAGCTATAAAAACAACAACTGCAAATACACTGTAGTTAATATTAAGTATAACGAGACCATCACTATCAAAGTCACTGTAGTCGTTAGGCATCAACATCAAAATTATCGTCAGCCTGCCTCATCAGCAGCATTATTATCTACAACATGAAAATATCATTGTCGCCAACAATTCATTGCTGCAACACATGTGACACCCATAATACTTGCTATTTCGCTCGCTCGCCCGATGGCTGGCTCATGATAGACAAAAAGAAATCTTCAAATAAAAATACAAAGTTTTCTTTTTAAAAATATAAAGCAAGGCAATGTAAGAAGCAGAGACTTAAAGGAATGTATTTCATAATTATTATTTTCTCGCTTGGCTTATGTGTTGTTGACTGACTGAATTTCTCATGATAGACAAAAAGAAATTTTAAAATAAAAATAATTTTTTTTTAAATATAAAACAAAGCGACGTAAGAAGTGGATACTTTCCTTTAAGTGAGTCTTATGCATTTTGAAGTAGAGAGCTTTTGTAGAGTAGTGGATGGAGGTATACTGGACTAGTAGTGTAGTTGTATCCGGTTCAATTCCTGTCAGTCTCACAGCTTCTGTTTGTTTAAAAAAAAATATTTTTCTTTTACGTGCCTCTGTTCGTGATAACGTCCAACAAATTGAAATTTAAATAAAATGACAATAAAAACTTAAATAAGTCCTTACAAAAATTAAAAAAAAAATAGATCCCCAAGAAAATGAAATTGTTCTCACATCTGAAAATGAAATAAAACCCAAATTTTGGGTTTTTTTCATAGAAAAAAATTAAATAAGTCCAAATCAAATAAAAGAAAAACAATAAAGTCTAAAATGTATACAGGCTATCCACTGCTAAGCTGGGGGTTATTCTAAATTGTGATGCGTAAGAAAAATGATACCTAATCGGATAATTGGTACCCTTTATTGCGATTACGCATTGTCCATTTCTAATTTTTTCACTTTCGCAAACCTGGCATCAGTGTACTCGGTAATACGAAAGCGTATGTTAAAATCGTTCGTTAAAACTAAATATGTATCTTGCGCTAAAAAATATCGAACGCATTAGTTCGATGCGATGCTTACGCATCGTAATAGAAGCTGGTTCTTGCCATACCACAGAGAAGAAAGTTCTTTCAGCAATGCAGAAAAGCTTTAAAAAGCGTAGCCGGTCTTAGAAGAGGTTTGTCTCAGACAGTCTTTGCACACGTCCGAATGCTGGCAATGCAGAAAGGCTTTAGGAAACGAAGTCGGTTTTGGACATACATATCACAAAAAATTTAATACAGTGAAGTAAGCCGCATATAAAATGAAGTATTTCTTGAATATTTTTTTTCGATGACATAGCATGGATCTATTTTATTTTAAGTTTTTTTTTTTACAAAATGAGACTCTTCCAAATAGGAAATTAAACTCTTTCCTAAAAACATGCAATTCCAAAGATTCCAAAAAAATTTTGAGTTTTTTTATAATGCAATAATTCCCAAAATGTATAGTTTGTTTGAAATTATTTAATTTTTTTCTGCTCTATTTTGGCATTATTTTATATATTCAATCAATTCAAACAGAAAATCGCTATTTCAGTTGAAAGTAGTCTAATTCTAAAAAAGAAAATTACTATAGAATGAAAATTAATATAGAATGAATTTCAGAAAACATAATTCTTCCATACGCCAGAATCCGATCAATTTATTCTTTTGCAGCTCTGCTCTGCACTGAAAGAATGTTTTAATATTCTTAAAATATTAATATCATGTACTCCTTTTGTGCAAAAGTTGCTCAGTAAACATAATTATGATAAAAATATGATAATGGCAAAGTGAACGATAATTGTAATGATCATTATTTGAGCATAATTTTTTTAATGCTGTTTAGTTTTTAAGTAAATTGACACACTAATTATAAAATGATTTCATTGTACTAATTATTTTTTATCTTTCTAAAATATAAAAGACAGTGAATTTAGTTTCTTATGCCTGCTGGTCATAAATAAATAAATGAAAACTCTAGCAAAAAAAAAATAAATAAATAAATAAAATAAAAGAATAAGAAGAATAAATGCTTGATTTGAAATCGTTTGTTGAAATTACTGCCCTATTGTTGTATTGAAATGAAAACTTTCAATTTAAAATAATTATAGTATTTGATTTCTTTTGTTTTTTTTTTTAATTTTTTTCTTATACTACAAATTGTGGGAGGCGTTTGTGTGTCTGTTATTTTTTATAATCATATTTTTGTATGGTTGACTTTTAAGTATTAATTCATATGAATATGCAGCAGTTTGCAGTTATAGTTGGTATGGTTGGTTATAAATACGATCAGAGGGGTGGTAAAGGGAGGAAAGAAGGAATTGTTGTTACTCTTCGAGGGCTGTCGAAAAATAATTTGGTAGTAACATTTTTTAATGATAATAAAAATATAAAATGAATAAATAAATAAAATAAAAATTATAATATCATTTTCATATTTTGAAGGAGATTCTTTACCCACTTACTTACTAAGTAAAGAACCTTTTTGTATGTTGTGTGTATTTAATTGGTTTAAACGTGGAAGTACCGTGTGATCAAAATGTCCTTTAAGCGAAATATTCGTGTAAAAAAGAGATTTCAAAAACTTCATGAAGTAGCGCAAATCTGAATGAGTTTAATATAGATTTTATATTGCACCATGTTCTAAGTTTGATTCTTATTCACCCGATTTGAATAATATTTCCGTTAAGTTGAGAAAAGTAAATTTTTTTCGTAAATACAATAATTTTTCATTAAACTGTGATTGGTATTTACCACCAGGAATAAAACTTACATCTATAGTCACGCAGATAAACAATTTTTTTATGTAGATTTAAACAAATATTTATTTTACAAATAAAAATTATTTTAAATTTTCAAAAAGAGTTTCGCAAATTGTTAGAAGCATGTCAGATTTTCAACCAAATTGTTGTCAACTTAAGTTCGTAAAAAAACGAAAAGGTGCAACTTTTCGAGATTTTTGGAAGCAAGTGATAAAGGTCGTTACTTGAGAGTGACTTCCATTTTTGTTCATTGGGATTTTTTTTTCAAACATCCAATTACAGTGTGTCTGGACTAGTAGCCAGCGGATCGTAGGTTCGAATCCTGTCATAGACTTTCTGTCTTCATTACTCTTTTGTTTTCTGAAACATACAGTTATCACAAAGGGGCCAAAACATGAACCCAAGGGTGCGAAAGCTCCCCATAGAACTTAAGCTAATCTGGAAAAGTGATGGCAATGTAATCGGAATTAGAAAATAAAACAAACAATATTTAGTTTAAAATTTAGATTAAAGTGAATGAAAAACATTTAAGTTGTTCTAAAATAATGACATTTTCATTTCTTCCCAAATATCCTTTATTGCGTTTTAACGATTTACTGGAAAATAGATTTGAGAGAATCTTGATTAAATCAAAAACCAAAACTGCGTTCACATTTTAATAAACATTCCCAAAAAAGTGTTTTTCAAAAATGTTTCTTGTTGTGGCTTTAGTTGTTCCTGTGCCAACATTTCATTGGTCGCTAAACCAAATCGTCAGTGAACTTTAAACAGTTTGAAAACATTCAATCTCATATATTTATGACAAACATATCAAATACAATATGAGAATTCTCTATCGTATATGATTAAATTTAACCTAGAATTATTGGCTATTATTAGAAATTTATTATTTTTTCATGTAATGGAAAATATAAATAAATTCTACACTTGAATCAAAATTTACAATATAGTTCATAAGAATTGTTCTAGAAGAAATAAGGATGTATGTAATTTTTTAGTATTTTCTCTACAATGAGAGGAATACTAGATCTAGTATTCGTTAATGAACTCGGTGTCATACACCGAGTTGGTATCCAAAGGACGCCCATCATCCAACCACTGAAGCGACTTATTTTTAATCATATTCTCTTCAGTCAACTAATGATTTTCCTTTTAGCTTTCATCAAACATGATTTAGAATCTTTAGCTTATGTAATGATAAGTAGTTCTTTATTCCTTTTCAAGTTAGAACATCAACATCCAATATCAGCACGAAATTTTTGAAACGACTAATATTAATATTTCACTTATAGACCATCAAACCATGTCAGTAAATTTGAATAAGCTGACATTTTTATAAGATCCTGGACTTTTAGCATTCCTAGTTGTATTGTGAAGAATTTCTCATACTTGCTTTGCACTCCGCTAGCATATTTATTCAGCCAATCCCTGAGTAAGGGTTATTTTCCGACACTCGTATATATTACCTATATTTAGGTCTGGATCTGAAGCCAATATCTCAGATTATAGTGGTATTGCTAAGAGTAGCGCTAAATCAAAACTTTTTGTTAAATTAATACATGACACACTATTTCATCGCTCATCCTCCATTTTATCTTCCAAACAATATGGATTTCGCAGATCACGTTCTTCAATTACAAACTTGCTTGCATTTGGAAGACGGACGGTTTTTATATACATTGATTTTAGTAACGCCTTTAATGCACTTCTGCTGTATAAGTTGGATTGTATTGGATTTGGAACTTCATTAATGAAATCGCTTCCATTCTACTTAAAGAACTGAAAACAGCATGTTAAATTTTGCAGTTCACAATCCAATTTTATCAGTTGTACCACAAGGTCGCCATCTAGGACCTCTATTATGTACCTTCTGCTATTAAACACTCTTAGAGTCTGATATTCGCTGATGATGTCAAAAAGTTGTGTCCCCTTTATAATGTTATGTTTGACTTCTAACTAATTTGAGCTTTAAAGTTGGAGAAATATTCCCCCTTATCGTGTTTGGCGATTTTCGACTGCAAATTCGACAGTTTGTAATAGACTAAAGATATCGAGCAACATTTTTCTTTAATCTATTACTAAACGTCGAAGTCGTAGGCGAATTTCGCCAAACAAAATAATGCCCAATATTTTGAATATGGCCATTAAAGTTTATCAAATATTAATTTGCTATTATAACAATAATTTTTATTTTATTAGTCTTATCATTGATTTTTTACCAAACACTGTTTGAAATTTCCCCTTTTTTATAAAAATTAAATTAGGTGTCTACGCATCTGAAACTTTGTCCATTAAATGGCCTTAGTTTCCTTGACAATAGAGACAATGACGATGATACTTGGACTAATAAAACTTTTCATTTCCTTCATTTACAACAATTTTATTGTTATACTGTGCATTATAATTTTCTATTAAGCAGATTTAATTGTTATTGTTGCAAGAAGTGGTACATGCATGTGGCATTTCTTTTGTTATACATTCTTATGAAAATTAGGTCATTTACAATTCATTTGTTAAAGAAAAAAAATGTGGAGATGAGCACTCGTACTGAAATGCATTCTTTTTTTTTTTTGTCATGATGATGACCCAACAAACATATTTTAAGGAGATAGAAATATCATATTATTAATCAATTATATTAAGCGTAACATAATATAAATTTTTTATTTGGCAACAGAAAGAGAGTCTAAATCAAATGGGTTATTTTACTTGATAATTAATATAAGAAAAATGGAGCATTTCTAATATGTTAAGAAATATTTAATATCAGAGCCAAGTGTTTCTTGGGAATGGCTAATCCACTCAGGCAAAGCACACATTTTGAGGAAATGAAAGGACTTTGAAGTTGATTCCTTGAAACTTAGAAGTTCTTTAACTAAAATAGCCGAATTTTTACAAAACATAGAATCCATTATATTTTGAAATTTCAACATCAGAAAGCAAGTTGAGAACAAATCTGTCAAAGATTTACGTCAGTATCTGTCATAAGACCTAACCTGACGGTGCTTTTCGCACTGGGTGAATATAATGCATCCCCTAATGCCCCCGTGCATAATAAATTACACATGAGTACCAATTCGCATTTGGACTTGATCTGCCCCTTGGTTATAAACGGAGAACACTCCTTCCCATCTATGGGTCACGGCATCCGGTTGCACGTTGCCATTCCCGCGAAGGGTATAAGTTGAGAACATCCACATTTTATTATTAACATTTTTCAAATGTCACTGGTAAAAATCGAGTATAATTGCCTTCAATTTGACTACAAATAAAGCTATGCCAAAAATTAGATGAGCTTAGCGATTTAAGTTTGTGCTGCTGTTACAGATAATATGTTAATTGGGTAATTGATACTGATATCAATGGTCTGAAAGTTCTATTTTTTATCATTTCTATTTCATTTCCAACTCTAATTAATTTAGTTTGAGAAATAGAAATGAATTTTCAAGTAACATACTGCAGCTTTTTTTGTTGCAAATTTTCTTTCTCTTTCATGTGGTTTTGTGTGTTTTGAACACACAACAACAATCTAACAATTTCTTTGATAGAAAGAAATTAGTTGGATTTATATTTCAGTTTGTGGGAAAAAGTGTTTCATGATTTTTTTTTTTAATAAAAGAAGTTCCGCGAGTGCGTATTAGAAATGAATAATACTCACGTTACTACCATATGTGATCATTTACGATATTTTTCTCTGATAACGAAATGTGATAAAGCAAACTGTGCGAGAGTTGTTACACTAATAGCCTCCTTCCACAAAAAAGTGTCACGTGTATTCTTTAGCACGGATTGGGAATGTGAGAGGCGTAATTTATGACCGCTCTATGGCATACATCTGGCTAAACTTTAGTGGTGACTTTCGATGGTACAGATCTGAAATTTTTTAAATAAGAAAATAGAAGGTCTAATTGACCGATGATGCATAATCCTAATGGGCATTTGACGTTATTTACGCGATATCCTCAATTCATCCTCATTCTGATTTGTGACATTCGCTTTGAGGCACTAGTACTGTTCTGCTAAAACTGCATATCATCGACTTTGTCATCATTTAATTGTGGCTGACAGAAATTATTTGCTACTAAGTTAAATTTGTCCTTCATATTTCTTCTTGGTGAAATTTTGGTGGGCCAGTGTCCTGTCATATACACGCAGCTTGTTGCCTTAACTTTCTCCAAATGCTTCTTAGTGTATGGTCATTAAATTTGAGTTGGTGGTGGCATGGTGTAATGGTTGAAATGTTTGCCTACAAAACCAAGTATCCCAGGTTCGGTCCCTGGTGGAGGACAAAAAAATGTTCACAATGGTTTTTCAGGTCTTAAAATTAAGTGGCTTCAAATCCATCCAAGAAGCCCCTGACCTCCCCTACCCCTAGAAAAGAGGATAACATAATTACAAAGGAGAAAAAAGGGAAGAATCAAAGATTAGCAGATGATAGCCCCATTGTCCTAGGACCTGCTAGAGCAGACCAATCATCTACTTAGCTGGAACAACAACCAATTAACGAAACTGATACAAAGCAAAAACAACAGTAGGCTGCATAGATGCTTTGTGGAAGCCATATGCTCCCAACAGGGATAAAGGGAAAAATATAGTCCTGGTTAGAAAAATTATTTAACTGTGTTGTTCTATTAATAAAAATTTGTCCAGCTTTTGAAATGGTAATGATATGAAGGATTAGTTTTAAAACTGTAGTAAAATTTAGCATTAAACACTCTGTACTCGCTATACAAGAGAGTAATTTAAAAAAATATGTTATGCTATGGGAGTTTTGGAAAACTGACTAATGGAGAATTAAAGAGTCAAGAACATATTTATTATTTAATAAAGATGACCCATATAAATGCCAAGTGGGCACAAAATAAATTGAAATAAGTTCAACTAAAGTGGTTTATTTGTCACAAACTATGAACTTAGTCTTGATAATAAAATGTCGATCACTACCTTACCTCAATCACTTAGAAATGTGTAAGGACGAAAAGCCATCTTTTACAGGTAAATTTCAGCATTAATTTTACGTTTTCCTAGGCACGCTAGAATGTTGAATATTTGGCTACACTGTGTTAATAATTCAAAAATTCTAGAAACTTTGTTGTCGACAAAATTAAAAAAATGAACTTGCATCCTGCTGTGCAGCCATCCAAAAATAATTCAATTTTTTTTTTCGATTGTGTATTCTGTACTCGTTGCAATTCGTTTACTTGTGCCGAGGTGTAGTCACTGTCAGCTGTCAAATTGGTTGTCTATCGAAACAGTGTTGCTGACTCGAAGATGTGACAATTTAAAAAATATCCATTATATCGCCTGATCTGGCATTACTTTTCCAATATCTAGAGAATCAGTTTCAAAGAATTACAATGTGGAAATTTTGCTCAATCAATTATCGAGCAAATGGAAAACAATATAAACAATATAAAAATCTTATGAAATAGTTAAAGCCTCTGAAATAGTTGCACGAATACCACAGCTAAATTTCAAGTTTATTTTCCACTTCATTTGCTTCTATGAATTGTTCTGTTTCATGTTCTGACATAAAGAAGTCCAAATTGACCTTCTTGTTTTTAAAAAATTCTACCTTTTCTAATCATATGCATGTATGCACATATATTGTTCAAATAAGCCTTGAACTTATTCCAATACGAGACTTTATCACTCGCCATTTAGAGAAATACAAATTGGATTTAATTGTATAGAAATAAATTATAATGGAATGTAAAACACATCTAAGCAGAATGACAAAGAAGCCAAGATTACAAAAATATAAAACGACTTGAAATGAAAACCATTTTGAATTTGGTATCACATTTGCCTACAATTAGTCATGATTACAATACCAAATACTCATGAAAACAGCGTATCTAAGTTTATGTCTACATTACAAATAAATGTAGTTCAAGGGTACCATTCGCACTTTTTGTACTTCAAGAAGGAAAAAATAATAATAATAATAAAACAAACAACTTTGAAACTGAAACCCATTAACAACAATTTTTAATTAATGCTTTTAAAGCACTAGAAATAAGTAATTAATTCTCTTTTGTAGAAGAAACAACTGAAATACATTTGACTTTTGAAGAACAATCCAATTAAGAAAATTTGTATTTAAAGCTTAAACATGAGTTTGGCTTTTAATTAACAAATTTTTGTGTTTGCATCGAAATTATCATTAATTAAAAATTTTTTATGATAAAATCATAGTAATTTGTATTAAAAGCCTCCGATTGGATTTTCAAGCAAATGAATGCAGACTTCTTTTGTGTCTAATTTTATTATATATTTTTTTATATTTATTTTACCTGCTCCAGTTTTCAATATTTTAATTTAAGTTAATCTGTTGCAATCCAATGAATATTTGATTAAACATCTGTTTTATTTTTTTCCTCTCCTTGCAGGTAAGAATCTATTAATATCAACCATATTCAGAGTAAGTAAGTTACTATAACAAATTGGAAAAGATTAACCTTTTTTAGTGTTGCATGCATCTTAAGTAGCTTTTAAAGAACTGTTTAAATGTTTTATGTAAAAGATAAGAAAGGAAAAAAAGCATTTTAGCCATATAAATCTAAATGAGTGCAACTGATGTAACGTTGGCCCAATAAAACAGTTAAGAAGTCTGGAATTTAGAAATATCAGTTAGTAAATGGATAAAACATCTGTCATTGGCGGTAATCTAATCTTGGACGCTACAAAAGTACAGATCGAGTAGGACAGAGTTATAAAAGAGAGATTTTTCTTGAGTAAAATATAATGAATTCATTGAAAAAAGAATTTAATTGAATTAAAATATGAATACATTAATTACGAATTAGCAATTCTTTTGTTCGGTATTGGAACAAAAGTAAATTGAATTAAAATTCGAACAAGTTCATAACGAATTGTAGTTTTTTTTCTTAAATATATTCACTTCACCAAAAAAAAGAAATTAATTGGACACAAATTATATTGGAGTCATCATGGATAAAAAATTCTTCATATTACGATGAAGCCTAGATAACCATTTGATGAACACTTTGTTTGAGATTCAGTTTTTTTTTTTGATAATTTTTATTCTCAACTTAAAAGTTTCAATGAAAAAAAAAACTAAATGTTTTTATTTCTTTCTTCTTCTAACTGTTAATCAAATTAATTTGTTTGGATAAAATTAAATACTTTAACACATTTTTATAGGAAAAAGTTTAGCTTCCCCTGGCATTTTTTTCTTATAAGATTTTCAATGAATTACAAAATTTTCTTCTTCGTTAAAGAATCGTAATCTCTCCTTCCCAGAAAATTATTTAGAGGCTTTATCTGGACCCATATGGACCCATATATTAGGCCTCGTCCGGGGCTCGGCGTAATATACTTCAGATTAACCACAAGATATTTAGCTTCCCTTCGCAATTTGTTCTAATGGAATTTCCAACAATTAACATAATTTTCTCTTTGTTAAGGATTAACAAAAAATCTCTAGCAACGGCTTTGATTTTTTTCCTCTTGGTGAGTTGATTGAAATTTTTAGCATTAAAACTTTTTGGTAAAAGCAATCTCTCGGGAATTTCTAGTTCATGGTAAATTCAATCAAATACTTATAAATATTTTTTATTATTGAAATGACAACAATAAAAAAATTTAATATTTACAATTTAATTTAATTTAAAATTAAAAAAATTTATATTTTTTTCTCATATAATTCACAAAATTAATGCATTCAGGAATACCTTCATATATTAATTAAGTTACTTTTATTGAAAAAGGAATGCATTTAGAATGTTGACATTCATGTTGAATTGAAAAGCCAACATTAATCATTCTTTTACGGCTCTGTAGCAGAGACCAGTCGAATTAAACGAAAATGGAAAATTTTAGAAATTGTTTTTAATTATGATTTTTTTTTCATATAAACGGACATCGAATAAATGAAACTCTTAAACAAACTCACCACTTTTAATGTTTTTCGGACCGAAATGTACTAAAAATTATCGCTTATTTAGAATTTATTTTATAAGCTGAGATTTTATCGGTTACATGTATTAAAATTATTTGCAATTCTTGGTGTTTAATCAGTGGTAAATTAATAATTTCTCTTTGTAGCGATGTTTGTTTTATTAACTCTTCCATTTATTCCAATAAAATGTGTTTCGCTTAAAGGAGTTTTTTAGAAAATGATTTCAGTCAAAATAGCGTACGATAGTCTGATTTCGACTATCTATTACTCTTCAAAACTGAAGGTTGCCTCTTGCAAAATAATTAATCAATAGTGACTTCCTTTTCTCTTAGTTTTTATACTCCAGAATAATTTTAGTTAATCAGTTTCTATCTAATTTTCGAGAGGAATTTTAGAACTAACTTTTAAGAAATAAACTAAAAATTTTTCCAGGTGTCAGACCAATAAACTCCTCAGTTTTTAAAATAAGAATCAGAAGTGTATTAAAAAAGTAGGGTGCTTTTTTTAAATTTTTACTTACTCACCGATATTCATGTTGTCCCTTCAAGTTTATTCCTCTCAGATGTAACGTACTTGTGCTAATAATCTTTATCTCAGCAATCGTTGCAAATTTCCATCCTTTCATTAGTCCCTTCAGTTATGGAAACAGAAAAAAGTTACAGGTGACCACTTGTGACCCGTCTAAGGTAATTAAGGTCATCATTAACTTTATTTAGCAGATCCTAAGCGGTGATCATGTAACAGTTCTTCTAGCCAAAACCGAGCAGTTCCGAAACAAACTTTGCTGGGAAATACCTCATGCCGAACGTCCATAAAGATTCCAAGACACAAGCCAACCAAGATACCGGCCAACCCACCATAACTTTCACTTTTTCAACGTGTTCAAAATGAAAATCGTTATTTACATCTTCTCATCCTTCTTAGAAGAACTTGTACCACTCGTAAATTTTTTTTATCAGTGAAGATTCTCCGTATGCCAATACCAGCAAAAATCTTTAAATATAAAAATTTTAATTTTCGATTCCATAAATTTTATTAGGCAAAGGAATATTTCCGAGATGACTATTTTGAATACTAAACCTTTAAATTTGAAAAAAAGGAGATCTCAGTTCCCAAAATGGCTGCTACGAATTCCTAGACGATCGTTCAACTTCGCGTGAAGAGTATGTTGTCTCTAGTTATAATTAACAAATGTTAATTGGCACCAAATTACAAATAGTTTAAAAATTAAAAAAAAATTAAACAGTTTTTGTCTTCACGTATGAGTAATACGAGTATTTAATTAAATAATTCTCATACGCCACACAGTGCGAGATTTTTAAAAATTATATAAAATGTCGGCCTTATTCATAAAAAATATCGTATGTTTATTAAAGGTTTATTTGACAAATATTCCATAGAAATTTGTCAAATAAGCCCTTAATAAACATACAATAATTTTTATGAATACCGCAGTGTATTTATAAAGAAATTGTTCCGTCAGATTTTAATAAAATGTTGCATGGTCTTAAAATACGCATGGCACTCTGTAAAAAGGACATGCCTCTTATTCAAGTATTTGGTGCATTTTAATCTGCCAATGCTTTCTGCATATATATCTTTCTCTGTATGACTTCTATTGATACGTTTTAGGGCCTTCTTTCCCTTATTCCACCATCAAAAATTTTATGTACTGTAGGTCTATATATTTTGAACTAGCAGCATAATTTTTTTGGAAAAATAGTTACGATTTACCATCTTATTAACGTGTTCATCCTAAATATATTTTACACAAAAATTTTTGCTTATATGTAAACTCACATATGGCTCTCAGAATACATTACTTGGCATAATTTTTGACTTCCTAATATAACAAACGTAACATCTATCAATTTCGATATTCGGGTTTTTTCAGAGAAATTTCGAAAGAGCGTTGTGAACTGTGTCGGTATTCTGTAAGCTCGTGGAACAATAAAGATGTTGACTGGGCTCCTAAACCAGTGATATATTTAGAGTATTTTTTCGGTGACCAAAAGCAATGACAATGAAATATTTTAAGCCCAATTTGGGTTCGTACCTTTGAATATAATCAACGCGTTATTTGCTTTAGATGTCGATCGCATTTGCCAAAGCCTCTAACGATCATCGACTCATCCTGCTACTAAACTGTAACAATGCAATATTTTTTCAAATGCCACCTATATGATAAGATATTTAATAGCTTATGGTCAGTGAAACCTTTGTATTAAAACTAAATTTTTTAATTTATTATAACATAAATTCGAAATACGCATGTGCTTTCCAATTCTATTGTATTTTTTCTACCAATATATGATGCAAGTATCGTATTCTCCGTGAATGCAAATGCTTATTGCAGCATTTGGTTGTATTAATTTGACACTGCGGCAAATTTCAAGAAATTTAATGAACACTGCTAAAAAAAAGTTGTCTTTTAAACGTGCTGTGTGGTTTTGAAGGTGTTGGGATGGAGAATAAAATTATAAATTCTGGATCTGACAGATCACTGAAATAGGTAGATTTGGTGTTTTTTAAACTCCTCTTATATCTGCTGACAGAATGGTAAAATATGACTTTCTTCAAGTGAGCCAATTATAAGGGGATGCCTCTATTCACGCAGATGTGTGTTCTGGTAGAACAGGATATAATTTATGGATTCGGAAGAAAGGAGCAGTGCTGGTAGACGTTCCATTTTATAATAATAAATGTACTTATTGTTCGCCTAAAGGAAGTTTTCTATATTTTGTATCACAATATGAATTGCTGGACAAACAAAGATGGATGTGCCACCAATGAAGAACTTATTGCTTGCCAAAAACAACGAGTTTCGGGGGAAAAAAGTTCTTTCAATACACGATTTGCCACAATCTTATTGTCACTATTCTTATGTTACATTTCTTATATAGTTTGCGAATTCCTTAATGATAGTGAATAAAAAAGTTCCTAATAGAAAATATCTCTGTGGCCTTTAAAACGATACAATTCAAAGCAAATGTGTGGTAGCATAAACTTCCCTCGTCTATAACACAATATCTTACTGTATTTTCGACACAATAATTAGTATGTGCAGAGGCCATGTCCTGACTGCTATTCTAATATACCACAAAAAAAGGATACTAAAAGTCAGTAACAAATTCACTTTGCATGTTTTGTTTAATAATTATAACAAAAAAACCAAAATGTAATTTGTAAATAAAGGGACTAATGATACCTGTGCACTGTCAGTTTGTTCCCCATTTAGTCTCTTATATCTATAATTATAGTGATTTTTGGAGCTGGAAAGTATAAATGTTATTATTTTCATTGTTGTTTTGCTCTTAATTTTATTATAATTTAGTTTATTGTTGGTTAATTACACTCAATATTTACTGGGGACCCACAGTTTGCCATTCAACTTTCAGCACAAATAAACTAAGATCCTTTCAAACAATATTAACAACAACAACAACAAAATGAAAGTATACACGTATGCAAATCTTAAAATACAGTGACTGGTAAAACTATGGGGCATTCTGGAAATATTTAGCCGATATCATATTTAATATTTAATATAATAAAGAGCTACAGTTCGATTTTTTTTTTGCCATGAACTGTAGCTGTAAATTTCACCATTAAACAACTTGGAGTTTGAGTAAATGCATCCTTGGCTGGAAGGCGTTATATGTAGCACAGGTCTTAAGAAAACTTTAATAAGTATTTGGCGAAATATTTATCTCTCAGGCAGGTGATATTATCTGTCCAGCAAATTGCTGATGCTGATGTTCTGCTTTTCTCTAATAGCGTTTGCATTTCCCCACGAAACGTTGCAAATATTTTACAAAAAGTTAATAAATTAAAATATGGTGTCAATAAATACTTAAAGCAAGTAACTATTTTTTATGCTGTTAGGGTATTAGTAACATGTCGAAAACATACCGCACCATTTTTATGACAATATTTCTTCAACAATGCAAATACCACAAGCTGGTATTGGCTGTAACGCCCAAAAAAAAAAACGCCAAAAATGAATTAAATCCCAAAAATTTGTATCCATTATGAAATGACTCCCAATTTTTTAAATCTATTTTGTGCTTTTGGGAATAGTTTCATTTTCTATTTGAAATTATTTCGTTTTACTGAAATACTTTGTATGAACCTAAATCTAAAACAAATTTTTTCTTGGTGTTATGTCATCAAAAAAGTTAGGTTTTATTTAAATTTACTGCAAAGTTATTTCTCTGTGGTACGAATATGTTCAAAATCGTCAAAGTTTTTGAAGTATTTTTGCACTACTGACCGTAGAACCAAGAATTTGTTTCTCTGTGGTATGTCCAAACCCAGCTAAGGCTTCTAAGAGTTTCAGATTCAGAGGTTTCAGTTCATTGGGACCAATATCTTTTTCCCATAAACTAGTACTAAAATTTGGATTTTATTTAATTTTTAAACTTGGGAGTTTAATAAATTAATTTTTTTTGGATTTACTTATTTAAATTTTTATTTCATTGAGTATTATTTAGCATACTTTTTTGACAAATATTTAGGTTTTAGTAATATTTTTCAACAAAGTGAAGCATTACATTGTTTTCATTCAATTATTCCTTTTTTTGCTAAGAATAAAAACAAATTATCTCGAAATAAATTTCTTAAAACTGGTTCACATTGTACTATTTCTTCCAACGGTATGATCCTAACTTAAGGCGATTTGCCTTCTCGAGGCCAAGTCAGTTTTGAGCTTCACTGTATAATCGTACTATTTTGGAAGCCTGCATATGTACCATTATATACGTTTAATTTTATGATTATAACTGTGACTTTGGGATGCACAATTTAGTTTTATTTAGACAAACAATTTTGCAAGCAGCCAGTCAAAGCTGTTTACATCCATATTCGGCAAATGGACACTAAAGAAACATCATTATTTGCTTCACAAATAACTAAAAAAAACAAAAAGCTGTTAACTAAAACGTCCGACGCTCCTTTCAATGCTGTGCATGAGTGTGGAGGGGAAAAACCATAAACATTTATTAAACCATGACCATTCAACCAAACCGAACCGAACCGACCAAATGCAAAGACAACCCATCAAACATGCACATGCAATCATACGAGTACATACTTATGGAATATAAAAATAAATGTTAACAGATGTACAAAAGCCTGCCTGCATCGATCTATTCATGTTTGTATGTTTGTATTGGTTAAAAACTGTTTTTAAATATCCATGTATGTGTGTCAGTGAGTACGAACGCTTTAATGTTTCTTTTACACAAACTTTAATAGAAATTAATAGTAAAGCATTTATTTATGATATGTTTGCTTAAGGCTGGTTGTTTTCTTTTCTTCTTTTTTTCTATTTCTATGTTGTTTTCATTTTATTTGACATAAAAATGTTTGAAATCATTCATATGTAAACTTTAAGATAAATTGTTAAACTGGAAATCATCGACAAAATCGACAGACAGTTTCTTGTTGGTTCAAATAAATAACAAGCTGACAAAAAAATTGTTTTCAAGAAATTCATATTAAAAAGAAAGACAAATAAATTAATGTATTTTATGTTAAAGTTGTTTCTATTTTAATAACACATGCGAATACATGCACAACATTACAAGCAAAATTATAAATATTGTATCCGATTTCCTATCACTTCCTGTTATCAGCTGGTTTTTGTTTTTATAGACTGTTAATGATGGAAGGCATTTGAATTTATTTTTGATATTTTTGTGTTAATTGAAGCATGTTTATTGAAATATAAAAACCAGGTTTCATAAAAATTTTTCAATTGGGTCAATGAACTTTTTTTTCTGTATTAATTATGAGGAGCTCATTTTTTTGTGCAAAATTATACAATTATTTCTGCATATTCTAATCATTGAGAAAAAGTCAATGCACATGATCAAAAATGAATTTTTATGATTAAAAACGCATTCTTAGCAATTAACTACACACTTTTTCCTTATACGTAGCAGAAAAAATGTGCATGTACATGTATACGAGTACATACTTATATGCTTGCCCCAAAATGTTGGTCTCAAAGAATAAAATATCTCGCATCCGTCCCTTCACTATCTTTCTCACAGCAGCTTCGGTATTGTAGAGGAGCCTCAGTTATCTGGCATATCTGCCTTCCGCCCACTGGCTCGTCAGCACTACGATGAGTCTAGACATGTATATCACTAAAGATCCTGCTGGTTAATTGTATTCAGCGCCTGTTTTTATAATATGATCACATTTTCTATGCGACTATGGAAGTACACATTTTGCACCATCTGTCTTCATCTCTCTGCCGATAGTATTCGAAAATATTACTTATAATAGAGTCAAACAGTATTGGTACTTGGTACTAAATTGACGAACTTTAAGCCAGATCCTGCTCTGCTCGTTCGTTGTCGTGACACACTCAAAAGTGCCACGACACTTTCAAAAGTGTCATAAAGTCCCTGGATTCTACGATATTATTATTATTATGGACACCTCCTCTCGGCCAAATCAGGCTATGCAGATAATATTATGGAGCAATGCCGATATTCGAAATAACACAAAGTGGAAAATTTCCCCCTGGGGGCACGGCTTTTACATCCTGTTGTGGTTGCTTGGTGTTTCGCTTCCTGAGGTATAGGGTTATCAGGTTTCTGGACCTAGGCCTATTTGCTGATAACCCCTACAACTTGTATGTTGCTACCCAGTCCCTGAAATAAAAGGGTAACGGGCGCGCATACAAGTAAATTATAGGTAAAATTGGGTTCGCCCACTCGTCCGGATGGGTAATATGGTACTTCCAGACCTTGAGCTTTGGCCAGTTACCAATAAAACTTAATATGGTACTACCCAATCCCTGAAATAACAAGGTAACGGGTGTCCATATAAGTAGGCTTGCCTACGCTATCTGCTTCCGATGCCTTAGGTTTGCACGGAACCTAAAATCGGAGGTGTTTTTAGCCCAAGGCCGACCAGAGATCCCATCTGGTACCACTTGAACTAGTAGCCCCTAAAACTTGTCTTAGACTGGTTATTTGTGAGAATTTTTCAGGGATCTCGTTGTAGCTGTGGTCAAAACCCAAATATACGCAAGGAAGAGTTATGGGTAAGATGAGTGTGTCTGCAATATGTTGCTAGTGATGATGTTGTAGTTGCTCTCTTCAGGTCATATATTTATATATGCTGTTGCTATTCGACATTGCAGCTTTAGCGGTTGTGGTTGGTGAGTGATCCATAAGATAAGGGGACTTCTTATTACTGCGCTGTTTCGGATGGTACAATATTAGATAGCTCCAGCACTTTAGCAAGGTGCCTGTACATAGATAGTTCTGCAGCCTGTACAGAATTTGCTACCATGTCGTCCCTATCTGGGGCACATGTAGATCCTCAAACCATGTGTGCCTCTAAAAGGGACAACTAGGGCGGTGATGAACGGCCGTTGATTTCTACGGCCTTTTTGGATTTATTTTGAAAGTTCTTCTTTCCACCCATATTCGGGAGTAGTACCTTCCGTACACCGTAACTTTTAATTATCGAATATCTGGCTTCAGCAGTGAATGTTCGTAATATTGTTGTGGACTACTTTGCATCTAATGTGTGTAATCTAATAAAGATTATATAGATGTTTGCAATGTGGCTTTTACTCGTCTTACAGATTAATAAGTATATCTGACTGACAATAATAGTGAGAGTCTTCAAACTCACCTTGTAACCAATATGTGTAGCGTAACGAAAACTCAATTCAGAAGAGTAGGAGGAAAGAAACTTTTCATGCGAAGCAATTTTCAATTATTTGGCATATTAAAACTCCACTATATTTGGAAGTCAGTACATTTAAGCCAGCAGAAAGCTAATGGAATAGAAGTAGGGACAACTCTCATAAAAACTTTACACAACTAATAAGCAATTAAAAAACCGATTTAAAAATAGCTTATAATAAAGCAATTTTAGTAAAAAATTATGCCAAAAATAGTTTCCAAAAAAGCAGTAATATGACTACGGGCCTTTCCTATCTTTAAATTTGAATAAAAAAAAAGCGTTTCATTCATTTGAAAGGTCTATCGATGGCACTGAATATGCAATATATAATCTTGCAATTATTTAACGTTGATTCCCTTTTGAGGGCCGCTGTGAATTGTGACTTATTCGCATGATCTCACGCACGATCTCAGTGATTAGGCAAAACAAACTGAATTAATGATAGCCAATTAGACAGATATAGATTTAACAATATGGTCACTATCAACTGTCAAACTTTGGAAGTTTCTATTGGAAGATCCGTTACATGGCTTAAATACTGAGATAATTGAAGCCTATGGACTGTAATCTAGTGGAAAAAATTTAAGATGCCACTAAATAAATTAGGTAGAGGTATGAAATTCGATACAATAGGTTAACATTGTGAGTTTTGGTTGGACCACCTTTTATTTCTTAGTTTAATCAGCTTAACAATGAAGACATCGACTAGTGTAGTCAAACTAATCAGACTCTGTGGGAGGAATCGAGTGCACAACGCACACTTAAATTACCCACTTACTATTCCATCAGGGTACACGAATTAAATTTTACAGCTGTTTCTCTATTAAACTAATTAAATAAATGAAAATACATTTAATTTTATTTGTTTACTTAATCACTCTCAGATGTGTATGTCGTTGCGGATTGTTTTCTGTGTATGTGAAAAGCATCAGTTTTTCAGATACTTGGGGTACAGCGGCTCGTGTGCTCACTATAATTCTCTTCTACACAAACATCGCTACTTTTATTTCGCATAACACTACAAAACCCCCTAATATAATCCTTGCTCCTGATAACTTCCTTGGTTTTGCAATTTTCATTCGTAAGTCTTTGCATATCAGCTGGATCTGCTCATCCGCATCCATTTACATCCATTCAACTAAATGTGCGCAGTTAAAGTGTATTAAATGTATTTATATTTTTCCACAATGTGGCTACAATTTCAAACTTGATTTGCAGCAAGATTTCTATAAAAATTTAATTATTACGAATTTTTGTTGCATTTTTTCTTTTATTTCTCAAAAATCGTTGTATCCATTTCATGTTTGTTTTCATTATCTATGGACTAAAAACACCGTTTCTAATACATTTAATTCACATATTACGTAATGCTCTAATGCAACAAAATCAAAACACTAAAATATTGAAGAAAAAATGAAATAATGATTTCATTTGCTTTTACAAGTGTTAGAGGAAACACAAAATAGAAATAAAACTGTACCAAACTGAATAGAGAAAGTCGGAGAGAAGGAAACTATCAAACAACATGCAATAAAATTTTATCAAGTAAATTTTCTTATATTGTGAGTAAAATATGAAAATCTGGACACTGGAGTGAGTGGACAAGCGTTTAAAATGGCTGTAGAAAGAAATGGCCATTAAGATTGAAGAAAAACTAAAACTGAAATTAATTAGAGAAACAAAGTTTCCCACCTTAATTAATGTTCGTCACTAATTACCTAGCGGACAGTGATTACGAAAAAATAAAATACAGTCAGTGTTAATTTTAATAAAGACATTTTAGAGGCCTAAATATGGAGTAATTGAAATGTAAATATATTCATTTATGGATGAAATATGCTAAATGTTCTGGCTGTCTAGTAAACAAATTAAAAAAACAAAACAAAACCCTTATTTGTATAAATAAACAAGGGTGTCATGCAAGCTTCAAATAAAGTTGAGTGCAAAACATGTTGCATACTTACATGTTTTATATGCAACATATTTAGATATAAATGTGTTCCTTTTTTTGCACTACTACGTTATTTTTTAGAAGGGAACCCAAATATGCGGAAGATGTAAAATATTCGTAACATTTTGTTCAGAAATGAAAATTTAGTGTAAAACATTTTACATATTTATGTGTTGTTTATGCAACATTTTTTTTTAGAAAAGAACATGTTTTTGCACTTTTGCATATTTTTATTTAGAAAATAACACAAACGTATATGCCAATAAAGAAGACGCTTTAATAATTGCCAAGAATTCTAACATGATTATCACTATTGCCCCTACTTGTATTTGTAATACAAATACTATGCCCTCATTTTCATTTGTAATACAAAATCTACTTTAAATCACTGTAAAAGCGAACCAGAAAATTGCTCTTCATTTTTGTATTTTAATAGTTTGCAGTGATAATTTTGCTCCTCACTGTTTAGAATTGTAACAAAGAAAAAAGATTTACAAAAAACCACAAAATATTTAGGCAATTATTTCACAGACAATGAGGGACATGTCATCAACCAAAATAAATTTCACTACGTTCTTAGAATTTTTAGGCGTTGCTTATTCCATTCATTGTGTTCTTTTGGCCTCTTTTCAAATTAACAAAAAGGTGTTGAAAATTACATTTAATTAAAGCAATAAACATGGGCTCTGGTGTATCATAAATTTTAACTAATAAATTCTTTTGTTGGTTTGTTCTGGTGTAACCACAAAATAAGTAGAGATTTTTGGCATGTTGTTCGTTACTTGACTACGAATATTTTAAAGATTAGGAAGATGAACTAAAGGAAAAAGTTCTCACACATTGGAAAAGAAAGTTTTTGTAAGGTAATTTAATAAAGCAAAAATAAAAAATTTTAAATTTATTACAATCTTCCTATAGAATAGAATAGAAAAGAATGCATTTAAGTATAGATATCACCAATGTAACGAATATGGCCTGTATGCCAAGAATCAAACGATATTCTTCAATGGTTGCATTTTCCAAAAAGATCAATATTTGTTGGGAAATTGTGTTTTAAATTCTTAAGAAATTCTTTTTTGTATTCGCCTTTTATTAAATTTAAACTACTTTGTTTGTTAGAACTATTTGTTATTTTCCGTTTCCCATTTGCTTTTATTATTTATTTTATAATAAATGAAAGAAAATTTATGTCACTCTTGTGATGTGTGTTAGTATGTTGACACTTGTTTTCCAAAGTGTTTGCATTGGCCACAAGGAATATTAATGACGGAACTCATTCATGTATAGAGCCAGAGCAAAGCAACCATACAAGCCAACTTAGGAAAAAAAGGAGCAAATAAAACAAAGAGGTCTCCTTATTCTTTATGCTTTCAATGCAAAATTATCATTTATCAAATGAAAGCAGCCACTACAATGACGTTTGTTGTCTGCCTTTTTTACAAATGGAAGCAACTCCAACAGCAAAAACAAAGGGAAAAAACAGAGATTCAAGGAAACAGTAAAATTATGACACAACAACAATGAGTTGTGTCTTAGGAAAATGTTATTCATAGAATTTTCGTTTTATAGTCTTTGCCGAGTTTCTTTTTTGTGTTCATAAAGAAAATAGAAAAGTTGAAAATTTTCTTAAAGTAGCGAAGGAGACAATTTATAATTGTTTTTGTTCGAAATAATTCTGTGTTGTTGTCTCCTAAAAAGATGGAATATAACAATTTGAATATTTATGATTTTCCATAAATTTGAAAAGAAAATTGTTTTCATAAATTAATCACGAAAATTATTTGTAGTTTTTTCGTTTCCCATTATGTTTAAGCATTTCTTTTTTTTTATTATTAAAGTATTTCAAATATATTTCCATTGGCCAAGTACTTTTTTTATGAAGTCTCTTACTACTAAAATATTTTGCAGAGATGAACTGAAGGGTTTCATACGGGAAACATAAAAGCATTACGTTGTACCCAATTAGCGAACCCATAAATAATTTTTTCAGTGGGCAAGATGGGAGTTTTTGGTTTCAATTGCAAAAAGCACAATACAAACTTCTAATAAAATTCCTTATAATTCATTGGGAAAGGGTGGAGGATAGTCATGCTACGTGAATGGGTATAAAAGCCTCTATTAGGTAATGCGAGGAAATTAACTTTTATCGATATAGTTAAAAAAAAAAACGAAAAGGACGGCCTTATTCGATCACAAAAGGACCTTATTTTATGAATCACATAAAACTGATATTGAGAACTAAAAGAAATAATATTACTGTGCCTTTTTGAAAAGGTCCTTTTGTCAGCAGTCCTACTACCGATTCGATTCGAGTTGCTTTTTATTGCAGACTAAGATTCGTCGTCCATGGTTACCTTTATGGAGTCGCTATTAAATGCAAGTATTTTCTTTGGTCTGAGAAACCCTCACTTATAATATCATGCCACATTCCCTCAGTACTTGGCATTCTTAATAAATGTTGCGATAGATATCTCACTTTTCTTCATCCTAAATGTAATAGTTTTGGAAATGAGAATGGTCAAAATTTTGAGCCTGATCGGATCCGTCTTTAAGTTCTCTACTCCTAAAGTCATGCTTTAGCCCGTAATACTATAGAACAACTTTTACATCATGCCACCATAGTCATTGCGACTTTTTTATGACTTATTAAAAAGTTTGACATAATCTTGACTAAACCTTGTCAAATTACTTCAACAAAACTGAGTTAATCAATAGAGTATTTGAAAATACTTTGTAATGTTAGAAACAATAATATATAACAAACTTGTTATTCGAAATATTCTCCAAAATAACTATTTAACTATTTGAATCCTTTTTAAACATGATTTGGCTAAAGGCTACTGATGATTTCATTAGCGCACATACTCAGCTAAGCCAACAACAAACAATAAAATATTAAATTAGAAACAATAGTTAAATTTTGTTCCAAAATTATTATTCAATAAATGTTTTCTTTGAGAGCGCACTTTAGCTGCAGACAGTTGGATATGCGATAGGCTATAGCTCTTCTTGTTCCTTTCAAGTCAGTTCTTTTTTCAACTGCGTACATCCAAATTGAAGACTCTCATTAATAGAGGTGGAAATTAGTGATGTATCGAATACTGGTATTTAAATTCGGGAATTTTCTTTATTTCATGACATTCAGATTTGAATTCGTATTCCTAAAATTTATTTGTGAATACATTCGTCTCAAAAAAACACATCAAGTTTAAAAACACATGAAATAAATGATACAAAAAATTATTATTTGTATTACCATTTAATAAAAAAAATTAATTTTGAACTTAAAATAGGGTAAATGTAAAACAAACAAAACATAACCTTCTTTTACAACCAAGATTAAAAGTTGAAAAGCGTTTTTTTTTCATATTACGTTGCCGTGTGACCAACAAATTCATCGGATGAGTCGAAATCATTAAGATTTTTTTCCAAAGCTACGAATAATTATGACGCAGGAATATCGTCATGGGTGGTAATAATAATTCAGTATCTTTACGATAAAATTTTGTATTTGGTATCGCTTATTGAAGTATTGAAATGAACACCATTTAAATTTTGTGATAATTTTTACAAATCATGTTGTATAAGAACAGGATTATTGACGTACATACACTTTTCAAATGTAGGTTTTAATATAAATTGAGCGATAAGTAAATCTCTAAAAATTTAATCTCTGATATTCGTATTCGTATTTCGGAATATGTAAAAATTTGCATTAGTTACAATATTATTACCCCCTGATCCGATTACAGCGATTCATTATCCTTTCACATAAAAAACGATTTTCCAAAATCCTTGAGCATGCAAAAAAATTTTTTTCTTTTGATGTCGGCTAAAATATTAATAAATAAATAAAAATGGCATTTGGTGATTAAAGGAAACACTTTTCAGAATCTCTCTCTGCAACTACTTTTTGGGCGCTCTTGATGGCCTGAAATAAACCTTAACCAGGTTGTAAAAACTAACACAGGAATAAATAAAATTCGATATATTTTTAAATTACTTATTTAATCTTCTAGGTTTTGTTAAAGTATAAGAACTGGAATTTTAAAAAAATGGATGATCATCGCAAATTTGGTTTTGCCTTGTTGCTGATGTAGAGTCCCATCTGTGACATTCCTGACATCTTCGGATAATTTATTAAAAATTGCGACTAACATGAAATTCTAAGCACAGTTCCCAGCCAGAAATCCAAGAAAAAGAAGTTTTATCTCAATATTTAATGTTTATAGCAAAAGTTTCTTGTTCGTTTCTCACTTCAAGTTGTCTTGAGGTGTTGTTTGTTGAGAAGGTGTTTTTGGTTTTTTAATTTTTTTTTGTCTTTCTATGCAGACGAAAAACTTTATAATAGACACAAAAAAAAAAACTGCCAGACGTTTCTAAAGCATGGCGAAAAGAAATATTAAAGTCATTGTCACAGATGTTTAGCGTTTGCCAGGTACATGCTCGTACTCTTAGATAGATATTTTTCTTCTCTGGGCACGACTGAAACAAAACATTTGCAACAGGATTAATAAAGAAACTAAAACGAAGGAAAAAAAAATAACAAACAAAAAATCCAGACTGGATAAATAGCAAAAACATATTTTCCTATAATTTATATTCACACACACACATACACTTGCCATGTACGAATGTGGGAATGAGGGTGTGATTTTGTGTGTGTGTGTGTGTAGGTACGAACAAGCGTTTATCCTTGACATCTAAACTAACGGTGCAGAAATGTACAAAACATGTTCTATACTTTAGTGTAGTGTTTACAATTGTTGCTGGTATTGGTGTTGTTCTAGCTGCTTCTACGTGTATATTTACTATATTTCGTGATTGTTGTTGGCAATTTCTGAGTGAATTCACACCTTCCATAAAAATTTTTCTTTTTCCTGCTACATTTTGTGTTCGCATATCTTGTTTTTCAGTGAAAGTTCTTGACTGAGTGTTCCCTCTTCTCATCCTTATGTCACTTCTATGATTTAGCATGTTGCATAAAAAATAAGGCCGCTTCTTGCTTTTATCCAAAAAAATATTTACCTACTCATCAATATTCAAGTTGTCCCTTTCAGGGTGAACACTATCACCTGTAATACATTTATACCAATACACACATATGTATGCCAATCCTCGAAGCACTTGTGATAAGTATTTTTGGTCACACCATTGAGCTCATGCAGAGGTGCTTTCTTTATCTCTTCAGTTGTCGTAAATTTCCATATTTTCATCAATCACACTCGGTTTTTAGATCAGAAGCAAGTCTTAAGAATGATCGTAGAATTATTTTTCATCCAAAAACTCCTGCTCAGGCAACGATCGGAAAGTGCAAAATCATGTTATGCCAATAACAAATTTTTTATGAAATTCATTCCGTAATTAATTATTCGTTTGTTTACACATTATTTTGTACACAACCTTTTTCGATTTATGAATTTAAGATTAGATCAAAATTTATTCTTAAAACGGATCAAAATTTATCATAAGTTTTCAAAATGTTCACATCACGAATCTGCATATTTATTAAATAACATAGACTTCTTAATACTCTGCAAAAATATAGAGAGTCGCATTAAAAAAGCACCTAATTCAAAACTCCGTTGGTTGGGAAATTCGGAAATTTCATTCCTAATTGTGCAATATGGAGGTTCGAATTTCATACAGCCATATTTCTCAAAAATGCTTTGAAAGCTGTTTCCTAATTGTCCAGATTTGTTGACATTAAGCCAGTGAGTGATAATCTAAACAGTTCGAAACGATCATTAACTGAAATTAATTATTCGATCGAAGTGATCGGTCTAGATCTCCGTTAGATGCAATAAATTCCTCGTAAAATCTGTACTTAGAAAATGATTTTGACCGCGCAAGGACTTGTTATGATTTTATCGTGATTGTAACAAGTCTGTCATGCTATAAATAACAAAGTATGTTTGTGGCAAGTATATTTTGATTGTCTTTCAAACTAGATAAATATAACTTAAAAAACGATTAAGTTAATGTATGAATTTTTTTCGTGAATTACTAGCGTCTATGGAAATAACAACATGTTTGGCATATAATCAAAAGTTTTATTGAAGAAATTAGTTTGTCCGTCCGTCTAAAACTTAAAGAAATATAAATTCATTACATAAGCACATACAAGCACATATATACCAAAGTTTATGTTAAGTTACGATGGCAGATGCCAAGTACACTCGGAGGCAAATGTAGCCACTGAGATGCCAGGTTCTTTGATTCGAGCTTCTGGGAACTCAGTTAGTGCAACTTCCCCGTTACATTCTCGCTTCTGAAGGAAATAATTGCTCAGATGATTAAGATTACGTTCCTGTTAAGCAATGCAGTCGCATAAGAAATTTCGTACTGATTTTTCACCAAAAGTTTATGTGGATTTGGGTTGGTATTCAATATTATATACAGGACAAATCAAAATGAGGTTTATGATTTGAATTTCATAAACTGCATATATTTAAACGATTATTGATACTATTTAAAGTAGGATTTTCTTTACATTTACACATGTGCGCCTTTTTGCTAATACAAATTTCCGCAGTTTTTACTTAGGAACATGCCGGAAACCATTGGCTTTAGTCAATCCGCCCTATATTGTAGTGTTAATTTGGAATAAAAATCAATTGGTTTTGAAATTATTTCCATATTGAGTTTCTGATATATATTTTATTTTATCAAAAATATTTAAATTCAATAATAATTTACCAAATTCATTATCATACACCTCATTCTGTGACAACCTCCCATCAAAATTCTCTTCTTCAGAAATACTACTTAATTATTCAGAAATACATACTATTTTTAGTTTTAAAATTCTATTATACCTCTTACGGCCCACTGAGGGTTAATGGCTTAGAAAATTAAAAAAAAAAAAATTATATCTATTTACATGTTAAACAATAGAAATGACACAGGTGTTGATTGTGTTGTTTAGTTTTCCAAAGATGGAAAAATTTCGTTAAAACGATGCTCACAGTTGGGCACAACAAAATTTGTTGAGCAATTCTATTTTGACTATAAATCATAATTTTGAATGTTTAATTTTTAGTATAAAAATAAAACAAATTTCTTAAATTTTTTTGCCACACGTCTGCCATTGTTGACAAACGCATTTAACAAATTAATAATAAATTATTGACTTTAATGCTTGATGTCCTTTTGTTCGTTTGTCTTCTTGCAGGTCACCTTCTGAACGTTCTGGCAAAGGTTGTTGTGGTCAATGGTTTGCTGGTCCTCCTTTACGTGCCTTAATAGCTGTTGTTGCATTGGGTGGAGTTGCCTGTGCTTTGGGTGGTGCTGCTTTGGGTGCTACTGGCCTGGCAGGACCTCCTAGCTCACATTTTACAGCCGCCTTGCTAATGATTGGTAAGTTGTTGAAATTTTTGTTATTATTATTTTCTATCGCTCTTTTTCTCAATGTCTTTTGGTGGTGAAAGTTAAAATAAATTTGGTGTGGCTTAGTTACATCATTTTTTGTGTTGGCGTTTAAACAAAGTTACCTCATAAATTTGAAGGTTCAAATTAAGTCGTCATTATTGAAGTGACACAGTTTTTACATTTGTGTTTCTTTTGTATTGTTTTTTTTTTTTTTTTGGCAACCCATTGTATGTGGGTTTTAATATTTATTTAATTTAAGTATGACTTAGTTTAGCTGGTATTAATGTACAACGGATTGTGGGAACATTTTCTTAGAGCGTGCAGCTGGTGACAATTTCATTTTTAAAATACAAATTTAGTCTGATGCATTTTTACCAGTCTTTTTTTTTTAATTTCTGCTTGTTATTTCTACAGCAAGATTTTATATATCTGTAGTAAATTGGAGAGATCATCGTTTGCAATCAGTTATTTACCCACAGTCGAATCCTATTAAGCAGAATTGGGAAATTACGGAAAGTTTTTCCAACTTATGCAAGAACTTCCAATAAATGCAAACCATTTCGGTTAAACGAACGTTGTATTTATATGATACGATGAACATAGAAAATATTAGAAATAGAACAAATGTATGATGGTTTCCAATTCAGATTTAATTTGTTTTTACTTTTAACGGAAATAGAAAATGGAACAAATCGTTATTTGTTCTACATATATCCATCTTGTTCCTATTATTACAATAATTGCACAATATAAAGTGCAGTAATTTTCTACTAAACGTTTATTTCATGTTTGATTCCAATCAAGTGATTTTTTTCAAATAGTCACAGCGAACGTAAGTAAATGCGAAAACGAACTGAATTTCAACATAAATATTTTAAATTATTGAATAAATTATAATGAAAATTACCAGTACTTCTCAATTACTTCGTTTAAAGTGGTTATTCAAGTCTGGATTATCGAAACCTTACTTTATTTTAAAAGACAAATTTATCAAGATATTACTTTGATTGCTTTGACCAATTTCTTGAAAAGCTTATCAAAGACCGAGCGTAGGGCATCTAATTTATATAGAATGATTCTTGCAACGATGTCGTTGAAATGTTGAAATGATTCGACCTCTTCATATTTTATGTTTTAAGAATATGTGAGACGTAAAGGATATAAACCTACACTGAATTAGTTTATTTTGTTTGAATTAGTAAAATGTCTCAGAGTTTGTCAGTTTTAAATACAGAGAAAATTCAAGGGACAGAATATTAAACATTCCCTTCAATTGGTATTTATGAAGATTTTTACATTCACAAAGATCTACACATTCCATTGGTGAAAACTATATTTTCAAAGCATATGGAAATATCTCTTGCAGCACTTACAATTGTAGATGCCACACACGGCTGAGGAGAAGGTTTACTCTCGCTTTTAGCCAAACGTGAGGGCCGTACATGCTAACCACAGAAGAAATCTGGGGAAATAGTTTCTTTATCCAGCACTGGAAAATGGAAATTGTTGCTTCCAAAAATCTCTTTGTAAATTTTCATCAACTTTATAGAATTCTAGTTGAAATTTAAATCATTTTTAGAATTCTATGCAAACTTATGCCTGTTTTTGATAATATTTGTTGTTTTTTCTAAATATTTCTAAAAAAAATTTTTACATGTCGAATACATTTCAGTTGAGTTGTAAATATGTGTTGTTAATCATATAAACATAATCGGCCTTATCACGGTTTACGATTTTCGACATTTTTTATTAGATGAAAGAGGAAAATTTTTTTATCTATTACAAAACATCGAAATCGTGGGAGAAATTCACCAACCAGGATGAGACCGAATTTTTTCTTCATGGACTCCAGCTCAAATTTTATCAGACTCCATTAGAGAATTATGTTTATTTATTTTTAATGTGTTTCATGATTAGAAATGAGGAAGAATAAATTTGAATTTCATTTGGGGAAATGAGCTGCCGATTTCGCTACCATGTCTCATTTCATCGGCACCCGACTCTACCAACATCTCTTCATGAAAATTTGTTTGTTAGAACGAGATAAGAAACTGCATTGTTTAGTTATTTAGGGCTTAGTTTTGTATTTTGCCCAGTTGATGCATATGTTTGAAATAACGCACAGCCTCACCTTGTTGAAATATAAAATGAGTCCCTACACTCTAAATCCATTACATTCTAAAAGAGTTTTTTTGTTCTTTTGAAAATTCTTATTTATGCTAATCTCTGAACGATCTTAAACTGTGTATTTAGTGTGTTTTAGTTATAGAGTTGGGTGCTGATGTTGTGTGTGAACTCACCAAGATTGTGCGCATGTGCCCCCGAGCACGCAGCCAAATTTACTATTCCTGTCATTTGTAATCATGAAATACTATTAAAAAATGGATTCTGCTGAGATTTGATTTAAACTTCAGCCCATAAAGAAAAATATGTTCATTTGGCTAATTGAAATACACGCAACAGTCTAAAAAATTTTGCTTTTTCTACTTATTGAAAATTCTTCGCACTGCGTGAATAAGTAACAACAAAATTTAACATCCTTCAATGGAAAGCTTCCTTCTTGTAATAATTTTAATATGAAATTTATAATATTGATATGAAGACTTGAAAACATTTTGTCAGTTCAATTGAAATTGAAGATAGTATAAATAATATATTCAGATCGTAATAAAAGCAGTGACTCATCTAATTGGTTTTCAAACGTCATTCTGTATTATAAGGCGAACTATGATTATTGAGTACCTCAATTTTATCTTATTCTTATTGATTATTTAGTATAAAATTTATTGTACGTATTTGTAACTAAATACTTTCCTATATTAGGAAAAATACAACAATAAAAAATATGTCCATGGACTATCATTAATACCATTTTAATTCTATGGTATCCTACATCAAATATTCAACGATAGTGTCCTTGTTCACGCACACATTCACTCATACATTTGTTCACTTGAAGTGGAGTAAGAGAACTACTTTTATATATTTATATGTGTTCCTCTTACTTCTCTGGGGATCATAAGGCCGCAATTGGTTTCGGTAATAAGAGTTATTTAGGACGTACATCGTATTAGGTTATAGCGTCCGATCCTGGTGTTTGTGATGCCAACATCGCCACCAGGCATGCAATGTAAGTGCCGGGGTTTAGCCGCCCATGCTGGTTAGCGTGACAGGAGACAGGAAAGGATTGGCTGTGTAAAAAACTACGTGACTTATGAACGCGTCACATTTCCCATTAGTCCCCCAGAGAACTACTTTTAATGCCTTAAAAATATATATTTTTATTATTTAAACGCATACACATCAATGACAGCTTGTTGTATATTAAAAAAAAGCATATCTACAATTATTTTTTGACACAAAAAAAAAACAAACAAATTGTGCTCAAGTATTTTACATATTTTTTCTTAATTTTTCATCGTAAAGGTGTGATATTTACTACACTGTCCGTCAAAGCACGATCTTTAACTGCTTGAAATTAATGTGTTTTTATGGGTTGGTCCCTTAAAAAAACCAGCGCAATACAATTTTAGAATTTTTATGTATTTTATCTATTAACAGGAATTAAACAATTTGAATGGTAAATCCATTTAATTTAAGGTCGCAGCCCTCCCATTTCCAGTTTTGATCTTTTTCGTTTATTGCTTTCAGTATGTGGCTTTAAATAGTTTATTTTGATTTAATGTAATTACATAGAAACACCACGTATACACACAATATGTGTATGAGTGTGTGAAGCTTAAAGTTTATTTACTTCTAAGTGCGAAAGATGTAAGATTAAATAGAATTTTGTAATTAGAATTGCGCAGTAAAATCTCTCACAATGTCAATGTCAAATTGATTTCAAAACTATAAACAGAATGATGTGTTCGTTTTTTTTTGCAAGACTGTGGTCAGAAGCTACGGTTGAAGTTAGTATCTGTCTGTTGTGTTTTAATATATTGAAATAATCACCAGGAGATATACTGATGTTGTTCAAATTACTGAAAATTGTCTTATCGGTTTAAAAAATGCCCGTAAATATAATGATCGCGATCATAGTTTCTTTGAAAAATTGCCGAAAAGTTAAATAAAGTCAATAAATCACTAATTACGCTGCGGTAATTTAAATTTAATTAACAAATATTATAAAGAGATGGTGACTGGCTTATTTTATTTGAAATAATAGCAAATTGGCTGCTTGAGAATATACGCCAGCTGTCTCTTATAAGGCCATACGCCTCTTATGCTAAAGTCTTCTATAAGTTCATATGCGTCTTATGCTAAAGTCCCTCTATAGGGAAAACTGGATTTTTTTTTTTCATAATAAAACTACACACATTTGGAAATATTGAGCAAACTATTTTTTGGCGGTCCCATTGTCGTCAAATATGTTGACAACATTTTTCGGCTTTTATCGAACCAAACAGAATTGTGACAATAATTGGCACAATACGATCACTGTGTCGAGCTTTGTTGGGCAAATTAAATTAAAGTTTTTCTTATTTGTTTGTTAAGGGATAGACGATATTTTCAGAATATAAGTGCCCCCAGAATAAAAAATATCTGTAGCCTTTTGAATTGTGGCATCAATGATTAAAAAAGGAAGAAATGAACAATAAAAGGATACAAAATCAACAAAGAATTTGTGTAAGAGAGTGACGAAAGAAAATAAGTGAAAATTGGTGACTACGTGAGGACAATAATCTTAATTTCGTTGTATTGTCAATCAAGAATTATTAAAAAAAAATTAAAAAATACGAATAAATAAAAAAAAAATTCTTAAATTGGTTTAACTAAAACCTTCCCTTGAATACAAGAACAAGACACCACATTTCGAAAAGATATTCCAAGAAAAGACATTCAGTATTTGGCCACTGATACAAAAGCATTTTTATTCTTTTTTAACTGCCCCAAACGCAAAATCTAAATTTATTCCGGAAGCGAAGGCGAATGCTTAAGTGCCGTGAATATAACAACAGTGAACAGAAGTGGCTTGGAAGTCCCAACTATTGTGGAAATTTCCTCACTGCGTAGAAGCAGTTTGCACCTCCAAAATCAGGAGATTTACAGTCATAAAGGCTTTCAAAGCACAGGGCTTCTGACTGTTATTGATTCCGACCACAAATATTTATACATGCATTTCGATTTGTACAGCCGCATTTCAGATTGGTAACGTTTGTACGTAAATACTCATTTGGATAACAATTAATTAAATTTGCTCAGAACATGTCCTTTGTTAACAGACGATACATGTGGAATGCAACCTAACTTGCTTACATGATATGCCGCAAGTTAAATTATTTTAATTATAGATCATACAGTTAAAAATAATATAGTATACATTTGGAGTTTGATTTGGTTTTTGTATTTTCCCAAAAAATTTTCTATTCACATTAGATAATGAAACTAGAGCAAATTAGTTGTTTAGGCCGTTATTGGGTTGTTAACTTTGCTATAAATTTTTCTCAAAACCTACTGAAAAACCTCATATAACAATTTGCTATCCTGTACCGTCTTTCTGATATACCGAGAAAGAGTTTAAGGTCTGAACTGCAGTTCTAGCTAATGCAGCACTATCAATTCGTTGGCTTTTCATGGCCAAATTCGATTAAAGTGTCATCTAGAAAAGTTCGATCTTTAAAGTGGTGAAATGGCCTCTAGGAGCTGGTCTTATGAAACCGAAATACTGTGCAGTTGTCTCTAATATATTATTAGAGCAAACCTATTGCTAAACTGACAAGGTGAACTACAGTTAGTGAAACACTTCTCTCCTCCTTATGAGGATATAATTTTTTGCTGTTTAAAAATGGTGTCTCAACAAAAGACACACGTGTTGCCCACTATTAATTTTTTGGAACAGTATTATAAATTGAATGCCAAGAGTAGTTTTGATGTTTCAAAGCTAAAAACAATCATTTGATTATTGATTGTAAAGTAAGTCCATGAAGCACTATAGCAAATGATCAAAAGCCAGTTAAGGCATGGTCCACTAAACAATTTATGATACATATAAGTATTTTTGTGACCAAAAAGTAGATTAAAGAAAATACTAAAACAGCAGTAATATATATGTAATTGAAAAACTTCATTAGAGGAATAAAAGAATTATTGTTTATCCACTTGAGGTAAAATGTTTAGAAACCCCTTTTTTTAAATACTTTTTTCTTAAATAACAAACGCATATATGTATAATATGTAACGTTAAGTTTTTCTTTAATTAACAACAGCTAATTTATGTTCAAGCTCAACAACATATTTTGTATTTACCATATATTTTGCGGCGTATTGGAAGGCAAAAGTGCAATTTTTTTTAAGTTTTCATACCTGTCCTAACCCTTATTTACTTAACTAAAACGTTTGAATTTATTTTTCCCACAACCCTATCATTTGCGAAAAAAAAGAACACGAACGAATTTGTAGCGAAAACTTGCAATTTTTCTATTGTAAACAACTTCCTGTTACATGTGAAGCAGAAAATACTAACACACCCAAAATAAATGTGATCAAAAAAAACTGGAAACGCCTAATTTTTGTTGCAGACAGCAAATAAAGCATTTTTAAAGTATTTTTAGTCCTATCAAAGGTTTCTACGAAAACGGAGAAGGAAAATAGAGTAAAATAGTTAAAAACTATTAACAATTACGTACTTGTACCCCCTCCACCTGTTTATTATGGTGACAATATTACTTCAGGTATATTTATTAACCATCAGAAATACCAATGAAATCTTTGTAAGTTTTGCCATTTTATGCTACGAATTTAAAGAAATCTTCAGTTCAATTTATTATTAAATATCTGGCTTGATTTCATTAAAACCCAATTCAAATTCTTGTATCCTCGGACACAAGCAATAGCAGTCCAAAATTATATTACGACTATATTCCAAGGAGGTGTTTCTGAAATGAATTGATAGTTATAGGAATCGAATTCAGTTTGACGGTAGCAGTTCGTAAAATTACTAAAAAAAAATTTAGTGCAAAATCCAAAATCACACCGTTCGATGCAACTTGTGGGTGGTGACTTCTGTGTATATTTGTATGCCTCTATTTCATTGGCTCTTACCAAATCATTAGTTGGCTTTAGGCATCATATTCCCAAACTGATGCAAACTGATGTGTTCATGTAAAAAGCTACAAGTACAAAACTTATCTGTAATAAAATTTCACGTGAAATTTCAATCGGAATTTTTCTTATTGTTGTTGCCTTTGTGCACCATTTTGTTGAATTTTTCAACATATTTTTTGGGTGAAAAATAATTCACCTATACATTTTTATTAGCCTTTTATTCACGAATAGGCTGATTATAATGATTACAAAAATTCAATTATATTTTTTCTAGCCGTAAATCACAAAAAATATAACTATAGCAACTATTTTAGAAAACTTTTATAGAAAAAATACAACAAGCAACTCCTGTTCGATTCGAAATTAGTTAAGAGAACATCCCGAATAATTGGTAAATTGTTCACCACATTAACGCTAAAATGAGATGAAACAAAATAAAAATAGTGCGGAGATGAACAAAGATGCTCAAAAAGTTTCTTGAAAGGCATTGGCCCTACACTATCAGCTCAATATAATTACATGTACTTGCATGATGATCTTCTTACGATTGTCTAATTTTCCAATTCTGCATTTCAAAATGTATTGTTTGTTGTGGATTTAGCTCTTCATATGCCGACATTTCATTGAATGCATTTTGCAAAAGCTCTAATTGTTTTAACGATTAGTTGGGGGGATATTCTCCCCGTATAATAAATTTCAATATTAAGTATTCTGAATTTCATTTACAAAACTTCTAGCATTTTGTCAAGTATTATAACAATTTACTTCCTTGATATGTAGCCCCAGTATAATAAATTACTTTATATTACATTAAACATACCCCTTGGCAATTTTGGAAAACTATTGTCTCTTTCCATATGTGGCAAGGCCCTATTGGCAAAAAGTTTTAAATGGAAATATATTAGTTTTCTATACCATCATGATTATATAGAAGATAGTTCCATTCTCCCATTTCATCAAACAAGAACTAATGTTGCAACATATTCATAGAAATCGTGATATTACACTAGTTTTATATATTCAGAAAATTTTTAATATCACAAGTATTTAGATGTGCACTTCACATTTGCATTTTTGATTTCACTTTAATTGCATATATTTGTAAGACTTCCCATTTTCATTTTGTGGCAGATTTTTTTGCAATATTGCCCCAATCGCTCTTTCTAAACACACTGTTGATGGTGCAAGGAATCGCTGTACTATAAGTTCAAATGAAAAGTGTGTTTAGTATACGCTCCTTGTATTTGCCTCTGTGCTGAAATGTCTTTGAATTTGCCATTGCTGAACAGCTGAAAATCGAACATTTCAAGTGTTTCTAAAAAATTTTTTCATTGTCGTAATTTCGCTTAAGCATTACAGAAAGTGGTGCGAGAAGACCTAGAATTCGGCTTCCAATGCAAAAAAGGATGGCATTGAAACTTCTTCAAAAGTTATTGATAAAAAGACCTCCCTCTACAGGGTTATTGGGCACTTTGTCATCATGTCCATTGCACTGCTGTACGTGGGATAAACTAAAATTTTCAAAACTTATGAACTTTAAAAAAAAAGAAAACAGAAAACAGAAGGAAACTTTTGAATGCAAGAAGAAATGTTTAGGTATTTTTCAATATGGCAATACAAGATTTATAAGGAAGCAAGATATAAAGTTGCTTACGATTTTTCAAAACTTTTATATCCCATTCCTTTCACCGCATGTTATATTTGCAGATAAATTGCATGAACTATGCTATTCATTATGTCAATTTAGACCTGTGGCGTTTTATGGATTGAAACAAAAAAATGTATTATCCAATTGAAAAAAAGATAATTCTTTCGTAGGATTCCACTTTCTTTTCTAATAAGTTTGCGCTTAATAAAGAACATCAAATTGCCCTTTTCATATTTTAAAGCGAAATTTTTTTTTGCATTTTTTAAGAAATATGTTTGAAAATCCTTAGATTTCAGAATCATATTATCGTTACTTTGACTCTTAAGACAATTTTTTGATAATTAGTTCAAAAAAATGCTCAAATATCTCAAGCCATTATGGGTACTTAAATGAAATAAAATTCTCTCAAGTATAATTTTTATTTTTATTGTTAATATGAAAGGAATTAATTACGATGTACACATATAAATTGTTTTTAATAGAATATGGTAACATACTTGACTGAATTCGTACTTAAGTCGACTTAGGCGGTTATTGGTCGTGACCATGAATTTGCGAGTCATATGCCGCCTGTTCTTTGTATCCCTTAACTCATGTCTATTTGTATAATGACGATTATAAAATATTCGCTAAAGCCTTTTATAAAATTTCCAGTCGCTTTTAAGCTAATTTTTCAACAAAGAAAATCGTTAATAAAAAATATTAAATTATTTTTAAAGTCTTTGTATCGTTCCAGCTTAAAACAAAAAACCGAATTCACTTGTATCTCCATATATTTTGCAGCATGAAAAACGGCGTGTGAACATTGTCCATTACGCTTAATTTGCTAACAATATTATGTTTTTTTTATATACTCGTATATTTAAATTGTTAGTTTTTATTTTGTTATTTTCTACCTCCAGTGGTACTTTTGCATAGAGTTTGTCCAGCAGACACAAACGATTGAGCGACCAAGTTGAAAACAGTAGCGACTAAAAATAAAATCCATAATTAATGTCTCTGATAAGCGAGTACAGTGGGTTGTAAACACATACATACATATGCATGTGAATATATAATGGGCTTGGAACACTCTTGAATGTGTAAACGCACAGTGGAGTGAAAGCAAGTTCAAGCAGTCAAATAGCTGAGAAAATAAGCTTGAAATAGTTGATATTTTTGGTAGAAAGAAAACTAATTATTTTTTTAAAGAAAGAAATGCTTTATTAAAAGTCTTCCTTAAGTAATGGCATTTTCATTGCTTCTAAAGTATACAAAGTTGTATTTTTCGACATCTATCGAAGATATTCTAACTTTTGAAAAAATTTGTTCAGAAGAAGGAATCAGTGAGTTCTTTAAATAAACATGAAAATATTATTTTGCTTCCAATTTTAATTGGGACTTTTGACTTCACATAGATTCTGTTAGAATTACAGGCTGCTGATAACTACAAAAGAAAAATAAATTTCATCTCGCTCGGAATCATACTTACTTAGAAAGCCTACTCAGGTACCTATTGCCAAGTAGGGGAATACAGTATTCCTCTATTGCAACACAGGGCCATACCAAGTGAATTAACGTTTCTTCTTCCGGTTCATAATTTCACATAAGAAAAGCAAATTGCGACAATTGACAAGTTTCCACTCTTTCCACACCAAAATCGATTCACAGCGAATAATAGTTTATCGTAATTTGGTATCAAATTATTTTCTTTACTTTTTATTTATCAATTTTTGAAGATGGCTTTAATTTGTTGGGTAGTCGTAAAAAATAGAACTTGTAAATAGAACTTGTAGCCCATAAAAATTATAATAATTGAAATTTTTTCAGCTACTGAATACCAATCTTTTTGCGTTTTCCAAAAAATTACCTGTCATTTTTAAGGGGTTATAAAAAAGTCTATAAAAAATTTTTCTGTTATTGATACACGACTATTCTAATTGCAAAATGTGTTCAAATCTGTCTCTCAATATAAAAAATCTATTTTGGCCTCGATAATAAGCTGGCTGATTTTTTGCTACTTTAATGCCCACTGTAACCTCTAGCATAATGCGAGTATCTGTATGTTTATTAAATAAAAACGAAGGGTTGGTTACTTAAACCTTAAATATTTTTTATGTGCCAGTGTATATACATCCAAACGGATTATTTAAATTTTATTATATGCGTCATTTAGCCGGAGAATGACTGTGACTGACCAGTTAAAGTGACATTGTGTGTAAAAGTGCCAGAATTAAATCGTTCATGTTTGAGGACTTGCATATGCATGGGAGTGTTTGTATGAAATGTGATGATTTTGTTTCAATGTATTTTCATTTTTTTTTTTTGATTTTATAAAATTTTATGCAAAAAAGCATAATTAAGTGGGTACTTAATGGTTGCAAATACCATCTGAAAAAAAAAATCAAATAAAAACAGGTAAAAATACTATTATTATTTATTTTCTTATAAATATTTATTATCAAACCAACAGAACGACAACAGATTCAAATGCTTAAATACAACACGCCCAGCCACATATAAATTTATATAGAAGATAAAATCTACAACCATACAAATGTTCGTACGCAAATGTTTTTTGTATGGACAAACATGATGAACATGATCTGGAAACCTTAAAAATATTTAATTATATTTTGAAAAAAAAAAAATTAATAAAAAATAATAGTAAAACACAAAAAGTAAAAATAGACCAACAGTTTAAATGTAGTGTAGTGAAATACTATTATTTTTTTTTTTTGTTTAATTAAAAACTGTGTTACGTAAGTTTTATAATGTAATTTTAATTAAAAGTAATTTTGAAAACTTCAAAGTGAAACTTAATGAGAAAAATACAAAAAAGCAATAAATTAAATCTTTGAAAAAGCACGCAGATCTTCAAAATGTATGAGATATTAAGAAATTATTTGATCATTTGCTTCTGTTTACCTGCACGACTTACGAGATGGTTTAAATACATGTTCGATTCATTTTTAAGATTTAAATTCTCTTCACTGTATTATATAATTACGTTGTACAACAAAATCAAACATTTACAAGATAACAACGTTCCGCCGACGTAGTGTGGCAGTGGGAAATAAAAATAATAAAAAAAAGAAAAAAGAGTAATAAATGTATGGGGCCTTTTGAAAGTTTTCGTCTGAGCTCCACATTAGGGAAACTTAACTTCTATGACCTTTTCATTTTAGCCGAAAATATTACGTGAAATGTATTTAAATCGCCAAGAGCTAAACTAAAAATGTTATAATTAAACCTATTTCATAGTCTTTTTTTATAATTGGTCTTCCAATACGGACTTCCAAACTTTAACTTTTGAAAGCGGGCATTTTGTTAATTGAACTGGCTGTCATTTATTCCGTCTATTTTGTGAAATCATCATGGACAGATATAGTGTTCAACAACACGTGCAAAGGACGAAATTGTCTTATCAAAATGGGTGATCTATACGGGCAACGTTCCGCCCATTTTACAGTCTCCATAATCGACTTTCATTTCAGGATGAATAGATAAATTATCGAATTTGGTACGATATCAATCCACATGACCAAGAGCGTCCAATAGATCCCAAAAAATACACTATTTTATTGGAGATTTTAGACTTGCGGCGTCATCGGTTCACATTTTTTTACAACGACATTGGCCATGGACATTACTGTCAGGGAACAAATCTATAGGCTTGTGATTACCAATTTCTTTAGATTATATGGACACCAACGACATGTGGTTTCAACAGGACAGCGCTATTTGCCACACAACTTATGCCACGCTGGATGTTTTGAACGAGCGATTTGAGGACATGGTCATCTCACGTGACCCCATTATACTTTTTCTTATGGGATTTTCTTAAGTCGCAGTTCTATGCAAATAAAACACAAATCGCAACGGTCCAACAGAACCCATGTCATCGGTTAAATTCAGGCTGATTTATTCCGCTTACTTAAAAATATGAGCGATAAATGATCCACACGCTCTATATAATTGTGACCATGAAATATTTCTGAAAAATAATTTTAACCTTGAGTATCTTACGGCTTGATTTTGCACCATTATTTTGTCTACAGCATTAGAATATTGAATATGATTATTTTAATAATGAGGAGAAAATTTAATTTTTTTCTATGCCCAAGTATGTCTTAATTAAAAATCCATTTGAGTTTTTCTTTATCAAAAGTCTTGTTGAACCTTCGTAGTGAACAGACGTGTTAGCGGAGTTTTTTTACATAGTAAACAAAAAAAATACAAACAAAAAATAATAAGTACTGATTCGTAATAAGTACGGGTTTTTGTGAAATTTGCTTTATTTGCACTAATAAGATTTTTCATATAATCTGAAACAACAAAAACAAAAAGAAAAAAAAAACAACCGTAAACAAAGTGACTGAAGTGAGTTCTAACGGCAGAAATGCCTATTTTACTGTGAGTTCGGAAGCTCTTAATGCAAACAATAAAAATAAAAAAATTGATGATAGTCTTTTTCTAACGGCAAAGCCAATTTTACGTGAGCGATCAAATTCGCTTACTCCGATGCCAAGTAGTGATTCTCTAACATTACCGCTGCCTAGTACTTCTTTATTTAAATCAGCGCCATTATCCGCTCCGGGCTCGTGTTCTTCACTTAACCAAGTTATCACAATAGACAAGAGTATACAGAAACCTAAGGTGCCTGTCGGAATGGACAGATATATTACAGTAGTAAAGCGCGGGCGTAGCCCAAATTCGTCTAAAATCTCATCGGTTCCCAAGATATCCAGGGATAACGACGCCGCCCCAGTTAACCGTCAAAATCGTTTTAAAATATTGCAGAATGACAACGAAAAACCCGAAGCATCCTCGAAAAAAACCTCCAAAGCACCACCCATCTATTTGAGGCAAAAAAATTCTAACACACTTATCAAAAAACTAATCTCGGTCATTGGTGAAAAGGCATTTCACATTGTTCCAATAAAACGTGGTAACATTGACGAAACAAAAGTTCAAATATATAATGAAAAAGATTTCCGGAAAATGGTTAATGAATTAGAAAAAAATAAAACAAGTTTTTACACATTCCAGCTTAAGAGCGCCAAGGGCCTACAGGTCGTATTGAAGGGCATAGATTCTTACGTTGTCCCTGCTGAAATAAAAGATGCTCTCACCCTCCAGGGATTTAAGGTAAAGAATGTCTCTAACATAATAAACAGGGAGAAGATCCCCCAACCCCTATTTCGCGTTGAACTGGAGCCAAATGATGTAATACTGAAGAAAAATGAGACCCATCCCATTTACAATTTAAAATATCTATTATACCGGAAAATCACAGTTGAAGAACCACACAAGCGTTCAGGACCCGTTCAGTGCCATAATTGCCAAGAATATGGCCATACGAAAACTTACTGTAAATTACCTAGTGTTTGTGTTGTGTGCGGTGAATTACACAATACTGCTATTTGCAATAAGTCGAAGGACCAGAAGGAAAAAAAGTGCAGTAATTGTGGAGGTAATCACACTGCTAACTACAGGGGATGTCCTGTGTTCTCTTTTGTTAAACAAGCTATGAGCCAAAAGCCTAAAGTAACTCCAGCGCAAACAGGAAATACGTACTCCGCTACTTATCCTCCTATGGCCCAACCAATTTCTACACAAGTATCGTATGCTGACGCTGTGAAGATCAATTCAGTTCCAGTGCAAAAAGTGTCACCACCAACTAGTACAACAAATGCAAATGCAAGCTTTAATTTCAATCGCCTTGAAGCTACTATTGACAATTTGGTGCAAACAATAAACAACTTTACAACAAATATGACTAGCATGATGCAAGAAATGCTGCGAATGCAGAACACACTGCTTCTAGCATTAGTTAACAAGTCATGAACACGTTAAAAGTATGTTTCTGGAACGCAAACAGTTCTAATAAAGTCAAGACTCAAACACTATATTCTTGAGAACACTTGTGATGACCATCTACAAGCAACAAATATTTGCATCGAAAATTTTTGTTCAAATCTTGTGATATCATCAGTTTACTCCCCTCCCAGATTTTCATTCACTGAGGATCAATACGAGGACTTTTACAAAACTCTTGGACCTTGTTTCGTAGCAGCTGGGGACTACAATGCAAAACATACGTTCTGGGGATCGCGTCTTATTACACCCAGAGGTCGAGCATTATTCAACACAATTTAAAAAATGGGTTTGGATGTCATTTCTAGCGGGGAGCCCACTTACTGGCCTACTGACCCACAAAAAATTCCAGATGTTATAGATCTTGGCGTCATGAAAAATATCTCTAGGGATTTAATTCATGTTGAAGCTTCTCATGATCTCTCCTCCGATCACTCGCCAACGATCGTTACAATCTGTAGCCCACTAAGAAGTGACATACCTCACCCATATGTGAAGATGATAAATCATGTTAATTGGCTGGGGTTCAAAAAATATCTCAGTAGTCATTGTACGGAAAACATCAGGCTTAGAACTTCCGATGATATTGAATTCAACATTGCTAATCTTACTGAAAATATTAAACAGGCTGCTAAACATGCCACTACCTCCTCTCCGCAGACTGGGTTTAATAGAATTTATTCTGCGGACATTGAACGTCTCGTATGTGAAAAAAGAAGAGCTAGAAGGGAATGGCAACAGCACAGATCACCCCAACATAAAATCAGACTTAGAGAATGCACTAAACTACTCCATGAGTTGCTTGCATCTGAAAAATCTGCTTCTCTTAAGAACTATCTGGAAGGTCTCGATGTCACAGCAGCATCTAATTACTCCTTGTGGCGCGCAGCTAGAAAACTTAAAACACCCGTTGAGTTTAAACCACCCCTGCGCACTTCGACCGGAGGTTGGGCAAGAACCAGTACTGAAAAAGGTAACATATTTGCTGAGCATTTAAAACACGTATTTACCCCAAACTCATGTACTGGTGCTGTTGATTTGCCGAGTGTAGTTGCTTTACCCCCTCGACCCATGAAGTTTAAGATGCGTGATGTACAAAAACTAATTGCTGAAACCAACCAGAAGAAAGCTCCGGGTATTGATGGCGTTAGTAACAAGATGCTGATGCAGCTGCCTCGTGTTGCTATTAGAATCCTGTTGTTTATTTTTAATGGTATTTTACGACTGGAGTATTATCCACACAGCTGGAAACTTGCCATGATCAAAATGATTCCAAAGGCGGGCAAAGATCTTACCAAGGCTGAGTCATATAGGCCAATAAGTTTATTGTCAACAATTTCAAAGCTTTTTGAAAAGCTGCTCATGACAAAATTGTCCCCAATTCTAACTGATAATGGGTGCATACCGGACCATCAATTTGGTTTTAGAAGTCAGCATAGCACTATTGAACAAACTCATAGATTGGTCCATTTCATAAGAAGAGCATTTGAAGAAAAAAAGTATTGTTCTTCCCTCTTTATTGATGTCTCTCAGGCATTTGATAAAGTGTGGCATGAAGGCCTAATTGTAAAATTGAAGACATATCTGCCAATAAACATTGTAAATCTATTGGAAAGTTATATTCTTGCCCGGAAATTCACTGTTGTGGAAGAAGACTTCATGAGTGAGCCCGAAACTATCTCATCCGGTGTGCCACAGGGGAGTATACTGGGTCCAGTTTTGTATTTGATCTATACCTGTGATATGCCATTAAGCAGTAATACCTCACTTCTACATTTGCTGATGATACAGCCTGCCTTAGTATGCATGAAAACCCTCATGAGGCATCCCGTTATCTTCAGGAACATATTAAGCTGTTGGAACTGTGGTTGAGCTTATGGAGAATAAAAGTAAATGAACAAAAGTGTGTTCATGTCACATTTACTCTACGAAGAGACACTTGTTCCCCCATTCGAATCAACAACCAAGTTGTGCCTCAACATTCACAGGTGAAATACCTTGGTATACACCTTGACCGACGGCTTACATGGAAACACCACATCGACTCTAAGCTGACACAAATGAAGCTTAAATTAACTCAGATACATTGGGTGATTGGTAGAAATTCTACCCTCAATTATGAACTTTAATTGACCTTTTCCTCCATTATTTTATAAAACACATTTCGTTAGAACTGTCTTAGTATGCTCTTTAGCATAATGTATAAAAACAATTTTATTGTAAATTTAACATATTTAACATATTTTTTTGTTTCCCGGTTTGATTTTTTTTAGTTAGAATTTCACTTTTATTAATCTGTTTATAATAAGTTTTTCGACTTTTAGGTATAAATGAGGACTAAGATCTCTTTTTTCCAAAAATTTTTTTCTGTTGTGAGTTTTACTATCCCAATTATCATTTCCAACTGCATACATATATTTTTTTTCCTGCGTGCAGTGAATACGCCTATCACCCTCAAGTTCATCAGCAAGTTTGTCATGTATTGTTGAAACAGTCATATTGAATGGATATTTTGTAATAACGATCATACGATATATACTTCTTAAACACAAACTCCATTCTTAGTTTTACTGTCCCAATTATCATTTCCAACTACTATTTTTTTCCTATTTTACTATTTTTGAACTACGCCTGGCACACATCAGTTCAACATCACGAGTCTGATTTCCCCTTCTTATTTTATTTGTTCATTGTGGTTTTACACTGATCTATATGATAGATATATTTCTCTGGTGCTTGTGTCAGGTTATCAATAGAATTCTAATCTTATCTAAATCTTTAAAATTGTGTCCATTCTGATGTCATCTGTACATATATGTTCCCGCACATTAAAGAAAATCTGTTTGCACTTTGGCAGTAGGAAATTTAATTTAATTTATTTGAATTAGCAAACCAAGTGTGGCATGCCCCGCCTTTAATCTCTTAACAAACACTTTTAAAAAAGAGCCTCAAAACCAATCACCCTTTATTTTGTATTTATAGATGGTATTGTGTTTTAGTTCTTTGCTTGTCATCTTGTTGGAACAATCGTGCCTTTTATATGTTTTTTTATATATTCTGCCCTCTGATACTTGCAATGTCATGATGCTAAAGTATTCTATTTATACTAAATACATGCATATGCATGTGTGTACACACATACATTCATATGTTCGCTGCAACTTTTTTGCTGTTCATTTATTTATTTCTTATCATAGGGTCTACCAATATAACAATAGAAAAAGCAAACTTAATAATTGAAAATTATTAACCCACTTAGTGGGCGCATGAATGAACTGTAACGCTTCATGTCACTTGTGAAGAGCATTTTTTTGTAATTTTTCTAATTTTTCAAATACGAGCCAGGCTTAAAAGACAAGACATACTTATATAATAGAAGAAAAAAAATAAAATGTAGATTTCTTGTTTAGTACCCCACACTGTTGTAGTTTAACTTTCTCTTTTTTAGTTTAATTCGTTTTTATATTTTAAATAAATTTTGTTTTCATTTTTATCAGCACTTTTTTTTGGGATTTCAAAGTGATTCATTTACTCTTTCGGTACCAACGATTTGTCATGTCATGCTATTAAGTAGGAGATAATCTTGTATTGTTTCATCACAGTACACTTTAATGAGTTTAAAATTTATAAGAAATAAAGCTTTTGTTTGGCTAAATCTTTTTTATTGTTTAATTAGTTTTTCTTTGCGGCCAAATTTTTTTTTTATTTATAAATTTATAAAGCGTTACATTTCACCTAAAGATTAACGAAGTAGAATGTTTTAAGCGGCCCAAATGCCGCAAAAAATGAAAACTTTTTTTACAATTTACAATTAGTAAACAGGCCGAAAGGATATGGCTTCGTAAGTTATTGCTGTAGAAATATTATTATTAAAAGTGTTAGACTGGAGAAGGCCATTTGAGAGACACAGAAAGAGTTCGATTTTAATCCATCTATTCAAAACTCTGTATAAAATTTATTTCCTCTATTTCAAAAGAGGTGTCAGTCTTTAAGCAGTGCCCTGGTATTGGTTTTTGGATGGGTTTATTCGGTTTACAGTTAGCGGCTGTGACTTAGACACAAGTATAAGTATTTGCCAGCGGCAAATTTCAGTACCATTTGGCCCTCATAGTACTACCTCTATTAAACTTATTCGTTGATTTGTCCTTGGGATAATTACCACTTTGGAAAATCATAAAAAATTTATTCCTTGTTATCGTGTGAAGTACCAAATTGCTTCGTGCCATATCTTTCGCAATATAAATTTAAGGACAGTCTGCCATTGTTGAGAGTCTAGTACAGTATTACTCTCTTGTGTTTCTTTATATCGTTGAGAGTTGCACAGTGTTCATTCATCATTAAGGATTTCGAGTGCAGTGCACGGTCGGTTTTAGCAACTGATAAGTTTAGCAGACAGCTTCTGCTTACTGCTCTCTTTATTATAACTCCCAAAAAACTGAAGTGTGGAAGAGTGATTAAAAATTCCAATAGAAACTAGAAAAAGTTTGGAGGGAGAGTAAAAGGCAGAGAATTAAAAGAAATTCGGTTGAAAAGAAAAATAGAAAAAAGAGTATGGACAATACTGTTCCTTTAAGTTCGTGTCCAATACGTTCCACTGCTTTTGATGAAAGACCTGAGTATCCCCAAGTCATCCGTCGGTATCTATGTCAGGCTTCCATACGATTGATGGCCTAAGTGTAACCTTCATTGCATCTCCAGTGAGGGTAGATGTACCAAAAGTGGAAGTAAGTCTTATCTTCTTTTCGTTCAGACAACTTTTTCTGAAGTCATGTGATGTGAGACCCATTGATTTTGGATGATTGTCGACTTCGCACTGTCCTGCGGTAGTCGCAACTATGTCCTCCAAATTTTATTTTGGAGGCTTAAATAATCTCTAGTGTCTGCCGTAAAGTTGTGTTCCCATTTTTACAATAAATCATAAATTGCGAAAAACCTCCGCCGACAATTCCTACGATATTATTCCTGTTATGAACTTTGAAAAATTCTTCTATAAAGCGATGGAGGCGACTGAAGGAAAGGGATTGTCCTACTGTGTAATACGGTTTCAGTTTTCACAAATGGGTCCAAATATTTGCTGGCATAGATTAAATATCTAGCTCTGCATTATGTCAGCATAGTATGGGCTTCAGTGTACGAACGCACTGGGGCAACCAATTGGCTAAAGTCGGTGCGAGAGCAGGCATGGCTTAGAACTGTTAACTTACAAGGGGATATTTGTATTCCCTTGGTCTAGTATATTTAAAAGGATGGAACTCAAAAAGACGATTTCCACTTGAAGAATATCGAAAACTCTTTGACCTCAACATAAAAGGGACAAGCCTTGCAAGAAGATCGCTGGCTCTCATTGTACGATTGACCGTATTTCAGAATGTCTAGGATTTCCCTTTGATAGCTAATACAGAATCTGCTTCGACGTACAAGAATAAGATCCAGCTTAACACTTCCTCTGCGACTTCCAGGCTGTGCAAGAATGCAGACTTTGACGTCCAGGCAGTCAGGAGTTGGACTCTCACTTTTAGGGTCACTATTAGGGTCTGTAAAAAATATAAGTATAGTTAGTTCTTTATGCATTACAACGGCCTTTTTGGTCTCCGAGTATACCTACAAACAACTCTCTATCAAACAACTCTCTGCCATTTAATTTTTATTAATAAAATCCAGTTTAAAGAAAATTATAAACAAAATATTTGTAAAACTTTAATTCTGTGGTTGGTAGTAATAACCGCCTAAGTCGACTTATGATACTAAAAAAATCTGCTCTTTAATCCATGAAAGAAAATTAAATTGAAAAATTTACTTTTTGAAAGTAACAAAAAAGAAATTTAACTCATATCGATGGTTGAAATATTATACTATAGACTGTTTTCTATAACTAATCGTTTTCTAAACTAACTCATATTATTTTCTTTGATAATTTCAGGTGTCGGCGTTGTTTTGGTTACCGTCAGTGGTGCTGCTTGGCGTATGACTGCACCGGGCGGACCACCCTGCCTTGGGCTTGGTTCTAGTGTTGATTTGGGTAGATGCGGTCGAAGACCTTGCAGTAGAGGAGGGGGTGCACCACAAGGTCTGCTCTACCCAGAATTTCAACACAGACCACCACCGCCATCATATCAAGCCAGTATGCAGGAATATCGTTTAAGGTTTGTAGACAACAAAAAAAAAAACTATAAACACTTCTAACACGCATACAAACAATTTAAATGGTAAAAAACTATTAACACAAACCTTTAAAATTGTTCAAACCATAGAATATGGCAAACCACATATTGTGGCTAAATGGGATTTAGTAATAGTGTACAAATGTGTGTGTAAACCAAACAAAAGGAATGTTTCCTTTTTTTGAAATTGCATGCTCTTAGGGACTTAGTGGAGTTTTATCCTGTTCAACAAGATACTGCCATGTTTTACAAGTGGCAGCAGAAAATAATTGAAAGTCCATAAATTTAATGATTGCATGTCCCAGTGTCATTTATTTTTGCAAACGTTTTTTTTTTCAGAAAACAATAAATGAAAAACAATTAATTTCCCTTTTTCATGTTCTTTTCACAGACTACTTTTGTTGGATAGAGATCGTCAGAATGGCGTAGTCAGAGGCAGTTCACCACCACCCACTTATCGCTCACATGCCGGAAGTTTGCTAAGGTAAGTTCTTTTTTATAGCATTTACACACATACATCCTCATACATGCATATTTAAGTGGATTTTCAAATTAAAAAAATTTGCTTAGAAAATAAATCTGCATAGAAATGAAGAATTAAAAGAAAATGATAATAAAGTGCATTATCAAACACCATATAAATTATTTTAAAACGGCCAAACCGAATCCATTAAACGGAATTTCATTATGCAAAGAAGTCAGTCAGTCAGGCAATTTGACTTGTGTTAAGGGTTAAACAAGCCCTAAAGCACCAAACAAGCACATTATTTGAAAGTCCTTTGAAAACTTTCAGTCTGACTTAAACGAAAATTTCTTTAGAAAATTTACATATTCAGCAACCGCAAAATATTTACGCAAAATTATATTTTAAATTTACAAAATCAAAATTTATTACTAAAAGGATAATTAGATACAACATTTTATTTGCTCCGGTCGTTAACAAAAAACAGATTTCCTATGCAATCTGATACTACAAGGTCGCATATCGGAAGAATTTTTATAAAAGTTTGGCATATAAATTTGCAAAAACCAAATTCGTTTCATTTTTAATAAAAATACTTGAACATGATTTTCATTTAAGTGTACGAAATCAGGCAGTTAAGCAAATTTAAACATATAGGGTGTTTTTTTTTGCTTTTTATTTTCTCAGTGTAAATTTTTATTATCAAAATTGTGTTTCGCAAAATACGTCCATTTTATGGGGCTTAGAAAAGTTGGATGAAGATGCATTTTTCTATTGAAAAATTCTCTTCAGCGGCGGAGCTCATTTTTTGGTCAATGGATATGTCAACAAACAGAATTGGCAAATTTGGTATGAGGAGCTGACGGAGGCAGTTCAAGAGGTGCTAATGCGCCCTGAAAAATTCACTTTTTGGCTGGGGTTTGTGGGCCAGCGGAATCAATGGATGGATAGTACTTCTTCAATAATGATGAAAATCACAACGTTGCAGTCAATGGAGGAACGTACCGTGCGATGATTACTGACTTTTTTGGCTAAAAATGGGAGAATTGGACTTTGTTGACATGTGATTTTAAGAAGACAGTACCACATGCCACACGGCACGCGATAGAATGAATCTATTGAGAGGCGATTTTAATAAGCATTTAATTTCACGTTTTTCAGCAGACCATTGGTCGCCACGATCATGCGTTTTGACCCTACTAGACCATTTTTTGCGGGTGGTACGTAAAGTCTTACGTGTACAGGAATAATCCAGCCACAATTCCAGCCCTGAGTTGGTTTAGGCGAGATAGCGGCCTAAAAGCTGGAAAAACTATGCCAAAACTGGAGGTCACGGATGGGCCAGCTACGGCGTAGCCGCAGACAATATTTATATGAAACCATCTTAAAAAATAAATGGCAGGCATTTATTTTATTTTCCCAAATAAATATTTCATTCACTTTTGAAAATGTTCTGTTTTTTTTTTTTTGTTGTCAGTTTGACAGTTATGTCAGCTTGTGGAGCCAAATTCGAGCTTTAAGGACTTTTTAAAACAGAGGGAGACTTCTGTTGAAGTGAAGCAAATCGTTTTATTTTCTATAAACATAGATCACATGAGGTTCAATACACATTTAGTGTAGATATATACTAAAATATAAAAAAATTGTCTAAATGTCCGCTGCACACTACAAGTGTTAAGATTTTCATTGAATTTTGTATGAGAAAACCAAATGCGATTATTTTCGAAAACTCTTAAATATCCTTTTAAGGCTGTCGGACTTCGAGTTGAATGAAAAATATGAACAGAAAATAATTAGTTGTTCTGAATTGGACTGTTTATTTCTTAAGTTTTTTAAATTGACTTTATAAAAGTTGAACAGTGATGAAATGAATAAAATCTAAGTGATTAGAAAAAATGTAGGAGTGTTTATTTATGCAAAATTTCGTGAGTGCAAATTTTCTAAAAATGTGTTGGCAGTATTTTCAAAGATAAAAGCTTCTAAACGAAAACGTTGAAGCCATTTTTTTTGGCAATTAAAAATAATTTTTTTTCACTTTTTCGGTGAAGAAAATGATATAAAAGACCTTTTTCCCAAGAGGTGACTAAGACTTTTGGTTTGTTTTATTTGCAAATAACTTTCAATTCTGAAAGAACTTATAATACCGAGCTCGTTGTTTTCTGTATATGACCAGGGCTCAAGGACTTGGTGGCTTTTATTGCGTTACAATTGACAACTTTGCCCTTCAAAACTAAAAAAAGCTGCAAAAACTTTAAATAGCAGAAAACTTTTTAACATTTTTTTAAAACCCAGAAAAAAGTACACAGAAAAACCACTACAAGCCTTTTACTTTCAAGCCAATTTCTAGTTGTGCTTGTTGTTGTTGGTGTTTTAGGGGCAAAACAAAAAAAAAATCAGACAGACATGGTTTTTGCCTCCCATTTTTATTTTGCCAGAAAAATACATGTAAAAACTTTGTCGTTGAACTTTTACAGACAGTTTCTTCTAGTTCAATATGGTTGGCTAAAGCTCATATAATGTCAACTTATACACAACTTATACATACATGCACCCGTTCCTACACAATATTTAAGGATAACAGGCTATAAATTTAAATTTATTGTACAAACAACAATAACAAAATCAGCATGTAACCAAGGAATCAACCGACAGCAAAACAAAAACTTACAGCAACAACAATACAATAACCACAATAATTTCTCTTTATTTAACTTCGTATAGAAAAAGGGTGGTACAAAAGCAGCCCTTAAGCATGCACACACACACGTACAAACGCTCTAGCTGGGAAAACCAAAAAACTAAGAGTCTTTGTGTTGCCACGATCTCTTTGCAAAAATTTAAAGATGTCATTTCCGCTTAAATTTATGTCTTTAAAATCTTGAACATATACATAGAAATAGAAGGATGTTTTCCTTTACGGAAATTAAGTTCCAATGAGAGATTTAATAATTTAGATGGAACAAAATTGTAGGAAACTTATAATTTATGACATATAAAATTATATAGAAAGATGCTGCAGATAACGATTCCTTTCGCTTCTGTTATAGACTTGACAAACGAATTTCAAGTGTGAAAGCCTTCCGGCAGATATTTAGCCAAAAGCTACTAAAACCCTATTAGAGAGAAACCTTAAGGATTCAAGTAACATACAGCCTCTAATATCTATTTACAATTGAGTGCTACAATAGGAAGCTAAAGAAGAACATATCGGGCACATAGTATAAAGTAATTGATACCATTTAAGTTTCTAATACCATTTACATACTTCAACCCTTACAATACAGTGCGTTTAACGATAACACATAACAGAGTATTACTACAACTTAATCCTTTTGTTTTTAATTATTCCACCGTATAAATTTTGAAAAAATATATTTTTTTTATTAAATTTTATATGGCTGAGACTTGAAAAAGGAGAAAAATAAAGCGGTTTTTTTTAATTTCAAAACAATTTCATATTGTTAAAGCCAAAGAATAGTTGAGGTAGAAGCCGAATAAAGAAAGACTTTGTCTATAATTTTGTAATTTTCAGCAAAAATAACAAACAAATATATAACAGTTTGTTTGTTGTTGTGATATACAAAGCAAGTAGTAGATTGAATTTTATTGAATTCTCATGTAGTATTTGTTGATTATTGTATATGAGTTTGAATATTTTTCAAACGTGATTTGGCTGAAGAGTACTGATGGTTTTGTTTTTTTTTTTTTTTTTTTTGACAACAAACATTAATTTGTTAAAAAGTTATTTTGGATAATACCATCAATAATGAATTAAATAAATATTTATAAAATAAATAAATAATTGAATAACTAAATATAGTAATAATATTTAAGTTAGTATACTTTTAAATTAAAGAAAAAACTGGAAGAATACTTGAAATAATATTTACAAAATATTTATGTCGATCTATGTTTTTTGTCCTTTAACGACCACCTCTCCTTTTACACAGCGTTATTACGATTTTGATACAACACGGTTCATTAATGTACTTGTTCTAAAACAAATATTTATTCTAGGAAAAATCCCTAATAATTCTTTTATTATAATATTGCGAATGTAATCAAAACAATGTCGGTTAATGCCCACAAATGTGGAACTATGTTGGTTTACCTAAAAGATTGTTTAGTTTGCATTCTGGAGTAATTGGGCATCCTCAGTTTGTTTTAAATACTTTTTTTGTGCCGGTAATTGTTTTTCCACTTTCGTTTTCTACAAAAATGTTGCACTTATTCAGCCCCTCCTGCATGTTAGTGTTCTATTCTAAAAATAAAAAATATTTTGTAGTGTAGAAAGGACATGTTTATTTCAAAATATTTTTAGGGTTACATACCCATTTCTTTCAATTTTGTTAACTGCTTTGCTTATACGAATAAGAATTTTATATTGTTTTTGTATGGAGAGTTTATTGGAAATTAAAAAAAATATAATATATGGACATAAGATATTTGAATTAATTATTTTTCTTTCTATAGTGGGTAATAAACAATTGGAATTTTCTGTTGCAAATTTCGACATGTGATATTAGATTAAAAAACTCAAGCAAGAATTTTCTAAATGAAATATCGAATTACAAAACGAAAAAGGAAAAATATGATTAATAAATGATCACTGGGATCATTCTGTGTTCATTCCTGCAACATATAATAAATACAGTAACACACACATCTTTCGCCTTGAGAATTTTTATGTGTGATTTTCTGCCACCATTGTATTATCATTACGGATCGAATGTTCAATGTGGCTGTTTCAGCAATATTCTTGGGAACAACGCTTTTACTACAATAAAGTCCATGTTTCTGTTAAAAATTTAGTTCAGTTTTTTTTTGTTTAAAAGTGCGAAAAATTTATTAAATAAAATGTAATTAAAACTACATCATTAGGGGACACCCTTGCTTGCCAGTGCGCTCCATATGGCCGCGTGATTGCGAGTATCGAAATGTTTTTCGAAGTCAACAACTACGAGATAAAGAGCCGATCTCCCATCAACTGACTGCTTCACAATAATCCTGAGACTATTGGCCTGGTTAAAGCAAGATTTGTTGGAGCGGAAGCCAGCTTGTTCCCTTCTGAGAAGATTTGCTTTTGAGAGTCTTTTATTTATTATATTCGCAATAACTTTGTTGACCATGCTCAACAAAGTTATGCCTCTCCAATACTTCCTGGCGGTCAAATTGCATTTTTTTGGGAATATTTATAATTACATCGGCGGTGATTTCGTCGAGTATGTATTCGTCATTCGAGAATGTCCTTATGATAAGCAAGCGCTAGTAACTCGGTCGGATGTAAGCAGTTCAGGGGAAATATTGTCCAGACCTTGGGATTTATAGTTTTTAATTGAACCAATTGCTCCACTGATTTCATTGATTCCTGGACACTCTGTAGAGTGTCAATAATCACGTGAGAGGTACAAGTGCAGATTGAATCTTTTGGAGCAGACGTTGCATTCAGCATGTTGGTGTAATGTTTTTCTCATAAGCTGAGTTGCTGCGTTCAAGTTTCCCAACGTCATTTTTCAGTGGTCTGCCAGGCCTCTCGTGCGATGGGTTGCTGCTGCAACATAACCTCAAATTTACCTTGTGTCGCTGGTACTTTTTACAAAAAAATTTTTCTGTTTCGTTTTGCTAAGAACGCATCTCCAGTGCAAAATAAAAAAAAATTATATTTTTTTTGCCTCCAAACACTGCTGCCCAAGATCATCATTTAACATATTATTTAAAAAAAAATTATTTTTCTTTTAGTCTCCTACCGATTTAATCCTCTTTCCTACTTTGCAATTTCAAAGTTTCATTTTCCATGTATTTATTTTTGTTTTCTTATGTTTTTGCTAAACTACCATAAACCCTATTAAATGATTAAGTCTAGGCTCATTTAACTCATAACTGCCACTTTGATCTCTTACAATGAACAGTAATTAAAAGAAGAGAATCCTTATTATCTTTAGTCCTTAGTTGTTCTTTTCATAAAGCTCTTTCAACATTCTGCCCAAAGTTGGTCCTTGATGTGGTTAATGGATGGCGATAATGATAATGATGCGAAAACTTTTGTTTGAATGTCTTTGTCTTTGTAACATCAACTGGAACATTGCATGATGATTGTAGTTTTTAAGGAAATTTATGTAATCGTTTTCAGCTTTAGTGGCATAAAATTGATGACTCAATTAACAATTGCTTGTAGGATGTTTAGAATAATTAAATTTGATTTGGATTTCTCAAAAAAAAAAAACAACCTTGAACAAATTATTTGTTAGCTTTAGCTCTTACCTTAAATATAGTGATGATACAATTGCAGGATGCTGGTTTTAACTTCCATGAACTTATATTTTATTTATTATAGTTGATTACAGTTTAATTAATCGATATTTATGTATTTTTGTAACATATAAACAGTTTATTGCTTAGATTGACTGCTATTATTGCGTTTTGATCTACTTCTCTCTCTCTCTCTCTCTCTCTCTCTCTCGGTGGAATTCCCTGTATCTCCTTTAATCGCGTACTTATGTCCGGTAGGTCTACCAAATCAAGCACAATTGAGCTGCCCATATACTCGTAACATAGAAAACATTTCACCCTTTCCTTCTCCTCCTCATCCTCCTACTGACGACTACTGCAAAAGTCATTGAAGGCAGGATTTAAGCATTACCAAGGAAAGGGTGATTTTCTGCAACCTTTTTTTTTGGCAACACTGTTTTTGGCAGCTCAGCTGTTTTCGTGTAACATTTTACTGTTAAACATGTTCAGTTTGGTCTATAATTTAACCATGAATCGACTTGCAAACGAACAACGCTTCCAGATTATCGAATTTTATTATCAAAATTCATGCTCGTTTAAAAAAGTGCATCGTCCACTTTCTTATCGGAAAATTATGTTCAGCGATGAAGCGTATTTCTGTGAATTAAGGGCCGGTGTCATCATTGGACCGTTTTTTTTTTCGAAGACGACGAAGACAGGAACGCTACTGCAAATGTGGAGCGATTACTTCTATTTTTCCCCCAAAATAGAAGAACTGGACTTGACTGACATGCGATATAACCCCGTGTAGACTATGTTTTGTGGGGCTATCTTAAGGTTCATCTCTACAGGGACAAGCCCGCAACGGTTGACGCACTGGAAGCCAATATTGAAGGATTTAACCCTGAGTATAAACCATTCGAGGCGTTGCCACAGTCAACAATTACATGAAATGTTCTTTAAACATTGAAAAAATCGCCCGTTAGGAAAATATCCTTTTAGTACGTAACAGTTTCCTAAAAGCCTTTAGCATGGAATGGCAAGAAGATGATTGGCTAACATTGGACCTCTAGAATTTGGCGTTCTCTCTAACATTGCGGAGTTTAGACTGTGCATTCCTACGCTTCATAAAAAGCTTCGACTGGTTCAACGACAGAGACTCATCATCTTACGCAGAGTTTCGGTTGTATCACAACAGACAGATGAAATTATGCCTGCTTAACTTTACCTCACCTGACCACTTGACGATAATAATAATTGTTTATCGTAGGCGAAGTAGCTAAGGCTTAACTATGCCGTGAATCTTTCATCAGGCTACGGAATATATGATCATTAATCTATGTTTTTAGAAAAATTTGCACAAGGATGATTTTATAGTCACAATGTCATTAGTGCTCAAACACCCTTAAATAAAACAACAACAAAAAATTTAAACTGTAGCTCCTTTCTCTTTACTAAGGAGTCTGTGAAGCAGTGGACTGAAATTTGTTTTCTTTGTCGCGTAAATTCTATGATCAATTGAAGACAGAATAGAGCCCATGGCTTCTTTTAGCTCCCAGCTGCTTCAATCAATGGTAAACGGCGAGATTGATTGGGTTTATTCGAGTAACGTTTAAAACTCGTAACAAAAAACTCTTTTTCGTAAGTTCTGATCTGTTCAGAAAAGCACTTTCAGTGACACAATTGAATTTTAAATTGAGTTATCGACTTTGGTGTTCATATATATCCAATTACGCCAACTAATTTAGCTTCAGAAAGCTGAAAATGTTTAAATCAAAAAACTCTCTGTAGCAATTTTTCATACGAAATGTGATTCAAAGAGGCCTGTTTTTAAATACATATAACAAAAAAAAACCGAAAATAAAAACTTTCCATTGTACAGAACTGTTTCTGCTGCATTCTTGTTTGGTAAATTGCGCTTAATTGAGGCCTTAATTGCATAAATTCCCTAACTGCGCAATTAAGGGGCATGTCTGAACATAGTATTTTGTCTCCATCTTACACGATTTGATACAGTTGTTTTCGCATCTTCCCATGTAATATTGCACTGTCCTAGTTCTTGAAGTATCGTGCGTCTCGATGTATTCTGTGGCCTGCTACGGCCCCTTGAGCCTTGAGGGTGCCACTCCAGCGCTATCCTTTTTATATTATCAGGATTTTTTCTGATAGTATGACCGATCCACCTCCATTTCCTACGCTTTATATGTGTTAGTATGGGTTCCTTGTTGGTAAGGTTCTAGAGGTCCGTGTTGCTGATGAGGCACTTGTTGATGAATACCTGTAGCTTTTGCATGATAGTGTTCGATACTAACCACGTTTCACTTCCGTACAATAGAGTAGACTTTACATATGCTTTGAATATTCTAAGCTTGGAGAACAAAGTATTAGAATTATTGAAATAAAGGAGCTTAGAAAAACATTTAGTTCCAATTGAATTATTTTGTCGTGTAAAGTGTTCTAAGTAAATTAAGGATGTGTTTATAAATAAACTTTTCTATCTGCTTTCTGATTGCTTAATTAAGTGTATTCATCTGTTTTGGGGCTTAGAAGCCCTAAAAAAAATAATCTACAATAAACCTCCATCCATAATACATTTCCAAAACCAACAGATGGTTAACACCGCGTAGATGTCCCTTGAGAGTTGTTACCGAACAAGAAATTTAAATAAATTAAATGCTCAACTGATGCTTCAATTTATTAAATGGCGCTTAAAAATTTAAATATAACTTCGTTTCTTATTTCTAATATTTTTTTCTCTTAGAAAAAAGAAAAACTAGAACGAAACACCTTTTGCTAATGTGTTTTGTGTTTGTGGCTCCATTTACATATTGATTGATTACATTTACTTAAGCCAGTCTGTCACCCAAGATTAAAATTGGCTCCCAAATACATTTTTGAAATTCAATCTCTTTTGCTGGAGTACGAGTAAATGGATATTGAGTATTTCTTAATATACTTCGAGGCAACAGCAGAAAAGTTTGAGTTTGAGTATGTTTTCTATTGTCATGGGAGTGTCAAAGTTTGCATTTGACAAGTTTGTTGTTTCATAAAACAAATTCAATTTGCATTTGTTTATTAAATGGAATACACGGTTTGAGTAGAGATGAGGCCACTGGTGGCAGGAGAAGGCAGACTTGTAAAATTTATTTTGATTGATGATGATTGATGACTTAAATCTAAGACGAATGTAAAAGTCGAGAGCATAATATTAAACTGGCCTAATGTTCCATTACATTCCATGTACATACATACATATATAATAATCATCGCACTGTCAAAAAAGTCCTGCGGTGAAGACACTAGATCTTTTCACAATTGGCAAGAGTGTTTTTTGTTATTGGGTAGTAAGGGTGAGTTGTTAACAGCTTTCGAATTCGATTAAAAAAATTTTGGCATACTCTCTCCAACATATCGGCCGGCATCACACGAATAAATTTTTCAATATTGGATTCCAGTGTGTCGACCGTAGCGGGGTTGTCTCTGTAGAGACGAGCCTGAACATAACCCCACAAAATAATTGTCTAAAGGCGTTAAATCGCATAAATCGCACAATCTAGGCGGCCAATGGACCGGCCCCAAACCGCTCTTAATTAGGCCATTGTTTTGCTTGCTGTGCCGTGGCATGTGTCACCGTCTTGTTCACACCACATGGTCAGCCAAGTTCAGTTCTTCTATTTTGGGAAAAAAAATCTTATCATCGCACTGTAGTGCTCGCCATTCACAGTGACGTCCCTGTCCTCATCGTCTTTGAAAAAGTACTGTCTAATGACGCCAACAGCCCAAAATCCACACCAAGCAGTGCATTTTTCGAAATGCATTGACAGTTCTTGCAAAGCTTCTGGCTGCTATTCACACCAAATACAGCAATTTCGCTGGTTCACGTATCCATTTAACCAGTCACCGAACACAATTTTCCGATGAAAAATTAGACGATTCACTTTCTTAAAGGAACATGAATTTTGATAATAAAATTCAATAATCTTCGTTTGCAAGGTCGATTCATGGTTAAATTATAGACCGAACTGAACATGTTTAACAGTAAAATGTTACACGAAAACAGCTGAGCTGCCAAAAACACTTTTGCCAAAGAGAAATTTGCTTAAAAAATCATCCTTTAGATACTAGGCATGGGCTTCAGAGATCTCAGTACGTCTATACTTGCAGTCGATTGAATTTTTCGTTAAGAAGTTTTTTTTGAAGCTTTTATGAGTTTTTTTATAGTCGGCTTGGGCGGTATACTTCTCCTGCTCTCTAAAATTCGGCGAAATGCGATAAACTGTAGGGCATACGAAATTTTAACACTCTCACTGTCATATCCAGCCAGATATGAGATAATTACATACTAGCACGATTATGTATGGTAGGCATCCTTCCCCTGGCTCGTGTCCAGTCAGATTTTCTTGAAATTGTGTGCATCGGACGCGAGTAACCAGCGCCAATTTCAAAGACTCTCCCTATTACATTAAGCAAGATATAAGATTATTAAAGTTTACTTCATGTGAGAGGTGCGCATACGCAATAGCATACGCTTTTATATAAAAAAAAGAACTTTCAAAATCGTTCCTCAAATAATGGAAAAACGCTGTACATGTAGGAAAAACCTTCTCTGAAATACACATACAACCTCCTGCCTTGTTTAAGGCGGCTAAAAATTAAATTTGCTTTATTAAAAGGAATACCTGGTTCTCATACACATCAAGTCTTCTTGCTCACATTTTAATTCAGCTGAGAGAAAGATAAAGAGAGGAATAAATTTACTCTGTCTCTCTTCCCAGCTGAATTGAAACTTGAGCAAGAAAAATTGAGGTGTGTGAAACAGGTATAAATAACTTAAGGAGAAATTTCAGGCCTGATTTTGTAATTGGAACGTAAATTCTTTTTATGGGCAGCAACAATAATAAATCGAATGCCCTTTTCATTTTAAATTAAAATAAACGTAGAGAGTTTTACAAAATGTGCCCCTCAGTTTATGTAAAACCTTTGCCCTGTTTTACACGCGTGAAGTTTCTTGCTTAAGTTTCAATTCAGCTGGGAGAACGATAGGGAGAGTATGTATTCTTGTTCCTTTCTCTCTTCGAGCTGAATAAAAACTTGAGCAAGAAAACTTGACGTGTGTGAAACAGGACGTTCTGAACGAGTGTAAACAACTCATCTATTGATAATTATAATATTTATGAACTACTCCCTGTATCTTAATTCTAATTACACTTTTACTATCGTTTTCAGAGCCCCCTTAACAACAACTATACGCGGCACTGGTGGCGGCAATCGCTGTGAGAGCAGTATTGGCGGCTCCGAATATAGTTTTCCACCCAGTTATCGTTCACGCAACACCACTCCCGGCACAATTAGCAGTGATCGTAGTATTGAAACTGAACCCTCAGGACGTCTATTAGCCAATGAGGATATACCAGAACCCTTAAGCGTTGAACAATTATCGGAGTATAATTCACTACAACAACGCTGCAATAATCATGCAAATGGCAATGATCAGAAATCGGAACGGAAGAGAAACTCTGTACAATTGGATACAAATATGTTGATAACGAAGGCAGATAATAATCTAAATAATTTGAACAGTGATAAGAAAGATGATTTAGTAACAATAGTCACTATAACACCCCAGAATAATGAGAATTTAGAGGCCAGCGAAAGTCGCTTTAATAACGAGGGGCAAACCGCTGGCACAGAGTCTAGAGAACAAATTGAAATTTTGGCTCATTTGTAAAAAAAGAGGAAACGGAAACCAGAACAGAACTCTTTTGTCGGTTAAACAAATGTGTGTAAAAGACAAAAATTATTATTTTCTTTTGTTCTTAATTTAGATTATGATTCGAGTATTTTTATATTTTGAACAAAAGTTTTTTTTCTTTCTTTCGATTGCATATAATTTATTTTAGGAGTTTTAACGGGCCCGTTCTAAAAAAAAAATTACCTTTGCAACATAAACCAGTGATGATGAACTTTAAGTATTTTTCTTTTATATTTAAGTCATGTTTTAAGAATATTTCCTAGAAATGTAAAATATTATATGGATCCTCCCAGGCCACAGAATCATTTAATTTTTACCTCTTGGGAATCTTTCACACTGTTAACAGTTCTGCGAAGTTCCCTGACTTATGGCCCAAGCCACTATTTAAAAAAAAATATTAAAAGATCAATTAGAGGCACGTAATCGTAGATGTTTACAACACTTCTGGCTTGGATGGTATTATTTGGCGAAATACCCAAGTCTGTACAGCTTCAAAGGATGCCACACTTAGGAATGGTATTTAATTGACCTTTCCTGGAGTGCACACCATGGTGAACAACTGGAAGCTTTGACAATCATCTAGACGTACATATATGGCTTCCTAATGTACACAGTGGCGCAAAGTGGTGTCATAATTTGAATGGGCTGCATTTTTAGCATCTGACATTTATGATGCAGACATATAGAGCATTAATTGTTAAGAAGCCATAAAGCGATAAATCCTTCAGGGATGAACTTTTTTCACTCATGACAAAATGGCACCCAGTTCAAATTACATGACACTACTTTTGCGCCACCTGCTATTTTTTGAATTGAAAAAATGTTTAATGAATATGTTTCTTAAAGTCAAATATTTATCACGTCTGATATAAAATTTCTAATACCCGTAAAAAATAGAGTGACTCGACTCTGATGTTAAATTTTTTTTAAAGCAGAAGCCATTTGATTTCCAGTATTAAAAACGCTGTTGCTTAATCATTAGTTTTTATTGAGCAACCGATTTTAAAACTAAAAACTTCAATGTTTTAAAAGTAGTGTGTAAAAATTTTCTCTAAAACATTCAGGAAAAATCTTTAATTTTCAATTCAAAGTTTCTGCAGATCTAATGGTCCTAAAATCCATTTTGTTGAAAATCATATAGATATTTTAAGCTGTAATATTTTGAATTTAATTTAATTACCTTGAAAGCTTTCAAAAACGAATGAACAAGTCTATTGTTATTCTTCAAAACTAATTTTAGTTTAAGTTTTGTTGAAGAAAATTTAATATTTAATCATTTTTTTCTCATTAATAATCCAAAGGTATTTATATATATTTATATATTTGCAACATAAAAAAGAAAAATGAAATTTGTTATTCAACTATTATTTGTTAGGAAGTTTTATTAAAAGTAAAACAAAACTTAAGAAAGTATATAAATTTAATTTAAAACCTTTTGTAAATAAACAGCAGAAAAAATAAATCAACTACTTTAAACATATTAAAACAAATAAATGGAAGTTTATAAAAAAACACAAAAAACAAAAAATGAAAACTGAAAAAAATAACATACATTCTCATTAAAAATTATAAATGTTTTTATTTAATTTATAAGTCAAGTTGTATTGTCTGTATATAAAATTAAAAACCAATAAACAAAACAAAACAAAACCAATCAAGAAAACCACTGTAAGTTTAAATATTAAATAAATGTATAAAAAAGATTGTTAGAAAAAAAATACCACTGAGTTTTTACTAAAAAGTCATTATGGCTAAACCCTGTCTACCGTGAAACGTCCGGCAGGTCTAGTTGAAACACAGATAAAAATTATTCTACCAGACTATATGGACCATGTAATACAGCACCACTTAGGAGCTGTTGCTTTCTAAACGCTTTCCGCAGTATGTTTTATTTCTGTACGCCAAATACTTCAGAAAATATAAAATAACGCCATTATAATAGGATATTTTTTGTTATTAGAATAGAGCATCACCAGCCGTGCCAAAGGTTGAGCATCATTAGCACACTTTCTATCTTATCATGAGCTAAAGGAATCATTTAAATACCTACAGCCGCTCAAAGGTTAAACAAGTTGCCTCTGTATGTGTGGCCAACATAAAGTGAAAAACTACATTTAAACATAAATCTTAAAAAAAAGTTTTAATTAAATCACAATTTTATGTATAAATAAGTTTTTTGAATTTTTTTCGATAAATTTGAAAAGTTGTAGAAAATACATAATCAAAAATATATATATTTTAATAATAATTAAATTTAATTTGTGGAAAAATTTTTAGAAGAAATAAATATCCTAAAATAAACAAAAATTTATAGCCCATTCATTGCAAAATTCATCAATTTTTCATTTATTTTAAAAATTCTGGCACCAATTGATAAGAAGCTGTTGAAAAAATAAACATCCCCGTAAAATTGCAAATTTCAAGTTCGTGTCTTGAATCTTTACACAGGCAATTGTAATCAGCACATCAAAGACTTAAGGCACGAACTCGAAAAGCAACAAAAAATCATGTCGTTAAGAATATATAAATATCAAAGCATATCTTAGGGGATAAGAATAAAGACAAATCGCAAACTCTACAAAAGATGAAATTTTTGCGGCAGTTTCTAAAGAATACCTTAGGGGCTTAAAATTAAACGGATGAACTTGTTACCCCCTAAAGTATGCTGTGATATTTATTTTTTCTTAACGCCATGATTTTTTGTTGCTTTTCAAGTTCGTGCCTTAAGTCTTTGATATGCTGATTAAAATTGCCTGTGTAAAGATTCAAGACACGAACTTGAAATTTGCATTTTACGGGGATGTTTATTTTTTCAACAGATTCTTGTCAATTGGAGGCGGAATTTTTAAAATAAATGAAAAATGGATGAATTTTGCAATGAATGGGCTATAAATTTTTGTTTATTTTAGGAAATTTATTTCTTCTAACAATTTCTACACAAATTAAATCTAATTATTATTGAAATATATAAACAATTAAATGTTAAATGTTAAACAATTAAATGGTGTAAAAATATTTTTTATATGCCTCAGACACACATATAGAGGGAACTTGTGAACAGCTGTAGGTATTTAAATAATTCTTTTATTGTATGACAAGTAGCAAAGAGGGCTAATGATGGTCAAGCCTTAGGGTCTTCATTGCATTAAGTAAAATTCACCTTAACATTTTTTAAAGTAATGGACGTACAGAATTGAAAAAAATGATTCTGTCTAATCCCAAGACTCGCAAAAAAAAATTCTTCTCTCAATAATATTTTTATAAGAATTTATTAAATGCCCACAATAAAAATAAAATTTGTGGCATTCATTTAATTGAGTTTGAACTATTCGATTAAATGAAATCATCCAATAACAATCAGCAAAATTTCATTCCCAAAAATATTAAGCGAAAAAAATGTATTATTTAACAGGAATTTTTTATTTTTCGTTGGGTCGTGCAAAAAGTAATTTTTTTAGGAATAAAATATTCCATTTACATTAAGTTTCTGTGGGTGAGTGTGAGTGCCAGTCGTAAAACTTAATAGCAAAAATTGATTTTGTAGCCATTTTTTTAAATCTACCCTCCTGTGAAAATTTTATGGTTATTGGCGTAAAGCATAATTTAATGGAAACCTTTTTCCTCGGGTTTGTTTCTTGTATTGAATTTAGAAATTAGTTTTTATTCTAGTTCTACTAAAATTTTAACAAAATCTGTTTGAAGTAGATAAAGTTTTATTTCTTTATTACCACAAAAAAATGAGTCCGGAATCAAAGTGCCTTTTAAATACTAAAACTATTTCAACAAAAATTATAATCAACTTAATGGATTTTGTGTAAAGCTGTAATTAAATTCTTTTGTTCCTTTCATTTTGTTATTAAAAATTGCTTTTATTTAATAAATTTGTATCCTTTTTATTAAACAAAGTCCAAATTCCATTTTGTTCTGCTGCCTTATGTGCAAAAATTTTTCAAAAAATATTTGAGTTGCGTGTGCATTTTGTTTTGTGGTCTTTTTTTTTAAAAAGTTTAATAACTTTTGTACTTTAGGGCTTTAGAATTTTACATATAAAATCAATCACTTACTTGTACAATTTTCTTATAAATTACAAGGATCATAATTTGTAAAGAAAAATTTTATTAAAAATTTATTGATGCCGGCCAAAAAAACAAGTTTTCAGAATTTTACACAATATTTTAAAATTTTAATATTGCAAATTTTCCATTAAATATATCATTGCAGTTTTTTTTTTTCTTTATAAAAATAATAGTTTTATATAACACATGTAGTAATTAATATCTTGAGATGTAAAATAAAATATTTAATGTGAATTTTAATTAAAGGAGAGGGTTAAAAGAGTTTTTTTTTGTATAAAAATCAATTTCGAAAAACTTAACAAAACAAATTTTATAAATTTCCTTTTAAGAGTCTCAATTATTAAAATTTTTTCCTAAAGCTCATGCGAGATTTTCAGTTTTTCTTTCACAATTTGATGTTTAAATAAAGGGGTGGGGATCGTTGATCGTAAAATTCGTTAAATTTGTGTAAAAGGATAAACATTTTTGGGGGTAAAATTGTAAGTTTTAGTTTCTGGGGAGCGCGTTTGCTTCAAAAACCAAAGAACTATTTTAAAATTATTAAATTTACAAGCTAAGCTTGTTCTTTTTTTTCGTAATTTTTTGTTGTTGCATTGAATTAATAATATTAATAGTTTTTTATGATTAACTAAATAAAAGAAATAATTATATAATTGTTTTTGTTTTTAATTTATATGTTTTTATGCATTAAATGATCCCTGATGAAAAGGTGCGTGGTTTAGCGTTAATGTTTTTTTATTGTTATTGTTAAAGTTGTGGTTTATAGTTGTAGCAATTTAATTATTATTATTTTATTATTTTATTTTAATTTTTTTTTGTTGCAAGTAACTTAAACCTTAACGAGCGTGATTCTTGCAGAAGGGACGTCCACCCTTATTGTAGAAACTTTGACCCTCCAAGTTTTGTTTGCAGTACTGGAATAGAAAAAAAAAATAATTAAGAATTATTTTTGTTAATTTTTTTCCACGCATAAAATAAAAATTAAATATTAAGCGCATATAAAAATAAATCTCTTTAATTTTCTAGAATAATAAATCTCTTTAATTTTATTAATTGTTATAAAATGTAATTGAATATATTTTCCTTTAGAAACTGTGCAATCGCGGACAATCAGCGGTTCCTAGTGGAGAGTCTCAGAGGGTTTCCGGCTGGTGGGGAACTCTCAACAAGTTCTGAGGTGCTCAATGTTTAGAACGTCAAGGTGAATGATTGGCGCCTTTAAATAACCAATAGCCAACATATACCAGCGACTGTTCCTCATGTTAGAGGCGGCTGGAGGCGGGCTTTGGATCTTGTAACAAGCGGCTTGCTATATAAATGTGGTGCAAGGCTACTAAGCCAGCACGCCTACAGGCCATGCTGGCAGCCCCACTTCCAGGATCGGATGTAGAAGTCCAATCAGCTACTCAACTTAAACCAACTGATTATTTTTAACAAATTTGCAAATTTGCAACATTGATTTTCCCAGCTCAGCTGTTTTCGTGTAATATTTTACTGTTAAACATGTTCAGTTTGGTCCATAATTTAACCATGAATCGACTTACGGACGAACAACGCTGACGGATTATTGAATTTTATTATCAAAATTCAAGAAAGTACATCGTTCACTTTTTTGTCGGAAAATTGTGTTCAGTGAAATTGTCGTATTTGGTGTGAAGAGCAGCCAGAAGCATTGCATCGCAAAAAATGCACTGTTTGGTGTGGATTATGGGCCGGTGAAATCGATGGACCGTACTTTTTCAAAGACGACGAAGGCAGGTACGTTACTGCGAATGTCGAGCGCTCAAAATCTCAAAATTTTCCCTCTAATAAAAATATCATACATCGTTTTCTGTCGTTTTCTATATACATATTTTTTTTAATTCATATAAAATAAATTAAATTAGTTGGAACCCTATAAAATATTAAGTTTTAATTTTTGTTCCATAAAAATAAAAAAATTTTTTTTGCATAAACACAAACAACAAAGCGGCGTAACTGATGCTCAATTTTCAATGTTAAAAATAATTAAAACTTTATAGAGAAAATAGAATTATTGAAAGTTTTTCACTACTACTCGTATTGTAATTTTTTTTAAACATTCTCGTAATGAGTTTCCGATATGAATTTTCGGTGAAAATATAGATGAATATAAATATTGTGTGAATTCACAAGCACCTTGTATCGTTGTATTGGTTGTATTATTGTATTGCTTTATAGTAGAGTAAACTTGTTGTTGGTAATTTTCAATGAAAATGGTCACTTGAAATTTTTTTTTCAGTATGGAGCATAATTGCATTGCGTTCATGCTAAAAAAAAATGTCGCAATATTTTCTTACAATTTATTTAAATATCAAATACAAACTGACTCTTCTCAAGGTATTCTCCAATAAATGATACACGATACGAAGGGCTTCTGAATGGAGCAATTGTGAATAAAATGATTCATTTCAATATGTCCTCAAGAGATTTTCTTCAGTTCAGGAGCGCAGTTTTCTAACTTCGAAATCATTTTCTCTCTCCAACTTTCAAATGTTTGTGCAATTCGATATGAATAAAGAAGTAAGCGAAATGAACTTAAATACTTACAGTGCAATTGAAACATTGGCTATGATAATTGTGGTTCAAAGCCTCAACCCATCTATCGCCGGCTTCAACGGGGAAACCGCAAGCGAAGCATTTCGTGGTGAACAATTCATTCCAATCAGCTTCACAATAGGGCGCACCATCCTCTAGGAAGAAGGGAGTGTTGCCAAACAACTTGCCGCAGTGGCCACATGCAAAGCATTCAGGATGGAAGTGTTTGCCGATGGCATTCAAACAATCACCCTAAATATATTAAAATTATAATAATAAATAATAAATATTAAATCGAAATATGAAAGAACAAACTTTTATTTTGCCAGAACACTTGCTGCAAGTAGGGGCCAAATATTTCTCGAAGCAATACTCGCAATAGAGATCACCCTTCTCCTCAACGAAGCCAATGTCTTGCAAAGGACGACGGCAATTGCCATTGACACAGTGGAAGTGTTCGGGACACCAGATTTTGCCCAAAGCGGTGATGAAAGGCCCCCTTTAAGAAAAAATATTCAAAAAAAAAATGATCACTTTATTTGTCAATTGAATGAGAAATTAAGGATGTTAGCAAATATTAAGCGAAAGAGAACACACACTTACGAGGTTATTTCACAGCTGCACTGACAACATATTGGTTTCTTACCATCCTTAAGCAACTGACTTACCACCTCTTCGTTTTCAGGCGACATTGGCTTATTTGGATCATCGCCGGGCTTGCCCAAGGCCTTGACACTTATGCTAAATACGGGCCCATCTTTGGGCTGTTCGTTTTGTGTGTTTGTTTCGATGTATGAACGTCTATCGGTGGCATGGCTGGCTCTTCGATTGGAGCGATCACGGTATATCACAGTTTCAGAAGGTGGCAGACCAGTAGCATTTGCTTCTGGTTTGGTGGGCACAGCCAACGGCGTTTGCGGTTTCACTTTATTATCACATAATTCCAAAACTTTGCCCATGGGATGATTAGACGGCAAATCTGTAGGGTGCACACCCTTTGTTGCCTGAAGCTGTGGCTTCAAGTCTGTCTTCAATTCCATATTTTGATTTACAGCTATAACCGGCTTCAGGGCAGCCGGCTCAGAGGGATTAATATCTTTAAAATCATCCAGGTCCAAGCGTTTGCGCACCACCATGGGACTGCGTGAAAGATTTGAGCTGCTATTGCTGCGCAAACTTAACGAACTGCTGCTGTGAGGTGACGGCATGCCGTTACCACTGTTGGCCAAACGAGCCTCCAACATATTAGATATGACTTTGCCGGCCTCAGCCATGAAGTTGTCCATTTTCTGGCCCATGTTTATTTTTCCTATAGATTCATTCAACATGGCAGTGGGATCCCCGTTAGATAAGTCAGTGTGCTGTAAGGAAGTGTTAGCATTGGCAAGGGAAGCATTGGTTTTTGGCTTGGCATTAGTTTTGCGAGGCAAGGTATCACTTAACATGGAGGGTTTTATCAGGGATTCTAGAAAGGATCAAAAACACGAAAAACAAAGCAAAAATTCAACAGCAATTGTTAGTTGAAAGCATAATCAAAAACAATAAATAAAAATAAAATTATAAAATATAGAACCAAAATGTATTAGCCCGACACGATTGGAAAATTTTTAAGAACATCATTAAAAAAATAATTGAATGATTTTGATAAAAATTATTCAAAAGTGGAAGGACAAACACATTTCGGAAACACCAGGGAAATATTAAATCATTGTCAAAGAAATAAATAAATAAAATCAGAGAAACTTCAAAATATCATGCTCATGCGCATCATAAAGATCTTCTCAATACCTTCAAGATCGTTAAACAGAAAAAAAAACAAAAAAATGGATACAACAATTAAAACATTGAGAAAAAAATCATTCGTCACAGATGTTCAACACAGTGAGTGAATGGTCTAACCTGATGTGGGTGCCGCAGCTATTACACAGTGGTACACGTACACCGGGACTAACGGCCCTATTTAAAATACCGCGGCCACGTTTTGGAGCCGAAGTTGCACCGTACGCACCGCCCTTGGGAGCCATACCACCTGTAGCAGAATCATTACAATTGTTATTATTAGAAGGTGCTGTAGCACTTGGAGTTTTGGTAGCTGTTGGTGCTGGTGCGGCGGCTGCAGCAGATTGCGATTGCGATTGCGCTTGCGATTGCATAGTAGCTGTAAGATTAGTGGCTTGTGGTGGCTTACAGCCAGCTGAACCTAAAGAAGCAGTCGGCCGAGAGCCATTATTATTTGTTTGATCAAATACTTGCTGCTTGCAACATGTATGACCGGGACGACAGAATGTGCCCGTAATGGGGCAAATACCCATGGGTGCACTACCCGTTGATGATGAAGTAGCAGAATTGGCACAAGTAGAAGTAGCATTAAGGTTAGAGCCAGCTGTGATCGATTGATAAGCTTGATTATTAGTACAAGTGGTAGCAGAAGCTTTGGTTAGACTAGAGCTAACTGTGTTAGCTTGTAGTTGTTGTTGTTGATGTGAGCATGATGTTGTTGATAATGTAGTTAATGATTTCTGTTGTTGATGTTGCGATAACGATTGTTGCGTAGAAACTAATGAAGTTCCCCCGGGCGCAGTTGACGGTTGTGTCCGCTGTTGCGTTGGCGGAAAGACCGTTCCAGCCGGCTCAGACAATTTTTTATTAGTGGCTCCAGAAACGTAATAGTCCGGTAGCTGAGGTTCATCGTGAGGAGGAAGCACTGGTTTTGTGGGGAACATCGATGCACCGCTCTGATTATGCAGTTCGGGAAATTTCGTATCGGACATAGTGGCCGCACGGGCGCTAATGGCTTGCGATTGGCTGGTCAAGCTGCTAATCTCTTCTTCGAGTCCCGACAGGCGTTTTGCTTGATTGGCTACAAAGCCAGTTTTACCATAAGACTGTCTTCTCTCAGTGGAGGATGTTTGAGAGCCGGTGCATATTTCTATAGTTTTGGCCGAGGACGTGTGCTCGAATTCTTCGGTTACCTTACGTCTGCGCTCTATTTGGGTGTTGCCCACCTGTGTGGTTGTATGTGATTGCATTTGCCTTTGTTTTTGTTCCTCCAAACGGGAAGCCTTCTCGCTTCTTTCCATGGTCATATTTCCTATTTGCACTTTTTCCCGCTTTTCTGGTTGTTCGGTGTAACTCTGTATGGCTGATTGCGTTCCAGTGGCTGTATGCGAGAGCAGGCGTTCTTGCTGTTGCGCCTGCTGTTGGGCTCCCAAATAGCTTTGTCCCGTTGTAATGGAACCAGCTTGGAGTACTCGGGGACTAAGAGGCGAAACCTCTGACTCCTTTAGGCGAGGAGCACGTATGGCAGCCAAAGGATTTGGTGGTGGTCCAGGGGCAGGAGATTTGGCGCGATCTGGAAAGGGAGAAGCTGAGCGACGATCGTAATCTCTAGCATGTGTAGCCGGACATTCATCAAAGCATAATTTTTCAGGCGTCTGATAGTATGGAGTAATGGGAGCTGGCTTATTTATCATGGAAGGCGTGTAAGGCCGTGATGGTGTTTGAGATTGATCCCTCACCATGTGTTCATCTAAAGCTTGAAAAGCCATGGTAACTGGTCCTGAGCGATCTTCAACAATAATTGGTATGGTGGATTTAGTCAACTGTAGCTGCTGTTTAGCGGAATCGGAAGCAATTGTAGCGGAGGAAGCAACTGTCGAAGACAGCTGCTGCTGCCTTTGTTCGGTCCTAGAGCTCATGGTGGATGAACTGTAGGCAGAAGCAGTTGTCTGCTGTTGGTGGGACTGTGATTGCTGTTGTTGGCTGACAGAGCGAGAAGACATTTGAGCCACTGGCTTATGTACAGTATTGCCGTTGGCGCCGTTAGCAGTGGAAGGTGTTTTGGGAGTATCTACAAAAGCCAAGGGTACATTTTCACGCAACTCGGGTGGCTCCGGTGTGCGAACTGGGCTTTGAGTGGGCAGCACTGTCCAATTGCGCTGATATTTAGGTATGGCTTCGGGTCTATGCAGACCAGATGGAGGTTTTGGTTTCATGTGACTAAGGGGTGAGGGTGGTGGAAAGATAACTTCAGAATGCTCAAGTTCATCCGTCACCTCTTCGACTACTTCATGTACATCTAAATTTGTGGAGGTGGTAGCAGAGCCAGCTGTCGCATAAGCCATTGATTGGGATGATTTGGTAGCTTGTGATAGGTTCGAAGCATATGTTGAGGACATAGTTTGCTGTTGCTGTTGTTGATGTTGGACTGCGGAAGAGGAGTTAGAGGAAGAAGAGCTAGCTTTGGTAGAGGAATATAATGAGGACACTTCACGTGTATTAGTCTGTTGATGTTGTTGTTGTTCTTGATAGTGTTGTTCTTGTACTTGTGAGGTTGTGTGGGCTTGCTGTTGCTGTAGGAGCTCTTGCTCCTTTTGCGAAAAGTAACTACGTCTTTTCTGATAACGCTCATGAGCGTCATAGTATTTTTTATACTCGAGATCATTTTCAGCTTTAGTGTAGGAAATGGAGTGACGAGGAGTAGTTGAGGAGGATAGAGGTTGTGAGGATGGTTGGAATGCTTGCATGGCCGCAAATGCAGATGTTGATGATTTACGTTTTTCAGTGGTGTAATACTCCACCTGTTCCAAGGCCTCCTTAGATAGACCTAGTTCTTCTTCCCTATCTAGAACCTGAAATTCTTTCCGTTTCTTTTCTTCATCCTTTTGCTGTTCTTCAAACATATGGGTGGCATTTTCAGGATTAAGTGGAGTATAGGAACGTTCGGGCGCTGTGCGTAATGCATCCTTCATTGTGAGATGTTCTTTAGGCGTCGGTAGGTCGAGTATGTGTATGGGCACATCTCGGTCAAAATGGCCTTCAAAAGGCTTTTCGGGTGCTGTGGTTAAAGCTCGTAATAAAGGAGTTTTCGGACGGTAGTCCTCGCGCACATAAGGTTTTACTTCGATTGGAGGTGGCATATAAGGTTCGGTCTCCTCGGGCAGAGGTACTCCCTCAGAGGCGGGAGGAGCAAATTTTACTTCAAACTCCGGAGCAATAGTCATGGCTTTGGAGAGTGTGGGAGTATCCCAAGTGGTATTGATGCGTATAGGCTCTGGTTCTGGCTCAGGAGAAGGTGGTCGTTCATATGGTTCTGGTTTTGGATCCATTGGCGGTTCTTCAGTTATCTCTTTTGATATGTCCTCCGGATCTACCTGACATGGGCAATCACAAGGTTTGGGACACAAACAGCCTACCATATGAAATGGAGTTTCGGGAGCAGTGGTCAAAACTCTCACCATAGGGTTTATCCATTCTTTGGGACAAGGATTGGGAATTTTGGTAGGAGGTATATGTCTGACTGGGGCTATTTCAATTTTAATTTCGGGAGTAGGTTGAAAAATACGCTGACTTTCTAGGATATGAGAACGATCATCTCTTATAAAAACTTTCTCTTCAGCTTCTTCCTCATACGTAGATTCTTGTGTTTCTATTGTATTTTTTTGTTCATTTTCAACTACTTCGTTACCTTGTTCTTCACGCTGATGGTGCTCTTCGTAAGAATTGACTTCTTTGACCTCGGGATCTTCCAAAAAGACCACATGACGTGAACTCTGACAAGGTTCTGGTACAGGACTGGGTGTCACCTCTCTTACCATGTCTACCAATCTGTAGGTGCTTAAGGGAGGCACTAAAGTTTCTATACATTCCTGAGCGCTACGACGTCCACTTTCGGCATAATGAGATGAAGAGAGCTGCAACTGATCTTGCTGTTGCATAGCGGCTACTTCCATGTCCATGTGATAGTCGAATTCAGACCCAGATTGTTCGTAAGCTTGCTGCATTTGATAGGCCTGGACTTGGGCTGCATACATTCGCTGATATCCCTCGGAGGTTGTGGTGGTCGTAGTACTAGTCGAAGTATAAGAATCTGAGCCAGATTCACATTCCTGCTGATGTTGAGCAACGCCAACAGTCAACTGAGGAGCTGAACGACTTTGCCATTGGGACTGTTGTTGCTGCTGGTGTTGCACTTGCTGCTGTACCTGGCTTTGCACTTGTTGCTGCACTTGTTCCTGAACTTGGTATTGCATTTGCTGCTGCATCTGCTGCTGATGTTCTTGCTGCTGAATTTCACCGCTACAGTTACATTTTCCGCACACTGCTGTGTTTCCCGGTGGAGGTGGCGGAGGGTTTTCTAATGGCTTTGTCACCACATGCTGCGTTTCAGGTGGAGCTATATACAGAGGAGCGGCTGTAGGAGCACGATGACTATCATCCTCAAGAGGGGGCCAACAAAAAGTTAAACGTTGCTGCCTATTAGTCTGCTCCACTTCATAATCCTCTTCGAAATAACATTCGGCATGTTGCGGTTGCAAGCTTTCTTCATTGGCTTCTAGTAAAAGCCATTAACGAAGTTTTTTTTAAGCAATTTTATACATCAGAGCGCCATATGGTTGATTACAGAAATAGCAACAACAGGTTTAAATGAAACGCACGATAATGGATTTTGCATATGGAAGTGTGTGGGTGTGTATATGTGTGTGTGTATGGATTAAGACGTTTAGAATTTGTATGGGATTTTGAGTGTTTTAGAGGTTAAGGTAAGAGGGTTAGTGGTTATTTCATTCCATAAAAATAATGTTTTTTTTTTGGCAAACAATAGTACATTTTTGTTTGTATGTTGGTTTGATTGATTGTTCGTTTGTTTGCATTGTTGATTAAGAAAAAGAAGAAAAATAAAAAATGTTGATACATGTTAGATTTGTAGCAAGCGGCAGTGCAGATATTTATCTATATACAGCTTAATGCGTAAGTGATGTTTTGTTTGGCAATAGTATTAGTGTTAAGTAAAACGTGTAACATAAATGGATCCTTTAAAATTGTTTTTGAGGACTATTATTGATTTTTTTTTTATTGTGAAATGATGAGAAAAGTAAACGTTTTTTTTTTTTTTTGTATTTAGGAAATAATTTAAGCAACACAGTAGTTAAATTTTTAATATATTTCAGCTGCAATAAAATACTATGGAAGCGACTTAAAAAGACTTTAAGCCATCCAGTAAAGTAGAATATATGTATTACAGAAGTCAAAGTCCTAATAGGACTTAAAGTTATAATCCTAAATGTGCATTCTACAGCATGAACATTCAAGTCACTTGGATGCTGCGCAATATTTCACAAAATATATAAGGGCTTCTCATAGAACCTTTGACTGTCTGTATTTTTGAAGTCAAATCTATGTAAATATTGCAAAAATTATTGATAAAAATTTACTAGGTAATAAGCTTTACACACCTCAGTACCAGAAAAGCTTTGAAATAAATTTGTTCCTTAAGATGGTAGTGGGATAATAAATATTTTATGAGATTTCAGCTTTCACGAATTTTTAACAAGTGATTTCATTTTATTTCATCTCAACAAGCTCTATCGATTTATTTAAGAATAATTAAAAGCGACTAGCAGGCAAATTATGGCATTCGATAACGATAATTTTATTCGATATAAATGCCGTAGGTTGCCCCCAGCTTTTTCACTTTGCAAAGCTTCGAAGTACATTGAAGGAAACAACAATTGAGCGGACAAAACACATGCATTAAACAGTAAAATACACAAACAATATGTTCAAATTAATTCTTAAATATTTATATTAGTAAAACATTTAAATATATTTCCACAATTTTCTGCTAAAGATAAGAAATCGTGGTATATAAGATTTTTTTTAAATTAACAGACCAAAAAAACCAATTCAATATTGAATGGCATACAAACCATTAAATAAAATGACCCGTAAATATAAACGATTGTCAAAGTTAAAAGAGCAAACTTTAAGAGAAAAATCTTAGTTCGGACTTGTCTTAACATTGATAATCGTGTATAGAAACTGATCATTGCATATATATTACCATCAGCCTTGTTCTATGAACGATTTGATCAGGAGGTTCGTTCGTTTTCAAACAAAATTAAATTTTGAAAGCAGAAATAACTGAAAATTTACATAATCTGCTCAAGTTCGAGTCCTGCATCTGACAAATTCTTTCCTCAAACTATATCTTATTGAGGAGGAATAGGTAAGTAGAAGCCAATCGTCGCACGATCATCATCAGCGGTAAAGTATGTGCCTGTTCTCTGCCATTTTTTTGCATCTAGTATTCTTTCTTCATATGAAAGAGTGTTAAATACTGGCAGCCACCTAAGAAAAGGCAAAAAAAGCCAGACAAGTGAACGCTGATAATGTTGATATAACGATCATCAAAGACAGCACTTTGTGCTTGGTACAATAATTGGCTTCTTCTTTCTTTGAAGAAAAAAATTTTTTAGCCTAAATTGTCGAATCCAGGACTTAAACTTGAGCCAGAGTAACTGAATTTTCAATTTAACCAAACCAATTCGAAAAATTACGTAAAATTAATATTAAAAAAAAATAATATAAGCAAAAGGACAGAAGTTTATTTTTGAAAACACTTCTATTTGAAATCTGTCAGTTGTTAGAACAGGGTTTTATTAAAATATTTTACTCAATTACTCCTTCTATTCAAAATAACATAAAATTTTGCTAAATATTTATTAACAATTTTGGACAAAATTACACATTTAACACACATATTGTTTAAGTTTATTACTGACTAGAGAATCCGTGTGGTTCTGATATTTTATAACAGGACCACTTAAATTGTTTCTGTGGACTGAACAGGGGAAGTGGGATAAACTTTTAATAGCGATAATAACCTGGAAAAGGGAAATGGAGAAAAATATATAAAACAGGATTTTCAAACAAGTTTTTTTATTTTTGGTGATCTTAGCAGGTGTTTAAAAAATTAGTATAGGATTCATAATAGGAGCAGGCTCAGGAATACAAGCAGCAAACAATTATTGCGCAATAAGGAAGTTCTTAAAATACATTTCAAGCGGCAGTTATAAGAAGATCAGTGCAAATGAATTTCTACTCTATAACTTCTGTCTCTGTATTATATAAATTGTGAAAAATTCTCCCAAAAAGAAATATATAATTTTTTTTTAAATAAATCATAAAATATTTAAATTAAACAAATCAAAGGTATCATGTCTCTCGCAGGATAATAATAATTTTTTTACACGCAATATTTATAGAATTAAGAAACTTGTTATAAATACATTATTTCCTCCACAAATTATTGTGCAGATTTTAGAACATGGACGTTTTTTATAAATTCGTCAAATTATTCGCCAAATATTCTGCCAAATTGTCAGCCTTGAGCAATTTTCAATGACATAGAAGCACAAAAATTAATTTTTTTTATTACTTTTTTTTGCTTATCCTTAAGGGCAAAATGTTTATGTATATTATTTAAAAAGCACTGAGTGCTTTATATTACCCGGGGTAAAAGGAAGGAAGTCGTTCTTAAATAACAACATTTTCAGTGCTTCAGAGACATCCGTTTGTGTACTTTTTCATGCTGACAAAATTGTGTTTGAAAATTTTAATTTCTTCTAGAGATATTGAAAATTCTATTAATGAAAAATATACTTTCCTGTGAAGGAGTTAATTATTTCTTTAAATTTGCAGAAAAATTTTGTTTTCCTGCAATTAATAATTGAAGCAACTATTTTACGTAAGAAAGTAAAAATTGTGACGATTAACAAACTCATATCCTTTTCATAAACTTTTTCTATTTTTAAATATTACCTGCTTTGTAAAGTTTTCGAAAGACTTTTTTAACGAAAAGAAAAATGTAATATAAAAATAAAGTATCAACTCTTGCATGTCACAGCCAAAACTTTATAAAATAATTTTTTGTTAAATGGGATGAAAGAAAAGCCTTAAGCGGGAATTTATTCAAGTCTTAGATGAGGCGACCATTTTTCGTTCTACCATTGAGCTTTAAATACCTTCAAGTGCTATTGCTTATAGAAATATTCTGTACAGTCAAATAAGGATTTTAATTTTTATTTATCATATAAATTTATTATACACATGTGTTAGTAGTGCAGGTAATATAAAACGGATTTCCTAATTTTTATATTCAACAAGGACATAACAATATGGACGAATATCCTTGGGTATTAGTAAAAGAATCACTCTCATCATACATTTAAATAAATAAAGTATGTCAGTATAGTTCGATACTTGAATGCTGATAAGGTTTGTTAATACTTATAATAAGTAGAACATTGTTGTTGACAACTGAATATGAGATCAGGCAACCCAATAAAAAAAAAGCTATATTAACAACAAAGACAAGAATTTGTTTACTATGAGTAGATAAATTCATAAGTTACAAAATTTCTACATGTATGGAAGTCCAAAACACATTCGAGGAGGCTTCCCTGTAGTATGTCAGACCAAATTGGTTGGTCAGCCCGCATGTTAGCGAACAAGCTCAAAGGCCCCAGGGCACATTCTATTGCCTAGACCACTAACTACATCCCCCATATTCATGCGAAGTTCTACAACTCAAGAATAAACCAGAACTTTTCGCAGAATGGGATATATTTTGGATAAGTTCAGCTCATGAAAATAATTATTGTGTCAGAGCAAGTCTAATTCTGCCTTACTGCAGATCTAGTCAGTTAAAAAACAAATTGTAGGGCTGATCCTTTTGAAGTGACCACATCAAAAAATACTAAACATTCCGATATGAGTCCCAACGCACAGTGTGCTGCTAGTATCTTAAGTGCTGGCCATTTGCTTTAAAATATTAGAAATAATTCCTTAGACATACCCTTTCCTGGTGGAGTACAAAGGGTCTTAAATATTGTAAAAGTGAGTGAAAGTGAGTATGGCCTTCCTTAGCGCATATTCCTTAGTTCCATTTGATAACTCAATTAGAGGAATAAAAATATCCCTTTCCGAATTCTTTCAGTCCAAGCTCCAGCCTGCTCTTGCATTTAGTTGCCCTGGTTAAGCTCATATCTTGGGATCCAAACTATCTTCAGATTGATGTCGTTTAAGATGGACACAAATCTTAAATGATAAATATATGCTTCAAAATATCTCTAAGCCAAACCCTTTAATTCTAGTAAAAATTGCTGCTGAAGCTCTTCAAGGTTAGATCTGCGATCTATCTCAGTGCGACTGAGAAATATTCCGTCACTTCATCGCCATGTCAATTTGCAGAATTCTTTCTCTATTACTCGAATACTAACAATTAAGCCAGCTGCTTTCTCCTCTGTTGCTGACCAGGCTTAGAAATATTTGCTCATGGCCAAGTTCTACATTTCTTAAATTTTCGGAGCCCTTTTTCGCTTGAGCAATTTTTTATCTTGATCCTTCTCTTTGTCTTTGGTCTCTAATTAAAATTTTCACAAGTTTGCAAAATACCAGAAATTTGTGTAATAAGTCCTGAATATGATCTCTGAATTATACAGCAACCATTGCTCTTGTGAGTCTTACCATCTTTGGTGAAGGATAAAAATTCAAAGGATTACTATCCTGCTATTTGTGAAAATTTATGCTCAAATAAACAAATAATATTTTACATTGTATGCGTATTTGTTCTTATTCACATACTCATATAAAAATATTTACAGGCATTTCCGCTTTTGTTTACACACCCATACATACTCGTACATACCAAAATACACATGGCATTATATTACATGCAACAACAAAATAAAGGAAGAACAACATTGGAAGCATATCTACTCCATAATTTTTTATGATTAACAATTCGTAAAGAAATAAGTAAATAAAAATTGTGTGAGTATGTGTTTAATATTTATTTTTTTGAAGACAGGAGCGTACAATTTTCAGTATACAAAATGCAAAAATAATTTCAATATCAAGGGGGGAGGGGGATTTAAAAGTTCTAAACAATTTTGGCAGACTGATCTTCGGATAAAGTTTATTTCTTAGCTTTAAGTCTAGTATTCTGTTCAACATTATTTAGGTTAGGTTAGGTTAGGTTGATTGGAGGGGTGTGACAGCCCATGTCATACGACATACACTTAAGCCGGTGAAGGCTTGTCGTGCGCTCCCTTTAATTATCAAACACAACTGCCAGAGTTCTGCGGCAGGATTCGAACCTGGGACCTTCGCACTACGAGTCTAGTACACTACTACTAGCCTACGAAGTTAGTTCAACATTTCATGTGAAATATTTATGAAATAATGTTGCCAAAGATGTACTCTTTCTTCTTGTTGTCACAAATGAATGAAATGTTTCCGGCAGAATTAAAGCAATATTTTTTATAATTTATATAATTTTTAACCGACTTGAAGAACATCTAACAAAAAATTAATTCGTCTCTGGTTTTTGTAATTTTTGCATACGCTTGACTCTATCATTTGTGAACAGATTTTAATTGCAGTTTGGTAATATAATTTTTTATCTCGGAAATCGGAGGGACTACTTGCCCAGCTGAAATATTCATCTATGCATCGATTTTGATAATGACGTCCGTTTTCTTATATATATTCGATTGGCTCTTTGTATTTTTTTGGCAAGAATTTTTTCCTTTATTATTTATTGTAACTTCAATATAAAATCATCCGGGAATCAATTTTTCAGTTCGTATTTCATTATCATTCGGAGTTCCATTTTAAACACGAAACTCAGTTATACAAAAAAAAATTTAATGAAATTTAAGCGACCGATCTCCTGCCCTTCTAGTAAATTTAATTTAAATGAATTGACAATTTTATTGATTTTTTTTTTTTGGCGAATGGGAAAACTTACGGCCATTAAAATTTTTCTTATAAAAAACGATTTTCGAGCCCTTTTTTAACTTGCAACAAAGCAACAAAATTTTATTTAACATTATCATGTTGTTTCTAAAGTCCAGCACTCTGCTCAAATCAGTGAAAAATTTAGAAGAGCATATATTATGTCAATCGAAGGGTTTTACATGCAACATGTTGTACATTTCAAAAAAATTTTCTGTGCAACATTATTGTGAGAATGCAACATTGTTTAATGTACGAGTATATAAGGAAATACATTTATTTTATTTTGATTTTGTTTTCGTTTATTTATAAAAAGTGTTTATTTCCTACGAAAAAACTGTCATTCATGTTATTTCACAGCTTGAAATAAGTTTGCTTGAATGTTGCCAATTGTATATTATTATTTTTCCAAAAATAAACGTAGTACAACTTTGGCAACATTATTTTTTAATTTTTTAATAGAAAAAACAAATTATGTGGATTTTAACAGCAGATTTTTTAAGCAGAATACAAGGCTTAACACAATAATTTTTTGATTGAAGTGCGAAAGCTGTCTATGGAAAACTATGGAAGTTTTTGTGGAGGCCTCATCAACATTTTGGCTAAATATTCTGGAAATATTTGTAACGAGAGGGTAAAAAAATTACCGCGATAAAGTCAAGAGGTAAAAAAGTCTTATTAAATTGTTACTAGTAAAATTTTAACTTGTAAAAATTGTATGAACAGCTGTTTTGAGTTTATAAAATTAAAAATTTGTTTTTAAAAACTTTCATAATGTTTAAGAAATCACAAATATTTGCTAATAATAATAAAAAAAAAAACAAATGCTATATATTTTATGAGAAAATAAACTGTTTTTAAACATACAGAAAGTGGCACATAGAAGTGGCACTAGTTTGAGCAACTGAGTTCGAATTATGATAAGCAGGATATTGTGCCTCAGAAATAATCGATGTTTCGTTAAGAGAAGGAATTTGAAAATTTTTAAAAACAAAAGAAGTGTTTTCTTAAATTTAGTAGCAATTACACATGAAACAAAATTTTTAAAACAGTTGAATCAAGCAGTACAACTACTTTGGCTGTAAATGGTTACTAGTAAAGAATTTATTTATTTTTTGGTGTATTTAAAAAAAAAATACATTTTATATAATTTATAAATAAAATTTTTAAAATTTTTCCATTATTGTGTCGCTACAAGTTTTTGTAGCATTTAATTAAAAACAAACTGAAACCGTACTCGAGTGCCAGTTAAATTGGAATGAAATCTGGTATTTAATCAGATTATCAAAGGCGAGATGTAAAACTGACGCTAAGAATAAACATGGACTGCGACTGGTTCTATCGATGTCTTTACGTCTTGCGTGTTCGGCAAAATATGGAAATATACCTCCTACTTAGCAGAGTATGGCCTCTATAATTTAGAATATTGAAGCTAAATAATACTCGTACATATTTACTTTTTCTTATTTAAATACAAAATCTATATACAAATAGGCAAAGGCACAAGAGTTCAGAATCATGTTTCCTCTTTTCGACCACCGATTTTCGTTTTTATTTATGTGTTCAAAAGCTGTTGACAGGCTTTAGTGCGGAATCGGTACAGTATTTTGAATACCCCAAGCATATTTACGGTCGTAAACAAAACGATTATTTATATTCGTGAACACGGCATAATTTATGCTAAAAAAAAAAATCAATAAAAAATGATATAGATTGACGAAATAGTAGATACTGAACGCTGCATTTAAAACTTTCGAAATGAACAAAAATGCATGCAAATGTTGCTTAGCTTTTTTAATAAATTCGAGCAAAGTAACAAGCTTTACAGTTCCTATATAAAACAAAGTCTCTGTGGAGTTTAAACCGCTAAAAAAGATTCAAGTCGAATGCACGCATGTCATTCAAGTTGATTATCTTCAAACTGCTCATTGAATAATTGGAAGCTGATCTTTTATCTAAGAAAAAAATTTGAATTATTGAAGAAGATATTGAATTTTAAAAACAATCTCTGCACGGATTTTCAGAAAGCATATTTTGAGTCATAGAATTGATAACACAACAAAAAAGGGCACACAAGTAATTGTATCCTTAACAATATACAACTATTTATATTGAGTAATAAAAAATGGACTCAGTTTCAAAACTTCATACACCCTTTATACACACAATTTCCGTCTGCGCTCTTTGTTTTAAGAAAGAGTAAAACTGGCTAGTAAAAATATTATTGAAATTTACAAAGTTAATATCAAAAATAAATATACTACAACTACAACAGAAATTATTATACACAATGATTGTTGATGTTATTTTTGTATTAATATATTTACACACACATATGAATATACATATGTACGTATTTGTGTGTGTAAACACTTTTTAACCATTTATATGTATATGTATTCAACATACTGCTGTTGTCAGTTTCCGTTTCCTGTCTGTCGAATATTATTTCTCTGCATATTTCTATATTTTTACGTTATTGTTGTTCATTGTTAAATGTTAAAAGCATTTATAAATATCGATATACATATTATATATATATATATATATATATATATATATATATATATATATATACATATATATATATATATATATATATATATATATATATATATATATATATATATATATATAATGTGTGTGTGTATTTAAGTATTATAGTGCATGCGCGTAAATATATATTCGCTATTTTATATAAATATTTTCATAAGAAATTATATGTCTGCCTATAAGAGTGATCAATACAATTCAACAACAAATAAAGAAATTTAAGTTTCTTTATGTAAAATTCATAAATGCAAATAAATTAGAAGTATTTGAAGTAGAGTAGTAATTCAACAAACAACTTAGATACTGTATTAGAAAATGACATTAATTCCATAAAAAAGTTAATTCAAAAGGGGGGAAATGCATACCATTAACTATAAAATCTTCAATACAAATTAAAAAAACCAAAAATTGTTCAAATAATATCCTGCCGATAGAGCAGAAATCTTAGCAACAAAGGAAAGTTCCATATTTGTATAAAACTATAGTACTATAAATATGCATTAGAAAACATGCGGCAAAAAGGTGTTAAATCGAAAGGTTGTTAAGCTTCCAGGACCAAGACTGGAATGTATCGTGCCTTAAACGGTGAAATAAACGCTTAAGAGACAAACACAGGAGAAGTGTTTTTATTGATTGCCTCTGCTTTAAGTTGTAAGGCTATTGCAAAATTGATTTTGTTCTAAATTTGTGATGCTACTTCTAACGATTATAAAATTTTCAGATTTAATTTTAGCGACCGTGAATCAACGATTGAGGTGAAAAAGTGAAAATCAAATAAGATGTTAGTTAAAATTTTGTTTTGTATTAAAGGCACGATATATCATGCGAAAACTAATATCAATTATAACTGGCCTGTATTACGAAAAAAGCTTCTCTAGCTTCTTGGTCAAAAATATTTTACTCGTATATCAATCATAACATGACAAGAACAATTCAGGCATATATAACGATATAGGTTTATACAAAGCATTGAAGTGTTTAAAATAATTAAAGAAAATTTATAGGGTAATTAAATAAAAAATATGGAAAATTTTTAACAATCATAAAAAAGCTTATGGCGTTTTCTTTTCTAAGAGTGGAAAATTTTTTTGCCCTTTCAAAGAGAAAAAAGTGCTATTTAATATACGAAAACTTATAGGAAAAGAGCACTAAATCCTGTAAGAATGTTCAATTATTTTAATTAGAGCGATGAATAGATTTTTAATAAGAAGATCAACAAAATGTTACAATTTTTCTAAAAAAAAAAAGAAATAATAATAATAAAAACATCAGTAGTTGGGCAAAAGGGTCTAGAATGTAAAAATTAAGCCATATGAAGAAAAAGAGTTTCAGGAAATATTTATAGAGCCTTAAAGTTCTTAATTAAAAAAAAAATAATTCGAAATTATAAGAGTAAATTGAAAATTCAGTGAATAAACTCCGAAAACGGCAATAAAGCTTGAAAATTTAAATTTTGGCCAAACTTAATATTAATGTGATAAGATTCATTGATTTCAAAAAAATTATACAATCCGTAATAGGGACGAGGTGTTATAAATTATACTACAGCTTAATGTTTCATAAAAGAAAATATTAACCGTCCGTCCTACAAACATAAAAAAAAACTTTAAGAAATCTATTTAAGTTTCGATAAATTTAAGAATGATTCTTATTAAGTTTTTTTATCTTCATTTTTGTATGTTGCTTTAAATTATTCCCATATTCATTTGAAATTCCAATTAAACAAAAGTTATTAATTTGAGAACTTAAAACTTTTTAAACTTTTTAAAACTCTGCAGAACAGAAGCAGTGTAAATTAGAGATATAAGCCTTTTTTGCATAATATCGGTATCAATCTTTTTTTGCAGTGTAAATATTTCAACAACTTTCAGTTTCTTTTCTTATTATTTCGTTGCATTTTTACCTTGATTGTAGTTGTTATTATAGTAGTTGTTATAGGAAGTTGTATTTAAGGAAGAAGGCATAGTTGAGTACCTATTGGATCCAACAACACTGGGATATTTTTTATTGTACTGTGTTGATGTGTTGTAATTGCTGCTATAATTGCTGTGATAATTGTTGTACATAGACTGGGCTCTACGACCTTTTTTGTTTCGTTTTTGATTTGTTTGCAACATTTTTATACAAGTGTGAATGGATTTTTTTTTTTTTTTTTTGATTTTATATAAACGAATTTTATATAAAATAAGACAAGAGAAAATTATTTTTAACATAAATATGGTCTTAAATAAAACATATTATATTGCTGTTATTTTGTTTTTTTTTTTGTGGGGTGGGAAAAGTGGGTCAAATAAGATTCGAAATCAGGTTTAAGGATTAAAGTTAAGTTAGCGAGTTTTTTGTTTTAGAATTTAGATGATATTTGCTTTAGACACACATATTTTAATTAAATGGGTTAAAGTAATTGAATTTTTTTTAAGCAAAAATGGATTTCATATATAGTTTTTTTTATTATTTTTTTATAATTCAACAATATATAAGTTTATCACATCATTATAGAGTCACAATAATATTGAGGTACATATTTGAATATGTTTTGGCTATCTCGATTCGAGTTTTTAAACCCAATCGCCTTGATCTTGCAAATAATTTATAACTTCTTGATTAAGCTGTTCATTATTCTTACCTTGTTGGCCAACGTTGCTGCGTGGCAAAGTGGCATAAGCATTAGCACCAGCTGGCTTGGGTTGAGTAGGTGGTGGCTGATTCCATTGTTGTTGTGGTGGATAAGTGACTGGCGACTTGGGAGAAGCAGCTGGAGGAGCAGCACCATAAGGACGAGCATAACCTCCTTGATTAACCTGAAAAATGGTTGTTTAAATACAAAAATACGACTTAAAAAATTATCCATTTAAATATTGTTTACTAAATATTATACTATTGGCATATGTGAGTGGTTAAATTGGGAAATTGGAATTTTCTTTTACATTATTTTTATACCGCCAAATATAAATCGGGGAAATTAAAAGCTAAAAATTTAACAAATAAAAGAGTTAAAACTACATTCCTCTACAATGTCAAAACTGTGCACATTTTGATTACTACCAAAATGTTATACTACTAAAAGTGTAATGTCTCTCTATATGGACGAATTAGTTACAATTTTGATACTGCAAATATCTGCTTATTTATTACTTTGCAGGGCTTTAAGAAGAATGAATGTTTCAAAAATATCAATCTTTTTTCTAACACAATAATTTTAAACTTAAACTTAAGTAAGTAAGTAATGTAATGGGTGTTTGGCCCAGGATGGCCTTTTGCACTGCGACCATTGTTGATCTATTGTGCTTCCCCTGTCCCTAGCAGTTTAATACGTTCGCAAATAGGATCACTCCTTCAGTGGGAGCATTAGCAGATCCTCTTCACTCAGCGTATATGCATGTAGAGTCCTGTGTCTCCTGTGGCACAATGCCCCACAATTTGCTATCAAGTGTTCCATCGACTCCTCATCTTCACCGCGAAATCTGCAGATGTCCGTGTCAGATAAGCCCATTCTGTATAGGTATGCTTTGCAGGCGTAATGGCCTGTGAGCGCCCCTACCAGCGTCCGTAGGCTTTTCTTGTCCAGTCTTAGAGCCAGATCCGCCCTCCCAGCGTCAAAGCCTAGGAATTTCTTGGAGTGACATAATCCATTGATGTCATTCAAATGTTGTGCAAAACTTAAACTTAAATAAGGGTCTAGTTTCTAAAATTATAATATCTAACATGAAGTTAATTTTTAAAAATTGAAATTATCAGTTCTCTCACATACGGACACATGAACGCATAGACGGTCTAGTAAATGAATGACATTTTGCTAAAGAAAAATTTATAATACTTCAACTTTATAAGACTTCAATGTAAAATTATTCCTTCAACAAATTTGCAAGCGTTTATCTGGCACGAGTCATTTCATTATAATATATACAGTCAAAGTAACCACAGGGCAACTGTCAGCTATCAAATCGGTTGTCAGTCAAAACTCAGAGGTGTGTTGCCAATTCAAAACAACTTTAAATACAATAAAATTATTTGTTCTAGTATCACTTTTAATAAAACATCATTATGCCAATAATGAACATCAATGCATTACGATTCATAAAATGCAGGACTGTGGCAAATGGACAGACAGACGATTACGATTGGAATATGCTACTGTGATAGTAATAAGCGTGATGCAAACATTCCAAGCATCAGACCACTGCCACTCAGAAAATGAAGCGTTATGACAGCAAGGAGAAATATACACGGTCTTGAGCACGTTTTTTTTTCTTTATGCCAATTTAACGGGTGTATGAAGCCTATTAATTTTTTTTTATAAAAACAAAGTTTCAATTTCAAGCATTTACCATCACAATTTAAAATGTATTGCGATAGGATGGATGAACCGATAGTGAGATTGAACTTTGCAGTATATTTTTATGAAAATAATAGTAATAAATACACCTTTTGCAAACAATTTAAATAAAAGGACTAATAGGCAGCTGAACGACCTTAGCTGTATATTAAAAGTTAAAAGTGTTTAATTATAGCAGCTGTACTTAACATTTCTTAATTAAACTACTAGTTAATAACAGGTCCGTTGCTACCGTATATACAATATATATTGTACATTGAAGCCCTGCTTTTTCCTCCAGGTCTTTGCTGCTTTTAAATAAGAGGGTCTTTCGAAAATTCAAACTTCATTTAATTATGTTGGTTACATACGACATAAACTGCCTCACTCTTCCCCTTCGAGTCATAGATTTGGAAAAAAAAAACTTTGATGACACTTAAGCGTGGCTTGAACGGGAGGTATCACAACCCAAGTCGTGATTAAATATGTTGTTTGACGAAACAAACATTGATTTTTATATACATATATAAAATTACACTTTAAAAAGTGCAGCCTTGTGACAGATAGACATATAGATCAGAGAATGATAAGATGTCGCTGACAACATGTTTGAAATTTTGCTTCGGAATATGTCATGGTGGGTACACCACTGAATACACTAATGAATATACTAATAAAGTGTAGAGATATTGTGTATTTTGTGGCAGATAAGCCAAATGTACCAAATGCACCCCCTGGGGTAGACCCGTCATGCGTACCAGTTATCTTCATGGCATATTAAAAACATTTCAACATATTTCTGTGCATTCTAGTACATTTTCTTTGCAACAAAAGTATTTAAAATAAAATAAATGTCTGAAGCACGTCTTGTATATTGCCCTAATATAGTCGTTTTTAACAAAGAGCCGAGCCATAAGGTTCCCTATGGAATCTATTAAGGACGAACGCCTAACAAGCCTTCTTAAATAAACAAACACAAACTGCGGTACTTTTCACTCAGTCTGTAGAAACGCCAAGGCTTAGTGGCGCGATTCGAAACCGAAATCCTCAGACTGCTAGTCTACACTACACCAATATTTTTGATTTGTAAATTTTGCCAATTTCATTACAAAAACCACTCTCATACGTACGTAAATGTATACCAATAAACTTAATCTTACGTTCTCTAAACGACTAAATGTTGCTAGAGAAGCAAACATGTTTAGCAACATTTTAACTGGCATCTTTTTAATAGTAAAAAAAATATATAGAACAACTTTTAACATGCTTAAGACCTTAATTACATGCGTTTTTTACGTGCTACAGCTATTTGGCAAAAAAAAAATTTTAGGGCTGCAACATTAAAAACATATTTCAAATTTCACCGCTGTTGCTGCAGTAGTGCATCTTTTAAACAACTTACCTTATAATTAACATTGCCCTTACCGGGTGGCACAACACTACGTATAACATTACCCGTTAGTGTAACATATTCAAATGGTTTGTCACCGCTTGGCCCCGCGGCCACAGTCGAAGACATTTCGTTAGTTGTGGTGTTGTTGGTGTTGATATTGCAGTTGTCGCTGATAATTTGACAGTTGCTACTGTTATTATTAAACGGACTCTTATCTACAATTGATAAATTGCTACTAGAAGGTGTGATTGCTGTTGGTGGAGGTGGTGCAACCTGACATGAATCAAATTTCAATTGATTATTAAGTGTTGCTGTAATGGCAGCAACACTGGGTAAATTATTATTTATTATATTGTTGTTGTTGCTATTAGTTTGTTGCTGCTGGAGATAATGATTATGTTGTTGTTGTGTTTGTTTGGAGTTGGAACTTGGTGAGGCAATGAAAGGTTTGGGTGTGCCATTATTTATAAATGAATGTATGTTGCCAGCATTATCGGAATGTTTCAAAGTGTTTAAATTGTTATTGGGACTGTTGCTATTGTTACCCTGGGTCAACAATTTATTGGAATACTCTTTCAAAAACTTATTATATACTTTTTGTGTTGTAGGTACTACGGCTACGCCAACGCCAACGCCAACGCCAACACCAACGCCAGCGCCAGCGCATTGAAGATTTGTTGTTGATGGCTGAGCTAACGATGACACATTTGCCTTATTATACGTATTCATATCGTTCTCATTTTGTTTTGTCATCAACAATTTTCTATTGTTCACATTATGCTGTTGTTTCATTGTATTTACATACAAGTCATGATTGTTATCCTCGGGCATTGGAGGTGGCGGGGGTGGGGGTATTGTTGCTATTGTTCCATAATTATCATTGTTACAGCCGTAATTAAGCGAAGAAGATGATGAGGAAGTCTGTCTAGAGTGTAGGGGTGAGGTGGAACCATACTGATCCAATGAGAGACTAGAGTTAGTCGATTCAATCTGTGGCTGAAAGTGGGACATGTGATATTGTTGTTGTTGCTGCTGCTGCTGTTGCACTAATGTGTTGCTGTGATGATAATTGTAAGGCGTTGGTGACAAGGATTGGGTGGAGGAATGTGTGGTGTTTGAACCAGTTGACATTGATGACAGGCTACTTAATGTACGTGTATGTCGATTGTCATTGTTATTTTTTATATTGTTGCTGTTGTTGAAGATTTCATATTGTTGCAGTTGTGTAGGTGATGGTGGTGGTGGCAAAGGTAAATCGTTCATATTTTCTTCTTGCTTTAGTTTTTTTTTTGTTTTAATTTGTTTTGTTGGAGTATTTTTGTTTGAGTTGTTTGTGTAGCAGTTGCGGTTAATTAATTAGCAATTGCAGGCAAGCAATTAATGGAAAAAGCATTAAAATAAAATTAAAAACAACAAAAATATATATTAAAAAAAAGACAAACGATAACAAACGATTTTATTATAAATGTTTTTGATGAAAATGTATGCCCAGTGGGTCAAAAGCATATAAATATTATCAAAATTTTTCGCTAAAGTGTAATACGTACACTTTGTGTGTCTTTGGGTATAAATACATCTGTCTATTTTTAATAAAGTACATTGACTTGACAACAAATTTTAATTATTTAGTATTATTTATAATTTATATACACAAGAATAAATTAAAACTAAATATTTTGTTGCCTTGATACCTTAACTTCGTATCTGCGAAAATCATACTTCTAGGAAAATCAATAGAAAACAACAATTATTTCTTAATTCAATATAAATATTCATAATATATGTTATATTTATAATCTTTGTTTATAACTTTAAAGCGCAAAAACTTATTATTTATTAAAAATATTTAGATGATTTAAGTGAAAGTAAGTAATTTTATTGATTTTCTGAAAGTTATGATTTTGCAGATGGGAGATTAATATGATTTCCCTAATGATCTGTAATTTAATCTTGCTACTCGCTTTAAAATATGCGAGAAATGATGAATAGCGTCGACTATCTAAATGAAAAAATTTTACATGCCACATAAAATATCCATTTAGTGATTTAATACATATTTTTTCAACTTTATTTTTATTACTTTTAAAAGCAAACTGTGATGTTCTTTTGAGCACGCAAGTTTGTTTTACATACATACATAAGCAAAGACTTTGATTAAAATTTTTTTTTTGATTTCAATAAAAATAAATAAATCAAATAAAATAAATGTCATTCATAGCATTTCACAAGCCTAAAAAGTTTTGCTTTTGTGTTGCCAATTACATTTAATTTGTTTTATATAACATGAGCAGAGTGCCACCTTCCACAATATTAATTTACAATTATTTCACACAGATTATTTTTTTTATGAATTTTGTTAAAATTTTAGGCGAAACGTTGAATAGGACTCTAGTCTTACGAGTCGTTTGGCAGCATGTTGCCCAAATTAATTCTATATAAAAGTCTTATAAAAGATATTCTTTTACGACATGTCTATATGCTTCATATGCTTTTGCCACATCAATTTTGCAATGAGTACATTTGTAGTCAATAAGTATATTTGTAGTCGATTTCAACATTTCATATGAGATGTTATCAAAATTGATATGAAAAGAGGGCACTAAAGAGTTTTGAAACAATGTTGAGGAAGTTGCACTTATTAAGATTAAATCGAATGAATTTTGTTGCCGACATTCGAGCAATAACTTTTCAACCTGTAAATTAAAACGAATATGGCACTTCGAGTATTTATTATGAAATTTTAAATTATCAAGCTTAGCTTGTCAAGAAAGTCTTTACATAAACAATGATTATAAAATAAAAATTTGTCACCAGACGTCTCAGAAAGAGCTCTATATCACTTAAAGTCACATTACGAAGATGTTGATGCTTCTGTGAAGGCTTTTACCAAACCGCTTAGCACCCAATTTATAAACTTGTTTTAAAACCTACTCTGTGTAATTGATTATGTACATATGTTTTATAAAATTAACTTGGCCATTAGTTTTCGATAAGAAATTTTTGTGATTTCATATTTTTTCGGCGTGCATTCTTATGATATCAATAAATTCAATTTAGAACAAACACACAGGATGGATGGCGCTTTTACTTTCACTACAATAATATTTCAACTAATACATATGTATACTAACATATACACACTAAAAGGTGTAATAGAATGTAGTACAACCTTCTTTGTATACTGCATTATTTTTCAAAATTGTTTTCCAGTTGCAACATTACTGTAACAAAGGTAATATTTGAAAGAAGAAAATAAAATAAAGAAAATAAATTCTTCAGGTCTCTATCGTATATGGAAAAGAAAATTGAAAACAGTAACATGTATGTAAGTATTTCTTGCAACATTTTGTAAAAGTGTGCACGTATTCTTTTTTTTTTTCTAAGGACCTCTATGCTGTTGTTTATTTCTTTATTTGTATTCTGCTCATTTCATGACAACCAAGTGAAATAAAGTTTTCTCAAGCAGTAAAATAATATGCATGGCAGTTATTTTATATTTTATTCTTTTAATTTTTTTTGTGAGTAAAGTCGTTTTGTTTCAATATGTTAAACAATGTTGGGCTTACTTGGCAGCAATAAGGAGAAAATAAGATATGGTAATAAATCTGGAAATATATACTTTATTACTTTTTACGTGTTAAACTTTCATATAAAACAATAAATGCTGCTTGGCATTTGTTAAACAAAGTAAATGTTTAACTTCATGAAGGAACAAGGAATTTAAATTGAGTTTATTTTACATGCATGAAACATGCATTTGCAACATGTTGGTTGTTTCTTTTTTCGGGTTCGTTTTAATTTAACTATATAAAATTTAGCTATTCTGCAAAAATTAATTTTAAAAAATTATACATTCAAGGCCTTATTAATTGTTATAAAAATTCAATTATTTTTCATTTGGTGCAAAAACCGCTTAACGTTATTTACATTATCGGTTATTTTCAAAAAAAAAAAAATATTTATTTTAATTTAAATTCACTAATAGGTCAAGGTCATTTGAAATAATTTCTATTTTATAAAAAATTTTTACTTTAAATATTTTTAAGCACAGCAAAGAGTATTCCAATAAGTCTTAAACAATTTGCTTATCCAGGATTTTAGTTTTTATTTCACCATTGAATTATGTAATATTAAAAAAAAAGAAATTGTAAACCTTTACACTTTTTGCGAAAACTGAAGGTCGATTTTTAAATCGTTATTTTCAACAACACCACAATTTCTTTATTGTATTTTTAGCTTTGATAGTTCGAGTTCTTAAAATTAAATCGAAGTTATTGAAAATATATATAGAAATTATAAATCCGTTTCTTTGTCTTAACGAACACCGAACCGAACTGCATACGTTGACTATAAAGAAACTAAGAAATCATACTGATTTAACAAAACGATCAAGTGGCAGCATTTAGAACGACAAACTCATTCGGTCACTCAAACATGTTGTAAAAAAATTTCGTAGTTTATATGTATATATGCAACAGGTAAATGCATACATTTATAATTTACTTACACCAAAGCAATAAATAAGTAATAGTGAGTAAGTGGAAAAATGATCGATCCAACCTGATCAATGAGTAACGCTATGGGAATTATCAATAAATAAAGTTTGATACTCGGCTTCAAACTAAACAAACGAACATGTATCGATGGAACCCAAAAAGAAATTGGAAAAAAAAATGTGATTATGAGTCATTTCAAAATTCTTTATATTTGTATATGAAGATAAGTTTTGTGATAATTGCCTTGTTCAACTTTATAGGGCATTTTAAGGTTTTATTAATCGATTTACCAGCTGTTCGTAGAGAAAAGAATTATTTTTTCATTTTTGTTTCCTTTTCGAAACCAATGCAGTAAGAAGAAAATCAATTTAAGCTACTAATAAGAAACAAAATCAAATATCTAATGGCATGCACACCACATGTACTTATGTTCATATGTAGCTGTGAGTTATTTGTTAATAAACACCTCAAGTTTTAATTTACTTGCTGATGTTTTATTTTCAGATGTGAAAAAAAATCAAAAACGATTGACAAAAAGGAACAGTGTGCAAATTGCAGCTAAATTTAGAATTGCATACTTTGTCAATGAGTAAAAGTAAAATGAAAATAAATAAGTTATACAAGAAGAAGTGTTGTATGTAGTATTAAACCTATTGAAAATGACAATTTAGAGATACGCTACAGAGATCCAAAAGTATTATCCAAATATTATGAAGAAATCTAATATTTTAAAAATATTTATATGTTTAACCAGCCCTCAACACAATAATTCGTCATATGCTTATAAAAGTCTTACTAAACAAATTTCTTGAGAAATTTTTTTAACAGTCTTTAAACCATTCATAAATAGATGATGAATAAAATGTATATCTTGGTCGTCAATAAATCTTAAGTATGTGATGTCAAAATCCATATTTTCATACAAAATAGTGTTGGGAAACTTTTACTGTGTTTATGTGGGAAAAGCAATTGAAATGTGTCTAGCAACATTTTTTTTAACTATAAAAAAATATGAATAACACTTTCTTTATATAAAGCCTTGTATTCTGTTATAAATTTCGTGAGAAATGCCATCAAGATCGATATAAAAAAACTTTGTATCAAATAGTTACACGATAATGTTGCGAATGTTTTACTCTTTTCATGTTTAAAAAATATTTTTGGCATCATTTAATCAACATTTTTTCAATCTATTAAACCATATAAATCGTATGAAATCTAAGCTTTACAAAATGAAAAAATAAAAATCGAAATAATTGTATTTTCTTACGTATGGAAAATAATGTTGCATATCCAACAGCAAGGCAAAATTCGCAAAAAAAAACATACTAAATCGTTCAAAGGGTATTACATGTTGCAAGTAAAATGTTTCCATTGATATCATAAATGTTGTTCAACATTTGCCACAAATTCGAACAGGGTATTAAGCCTAAAACTATAATTGTTTTAATATCATAAGAACAAGATTGTATTGAATGTGTTTTTTTTTGCGTACATAAAGCGATGTTGTACTCATATGTTCAAAAGCTGAACTTGTTGCATGTTAAAATTTTTGAATGAAATAATAAATTCTATTCAACACTTTTCAACAAACTAAACAGAGAACCAGGCTTAAGATTTAATATACACATGCTATAAATTATTTCAGTAAAAAAGTTTATAAACAATTTATAGCATTTTATTCTGTTCAAATTTATAAAAAAATGTTGAACATTATGTATTGCTTCATCAAAAAAAAAAAAAAAAAAAAAAAAAAAAAAAAAACTATTTGACATGCAGCAATTTAAGTATACAACATTGTTTTACGTGTTGCATGGAATTCATATTATTTTGCAAGATGCAAAAATGTTTCTTGAAGACTTCCTTTAAACATTTTGTTTTATTTTTTAATGCAACAAGAACAGAGTGCAACATTATTTCATAAATATTTCATATGAAATTTTGGCAGACTTTTACATTCAACGTTGGCTTAACTACAGAGCTTAAAGTCACATGTTTATACATATCTATTTTTTTTTTTTGATGTTTTTGACCAGAAATAATATATTTCTTAAATCTCGTTCATTTATTTTTAGTGAATGTATTTTCATTTTTTTTTTGCAAAAATAATATTTACTTTTTAATTTTTAGAGCAAATTTAGAAAAAAAATTAAAAAAAATTGTTTTAACAATTAAAAAAAATACAAATCAATTAATAATTTTATTTCCTCTCGATATATACATATAAATTAAATGAAAACAATTTCATTTGCAAGAAATAAAAAAAAGGATAAAGAAAAAAAAATAACAAGTAAATACAAAAAGTACAAATTATTTCTGCTCGAAAATATCAGAATCATAAATTTTGTTTAAAAACGACCAAAAATTAATATTCTTGGTCCAAAAATGTTTATTTTCTCCGTTTTCAATTAGTGCTTATTATTTCAAATATTACTAATAAATTTAAAATTTTTGTATAAAAAAGTAAAGCAAACTTTTCAAAAATCATTAGAGATTTAAAAAAGAGAAGCAACATGTTGCATGCATTTGAAATGTTGGAGCTTCGCTATCAGAAATGGGCAATTTTGCCAATGCATTAGCGTAAGATTGCCAAAAATAGTACTTTATTCAAATTTTTGGAAAAGTTTGGGCAATATTAAATATTTTATTTATAAAAAGTTGTACATGTGACATGTAACATTTATTTGGGGATTAAATATGATTCGACTCTTCTTTCATTACGTTAAAGTGCGAATTGTGTTACGATTTCGAGTATGCAACATTGTTTTATAAACGTAAGACAAACACATATTGAAATTAAAAAAAAATTAAATAAGTGTCACTCATAATATTTCAGTGTTATAAAATTTTGCTTAAATGTTGCACGATACATTTTATTTGTTTTTCACAACATAAAAAAACCTTTCATAAATATTTCATACAAAATTTTTTTATATGAATTTTTACAGCATTCAATATGAAAGTAGAACAGAATACTACACTTATTGAAATAAAGAATAATAATTTTAAAAATCTTTTAACACGAGAGATTTTTCTCCAATACACGATATTACAAAATAAATGGATTATTGATTAAACCATGGATTATTTAATGTACCGTATATCCAAATTATAAACCATGAAGTCTTGCCAGATAATTACTTTCTTTTGTTTCACAAATACATGGATGTTACACATTGCAAAAATGCTAACAGCCATATTGTAGGGCAACATTTGCAAGGTTGAATGATCAAACAGATTACACCTACAATTTTGGCAGACTTTAACAGAATTGAAAAAAATACTTGAATAAAATAAAAAATTATGTGGCAGGAAATGAGCTTTATATTCTAAAAGACTATATATTTTAAATATCTAAACAACTTTGTGTACGGCAAATATATTATTGAAAATTATCTGTATATCTAAAAATATATTTAAAAATTGCAAATTACTTTTAACAGAAAATTACTTAATTGGCTGTTCGCTTTCTATATTTATCAATTTTCCTCATTTCTCAGCCTCTTGATAACAATAAGTAGTAAATAAGTCATACGTCAACTTATTGTTTAATGAATACGAGTAAATGTAAACATTGACCATGGAATTAACAAAAAAAAAAAAAAAATAAATAAATAAATAAATAAAAACTAAGCAATTATTGATAACAATTGTTTTAAGGAAATAAAATAACACATATAATTTACATGTGACTCATGACTGAATTCCACAAGAATGCAAATCGAATTTGTGTTGCACGCAAAAAACAAACATACTTTTTGAGCCCAGAATCCTTGGACTACTATGGCATTTTTTTCTCAAAATAGTGCAATATTCTTCGCCTTTAGTAAACGCAAACTTATAAGGAGGAGCACGCAGTCATGCAAAGGAGTTACATTATGGAAACTAGATCGAAGATTTTTTGTTGAAAAGAAACCATAATTACATAGTCTGTTTAGCAGGGGTAAATGTTTGAGGAAATATTTATACTACACTTTTAAAAACAATATTAAGTACTTTATATAATTATTGAATGTTTGCATTAGTCGCGTAAATGTTTCCGAAGTGTGAGGGTTACTCAGTTTAATATTGCGATGAAACTAGTACCAAGTGATGCTAAACCTCGTCTAATTTTTCTGAGATTATTCCTAACATCAATGAGCCGTAGTTTTTGAGGCCACTTCCACTTTCAGATGCCATGGAACGATTTCATTTGAAACAACTATCTGCAATTTCCCCCGAGGATCACTTAAAAATTTATGATATTTATTCAACACTGAAACTGAAAACCATTTCTTGTCATCTTTATTATTCTCTGGTAATCATATTTGCCTTAACTAACTACTAGGACGATATAAGCGATGAAGCAATGAATGCATGTCTCATAAGGAAAATGAGGAATATAATGAAAACGGCGTTGTTTGTTGTGGTTTGAGGTGTTCATATGCCGACAAAGTATATAACAAACAATTACACTCAATGTGAGTCTATTTTATTTTTCTTGCAACATGTATACAATTAAACGCCCGTTGGTCGAACAGCTAAAGCCACAACAAATAATGCATTTTGCAAAAACTCGAATTATTTCAACAATTATTTAGGGAGAATGTCCCGAATCAATAAATTTCAATATTAAGTATTGAAAATAATGAAAATTAATTTTTATTGATTGCATTATTTAATCGTTTATTCAATATAGTAATAAGTTGTATAATAGAGACTTACTTTTGCAGCATAAATGTTGCAACGAATATTAAATGGAAAGGATAATTGCAAATAAGTTTTTTTTAATGTAAAATGAACAGAAACCTCATTCGTTTAATGCTAGATCAATAAGACATATTTCAATAACGCTTTCCTACTATTATCATTGCAATATTATTGTAGCAAAAAAATCTTTTATAAGCCATGAATAGAAATACATCTTGGGCAGATCTCTGCTGCATAGTTTTTTTAAATAGTTTTTTCTAACACTTTGTAAAATAATGCCAAATAACAATTTGAAAGATTTACAAAATCAATGCAAAGATTTACTGATTTTGTTGTATTAGTTATAATAATAAAAATTAAAAAGTTTGTATTGGGTTCCACAAACAGAGTTTTGCAACAAACGGAAACTCGATATAAGTATATACAACTGTTATAATTTGCATGAACAATTTATGGGCAACTCTTGGGACTTCGTAACATATAAAAGAAACCCACTTATAACATGAATAGCTTTGAATTTCAGGAGATCCCAACACATTTGTATAACAATTTCTAAATAGAAATATTGATTCCCAGCTTAATCACTAGGTTAAAATTAATGTACCTTGCACTAGTTGTATCACGTATATATATACTTAACACTTGTTGCAACATTTGTTTCGTGTGTACTTAGCTTTAGCTCATGTTGTATTGAAGATGCAGTACAACAAATTACAAAAACTTCATACTAACACTTCAAAAAATCTGTTAATAATATCTTTTTCTTCTTATAAAACTTGACCTGAACATACATTTTATATAATATTTAAATAACAACAAAAAGAATTATTAAAATTCCAAAAATATGAAATTAACTTTAAAAAAATAGAACAAAGCTCAAAGGAAACATGCAAAATATAAAAAAAAATTAGAGCCAGAAAAAAGTTAAACTATTATTCAAAATTTATATTCTTACTCATCAGCGTCAGCAATGTCTCATACATATCAAAGCACACAATATATATTTCCTCATTTATTATACTTGTACATACATACATACATACAGACATATTTTGTATTTACTTTTTTCTTAATATATTGCAAATAAAAAAAATACACTTTAAAAAAACTCACACGTTATGAAATTAAAAAAAAGTAAAAAAAAAGCATTTTTGCCAACACAAACATTATTCGCGTTATTTGCAAGCAACGCCAAAAACTGCACAGATTTTCAAATTAAAAAACCAAAAATGTTGCATATTTTTTTTAGCACAGAAATCATCAAAACTGTGATGACATTGCACTTATTTGCTAGATAAACGGCGTAAGTCAATGAAGTCGCATATGCAGAAGATATTGAGCTATAAAAAAATCTTATGTAAGCACTTCCCCCGAAGGACACTATACATCGTTATTTTCTACCGGGCTGTTTTCCTTAAGTAATTTCATTGCTTTTTAATTAATATGGAAAGCGATTTTCCTACAATTAATAATGACCAATCGAGTTGATTACATTTACTTTTTCAATTTTAAATGGTCTCCCAAGACATACAAATTGCGGGAAGGAGACGTGTTTTGACACTGAAATTCTGTCCATAAATTTTATAATTTTACACATGTGATCATTATTTTCTTTAAAGAGAACAAAATTTTGCCGAAAATCTGTACTTGGTGGGCTCAATTCAATTCAAGTTCAAAGTTGAAGTTTGAAAAAGTAAAATTAAGCTTTTCGTTGAGAAAAACTGAAATTATTTTCTGATTAAACTAATTAGTTTATACTTCATATTGACATTGGGATATTCTTGACAACTAATTGTTTAAACAATTAGAGTTTTAAAAAATGTAGTGTTTGTTATGGCTTTAACTGTTCATACGTCGACATTTCATTGGTCGCTTATATGACGATTTGGTTTGGCGACCAATGAAATGTCGCCATATGAACAGCTAAAGCCACAACAAACAATACATTTGCGAATTATTTTGTTTAAAAGTCACATTAATAAAAACGGAATTGGATAGAAATAATATTTTTGTTTTTAATGTGATACACAAGTACATATAAAAATTTCTAAATTTCTTCATATTGACAAATTTTTCGTTTTGTGTATTTGAATTAGTGAGAAAATTTGTTTTTGTTTTCAATTATAATATTAGAAATTTTTTCCATTAAATATTAAAAATTAATCCTGAAGAACATACCGAAAAGCCCTCGAAATAATAAATAAATATTTCCAAAACCTAACACAGACTTCAAGTTCAAATAATTAAATAAAATAATAATAAGTCCATAAAATTTATAAAAATAATTTTTGTTTACATTTTTTTATAGAGTTTGACTTACATGTTTTTCTAATTTCTCAAATTTCGCAATAAATATCTATAAAAAGTTGTGTTTAAATTTCGTCACATAAAGTCAAAAACATTCTACTGTCCCTAAAAATATAAAAACGCGATTTAGAAAAATTTTTCAGTTGTTGTATTCTTAAATTGTGCAGCTAAAACGTTTTCTAGATTATCAGTCTAGGTCTTAGGAGGAAAAAAAGGATATTTTTATTATAATATACTTTTGAAATGTAACATCGTTAATTTTAATACGACAGTTTTTATTTAAAGCTTCCTCTTCTAAAAATCTTAAGCTGGGTTCGCGTCTGTAAAAGAAATATTTTTTTTTTTTTTTTTTTGCTGAAAAACTTAAACTTTGACAAGACAAGACAAAAATTCGTTAATAGAGGAAAAAGCAAGAGTGATACTAAATTTTGCAAAACTTGTGTCTGCCACTGTATGTTTGTTGAGAGCACAAAAAAATATATGTTCTATGTTGTGCTTTTGTTTGTTTTTCTGGTATTTGCTTTGAAATTCTCTGCCCTGTGTTTTTATTTGTATTTGCATTATGTTGCAATTCCTCTTCTATACTATTAACTATTTCCAAACACAATCGGGTTTTTGTTGGATTACTTTTGTTTTTAAAGTGGTTGGTGTTGTGTGGCATTGTTGCATCAATGCAACTTATTCTGCTGATTTGACAACATTTTCTAAAAACCTACTCATACATACACATGTTAATGTACAGATGCACATGCATGCTCAGTCAACATTTAGTTGCTACTCAAAGTCAAACACATGTTACAATTGTTGCTGCAGCATTTTGTTTTGACTCTTTTACGAGGGTCTAATTCGATTTTGCTTTTTGGTGTCAGAGGTAAAAAATATAATTTTGAAAAGCAGCAAAGCAGTGATTTTTGGCTATTATTTTGAGTTGCACTGGAGAATCAGCTGCGTGTATGCATGTATATAAAGCTTTAAGTGTTCTTTCTCTGTACTTTTTTTGTTTAGTTGCAATTTTTTATAAGCCTTGCTCTACACTTTGCATGCAGATCATTTAACTACCTCAAATTTTGTGTAGTATTCAAAAAAGGACGTAATAATATTGAAATTAAATGTGGGATCTATACAGTGCAATGTCGCTTAGTGCCACGAATACAAAATTTGGGCAGTTGAGAAGGCTGAATTTGTTTCGTATCAAAATTTGCTTGTAAATACGGCATGTTATTCTATTCCTCTAGATGTATGTCAGAGCCTTTAGGGATTTATTTCAATTTAAAACAAAGTTTTATAAAATAGACAATTATGATCTAGTTTTGAGCTGTTATTCCTTAAAATGATTTTATTTATTTTGTTATACTCTAAATATGAAATCTAAAAATTTAATACAGAAGAACATCTCTCAATGAACATCTTTAATGCAACTCCTCATTTATTTTAATTTACAATTTGTTCATAATATTGATTCGGTTAGCGCGCATTTTTCTCAATCACTTGCCGCAATTTCACTCCAAAAATTTCGTGATTTTCATTAGTTTTCTTTTTGATTGAGCTCTTTTAAGCAAAATGTCATAATGTTATTGACTACTGTAATATTGTCATCAATGGGGAGAGGAGAATAATAAATATATATTTTTTTTAATAAAAATGTTCTCAGAACTCCATAAGGTTGCAGTATAGAAATATACACCTCTTACTAAATCCTTAATTCTTTAACTGTACGTATAAATTTACATAAAAATGTGTATTATTTGCTTGATCATAGGCGTAGCTAGAGAATTTTCTAGGACGTCTATAGCCCTGAGAATTTTTTCACGGGTAGAGGGGTAACAACCCTTTAATCTAATTTAATATAATAACAAATTTGAGCATGATATGAGTTGCTCTAGTAGAAGGTGTTGTTTTTTATTCCATCTAAATATTTAATTAAGAATTTTGAATAACAAAAACATTTAAATCACAAAAATGTCTTCTTAGGACTCTGCATCTACTTGTTCGCTTTTATTTCTTCCCACAATTGCATCCTTTTTTTGTATTAAGGACATTATTACTCCTACATGAAGTAAATATTTGAGTTTTTTTTTTTTTGTGTGTTACGCTTGTATATTTCATTGTGTATTTTATTGCTGGTTTCTGCGATGAGTAACAATATGAATTTGAAGAGTTTATGTCAGTAAAGCTAGATTTACACGATTGAAGGCATTTTGAAGTTTTATCAAAATTTTGAAAATTTATTTTGATGTCCTATTTACACGTTTCAAAAATTTGATCAAAATATTCTTTCAATATATTTCAAAATCTTTTGATACAAATTTGATCAAAAAATTTTGAAGCTAATTTACACTATTGGTAAACTTTTTATATTGAAAATATTGAATTTGATCAGCTGTTTTGCTTCTTTTGTGAAATAATTTATTATTATAAAAAAACAATTAATAAGTATGGACGACGCACAATCATCATAGCATCAACATTCTTAATATTGGAGGAAGAAGTAGCCGATAATAATGCAAAAAAAAAAGAAGAAAACAAAAGGAACATTGGGTTCGACCTTTTCTTTTGGAAGGTAATGGTATTTATGTCTCTTTTAGGGAGCGGTTGAAAAGGAATGATACCGACCTATACAAAAACTTTGAGCGCATGTCACCAGACGATTTTGATTATTTACTTAATCTCGTCACCCCATCAATAGAAAAAGCCAATATGCCCCGGAGAACGCCTGGCAATTACTTTGAGATTTTTAGCGACTGGGGACAGTTACGCAAGTCTGATGTTCTTGTTTAAAAGATCAAGATCATCGATATGCAATATTGTACCTGAAGTCTGCGCTGCATTATATAAAGTATTAAAAGATAAATTTTTAAAGGTAAAACCTAATTTATTAAATAAAAACACATATCAAAAATAATATCTATTGGTACAGATGCCAACAACAGAGGAGGAATGGGAGAGTATTTCCCAAAGTATAAATAAAACGTGGAATTTTCCCAATTCAATCTGGGCATTAGATGGAAAACAAATCGATATTATAGCACCAGTACACTGTGGAAGCGCATATTTCAATTATAAAAAGAAAAACAGCATTGTTTTGATGGCGCTTGTAGACGAGAACTACAACTTTGTTTACATTGACGTTGGTGCAAAGGGTAGAGAGTCCGATGGCGGTGTATTCAGTAGATGTTCGCTATCGAATGGATTATATAAGTATAACACGTTAAATTTGCTGCAACCGGAAGCACTGCCCTGTAGACAAAAACCTATTCCATATGTGATTAATGCAGATGATGCGAAGGAAAGAATTTTCAATTACAGATTGTCCAGATTTAGGCGTGTTTCGGAAAATGTGCTTGCATTAATATCAGCCCGATTTCGCGTTGTCAGAAAAACAATGGAACTTTCCCCATAAAATGTTGTCAAAGGTGCTTCCGCAGTATGTGCATTACACAATTTTTTGACCAAACGTAAGTGTGATACCTATGCACAAACAAGAGGCTACGACCAAGTGAATGCGGATGGATCTAAACGGATGGACGATGGCGTGAAGAAGTGCGGACAGAGAATACTTTGTCTTCGATAGAACCATTGTGCAATCAAAGTCGTCAAAGCGAAACGTCCACGCTTATTCGACAAGAATTCGCGGAATATTTTTTAAATGAAGGAGAAGTTCCATGGCAATACAAGCATATTTATTAAAAATTAAATAAAAACCCAATAAATCGAAACAAAAAGTACAATTCATTTATTTAAGAACTTAAAATCACATGTTTCTATATAAAAAGTAATATTAAAATATTAAAAAGACATCACAATTTGTTCACATATAAAATACATATTAAAATATTGAATCAAAAGAATGAACATGCTGTCAAATTATTTATAGTTATCAATATTGCCATATGCGATTTTGATTCTTATTTACACGGCATCAATAAAATTTTCAAAAGTTTTGTTCAATAAATTTTGATCAATAAATTTTGAAGAAATTTTACTGTTTACACGAGTTTAAAGCATTTTGAAGAGAAATTTTGAAGAAAATTTCAATCGTGTAAATTTAGCTTAAAACTTTTTCCTGTTCTGTTTTGTTATTGTTGTTGTTGCTATTTTTTTTTTCTTAAACTTTTTACGACACACAACATTGAAACATTTATTTGCATAATAAAAGATTTTTATATGTTTTTATATGGTTTATTAGATAACTTACCGGTGCTGGGGTAGAGCTACCGTTGGATACACCATTGTTGTAGCCGTAAGCATTTAGGGCTGAAGAAATGGTTGAAGCACTCAATTTAGTGTTGCTGAAATAGAAAGGAAAGATAGATAATAAAAAGCATTAAATTGTTTAAAGCTAATCTGGACTTCTTTAAAAACTTTATTCACTAAATATCATGAAAGTGTGTCATACGATTACATTGAAAACATTGATGACTCACGTTATTAAAAATTTTATTAATTTATAAGAAAAATCGTTTCGATATATTTCAGAGCTCATTTTTCAGGTAAAATTTATATAAAAGTTGCGTTATTGAAAAAACTTCCATAACGAATAAAATCTATAAGTGCACTTCACTAATCTAACGCAAATGGATGTATGCTTTTAAGCGAAAGGTTGTATTTATTGGTCCCACGTTGCCTTCATCACCCATTGCGCTGCCACATAGCTGAGCTTGTGCATAAGGTCTATGAAAGCCTGTTATAAAGCGTGCCACAAGTGAATATATAATACTACGCTACTATAATGTGCTACAAAGTTTGTAGTAAGAACCACTGTTTGTATTTTTCTTATGTATTCTGTCAAGAGAGCAAAATCGAAGATTAATTCGAGTATGTGCTACAAAGCAGGTTGTGTCAGAGATGGATATGTACGTACTTGTACGTACATATTCATTTAGCATATATATGTCATTTTCTAATTAATAAACTTTTTCTTTTATAATATTAATCTTAAGATCTTTCATATAGTAATTTTTTAGACACCTGTAATTGAACATTTCAATTTACAGTTGAAATAAAAATGATCAAGTGCAATATAAGCTTTGTTGTAATCAAAGTTTAGTCACTTATGACTATTTAAGGGACATCATATTAAATATTTTCTCATACAATAAAAAAATCTCTTTCACTAGATAAATCCATGACGGCAAATTAGGTCAAGTACAAGTTGACGAAAATTTGTAATAATAACACCCGGTTCACACACGGTAACTTTTGTCGGGCAATTTTGAATTCAGCTGTGAGAAATATAGAAAACATGTATACTACCTTCTCTAACTTTCTCGCAGCAGAATTAAAATTTGAGCTACAAAAGTTGCCGTGTATTTTGTAGAAATATATTAAAGAGGATTTGAAAAAAAGTGACATAAAAAATTCACAATGTGCTTCTTTAGTCGCACTACGACAACGCTGATTGTGTTTGGCAAAAATTTTTAAAACATTTTTCAGTTTTGGTGAGCGCAAGAGCTCTTTATTTGATTGTTCATTTTATAACACAAAATATTTTATTTTTAAGTTAAATTTGTTGTTTTTGACCAAATGTATGCATCGACTACGCTCATACGATTAAATATAGACATTTATTTCTATCGACAGTATCATATGAATTTATAATGTTTTGCTTCATTGGCTGTTTTCAGTTTCATACGAGTATTTACCAGAAACAACATTTGACAATTGTATAGAAAAAGTATTTATTTATTTAAAGATGCTCGTATTTACAATATTTTATATGTTGGGAATTTCATTTAAGTTGAATTTTTTGTAAAAATATATTGTAAAATTATCACATTTTATTTTTGTGTCTTTAATCTAATATTTTAGAAAAGTTTTTTTTTTGTGTATTAGATCTTAATTATTTATTATTTAAATACGTTCAGTATATGAAAAAGTATTTGGAAATTTGATTTAAAAAAATTCAATTTGGCCGAGATTGTATGATGACGCTTTTAATGACAAATGTGGCATGTAACTTTTTTAACTACAAAATTATTTCAAATACCACAATGATGGAAATTTATTTACACCATCTTATCGCAATCAAACTTTTTGCTTTGAAGTTGATAAAGTCTAATTGTGTGTGGGTCCATACATTTTGAATGTGCTTTAATTTTCATAGACGACATAAGATCAAAATAGTTTTGGTACTGGAACTGAATATGATTCCATTGTAATTCAATCCATATATACTCTTAAAATTTTAAAAACCGTTTATTAAAATTATTCCAAATTTTCTCCTGATCTCATCTCGGAAGGCTAATCTAATTTTTCTAATTAATTAATTCTAGTTCTAATTTTATAACTTTACAAATTTGGGCATTTCGATGATTTTTGTGGAAAATTGGTAATAATATTCACTCTTGTCGAGCTGTAATGATGAACAGGAGGAAAAATAAATAGTTCACTTTCTATAGCTCTGCTCTATATTTAATGCACACAAAATTTTGAAATATTGGCCAAGGAGTGAGAAAAAAATCAATTCCTTGATATGGAGCAAGGGTTGGTTCCAGCGCTAACTCTCCTATGGCAAAGGTAGTGCACACATCGTTGGAAGTTCTAACTACTCTTTCACCATTATATTACTTTTACTGTTTTCTTTCCTACTCTCCTCTTATTTCTCTCTTTCCAACTTTTCCACTTTTCTCTCATCAAGCTCTTCACATAGGAGTCATGTATTTCGTGGAGCAAAGTGAGCTTAAATCTTAATTTGCATTTATCAGCGCCCTGCCCATCTAACCTAACAGTGATAAACTTCGAAATATATCATTAGATTAAAATAAATGTGTTGCCTCTGGAAGGCAATCGATTTGTTGTTGCAAGGACAAGAAAAATGGATATGTTTAATTATCCTGAGGACTATCTCCAGAATTCTTTTTGTTAAATTTTTTTTTTTAAATATTAATAGCTTATCGTGATTTTATTTAGGGAAATATTTAATATCATTTGTAATGTCCTTTGTAATGCTCTTTTTAACAAACATTTTGCTGTAGTTGTCTTATGAACGTAGCAAAGTTGTCGAGTCTTTGGTAATCATATCCTTTAATAAACTTATTTCGCCTAAAATTATTAGTCTGTATTAACAAATTCAAGACTTAAACTCGAGTTAGACCAATTAAATTTTTATATCAACAAAATACAATTATAATAAAAAATAAATATGCTTGCTAGGTTTTGCCTTAACATTTTTACTAAGATAAATATAAATCCTTAAAAGGTCTTGTTAAAGATCTACTATCAGCATACTCCAGAATTAAGGATATTTTCTCATATTAAAGGTCCTTACCACTAGAACGTATGTCAGTTAGGTTAGTTATTTAAAGAGAAGCAATCTAACCCTTTCTAAGGACACCATAATTCGTATTACTTTTCATAAAAACGTACAAAATATTTACATTTATAGGGTTATAGTATAGTAAACATATCTACTGGCATTGAGTACGAAAAACAATACTGAAGATGGCGAATAGCCTCAACAAGTCTATTTACCAACAAAATTTGACGTAGGATGATGGAAAATCATTCTAAATTGACATCAAGTAATGCCTAGAAAGGAGAAGAATATATGTTCTTTATCTAAGAAAAAATGTATTGAGGCCAAAATCTAGCATGGATCGAACATTTTTGGAGTTGTCCTTTATATACCTTTTGAAGTACAAAGAAATCTGTGCGAATAAAAGCATAAATTAACTGTCTCGTTTAACTAGAGGGGACATTAAAGGACTCAGTATGCTGGTGGTTCATGATTACCACTTGATAAAGATAATCGTACACAATGGTTAACTATACCACAGCAGTCCTTAGAAAAATGTCCCATTTTCTGGAAGTACAGGTAGATTAGAGATTAGGATGTAGGAGAGGAGAAGAATATATGTTGTTTATCTAAGAAAAAAATTTATGGAGGCCAAAATCTAGCATGGATCAAAAATTTTTGAAGTTATCCTTTATATACCTTTTGGAGTATAAAGAAATCTGTGCGAATACAGGCTTATTAAGGCGCAAAGCATAACAAGTGTAGCATAAATTAACTGTCTCGTTCAACTAGAGGGGACATTAAAGGACTCAGTATGCTGGTGGTTCATGATTACCACTTGATAAAGATAATCGTACACAATGGTTCACTATACCACAACAGTCCTTAGAAAAATTGCCCACTTTCTGGAAGTACAGGTAGATTAGAGATTAGGATGTAGGACGTAGCTGGGGGAGAATGTACTGAATAGGATCACAAGGTTTAGGGAAAAATTAACTGGTGTTACTTATTATAATAAGAATGAGATAATATATGGGTAATATACAGGGTGAAATTCATAAAGGACTCACTGACCCTACTTGATCAATTTCAATAAGAATTCGAAGAAGCGGGCAGGTTACAAATTCAAACCATAATATATTATCTGTAGCAGCCGGATTCTACTTGATCGCAGATCAAACTATTAAGCCATGTGATGGTTTTAGGGCCTAGTGCTCGAGGTCTTCAAAAGTATATGTGGATTATGTACCATATAGTATTCTGGGTATCATAACAAACCTAAATGTCTCCGAGTATACTTACATGTCGTGGACTTTATACACTATGTGGCGATTCTGTTAACTGCAGAATTCAACTAAGGCTGCCTGTATATGGAATTTTCCCCAAACTTACGGCCTTTTCTTCTTTTCTTTTCTAAAAAATGTAACATTTGTTGCCCTTTAAAAAAAAGAATTTAAGCATTCTTCGATAAGCGCCAGCTTATTAGGAAAGAGAGCCCAATCTTACAAGGAACTTAAATTTTTTAAATGATGTGTATTGATGAATAAAATGTTACCCTTTTAGTTAGAAAAGAACTTCATAAAATAATTTGGCTTGGCTGTATGGACATTTAATTAAAATTGCATATTCTAATATGTTTTTTATAGAAAGTGTTTAACACTTATTTTTTGGAGTTTTATTTTTAATTTATTTTAGTTATTATGCATTAGATCAAGAGACATTGTTTAGAATGGAAACTATTTTATTCGATGAGCAATTTTCCAAACAGATGAATTCTTCGAATAATTTTCCCTTCACATCATTATATCACAGTTGAATAATAAACATTTTAATATTTTTTCAACATTCAATTGAAGATGCCTCCATATTTTGGAGTGTATAAAACACAGTTTATTAATTCTAGTGCCTCATCTCAACTATACACCCTTCAAAACTTAATTAATCAACAAACAAAAAAATCAAATTTCTTTAGAGTCCATTACAAATACTCACGTAAATATTCGTTAAAATACCGAATGTCAACATTTAAAAAATTTTATGCACAAATAAAATATTTAATTGTAAAATAAATCCTTTGAATTTAAATTAATATGCCAGTCATTAATGGCAGTCTTCATACGTGTTTAATGCAAAAATCAAATATCAATATTGAATATTGCTTCTCCTTTTTTTACAAATTGTGTACGTTGTATTTAAAATTAAAAAAAAAAAATATAAAAACTTTTTATTTGTATACAAACAAGCAGAATTTATACAAAAGTAAAATGATACTTTTAGTGTTCGTTGCGTTGGGTTTTTATTTTATTTTTAATTTTATAATGTTTCAATTACGTTAAATATAGTGCAAAAATGAAAATAATTTTGTTGTCAAGTACTTACGGTTTGATTGGTACGGGTACGTATCCCTCAGTGCCACTGGGTGGATTTTGCAAAGCAGCCAATTTGGCATGGATGTCACAGTACAATTTGTTGTTGAAATTGTAGTAACCTTGATTCTTCAACGAAGTGCCACAAGTAGCGCACTTGAAACATTCAACGTGCAAGTTTCTATCCTTGATACGTACAAATACACCACTATGGGGTTTTATGAAAAAAAAATATTCAATAATAAAAAAAGAGAGCAATTAATTAAATGAAATTAAAACTGGTTTAAATAAATAAAAGACAATATATGATAAATATAATACAAAAAAAGAGAACAACAACAATTAAAATTTTTTGCCAATTAAGTAATTAAAAGACATGAAAATATTTGCTAAAAAAAGTAGAACAAAATTAAAAGAATGTATAAACAATTTAACATTTTTTTCAAAAACAACAAAAAAAAACAATAAATACTTGTTTTAAAATAATTCAAAAAATTAGAATACGATCACCATCCATACACTTATACTGGATAATGTTGTCATGATAATAAAAAATACGTATTAGTTGTCAAAAATATTGATAATTGTCTGTCGTGATGAAGGTGTCCAGACAATAATTATGAACAAACTGTCAAACGACAATGATATGTGATAAATGATAAAATAATAATAATAACAAAGTTTTCTTATCATGTACTTAAAACAAGAAAGTAAATAAATAATATCATCGAGACTAGTTTGAAAATGTATCATAATTCTGCATGGTGTACAAATATTTTAAGAATTTTCCAACTGGTAAAACCAAGGTATTGAAACGGCAGTAGATAAATCTTGATATATGCAGCGGAAGTTGTCTTAAATAAATATTGTCTGCTGTTCCAAAATATCGAAAATATATCCATTCGCTTTGAATTTCTTACCCTATTATTTGTTAAATATCAGAGTCAAAGAGTTCTCTAATTATTTTTTACTTAGATAGTGATTTAGGTAAGTAGCATTAATTTACATAAACCATCGCCATCAAAAAACTAGAGAGACAAGCGTTGTTACGCGCACTTTTTGTTGGAAATTCGGATTTGTTTTTGATAATAAATATTTTCAACATCAATTAAAAATCAGTATTAAGTTGACGGCTTGGGTCTAGACCTCTCCAAATCTTCAAACTAGCTTACCATCACAAGCTTACCGTTGCTGCAGTGAAAGAATTGCAGCATTATATATCCCATGTTTCATCCCCCCGGGGGCACGGTTTATACATCTTGTCTTTGGCGTGGACTTGATGTTGTGCTTCCTGGGGTATAGGGTTATCAGGTTTCCGGACCTAGGACTTTTTGCTTATAGCCCCTAAAAACCTGTTTGTTTCTAGCCTATCTCTGAATTAACAGGGCAACGGGCGCGCATGCAAGTAAATTAAAGGTAAAAGTGGGTTCGCCCGCTCGTCCGGATGGGTAATATGGTCTTTCCAGACCTTAACCTTTGGCCAATTACCCCTAGAACTTAATATGTTACTACCCAATCCCTGAAATACCAGGGTAACGGGCGTGCATATAAGTAATTAAGGTAGTAGCTTTGCCTATGCTTGTCTGGGTAGAGGTGCTACCGATACCTCAGGTTTGCACGGGACCTAAAATCGGAAGTGTTTTTAACACAAGCCCGACCAGAGATCCCATCTGGTACCACGGGAACCAGTAGCCCCTAGGACTTGTGCTAGACTAGTTATTGGTGAGGCCCCTTCAGGGATCACGTGGTGGCTGTGGTTAAAACCCAAAGATACGCGGGAAGAGTTATGGGTCAGGTGAGTGTGTCTGCAATATGGTGATAGTGATCCTGTTGTAGATGCTCTCTTCAGGCCATATATCTCTATGTGCTGTTGCTATTCGACAGAGCTGCCCTGGTGATTGCGGTTGGTGAGTGCCTATTAAGATAGGGCTCATCTTGCTGCTGGGCCATTGGGGTGGTAGGAGGTTAGATAGCTCCAGCACTTTAGCAAGGTGTCTGTACATGGTTCTGCAGCCTGTACAGAATTTGCTACCATGTCGTCCCTATTAGGGGCACATGTAGCACCACACCCTGTATGTTCCTCTGGAAGGGACGACGGGGACGGTGGTGAACGGCTTTATTCACACAGTGCGAAGAGCACCGTCAGGTTAAGTTTATGACAGGTACTGACGTAAAAATCTTTGGCATATTTGTAAGCCTCATGTAAAGTGGAAAATGATATGAAAATCATTTAAAATTAATGCCGCAGGGTATTCAGCTTCAGATTTCTGAGGAAATGTTTCAACTGAAACAAAAAATACTTCAATTATTTTTTGTATTTCATGTGATCCTGCGATTAATTAATTACAAAAAATTTTCAAACCACTGGTTTGAGTACTACAATGAAGAAAAAGGTAACCAATAAATACACGGACATCACGTACTAATGGACTTTGGTATTGTTGCTATTATGCCTTGTGTCACCTTTATATTAACATTTTGGTTAAATGATATGGCAACATAGCCATATCCTAAAGCAATCGATGTTGGCAAATGTTTTTGAAGTGTTGGCTTCTATATGGAAACTCTCTGGTTTAGCGTCGGTCTATAGGTTGAGATGCAATTTTGATTTTTTATGCCAATATAAAAGGAAATTTTAAGAGCAACTTCCCCATGCAGTATTTTTTTGAGATTTTTTTTCGAGCATTTAAGAGCATTTAATGCAAGGGCCATGCCATTCACCTTTTTGATATATGTTGCTCTGGTTTAGTTTCAGATACGCTTCTATTTTTTTCTATATTTGAAGAAGATATTAAGAAAAACTTTTTACTAGGTAATAAAAAAATTTTGGTTCTTCACATATGCCTATGTTACATTCAAGATGTGGCATGAACGTTGATGGCGATGTTCTGATTGGCTAGTGGTATAAGAATCCCCTCTTAATTATTTCAATACAAAAGTAAAAAATTAGTAACTGCTTTTTGAACATTCTGAATTACCAAATTTTTAAACAGTTTCCTATAACAAACACTTGAATAATTTTTTTATTTGTTTTTTATATTTTTGTTTCCTGACGATGCTAATCAAATTTTAGCTAATATCGTAATTAGTTTACAAAGGAGGTACTTAAGCTCAAGCAATTTTATGTTTTAATAACAATCAAATAAGATTTGATAATTATTAAGACAAAAATAGGTATCTTTAAATATCTTTTTTAAAAACCGGATAAAGTTGCAGGGATATTTTCTAAGTTAGGGAGCAAAAATTTCCCTTTAGACTCGCGTCCTGACATCATAACTTATGAAATTTTCATTATAAGTCAAAGTAAATAGACAACAGATGTAAAATATGTATATGAAATATATGAGGACGATATTTTGTCTTTTGAGCATAATTTTTCTTGATTTTTTTAAATCCAAAATTGCTTAAATATTTTCATATTTATTGTGTTCTTACTACAACATTATTTTTATATACTTCATGTATTTTCAAACCTTTAAACTTTCCTCAATAAATACTTTCTTTAAATATATTCCCATTTAATTAATTTCTCTCATGCCTCTTAATAAAAATGTATTGAAAGTATGTGTTGCAAGCCCCATTACTGAAATATATTTTTGTTTACATTCATATAGTTATTGCATTCCATTTGTCACATATGCTCAAAATCAAACCACATTTATTTTCTTAATTTGTGGTTAATTTAAAAAAATGTAATTTGCCATAAAAATTTCTTTTTTTATTATATTTTTAATAACAAACAAATGATTGAAAACTGTTCTCACCAACCATTAATTTACGGCTTATTAATTATAATTGCTGGGCATGAGTGTGTATGTGTGTGTTGGCAGACATGATTGTGCATGTTTTCCACACATCAAGAGTGAAAATAAAATTATTATGATATGAAACTCAATAACATTAAACTAAAAAGAATATGAAAATTTATCAATTAAATTTTAAAAACTTAATAAATAATAAACAAAATGACCACCAACCAATAAACAAAGTGTATGTAGGAAAGATACAATACTTGTGCGCAAATATATATGTACTTACATACACATGTATATTAAAATGAGTAAATAGAGTATACATATGCTTATGTGTATATATTGAATATTCATACATTTATAAACATACATACAGAGTGGGCGATAAAAGATATTTTCTGTTAAAATCTGTTAAAAATGCAATAATTGAAAGGGCTACAAAACAATTCGAAAACTGGCTTCAAAAGCCTTCAACTTTTTTCGATATAGAGTAAAAAGTCCTTATAATTATTTAAAGCATTAGCGGGGCCATTGTGAAAAATTACATCACTTCAATTTATAAAATCAATGGAGAATATTACGAACCTTCTTCAGTAGCGTACTCAACGATATTTTTTTGCATTATATTTTCTATAACCTGAAGCAAGAGGCTTTAGAGCCGATATGTATGATCTGCATTGACAAAAAAAATAGGGTAAATATATCTCTTAGAATTTTTCACGCATGTAGCCTCCTCCCATAAAATTGGCAGAAGCTGCAAACAGCATTAAATTTAAGGGTAGAGTTTTGTCTCCACTCTTAGGAAACTTTGTAATTAGAACCAATCCTTCCAGCTTAATGAAAACTCCACAATACAACATACAATATAACATACATAGGCGCTATTATTGTCTGTAAATATATAGTCACCTAAAATACAAAAGAAGGTAACAACACTTTTTCATAATTTTGCAGAGGAGTATAAATTTCAATAATATAAAAATTATTGACATCAAAATTGGAGTTTACAGCGAGTTGCTAACCATTATTAGACATTTATTTCTACCCAATTACAGATTTTTTGCTTGGTTTGTTAACAATTTGTTTTTGAACTGGAATTGTCTAAAATTGCATTATATTTGGGTGGTATAACTAGAAAGTTTTCATATCCATTAGAGGAAACAACACAGACAACAGAGTTGAGAAAGGAAGTTGAATACTCAATATTTTTTATTTTTATGGAGTTTCTAATAAATATCTATTTTTTATATAATAAAAAAAACCAAGTACCCCAGGTTCGAAGCCTGGCTGAGGAAACAAATTTTCACTATGGTTTTTCAACCCCCTTCCAAAAAATGCATCCAAGAAGCCCCTTGGTCACCCCTCCCCCTGGAAAAGAGGAAAATATCTTGACAAAGGTCAGGCAGCCGTTACTTCCTGGGAGAAAGATAGGAATCAAAAAGATTAGCAAGATTCCTCACCACTACACCAAAATACATAGAGTGCGTTGGTTGTTTCTGATCAACGAAAAATGACAGCCCCATTATCCTAGGACTTGCTACAACAATCGTTTAACGAAATTGACACACAAGGCAAAATCTAACATAAATAAAACGTAGAAAATGGAGGGGGATCGGCCATACTATCAGAAAGAATCCTGATAATATAACAACAATGGCGGTTTAGTGGCACACACAAGGCTCAAAAAGCCGTGGAAGGCCTAAGAATACATGGAGACGCACGATACTTCGAAAACTAGGACACTGCAACTGCAACAAATCGTGTAATATGAAGATGCTCTATGAAAGCCATATGCTCCCAAGAGGGGTAATGGAGAAAAAATAACACAGAGAATAATGGGGCTACCACCAAGAAAAATCTTAGATAATGCGGATCTCTGAAAAGTTCTATGACTTAAAATTGTACCACTTTAATAAATAAGGTTTAATGAACAATACGATGAGCTTAACATGGATCCCAATATTTTATTATTTCATTGTTTTGAGGCACTGAGTAATTTTGCATGATATATACTATATCATCGTTAATATCATGTGGTTCGGCTTTATATAAATTCTACAAAAATAATTCTTGCCGCCGATTCTTAAAACTCAAAACTAAAAATTGCACTGACTTTTTCAATCCAAGGGAAAGTCAATAATTTTTTCTTGCCCACTGTATACGTAATATGATATGCATATATATGGGTTTGCAACTTTAGTCTCCCCGTTCAAATTGTACACAATGCAGACTCTTGTACACCCACAAACACATAAGCAAACTGGACATGGCCATAAAATAATGTTTACACGACTACAAAGGACATACACACTTGCGCTTAAACAGCACTGTGGACACTTTAATGTCTGTGCGATGGTAAACACCTTTACATGCAAAAGCCTAGAGGATGAGTGAATGTGTGGGTGTATGGACCTCTGCATACCCTGAACAAGAAGTGCGAGTACATAATATGAATATTTCAATTTAAATGATAATTTGTTGAGTGGCTTTGTTGTTGGTGCTTCTACAGTTGGTCATGTGTGCTGTTATTGTATTTTTTGTGATGCAATCACCAACAGTAGCACATAACCAACCAACAACAATAAGAGAAATTACTATGAAAATAATTTAATATCAATGGAATTTTTAATAATTTTCAAGTGTACACGCAGAAAAAAAAGAACATGGTTGTGGAATTACCACTATGATATTATTATAATTCACTATACATGAGCACAATATGTCTTGCCTTGGAATTGTCCTCTATGGTTGTATTATTATTGCCGCAATTTTGAATTTTGAAACATATTAAGGTCTAAAAAAAACAATAATATCCCGAGATTTGACTTTGGATAATTTTTATTGGCTCTATGGAATACTTATTAACTGCATAATCATATTAATCCAATCATATTGTCATTATAATACTATCTTATTATATTGTGATCTTGAATCAAAAATTATTAAAATGATTCCGAATAAGAAAATATGATTCTTATACTTGGAAATATCATGGATACAATACTGTTTAGAATTATTACGTTATAGTCGCTCTATTATAATAAACTATTGTAACAAATTTACGTTTGCATTATGATCATCACAACCATGCCATTTCTTCTCAGTTTATAAACACCCAAAATTATCTTATTTCCATTTAACATTTTAAATTAAACAAAGTAAATGTACCAATAATGATATTTTTGATGGCTTTAAAAAATAACTTCAACGTCAAACATTCACAGGAACAATAATATAAACTTTTCGCACACATACTACATACAGCGAACAAACGCTTCATGTAACTGTGCAAGTGCGTGAACGTAAAATTTTTAGTATTTTTATATGAATAACTTCCTTACACAATGCCAACACCACACATTGCACATGGAGGATGTCCGCTAGCTGATAATGGTCTAGGTTGACCATCCGGTCCTAATGCAGCTGCTGCAGCAGCGTCCAATTCCTGCTTATATTCCGGTGTCTGCAGTGCCGGGCAGACTGGCATAACAATTAGTCTGGGATCTGGCATATCTGGTATGGGCGAAGCAGCTGCTTTTGGTGGTTCATTGTTGGCCGTTGATTTGGGTGTTGGCAAGCTGGGACGATGTGTGGCAGCTGGTGCCAAAGTATTCTGTTGCAATGGTGTACCAATGCGTTCATCTTCACTATCATGCTTGTGATGGCCAATGGCATGACTGCGTGTCCAATAGTAGTTTGATGTACTATGTGGTTCTAGATGTAAGGTGTCAATAGTTAAATTTAAAAGAAATTAAACAATTTATAATATAAGACAATCCTCATTAAACTTTTTTTGAGTCAAGTGGCTATTTTTGCTTAGAAATTTTAAAACACTTTTATGACATTTAAGACTGGATTACTAAATATTCTCCTCAGTCTATCTAAAAGGTGTCATTTCAATTTCAGATCAATTTCTATAAAATTCTAATACATAATTCGGACAAAAATTCTAAAACCATATTTTCGCATATTAAATCGCTAACATTGTTCCTGGGCTTTTGTATTAATAACACTGAACAATAATTATTTTGCATAATTTTTGGAACTCAATTTTCTTAAACTACTTTTCTTTAATTGACCCCTGCTCCATCAATATGCCGCAAATTTTGTTCCAATTGGTTCGAAAGATATCATTGCAAAACAATTTCGAAAACTGTTTCTTTTTAAATGATGTATAATCTGCAAGGGCACCTGAACTTTTTTCCAAAGAAAATAGTATATTATAATATGATAATTAATTTATCTCTAGGAATCAACCTGGAAGAAGTGAAAACCTCAACGCAGTCACCACTTAATTTGTTTTTATATGAGAGTAAGAAATTGAGGTGATTTGAATGATGATAATTTAATGTAAACACAAGGATATTAATAAATTTGTTTAATTTAAAAAAAGTTGCATAAATAATCACAGAAGATTAACATGATTTTGTAAGAGTCATTTAGATTTTGAATTCAGATTTTTCCAACTTCATTTCCAAAGAAGCACTAATTTCTACTTTGCAAGCAATGAAAATTTCATTATATAAGAACGATTCTCAAATTTCTTCACTGAAGAAATGTTTTCAAAATAAAAAGCACAACAGTAAAAATAGACATAGACCCTTTTTGCTGGAAGCTATAGAAATTCCTTATTCCTTTTGTCTTAAAATTTTTTTTTAACTTCTAGGCTTAAGATCCAAAACAAATCAATAGTCCTCCTCATTATATTTATCGCCGTCGACGTCACAGGAAGTCGACACCAATTTTTTTGCCAATTGTCGACAAACTGTTAAATATTTGCCCCTATTGCGGTTCACCACTCAACTCAGTTTGGTCGTGTGAGAGTCAACCCAACTTATGCACAACCAAACTCACTTTAGTTATTGTGATACACAATAACTAAAATGAGTTTGGTTGTGCATAAGTTGGGTTGAGTCTACACGACCAAACTGAGTTGAGTGGTGAACTGCAATAGGGGCAATTATTGACAGGCTATTCTATTGCTAAGGCTTATAAAATATCAAGTGGCTGCTTAGTTCCAGGACGACGAAAATTATTATACGGTGTTATATATAGTCATGTCATATATTCTAATTGGAATAGCTTTGATTCCGTATTAGTAATTTTGAATACTATTTTCTTCAAAAACTTAGTATTTCTACTTTTCAATTCAATGGTATTTTCTTTTCTGAATAGCTTGTTATATTTTCATTAAATATACTATTTATCGCAATAATTGTTAAGATTTAAGTCCTTTAAAGGATTGCTTAGTCTCTTTTAAAAGCTTGAATTTATTAAAAAGCACCATATTCCAAATTTTTCTCTTTGGAAAAGCAAACAATTTTACACAATTTTTTTTAGAAACGAACACGATTCAGGATGACATAATTTTTAACAAAAACAATTTTTGCATTCTATATTTTGTTTTGCTAATGCAGAGGTGTAACTTTTTTTATCCCAAAATGAATTGTAAAAATTTTAGTTTTCCAAAATATGAACTGGATTCGAATTTAAATTCATTTATAACTGAATTGAAATTTTAATCAAAAAAATTTTTGTAAATGTTTGATTAGAAGTTTCATTTATAACAGATCCTTCCTTTCACAGGTCTGTGATCAGGCATTGCAAAGAATCTCAAAAAATTTCTTGAACATAATTTTTTTTCTAAAAAATATATGATTGGAACGTTAGCAAAAATAATAGTAGGACCATCAAAAAATGTCGGCTCAATTTTATTCTCTAGAAAGTTCTAATATTTTATGGCAATATTAATTAATATTTTAAGAATTAATATAATAATTTATTATATTAATTCAATTTAAGTTGGGTGTTTGGAAATTTCTGTTAATGAAATTCGTATCTGCTTTGAAAGTCTTAAGTAATTTTATTCCAAAGAAATTTTTAGTTTCCTATTTTCTAAGGAATCGAATTGAGAAACTAAAACTATTTTCGAAAAAAATAATTCATGCATGTGTGAAAAGAATACTCCTCGACAACAATTTCTTGGATTTTATCAAACGTACATTGTATATAGATATATACGATCCAAATCAATATCTTTATTATTAGAAACGAAAATAATGAATTAAAACTGAAATTATTCAAAAAATAATACTTGACAATGAGTGAGTTTTAAGAGGATAAAAAATTTAGTTAGACGGAGGATCAGGACGTTTGTTTATAAACTTGATTGCAGCAAGAATTGTCTAATGCTGTTTTTTTCCAAGAAGAGCGAAACTTTTTATATTCAGCCATGGGGGTAGTATTCTTGTAGAATTTGTAAGAAAAGACATAATTTTTCTCTTCGTTGACGGCGTACAGCAACCCCTTCCCCCATAAAAGAATTGCCAGAGGCTGTAGAACTCCTAAAAGGTTCTACAGCTTCACCTGTGTTTAAAAAAAACGGTTCAAGGTTGTCGTCTATGAAGTTTTAAAAACTCCAAATATTAGTAAACTTGTACTTCCTGATGAACACTCAAATACTTCTTTTCATTCTTAAAAGAGCAGGAAATGTTAAACTTTTTTCTTAGAAACGAAAACGAAATTCATGGGGTCAGCTGGTATTTTACAGGCAATTCAAAAGTACCGCCTTCTCGTTAGCAACATATTGTGAACCCCTTTTTTAATAATGAAGAAAATTTGAAGATTTGTAAAAAATTTTTTAATTTGTTGTGGCCAGGCCACTAGAAGTCATAAGAAATAATCATTTTTGGGATTATTAGTTGGTAGATTATCCCGCAAAGATTTTCAAATTTCAATAGAAACATTCTTCAGTCATATTAATGATTTGAAATTGGCAATATGAATGATACAATAAATGGAGGCAGTGACAAATGAATTTGTTTTTCTTTTAAAATTTTAATTGTTGTTTTTCATTTGTATTATTTTGATTTTAAAGTGTTTTTATTTACGTTTGTTGTTTGTAATGAAAATAGAGAGAAAAACAAGAAGAGAAATGTAAGACTTACGTAATGAGACGTTCACATTCAGCACAAATATTTTGACCAGTTGGTAAGCCACCAGTACTTGGAGGTTTTGGTTGGTTTACTGGTGCACTAACGTGTCTAGTGGCTGATTGTTGATGTTGATATTGATGTTGGTGTTGGTGTTGGTGTTGCTGTTGTTGGTTGTATTGGTGTTGAGGTTCTTGATATGGATGATTGTTGAATGCTTTAGGTATTTCCAATATTGTATTTGTTTCATATAAAAAATATATTGTGGGTGAGTGTATTATCATTGTTAATTGTTCGACGAAATGCAACAGCCAACATGTTGTTTTTTTTTTTGTTTTTATTGGGCCACCATTTTAAAAATGTTGCATGATTTAGACATGAATAAATAATTCAAGACGTTTCAATGGCACACAAAAGCAAATATTGCACATACAGACATAAAAAGGAAATGAAAATGAGAAGAAAAAATATATAAAATTTATAAATAAAAATTTAAATTAAAAATAACAAGGTTCATTGAAATATTTTAATGTAGATAATGATGTGCATTATCTTTCCAAATGTTCAAGGTCTTTTTGTTGACTTTTTAAAAAATCTGTCTAATTATCACAGAAAAGCTATTAAATTTTTTTAATATTTCACTATAAAGTATTTGCTACTCAAATATTTGTGAGATTTTGAAATTATATTCGTACTATTTTTTTGTAAAATTATTAAAATTTACAATTCCTCTCCGTCATCTAATATGAATAGATTTTGTCCACTATTAATGCGATATAATATAATTGCCAAATTATAATAATCACTCATATTACCTGGTGTAGAGGGGCCAGATTCTTCTTCGCGTAAGAATTTCAAAACTTCAGACTTATCGGCCTGGTATTCCTTTTCGTTTTTCTTGAAGTTGACACTGTGAACAAGATATAAAGATATTAATTTTTATAATTAATAAATGGTAAAAAGTATTTGTTCTAAATAGTTTTTACTTTTTTCTTCTAATTAATTTATAAATTCTAATCTTATATTATTCCAGCAAAAGGTCTTTTTATCAAATAAAATTTTAATTTTATTATCATTAATAAAATCTGAGTATCATCGTCTTGACACTCGAAATCGTAATTATAATGTAATTATAATTAAATAAATTTAATTAATAAAATAATTATAATTAAATAAAGTTTTCAACCATTTAATAAAAAGAATTTGCGCAGGAATAACAGAGAAAATTTAAGTAAATAATGAAAAGTAATAAAAAATGCAGTGGAGGTCATTGTACTTTTAGCCTAGAATCGATTGTTCAATGCATTTATTGAATTTGTATTTTCACAAAAATAATTTACTTACAACAGGATTCTTTTAAATATATGATTCATTTTGTTGCATAAACAATTAGAAAAAGTGTTGAATATAATTTCTTGGTGATTTTATGCAATATATTTAATCGTGATTTGCCAAATTGGGCACCTGCTGCACTTTCATTGGATTTGATCCAACATACCAAACATTAACTAATTAAATTATATAATATCAGTGATTGATAATAGTTTTTTTCTACGAGCAATAAATATTTATCTCTTTTAATGTAAAAAAAATATTTAAATCTTAAGGGATTCGTAAACAAATTATTTGGTGTTAAGTTTAAAACAAACACATGGTGGAGGACGAAGCCGGATTTTAAGGAAGATAGTAATTATTGTTAATCTTTGAACAATTTTCTTCTAAATTGTTTTAAATTTTTTTAAATATTTCATATTGAAAATTTATTTTTTTGGGATATTCTTCCCAACTAAATGTTGAAACAATTAAGAGTTCTTAGAAAGAAGTTTGGTTTGTTGTGGCTTTAGCTGTTCATATGCTGACATTTCGTAAAGTTTTGTGGTGTGGAAGAAACGCATTTTACGTTTTATAAAACATTTAAAAATTACAAAGCGAGTAAAACATATAATGATTTTAAGATCATCGAAACACTACAACAAATAAAAATGTGCAACTGACGTAAAACTAAAACTGGAAATAAGTGATATTGTCAATTATATATTTATAAAAACATTTGGCAAACTTGGCCATACAGAGATCAAAATTATGCCACCTGCATTATTTAAAACATTTCAAAGTAATCACGGAAATTTTGAGAGCATAAATTTTCCATGCAGGGCTACTACTAATGCCGAACTACTAAAACTCTACACAAATTCAAATAGAAACGAGCTTTAGACCAAAGTTGTTGGAAGAATTAATTAGCTAAATGATATAAAATATTATCTCAGAAATCTAGAAACTTATGAAAAAAAGCATTTGTAATGCTACCAATGCCATCCCTGGCATGCATATCACTTTGATCCTTTACAAAACACAATGCACACTATTTTTTTTGACGTAGAACAAAATGAGAAAAAAATGGAAAGGATTAGTGTTAAAAAGAATTTCGTATGATACTTTGTATCATCCTGTTATGAAATACTTCGAGCTTTAGAATAAGTCCGCGCAAGCATATGCGATTATGCTCTCTCTATTATCCTTTTTTGAACAAATATGATTAAAGGTAATCCAAACTGTTATCACTTTAAGTTTATATGAGTTCTGTGTTTTCTAAAAAATAGACATAAAGCTATTGTAGCTTTATATAATGTCCTTCATATTCATTTATCCGAAATAATTACTTAATATTAAATCAAGTTAAAAGTGCAAGTGATTATAGTCACATAAAAGTAAACTAATCATAGTGATTTAATTGTTATTTTCATTTTATTGCGTTGCTGGAAAGTTTAATATAAAAGACAGAGAAAAAAACAAATATGAAAAAAAGTGATACAAAGCACTTTGCCGAATCGAAAAGAGCGCAAACGATTACTTTTTAAGGATAATGTAACAGTTACTTGTTGTATAGATATTTAGGCTTCGTTTCAGTTATAGCTTTTGTAGAAATATTAAATTTCTGAGCTTAAAGCAATCATTATCATGCATTTCAAACAGACACTTGGCATATGGAAAACACTTGAGTCTCTGTAAACTGAAGATGTAACGCGAAATCTTATTAAATGTTGTCACAAGCTTGACGCAAGGACTTTACAGGAATGCAAAAGCTTTGGCATTATATCTGTTTTAACTATCATCATTTTAATAAGTGAAGTATAGTGCTGGTTGCACCAAAGACTTCTAAGCGTAGCATATGTTCAGGTACACAACTGGTTAATGTGATCCTGCTAAGGATATTTTGAAAGAAAAACTTATAAGAAATATTTTTACAAAATTTTTCGGCCCGTTAAAGTTGTTTGTTATAGGCGATAGTTAATGATAAATAGTATATGTTACAGCTGAACATCAGTGCAATGTAAAAATATACTTAACAAACATCCTTAAAATAAAGTTCAAAAAGAACTCATAATTCATCGAACGTATATACCATAACATTGGCTTACATATACATTTTAGCCTACTTTTTGTTTTATTTGTACTAAAAAAAATTTGTTACAAAACCTGAATAGGATACCCGCATTCACTACCACAAGCGTACCTTCCGTAATACACGTAAAAGGGAACTAGTTTAAAGGCATTTAGAAAATTAATTTAAGTTTATGGTTTGAGAAAAGAAAAACACTACAACATTTAAGCCCTAAGACTTAAAAAAAACCTATTTCATGAGGTTGCAACTACCAGCGAACTACAATGAGATACTATGCAACACTTATGCACACACATATATTTACAAACTTATGTGTATGTTAGTGCATTAAATGTTTGTGAATCTAGTTACTCGTTCTAAAACAATATGTGGTTATTGCTGCAATTTATTTATTTTTTCTTCAGTTTGCTTTTACTTTTTTATTGGGTTTTGTAGGTTAAGCTTTAGTTATTACCATTGTTTCTTTTGTTGCAAGCGGTACTGTTGCTGTTGTTGTTCTTGTTGATGTTAGAAATTGTTGAGGGCGAAAATTGGGGGAAATTCACTTTCATATTGGAAAATCTTTAGGGTAAAATTTAGAAGGAAAAAAAAACAATGCAGTCCCTTACCAGCCAACACAGAAAGTGAGAGAAAGTTTTCGTTTGTTTTTCTTGGTTCTTTTTAAATGAAAGCAAACTTTAGTCACATTTAAAGTTCAGCAGTTTCTTAGAGGCAAAAATTACTTAAGGGTGCAAAAGTGCAAATGCGCGTTATGGTAAAGCAACAATAACCATTTCATAAGTTGTAGACTACAAGCGGATATAATTCAAAATTAAGTATTAAATTTCTAGAACAGCTAAAGAATTTTTTACTGGAAGAAGGTATTTTAATGTAACTTTTTATGAGCATTTATATTCATTAGAAAATTGCCTATTATGGATATATTAAATTATTTGAATGCTCTCTCATTCCATTTCCAAACACGAAGTTCATGAACTTTTATTAAACACCAGTTTAACAACAGGGCAGAAGTATTTTGCAACTTTTTAAAAACTTTTGCCACAAATGGTACATATTATTAACTAGTAAGTAATTTATATATACATAAACTTTTTAAAAATTGTTTTAACTTTTAATGATTTCACTTAACTTACCCAAGGACACCACCAGCCAAAACTTCAGCCTGAGCCGAGAGGGTTTCTGCAATAGATTCATCGCTATAAATGCCAACTGGGCTGTTGTATTGCTTATTGACAATACTCTTAACGTTGCCATCAACGCCATTGCCCTAAAAAACGGAATAGAAGAGTATAAAAAGTATTAAATCCAAAAGACAAACACAACAACCAGACTCAGAAACAGTATAATATTGTAAATAAAATTGTTAAGGCATTTCTTTTAAAAGATAAAAGTTTATTTGATAATATTGTTACAGTTGTTTTTTTTCTCCTTCCCTTCTCAGAATCAGGTCATAAAAAGCTTTTATACAAATATATTGCTGCTTAAACGAAAGTGAAAAAAGGAGTGAATACAAAATATGGCCCAGAGCAAAGCAATCAACAACAAAATATATAGAGATGCAGTTTTTTGTTTGTTTTTGTTTTGTCTGATTTGCCCTTGTACAGTGATAAAATTGTTTCATTTTTATTTTATTCACTTTTCCTTTTTCAAAGGAAATGAACAGGATTCAAAGGATTTTTTTTTATAGGCAAGTAGAAGTTTTTCTCACGTACACAAACTCCTTCGCAAAGTAATTTTAGTGATCATATAAATAGTTAATTATTGGAAGATTAAGGTTTTTGCTTTTTTTTAGCAAATGCTTATGAAACTATTGAATTGTACAAATATAAAAGTTGAAGAAGGGTCAATACTTGTGCTCAGTTAGAAAAATAGTTCCTTTTGGAGAATATTCTTCTGTTTTTCGTCCTTTTTTCGGAATTTTGAAAGTGATAGTAGATATAAAAACATTTTGAAAAACATACAGCAAGGCTGTGTACATTAGGTTGTCTCAAAAAAAAATTTTTTTTTTTTTGATTTTCATGGATGATCAAGCATTATTTGAAAGGGTGTGGGTTGAAGTATTTTTCAGATCTTTTTCAGATTTTTCTGAAAAGGTTTAGAGGTCGCTCAAATCGAATTTTTGCCAAAAATCGGGTTTGAGGACTGTTTTTTTTTCAACTTTCTTCACAATTTTGTCAAAAACTACTATTTTTGCACTTTTGAGGACACAGTTTAAAAGAAAAATGTCCAGGCTTTATTTCTGTCTGCAAAAACTATATGTTTTCGCAAGGCATTTGCTTATTTAGGTACCCTACATTATAATATTTCATAATTTTTCCATAATTTTTGTAAATAATGCTTTATAGCTTTGATGCAGTTTGAAAGATAAACTCATTTTAAATAATTTAGAAACAAAAATGTTTGAATTTGCTTATACCGTTCCTGAGGTATACCCGTTTTTAGCTTTGTACTCAGTTTATGATATTATTATAAGCTATTTTCCAGTTACCACTCATCTTTCAAACTGCATCATTAGTTTTTTTATTTTTATAGAAATTTTAAAAGCTATAAAGCATTATTTACAAAAATTATGGAAAAATTATGAAAAGTTGTAATGTAGGGTACCTATATAAGCAAATGCCTTGCGAAAACATTTTTCTTTTAAACTGTGTGTTCTCAAAAGTGAAAAAATTGTAGTTTTTGACAAAGTTGTGAAGAAAGCTTAAAAACGACCTTCAAACTCAATTTTTGATACAAATTCGACTTGAGCGACCTCTGAACCTTTTCCGAAAAATCTGAAAAAAATCTAACAAATACTTTGCTCCATAAGCTTTCAAATTATGCTTGATCCCAAAAAAAAAATTGTTTTGGGACAACCTAGTGTACATTAATGGTTAAGTAGTCTTAGGCAAGTATTCAATTAATACATTAAGAAAAATAGAATAAGAATTGTAGTTTCTAAGAGAACACTGAACTTTGAATTTTTGGACTAAATAAATGAAATGAAAATGAAATACTTTCGGAGAAACCAAATATTTACAGTGGATCGAAATTGTTGAAAGAAATGAAAGTTTTTATTATTATTATTTTATGGAGACAGAATTTTGAAATATGCAGTTAAACTTTGATAAATTTATATAATTAATTCGTGTGGAGACAAAAGAGAGGAGGAGGACTGAAAATAAGATTTTTTTGAATTTAAAAAAAAATAGAAATTTATGAATGTCATAATCATCGATTTATTTATTGTAAACTAGATTTTGCAAAATCATATTAATAAAATTATATTAAAAATAAACAAAAATTTACTCAAAAAATCTTATAGTCAATATATACCAATTAGCAGATTAGTTTTGATCTGTAACGTTCTTTCTTCTCAAGTTGTTATTCAGTAATTTATTAAAATCTTTTTAAAGCGACTTTGAAATTAGTTGATTGAGACAAAATCTCCTTCATCTTAATCAATTTAAATTTATTTTTAAAAAACTTTAAATAATTTATTGAATAAAAGCATTGCAAATCTTAACTTAATAGAAAATTTATTAAATTTAGGTCGTTGCTGCGGCAAAGGTTGTTATTTCAATGTATTCAGTCAAAAAATTTATCTAATTTTAATAAAAAAAAACTTCTCTTCTAAAAAAATATTATTTAATTTTATTATAATTTTTAGTGACCTCCTCAGAAATTTTTTAAATTTTTTTCTAAAATATTAAATTTTCGAATTTTTTTTCTTAAAATTGTGAAATCTGATCCAAATAAGGCAAATACCAAAATTTCACCAAGATTTTTCTAAGATTTTAGTTCATAACTTTCTTTGTACATGGTGGCGCAAAAGTACTGTCATAACTTCAATTGGCTACCATTTTGTTGTAAATAAAAAAAGTTCTGTTTTCATTAAAAAGTTTCTCTGGAAATAATTTTACCGCTCACGAGTTGGTGCATAATTGTGCTCGTTTTATGGCATTTTGAATTTTTGCTCGCAAACAATGTTCGATTTGTTGCATCGTAATTTTTAAAATTTTGTATTTCTAAAACAATTAAGAATTTTATTCAGTGTCCCATAACTTTTGAAAAAGTTATCAAACAAAAAGCATACTAGTTGCTTAAGAAAATATTTTTTTTATAATTTCATTTTAAAAGGTAAAAATTTTTTGGAATATTCTTAAAAAATTTTCTAGAAAATCCTTATAGTCTGAAAGGCAAAAAAAAAAAAATTCCAAAATATTACAAACGTATTTTCTAAAACAAATTGGTTTCAATTGTACTGTAGTTTGCGATTAATTAAATATTTTCGTTTCAAGTGTACGAATGTTGAATTAATTCATAAACAATTATCGCTCATAGATAATTATTTTTATATCTCTGAAAATCCTTAAATCCTTAAAAAATTTAGAGACCCTTAAATTGTTAAGATTTTTATATGCAAACTTTTGGGTAGTTGGTATTTTAGAAACCATAAATAGTAAAATGCTTGCAATGAAAATTTTTGCCTGTAGAAATTAATATTCAGTGTTATTTAAATATCAAGGAGATTTACCAAAAATATTTATTTATATTTCATCCTTAAAACCTTTACATGCATAACTATTACTTTATGCCTTAAGGCATCAACAATTATGAAAGATTCATACAAAAATTAAATACGTATAAATACCAGGGACATTTATATTCCTTTTTATTCGATATCCTTTTTTACTTTAATACTAATAGTATTAATAGTCCTTTATATACACAACTAAGTCCCAAAACATTAAATATTTAAGTATCATATTCTGGTCCCAGAGGAAAACCACATTCGCATATATTTCATCTTTTGACACTTTTCAAACAAACAACAACAATGAATAAAAATAACTGTCAAACAAACTAGTCATGGATGCTTGAAGGCATATAAGGGAGGTCAAAAAAAAAGAAAACTACAAATTCTACAGGGATATTGTCTGATATCCTTGAAGAGAAAAACAATAAGTTAATATTATATAGAAAAGAACATAACAAAACTAAATCAAAATAAAATGTATTAGAAAAGTTCTATCATTTGTCAAGTAATTTGATTAAAATGTCATAATATACGAGTACATATTAGACTTTGAAGAATAAAGATAAAGATATACTGCAAGGAAATAAAAGAGATAGATGAAGGAAATAACTGCCGTATAGCCAAAAGCTTATGAACAAATATTAAGATGTACTGGAGGAAATGAAAGGGATAAAGAAAGAAAATTATTTCGTTATGGCCACCACAACCTTAAGGGTATTTGCGTTATGACTTCTAACACTAAAACCCTTTTCAAAACTGACAGAGAGATTTCTAACACTTCATAAAGAAACCAACAACAGAAAATATAATTTACATTATATTTGCAAACAAAAAAGGAGAGAGTCCAGAATACTTTTATTACTAAAAGGACCAAGACTTTATTTAGCAGTCATAAAAACTTAACATACATACATACATATTTTTAATGTATGTTTATTAAGGTTATTTTTTTTAATAAGGATTATTATAATGAATACTAAGTGGTGTAAATTAAAGTTAGTTGGGGTTGTTGGGGTTGTTGGGGTTGTTGGTAATTGCATTTAAATGTGTTTGTGTGAGTGTAATATCAATAATATCAACTTACAAATGGTTTGGCCGCATTATTGTAGCCACAGCCGATGTGTTGAGACTCCTGCTGTTTATGAGCCAAAGAAGTTTTAGTCACTGTTTGCAAATAGGGGGAATTTGGTTGAGGCAATTGACCAGTGGGAGTAACATGTGGGCGCCAAGTTGAGCCACCTCTGTGGAAATGAAAAGAAAATATTTTACATCAAACCCAAAAGATAATTCATAAATAATAATTATTGCTAATGTACTAATTTTATTGCAAATAATTTTTACCACAAAATACTCGTATATTGGGCAAAATGTGTACGAGTTATATATGAGGATGTTTCAAATCATTTAGAAATCACACGAAATACAATCTAACTCAAATTCTAATTTTGATACAAATTAAAAAATTTTAAAGATAATATTCGGCAAATCGGCTTATTATTTTTCTACTAATACAATCCAGCGTAATACTCATACATGTGAGTTGAAATAAAAATATTAAACATCAAATTGACACACAGAAAAGCAGGGTATTTTATAGCTGGTAAGAATTAATATCTAATTTTATACAATCCAAGTGTCATTGAGAGTATTGTTTTCCTGTTATGACTTGAACTGTCCTTGCGTTCACACTGTGCAAATCATATTGCAGAAGAATTTCTTTTTTATGAGTGGATATATTCTTACGTATGTGGAATTTTGTTATTACAAAGGAAAAAAGCCAAACAAGTTTAAAGTACATTTGTATCCTTTTATCTCTATCCAATAAGAAGTAAAAATCTTATCAGTAACATTTGCAGAATAATTCATATACATATAAATAGCGAAGGACACGAGGTGTGTATTATACAGTCATTGAATGCTTAATATAGTATTCGAAGCAATTCTAATCGTTGGTATATCGCATGGAGCCAAATACTAAGTAATTGTTCAGAATTAAGTTGTATGTATATCAAAACATGCAAATTTATTGCATTATAACTTCCTAGCAAATTGCTAGAATTTGCTAAACAATGATGCTATTAACTCGTTTCAAGTTTTAAACACTTATTTATTATTGTCATATGACCATGGTATACTCAGGAGGGATGCACTTGCAGATATCCAGGGAAATTCAAAACTTCATCTTAACTTTTGGCATACCTTGCACATTGTGAAATTTAATATTGATGCAAATTAGTAAATATACCATGTGTTTATGGTGTAGGTTTTGGAAACGAGAAAATCCTGCAGACATTTCCCGAGAAATAATAATATAATGAATGTATGACAAACGGAATATAAGTTGCTTTTTTGTGTTGTTTGCTCTATGGTTATATATTTATTTATATATTTGTCTACTTCGACTTTTCGAGCTTCAAATATGATTGAATTTTACTTAAAATGTAAAATGAATTATTTGTTGCAGCTTTAGCTCTTCATATGCCGACATTTCATTGAATGTTTTCAAACTGCTTAAACTTCAATGACGATTTGGTTTAGTGACCAATTTTTACCAAACTGAATACAATCATTAATAAGCTGCTTCACTGACAATTTGGTTTAGCGACCAATGAAATGTCCGCATATGAAAAGCTAAAGCCACAGCAAGCAATGCATTTTACAAAAACTCTAATTGTTTTAACGATTAGCTGGCGAGAATATCAGTATTAATTTTTGTTGTTGTTGTTTTAAGAGAAGTTACACTCGAGCAATTAATGCCTACTACTCACTTAAGGTGTTATTTCTTTGTTAAAGGGAGAGGGTAGAGACGACAGGTGATGAAATTAGAAGACAAAAAAAGATAGAGAGAGACAGAGAGAGAGAAAGAGCTTAATTTCTGTTTTACAACTCAATTATTCGGCCTTGTTTATTATTATTTTTTTATAGCAGAGTTGTAGCGTCTCTGATATTAGGTAGACGCATTAAATCTCTTAAGCTGAATGTGTATAGCCATTTCGTCAATTGTTTTACTTCGCGGACGATTCTGCTAACATTACCGACGCCGAAGGGCGCCGTGATATAATGTACATTAGCGTAGAAGAGTATCCAATCGCTGTTACTGTTAAATGACCTGTGTTATTCCTTCATCACTTAAACAGTCCAATAAGAATTATCGCAACGCCACACTAAGTAAATCAGGAAAAATTCATGATGTTATTGTTTATGACTTGTATTGTACAGGAATGGATTACAGTTTCTCACCATAAATGGATCAAAATATGTTTAGAATCTTTCTTAGGCATTTATTTACAAAAATTTGCATGGAATGTATGTCACGTGTTGAGACATTTCATGTCTCGCATCCATACAATAGTGTAGATTTTACATTCGAATTAAACATCATTATCTTCGATCTTCATTGTATATATGACGAGTTTCACACTGATTTGAGTTGGCCGAATCCTTCCCAGGCTTTGGAACCTCCATTTTTATCCAATATCCTTTCCAGGAAACAGAATGATTCTAATTCGTCGAGCGATGGATTCTAAACGTTTAATGTTTGCTTATTATTTACATTCATTCGCATTATTTTTATTTTCAAGCCAACGTGTGATACAGTTTCCTGGACTATTTATAACTTATATTGTATGTCAGAAAAGGTGTCAGTAAGTAGACAAATGTCTTCAGAGTAGTCAAGGTCCTCCGGTCTGCCTTGGAGAACCGAAGTGATTTCCCTACTATGAGATGTTGCCTTAGCCTTTACTACATCAAGGACACAGTTAAAAATCAGGGAAGCTAGTACACACCCTTCCCGTACATCTGGGTTAATTTTTATTTCGTTGCTCCGTTGTTTTTTGTGGAGAATAAAAAAGAATAAAAGGTTATACTCGCATGCCTCTCAAAAATTATGGCAGAAGACTGCTGATAAGTTGATAACATTTAAAATGAAATTTACACATATAGACAACTTAATCCAAAATGTATAATAACTGGTGGAATTTTGGATTTTTTAAACTAACGCAACTAATTACGTTAAATTGATGGTAATACAACTTAATTCACATATCCTTTTTATATTAGATACATGAATGGTCAATAAATTATTGAGATGATTTTATAGGCGAGAATTTTTGAGACGTTTCCTGCCGTAGGCAAAACAGATCGAGATACACAAATTTAATGCAAATTAAAATTTTGTTATAATTTTTGTGATACTTATCAAACAACCGCTTATTTTTCAAACTTTATACAAAATTCCATTTGCTTTAATTAATAATCAAAATTACCTTTGTACAGTTATAACAAAATTGTTGCCGGAACGCACAACAATGTCTTGGGCATCTTTGTGGCGTAAATTGTATACATCGACATCGTTAATTTTGATAACAGCATCGCCAGGCATTAAACCAGCCTGTTCAGCTAAACTGCCGCCATTGACCTGTAAATAATTGCAAAACAAATAAGAGCATTAAAATCAATTAAAAGAGATTTTATGTGCGTTGAGCCTTTTGTGTTAAAGTAATAAATTATAAGTGGTAAACAAATACCAAAAAGGAGGGTTGAACACAAATGATGCGGTAACAACACAAATATTAAGATTTCAAAAACGTTTATAAAAATTTAGCCTTTTTTTTACTTTAACAAATGTAAACCGTTATCGTTTGTTTCCTTTGACAGGCAAAAAAGTGAAGGTATTGGGGGGAGTTGAAGATCAGGGGCAGTAGTTGGAAACCATGTTTCTAAGAAAGGATGAATAGATAATGCTTTTCTGCTTGTCTCAGGAAGCAGCCAGAATCTTTAGTGTGAGCCGATCTCACAAAATTCAGGTTTAAAATGCCAACTTTTGCCAAATAAGCTGTTGAAACTAGAGATCTACCAAACAGATCGAAGAGAGAAAATTTTAATCGTAACTCGATCTAATCATCTTAGCATTTATAGTCTTAGTCTTAGCAAGAATATAAGTTTCAGTTACAAGTTACTACTATAGAACTAAAAGATTTGTTCCTAAAGATTTTTGCTATTTTGTGTAACATTAAACTCTTCATTTCCATGATGATATCATGTGGTTTGTATTTTGCAACATGGATATAAAGAAGATTTCAATCATTAGAATTTTCTAGGTAAGAAAAAAAGGGCTTAGTTACAAAAGACTACTATTATAAAACTAAAAGATTTCTAAAGCTCTTTGCTGCTCAAAGTAATTTTCATTTGGTTTGTATTTTGCGCCATGGATTGACAGTATCAGACATTGTTCCCTCTTACTTCCAGTTCTTGATCGTCCTTGTAAATTTTGCCAAAAAAGAAATTCGTTTCTAGCTTTCATTTTTCCTAGTCCCAATCGAACAATTATCACTCATTACTCTTATAAAAACTTTCCGAATTACCAAGCAGACCCGGGACCACATCTGACAAATATTTTTAGGATAAATATTTTATAAAGGTAGTTTTAAGGAAATTGATATGTAGTTGGTGAAGCACCTTCCCAAAGCATTTATAATATATTTAAGAGCTGATAATTTAAAAGGGTGTTTCTACCCTGTTTAATTGATTTTAGTATAGAATTAAAAAAAACAAGATCTGTATGACTTGTATTTAATTTAAATGTTTCGCCTAAATTAGAATAGTTTTTAATTTTTTGTTAAAAAGCTGGTCAGAATTGTTCAATACTAGAAAATCAAATCACTTTGTAAAATATTAAAGGTATCAAAAGAACAAATTTAAGCTACATTCTCCTAATTAAGTACTTTCTCAAACAAATTTAAATGTTTATAAATCACTTGATAAAGGCAAATAAATCAAATTCGTTAACAACTCAATTACGCTTACAATAAATCATGGAAAAGTTTGTTATTTTTGTTCTGGTTTAAAGACCAAAAAATTATAATAATAATAACCCGGGGGTCTCTAAAAACAAACGACTGAAGAACAAAATAAACAAACAGACAAACAATGGTCTCAAATAAACAATTCAATAAAACATTTTAGCCGAAAATATGCACAAAAACATTTTTACTTCAACCATTAAAGCACTTTTTTATTTTTTATTTCATATTTAAAGCACCAGGGAAACTTAAGCGAAGCAATTGTGGTTTAACTGCGCTTCCAATATTGAATGAAGGTGGTCAAAGCAAAAGCATAGAGAGAATGTTTTACACAAAAGTAGTTCTAGCTAGAACTAATAATTTTATATATCTCATCTTTATTAAAAAACTTTGGATTTTTTTTAAACATATACAATTAATAAAATATTTTGATGCATCAAGTGAACACCCTTATTATTGTCAGCCTGTTAATATATTTATGCATATGTGCAACAACATTTTAGTCAACAATGAAACTGAACAGGAGATGAAAAAAAGTTGACTGTCAAGAGGTTTACATACAGATCCCACAAAACAAACTCAACGACCAAATAGCCAAACAGGCGGGCGGGCGGGCAACTAACAAACCTACAAACGATGGCAACATGGCAAATACCAACAACAAATAAACAGCAATTGCACAAAATCACAAATAAATTTATTATTGCAACAAGCGGAAAAATTATGAATCAAACCAAGAGCCGCGCTACTGCTGCCGCGTAAGCACATACATACATTGAAATATTTATATGGTAGTATGTGTGAGTGTTTGTGGACTTTTAGCATTTGAGGAAGTCGTGATTGCAGCCATTGTATTATTGCCAATAATTTTTTTTTGGTAGCATTATTTCATTTTTGAAATCCACTTCTGTTGTTGTTTGTTTTCTACTTTTTGTTGACCAACACCATCAACATTTTGTGAAATTTTAACAAACGACAAATTTGGTTTATTTGTTTAAGCCTTTGTATTCTCATCATTCAATCCATCCTTCCATCTATCCATGCATCCATCCATTTTGTATGTTTTTATGCATTTCTAACTCCCGGTTGATGTTAATTTTCCTTTTTGGCTTCGTGCAACAAACAAATAATGCTCGACGTGGCAGTTGCCAAAAAAAAGCTAAAATCAAAGGGTCAACAACAACTAAAGCTCTCTAAAAACAGCAACTACAACGAACCAAATCTATTGCATGTGGCGGTTTTAATGGTTTATATGTTGTTATACATACATACATACACTACTATATAGTATATATATATATATATGTGTGTGTGTGTGTGTGTGTGTGTATTTAAAGTATTTTCAAAAATATATGCATACAACTCAATTGTACCAGTTTGTATAAGTATTTATTTCTATTTTTTGTTTGTCTGTCTGGGGTGTTTCTATTATTTGTTTTCCATATTTTATCTTGAGTTTACAAGAGTGTGTACATTCATGTACGAGTATGTTTCTCTATTGACTTCGTTTTTATGTGTTGTTTGTACCTTGATTGCATAGTTGTTTTATTATTCCTTTTTCCACAACTTTTCCAAAGAGAGTCATATAAATTTGTCCGATTAAAATCATAAAATTTAAACAATTGGCCAAACTAACATGAACACAAAACATACAAAGATTTATTATGGAAAATTCAAATAAATAAATAACTTTGGATACGATGTGTTGGCAAATGATTTTGTTTAGAGAATAATATTAACACAGAAAATTTTGTAAAAAAAATTTATTTTCCATATATTCTTAACGTTTGGTTAGCAACGTCAGAAAGCACAAAATTTTTGAATTTAAAAGAAAAATTTATATTAAAAAAAAACAAAATTTATTTTCAATTTCCTGACAATACTAAGAAAAGGTTATATAAATAAGAAAAGTTACATAAACAAAAAGTTAAGCTCAAAAAGATTAATACTGACAATAAATTTAGTAGAGTATTTTCAAGTCCTGAGTTTGAAAGTTCGTATTTACAATTTTTTATATTCATCTCTCTTTGAGAGAAAAAAATGAGGAGAAGCCGATTGTTACATTAGCAGAACGGAGCAGAACTCTTTTCAGTAATCGCTACACGATCACCGTCAGCAGCGTTCATATGTTTGGGAGAAAAAGCTGAATAAAAATTTCGCTGTAGCACAATTTAATTCTCAAAATACAAATGCCTTAAGTATGCAATATTCCCAAATACTAACAGACATCTAGAAAGTGGTAGGAAAACAGACACATAAACGCTGGTGTTGAAAGCAGTACTGTGCCGTCCTGCTAGTGTAATAATTGGCTTCGCCTTAATTATTGCTTTAAAAAATAATTTTAATAAATTATTAAACAAAATTGTCAAACTCAAGACTCGTACTTGAGCCAGATTAACGAAATTTTCAGTTCAGGCCATATAAGTCTAGAAATTACGTAAAACTATAAAACTAAAATATCTTTAATTAATTTTATTAAAACAAATATTAATAAATTTGGTGGCATTAATAGTAAACACTAATCTGCGGTGTTTGCTTGTGAATAATTTTCAGAGTTAGAACTCCCTCAACTATCACAAGTCCGCGTCATACAAAGTAATTTTTTGTTTGTTTGCCGTTCAATAAATTTAAAACTTAAATTTATGCATTCAAAAAAAGGTAATTTATTTCGTTATTTAATTAGAATAACAAATTTAAATAAAAAATATGCATTTACAAATTGGCTACATGTGTTGTATCTGTCATTGCTAAAGCCGCAGAGAAGGGGGAAACACAAAATTTGTGTATACAAATTTTAATACTGTTTAAATCCTTCAGGGATTTAATAAAAATGCGATTTTGCAAATATTAAAAAAAATATACACACATACACAAACCATATAATATTACGTCGAATAACAGCAGCAGCAACACTAGAACGAAACGGTCTGTTCGTTGTCGAATAGTTGTTTATAGTTTGCTTGTGTATGGCAATTTATCATGTTATGGGTGCCCAGGTGCAATGAGCCAAACATGCTAACAATTTTTGTACACCCAATTTCACGGTGATATTAATATGTTGGTGTATGTCAGTGTATATATCTGTGTGTATATATTTGTATTTAAAGTTTGGCACAATTCTTTTTCCACCTTTAATAACACTTTGTACCACATACCCATACATAAGGCCGCAAATACAAGCCAACTTTAGCGGGCGATATTATTCATATACAATATATATATAAAATTATATATTGCAGCTTATGCACGTTTGTTTGCGTATATACAGCACATGCATACTTGACTACAATGACAACAGCTAGACCAACAACTCTAATTGTATTTTTTACTAGTGGTCCTTGGCTCGTGCCTCTAATTTACAGTAGCGGGATCGCAAGCAATATTCTATTGTTCATAGCTGCCACAAGCATTCATTCAATATACGAGCAATCACGCGAATATATTAACACACAACCACAAAGACGAGGGTGGCTCAACAAACTGGAATAATTCCTTAGTTGATTTCTGATTCTTTTGTAAAATACTGGAAGCAATATTTCTAGGAAACTTTATTTTGGGGTTTACCGATTTGCTAGTCTATTGTAGTTTTTTTTTCCTTTTTACTCTTGATACCAGTGAAATAAGTGTGAGTCATTCCTGAGGAAGGATATTCTCACTGAATCTAAATTTTAAATTAGTGGTTTGTTTAATTTTTGAAGTAAAGATGATAAAATCTTGGTTTTTAAAGATATATATTTTTTTTTTTTGATAAAAAGCTGATTTTTAGGCTATAAAACATTTTGTTTGAATGTACTTTTGATCTCGCTTAGTCTTGATGACTATGATAACTTTCGTAACGTATTTCAGATAAGAAAGAATTAATCATAAGGCAAAACTAACAAGGAGACATTAAACTTCAATCTCCCAATAAACGGCACTTCTAATTATACAGAACATAATTCCCTGCACAGGCCGTTTTTATCACTTTTAACGTGGGAAAGTTCAAAACAAATGTCTACAAGCACTACTCCTCCTATCCTCCTTCCCATGACGTCTTTCCTAGCTGCAGCAAAACGGCTTGCACGAGCATGGGACAGTATTGGTCCACTTAATATAAAATCGTATATATTGATTGTAAAGTTGAGTTTTCAAAAATAATAAATCTATTTATTTCATTACTCACATTTACATAATTTTTTTTACCAGTTTCGAAGCTAGGACGGATGATCTACATATATGTATAGCAATACACCATGTGTAGATCTATTATGGTTTTCCGAATAGTTTATAAGACATAAACAATCACGAACATGAAACTCTACGGACCGATTTAGTTCTTTATAGACAATGTTCGTTATATTAGGAGTAAATATTTCTCTCTTCCAATAAATATAAGTAAGCAAAAGTAACCATTTGTTTCTTATTTTTAGATAAGACCTAATCTTTTATGGCCTTCACAAATAATAGAAAAATATTACTTTAACGGCTTGGGAAATCAAAAATTAAGAAGCATTTCTGTATGCCGAACTTATAAAAAGAGTTGGTTATAGGGAAAAGTTCGCTATAACAGAAGTTCGTTATTTCTATTTGAAATTTTTGGAAAACTGTTGGAAAAGAAGAATTTGTTCGTCATAAGTGAACATTGGCTATAACCGTGGTATGTCAAAAGCGACCTCTACTGTATTTTTTAAAATCGCCCATTATGTGCCGTATGAGCATTATTCAGTGTGACTTGTTGAAATGTTGCTCATACGTTACGAGAAAAAGTGTTTCATACTGTTTTAAAATTTTCACGCTGTTTAATATATCCAACAAATAAGCTTTACGTACAATTAGATCATAAATAATATTTTTTGTATATATTATTGCCGATATTTCAAAATTCCATTGTAAAAATAATACTTTTATTTGGATCCGTAATGCCAAGGTACATATATCGTACTGGATCCTCTAACTCATTTAACCTTGGATGTTTATGCCATACGAATCAAATACAATATAAGAATTCAGTGTTGTATACGACTCATAACAAAATAAATAATCATAGTAGGCTTAGAATGCCTTTATACAAACAACACAACAAATAATTATACTCAACGTGAATGTATTTTATTTTTCTTGAAACATGTATACAATTAAATAATAAATTTTAATATTAAGTATTTAAATAAAGATTATCTGCCGTATTCATAAAAATTATTGTATGTTTATTAAGGGCTTATTTGACAAATTTCTATGGGATATTTGTCAAATAAACCTTTAATAAACATACAATATTTTTTATGAATAAGGCCGTATATTTTTAATTTTTGCCTGTATACATGTTGTTGTGTGGCGTTTAACTATATACATGTTGTTGTATTTTGTTATGATTCATATACAATGCTAAATTCTCGTATTGTATTTGATTTATATTTCATAAACATCTGAGGTTGAGTGTTTTCAACTGCTTAAAGTTCACTTGACGCTTTGGTTTGGCGACCAACGAAATGTCGACATATGAAGAACTAAAACCACAACAAACAAAACATTTTGTCAAAACATATAAATACAATTGTTTTAGAAAACTCTTATGCAAACACAACACATCAAACAATTGTAATCAACTTGCGTCTTTTTATTTTTTACATCTTTATATAATTCACTAAAATGATGTGCAGGCACATACTCTGCTAAACCAGCAACAAACATGAGATTGTTAAATATATATTAAAATAAGTATATGCCTATCGCGTTTGCGGTATTGTTCATTAATGAAAAATTGTTCACAAAATTTACTACTTTTATTGAAAAATATCCCTGAAGATGTCACATAAAGGAGTAACGAAATATAGTAAATCATAAAGTTCATTCATTAAATATTAAGAAAAGTTTTCAATCATTCAATCGGTGAAAGAAATAATAAGTGCAAATGAGCTTTAATTTTTTTTATAACTTCTGCCCTACCTTCTGTGAAAATATCAATTCGGAATATTGACGAGTATTATGCATAATTTTGTGAAGAATTATCAAACTACCCCTCGTATTTATAATGATTTTTTACTATGTACGATAGAATTCGTTTAAGCAAAGATGTAAAATTACAGATGCTACTTTTCACTTACACAGGCTTTTAGTTGAACAGACTTTGGATAAGTGAAAACGGTTTCACTTCAGCGAACTCGAAGTTTTTCGATTGATGTTCGCATGTAAGATAGAAAATATTATACATGCTAAAACTCAAATAGATTTATAGTCATTTAGCATTCAGATTTTTTTCATAAGCTGAGATCTTCTTTTTGTTGCATATAAGACGATTGTTTAAAATGGCCGCCCACTGCATCCTACTCGTTTCGCGCTAAAAGTGTTTTTGCCAACTAAGACGATTTCAAATTTATTAAAATAAACAGTTTTCAATATCTGATTCTATTTAAGCAATTTTTCCAATTAAACGGCGCGTGCTTATCTAAATTCAACTGTATATTTAAGGCAACAAAAAAACTTAAATTGAAATTTCTGTAGAAAAAACGGAAGGAAACTTATTTAGTTTGCATCGCAAAACACATAAAACTAAACTGTTTGATTTTGTCCAAACTAAAGAAAAAAAAACTATTGCAAAAGGAAGTATTAACAACCACAAAAAGAAGCATGTACTCGTATGCATGTGTCCCAAACAAGCGGGCAAACATTGTTCGCCTTCTACGTGTGCTGCCAAATATGTCAGTTTGTGATTGATAAAAATCTTTAAATAAATTTTACAACAATAATACGAAAATTACCATATTCTTTTGTTTTATATTTTAGTTTTTCTTCTCCTACTTGCCTGTGGCACAGCACTAAATGATTTATAGCTCACTGGCACTATTCTGGTAGCATTTGCTAGATGGAGGAAAATAAAGTGCAGTTGAGGTAGTAGTAATTTTCCAGACAAAATAATATAAATGTGAAACCACAGGGGAGAATTTATCAAGTCAATAATATATTTTCAATCGACAGTTTTATGACTACCTCGGGTTTAGAGCTGATTTCTGCATGTGGTTGAGTGTGATTTTTCTTTAATTTTTTTGTGTCCAAAGTGTAAGACAAGACAAATTTTAAAGTTTAGCCCACGTGTTTTATTTGCCAGCAAATGGTTGCACATAAAGAAAATTTTATAGATTAATTTTTTTAATAAAAACAAATTTCTTACAATATAAAAATAATCCTATTCTCTAATATAGTTTGTGCGCTTAGAAATTTTTAAGAAAATTTTTATTTTCAGTGTATGAGTTCTTTTCAGATTTTGTTTTTCTAAACTTGAGTTCGATTTCGTTTTAAAGCATTTGTTTTATTTGAATGATTTTTAAAGGAATGATGGTGGTGCTGGTGTGAGTGGTGAATGTCACATGCTACATATTCGTGTGAATAACAGTTGAAGTAGTAGAGGAAGGCGGTAGCTGAAAGCAATTGAAAATCTGTTTAGATGCTTGTCAAGTGCTGGCAAATGGCAAATCGTGCCAAAATGTCAATTTGTTTTCACAAATAAACATTAAAATACACAAAATCAATCATACATACCGATATGCTAAATTAACATGCACTTAACACTACAATTGCATAAACACATGTCTTACTGAATTCAACTGCAACTAATTGTCTTACAAATTTGTCATGTATCAATTGTCAGGTTATTTATTGTTTTTATATCTTTAAGGAAATAAATTACAGAAATATTTTCAGTTAGAAATGATTTATGATTTGCACGTGTTCATGTTGTTTATATTGTAGCGTTCCTTCCAGTATCCTTATGTCTTTATGTATTAATTTAATTAAGAAAAAGTTAAATTTTTTCGCGGTATGGGAATTTATTTCATGATTAGAAATTTTACTGTTGGAGAGTAGAATTTTTTGTAGGTTTCATTGAAAAAATTTTAGTTTAACTAGTAGTAAATTTTTTAATCATGAAGAAAAAAAGAAACATCATTCTCTAAAGGATTCTGATAAAATTTGAGCACGAGCCCACCAATATTTGTTCCTCTATAAGTTTTTTTTTTTGCGTATTTTTCATGCATGTTTGATTGCTCTGAGAATTTCAATAAGAATATTCTTCTTATTTCATAAATGTGTTTATAGTTTCTATTGAAGTCCTAAATATTAACTTGCACCCAGTTTAATAATGCAAGCGGAAAGTCGGGTGTGGTACTTCAGGCCTAAAACAGCTCGATAAGCATCGTAGCATTTAACTGTTGTAATATAATTATTTAAAACTGTTTGGTAAGAGGTAAGGAAACGCCAGACTTCATAGCTGTGAACAAAGCCAAAAAAACTAAGAAAACTTAATATATCAGATTTTCTTTTTAATTTACCACTACGTCTTAAAGATCTAATTTCAAACAATGCTTTGACCAATGTGAGTGCATTAATTTACAAAAATTAAAATTAAGGCACAATAAAACATAATATCTGTACATAAAATTTTTGAAATTGTCAAGTAAAAGAATAAGTAAAAGAATAAATCAATGAAAATGCAAGAATTATTATAAAAGCGGACTATTAAAGCTTGTATGCATCTACGTATATACAATAAAATAACTAAACAAAAATATTTATTTATTCAATATTTTATTATTTGTTGTTGGCATTTCATTGACGCTGACCAAATCATCAGTACCCTTTAGCCAAATAATGTTCGGAAAGCATTAGAGTTCGTTGAACAGCTTATTTCATGTTTGAGGCCGGTCAATTGGCCGCCTAGATCGTGCAATTTAACGCCTTCAGACTATTTTTTGTGGGGTCATGTTAAGGACATGCCCGCAACGTTTGACGCACTGGAAGCCAATATTGAAGAATTTATTCATAAGATGACGGCCGATATGTTGCAGAGAGTATGCCAAAACTGTATTAACAATTTGAGGCGTAGCCCCGGTCAACACTTACACTTATACGATTCAAATAAAGATTTCATACATTTCTCTAAATTTTATGTGTGTTTTTCTTAAATCAAATCCGAAGGACCTTTAAAAAATCACCTTTTATATATAAAAGCAATGTGCACAATGCATATACACAAATTTATTTAACTCTTATGTTATTTAAATCATTCGATTTTATTTGCTTGCGTAATATTTTTTTATTTTATTTTATTCTTGTAGATGCTTTCAAAAAAAAAAAATTAAATAAATTTTTTATAAAATTATAATCGTTAAAAAGCAGCAAAAATATTATTTTTTAATAATATTGTTAGAACAATCATATTGATCATTTAGTGGTAAATATAATGTAGTAATAAAGTCTTAACCTAATATGCTCAAAGTAAAATAATAAATTGTTGAATCCTATGTAAATAATAATAATTTTATTTTCTAAATTGCATGTTGCTGGAATGAACACAAAATGTCCGTAATGATCACTTATTTATTCGTTATAGATTTTCTTTGCATACGATGATATTGAATTTACACCATCCCATTTACACATCCCTTCTAGAATGTATGGTACCTACGGGTAAAATCATATAAGACCCACCAACCAGTATTCCTTGGCTTTTCACAATTTTAATACAATTAAATGATGTCTCCTTATTAGTGAAAAATATTAGTTCACAATTACTTTTGGAATAGAAAATGGTGAAAATCAGTACGAATTTGCTAAACACAGTTTATAAAAATAAGCATGTATATAAAAATGTTCCACTGAGGATTTATACCAAAGATAATAAAAGGAGTTTTGAATGTTGCATATTAATTTTGATTTTCAAATTTTTTTCAAAAAATGGTCTTAGTAAAGATCCTTAAAAAAACTATGAAGACATACTTTACTTTACTACCGCCAAATACTAAGTTGGACCTGCCAATAGTTGAATAGTTGCAAGAAAAACTCTTACGAAATACTTTTTGTTTTTTTATATAAATACCAAGTCTTAATATTAAGACCTGCCAGCGGAAATTCTCTTTTGGTCTTATATTAAGAAAATAGTCTCGACTTGATAGGCCCTTCCAAATTTTGTCATTTATGTTAAAAAAAAAATATTGTTCAAGTCGATACTTCTAGTAAAAAAAAATACCAAAATGAGTTGTTGATGATTCGTATTTTAAATTAAAAACAAAAAAAAAAAATAGAAAAATAGAAATGTTTTTGTAATTGGGACTTAAGCTTTGTACACACGGTTGTCAGATCTTACAATATTGTAAGACCTGGCAACATACTAACAATGTAGTGACAATGAAAAATTGTCACCCAGAAGTAAATTGTGTGTTCAGACGATCGTAAGAAAATCTTACAATTTCATTGTCAGTTAATTGTCTGACAATGAATTTATGTGCCAACAAAAATTGTCAGTTCACACGATTGTCAGATTATTGGATGACAAAAATTGCCAGATCTGTTGTTAGGCATTGTCAGAAAATTCAAAGCATATGTATGTCAGAAAATATTATCTGAATTTATGTATACATAACACAAAAAAAAGTTAAATTATTAAAGTGTGATACATTATGGAAAAGAATATAGCAATTACGACAATTTTAAGTGCATATTTGTTTGAAAGTAGTGAGGATGAAGATCCAATAGTAAAAAAACGTCGCAAAGTTTGGGTAAAAGATTGGGTTCGTTACCGCCAGGAGGCGGGATTTTATTCCAAATTGCTCATCCAATTAAGAACTGACGAGCCGGATTTATATCACAACTTTCTACGAATGGATTCCGAGCAGAGTTGCAAAAGATTCACGTCAGTACCTGCCCGAAGGCCCAACCTGACGGTGCACTATTGCACAAGGGTGAATAAAGCACGTTCACCACCGCCCCAGTAGCCCCCGCCAAGGGCACATGAGGAAACGCCAACTAACATGTGCCCCCAACAGGGACAACATGGTAGCAAGTTCCGTACAGGCTGCTGGACCATGTGCAGACACCTTGCTAAGATGCTTGGAGCTATCTAACCTCCTACTACCCAAATGGCACGGCAGTGGAACTTTTACCCCAATCTGACCTGAAGCTTCACCTACCGTAACCATTAGAGCAGCTCTGTCGAATAGCAACAGCACCTAGAGATATATGGCCTGAAGAGAACATCCACATCATGCCACTAGCCCATGATTGAAGACACACTCATCCAGCCCATACCTCTCCCCGCGTATCTTTGGGTTTTAACCACAGCCACCACGTGATCCCCGAAGGGGCCTCACCAATAACCAGTCTAGGACAAGTCCTAGGGGCTACTGGTTCCCGTGGCACCAGATAGGACTCTGGTCAGCCGCGTGTTAAAAGCACCTCCGATTTTAGGTTCCTTGCACACCTGAGGCATCGGTAACACCTCTACCCAGACTAGCGTAGCAAGCTACTTCCTTAATTACTTATATGCACGCCCGTTACCCTGGTATTCAGGGATTGGGTAGTAACATATTAAGTTTTAGGGCAATTGGCCAAAGGTCAAGGTCTGGAAAGACCAACTACCCCTCCGGACGAGCGAGCGAACCCGCTTTTACCTTTAGTTTACTTGCATGCGCGTCCGTTGCCCTGTTGTTTCAGGGATTGGGTAGCAACATACAAGTTTTTAGGGGTTATCAGCAAAAAGGCCTAGGTCCGGAAACCTGATAACCCTATACCCCAGGAGGTTCAACACCAAGCCACCAAGACAGGGTGCATTGACCGCGCCCCCTGGGGGGAATGGATTCCGAGCAGTTTGATTATTTCCTTGGCTTAGTAACTCCACATATTAAAAGCGTACTTTTGTTGTTTCCAAAAACAGCATTGGTTTAAAGTAGCGCCAAGCAATTTGAAAATTGTCATCAGTGCCCTGGCCTGATTTTTTTTACGAAGCTTTTCGAGATTGCAATTGAAAGAGGTACGCAGATTTGCCCATTTCGCTTTGCAATCATTTACACTAACAGATATGGTATCTGCCACTTCCTGCCACAAAATATCTTTTGGAAGTTTATATTCGGCGCAACCGGCGCCCCATAAACTTTGCCGTACCTCAACTTCCGAGATCAACTTTAGTTGATCTTCATGAGACCAAACGGTTTCAACTTTTTTACGATAGGATTTTTGTTTCGGCCTTGTTTTCTGGACTCCGTTTGTGGCTGAACTGAACATGGCAGTTCAATTGGCTGGAAACTTCTGACAATCATGTCTGTGCTATCATCAGAAGCCATATTCATTTTTATTTTTGGTATTTTATTTTTTTAGCTTTTTTAATTTTTATTTCTATAATTATTTCACAAATTTCACTTTTCACATATGCTTTTACAGCTTTGCCAATAGAAATATTTTTCTGACAATGGTGTTATTGTCAGGTGCATAAATTTTCTACATCTGCCAATAAAAAATTACCTTACAATGTCTGCCAATTATCTGACAATGCCTGCGATAGGTGTTCTCACGGTTGTCAGATGCCTGACAATATTGTCGTCTTACAATGGACTGACAATGGTTTTTCTGACAACGTTGTAAGTAAAAAATTGGCAGTTCACACGATTGTAATACATTTTCAGACAATTTTACTGACAATATTGTAAGATCTGCCAACCGTGTGTACGTAGCTTTATAAAGGCCATTTTAAAAGATAACATGCACTCCAGCCTCTCGCTAATCGCTACCTCTATACATGTTCTGAACGCCCGGTAATATATAATTTAAAGAGCAACTCTTGGTTATTTGTTAGAAATCAATGATGTCGAACAAATATCAACAAACATAGGACATGCTTGGACACAAAAAATTTAGAAACAAGCTAATCCAACTGATATATTTATGTATTCTTTTTGTAAAAAAACTGACACGGCTCCTTCTCCATTCATTTACAGAAAAGACAAAATTTAGATTTGTATCAAAACCTAAAGCTATGTACAGACGGTTGTAAGATCTGACAATATTGTCAGTAAACTATGTCTTACAATGTCTTGAACTGTGTGAACTGCCAATTTTCGGCTTACAACGTTGGTAGAAAAAGCATTGTCAGCCTATTGTAAGCCAATAATATTGTTAGATATCTGACAATCGTGAGAACACTCTTCTTTGCTATTGCCAGATAATTGTCAGACGTTGTAAGTTCATTTTTATTGGTAGGTGTGCTTAAAGTAATGCACCTGACAATGGCATCATTGTCAGATAAATATTTCTACTGGCAACACTGCGCGGGCTCCATATTATATTTTGTTTTATAAACACACACAATTGACAATTAAAAACTTCTTTAAATTTTCTGGCAATGCCGAACAACAAATTCGTTGTACAATAATCTAACAACCGTGTGAACTGACAATTTTTATTGGTAGGTAAATTTATTGCCAGACAGTTGTCTGACAATGAAATTGTAAGCTTTTCTTACAATCGTCTGAACTAACAATGTACCTTTTTGTAGCCACATTGAATTGTCAGAGCATTGCCAGCACGTTGGTAAATCAAACAACATTGTCAGATCTTACAACCGTCTGTACATAGCTTAAGAATTCTTTAGTGCATCTGCGATTTTACCGATAATGCATTCTTCGTGGTACAGGATTAGGTTTAATCATTCCACTGGAATATTAATCAAGATATATTATATCTGATCGTTATGCGTTATTATTGAAAAATAATGCGTAATAATTTAATAATAATAATAATAATAACAATATCCGTTAATAATACTGACGCATGATATCTATTTCATACACATTTAATTTAAAATTTTCCGTAAAAATTGTATAGAATTGCAAAGAAAATTAATTATATTTAAGACGCCATCAACTGCGACAGAATATGTATGTGTTTCATCATTTCTATGGATGCTGAAGGACACCGAAAAAGATTTCTTAGTAGTGCTCACATATATTAAGGTTTCCTTATAAATAAACAAAAATCGTATTGAGTTAAGATTTTTCTTAATAACTAAAAACTATTGTCACTCCGAGCATAATATTTGATGGAATTAGAAGTAGCTTTTAATAAAAATACTGGTATTTTCTTAAAAATTTTGCAATCACTATTTCCCGCGAAAACCGCCCACAAAAAAATGGTGAGTATAGACCATTTAAAAGTCTATTTAGTCAGTTAATATAACATTTCAATGGACCATCTGTCGTAATCACTCTTATATAATTAACTTCATTTAATAAATTTTTATGAAATTTCGCCATTTGTAATTTGCTTTATATACTAAAACTAGCGGACCAGACGAACTTCGCCTCGCCCCAATTTTAAGCCTTCAGACAAACTTTCTATTTTTTTAATTTGAAAAGCCATTAAGGAATAATTTCAAACAAAATTTCATACAAAAACTCGATTTTCGATTTTTCCAATTTTTCGACTTTTCCGGAGGGTTTTCCAATATTTTCTTCCATAAAAACCTTCTCCTCGAAAATACGAACAACTGACAAAAAGTTTTACAGAAATCGGCCAAGCCATTCTCATTTTATGAATTATTGGATTTTTCCACGCCCCTCCGCCCACAGACCGAAAATAAAAAATCGGACTTCACAGTGTCACAAAATCGGCCCAGCCGTTTTGGAGCCATTACGTTACATACATACATACATACATACATACATACATACATACATACATACATACATACACACATCCTATTTTATATATATAGATAAGGTTTTATACTAATATTGCCCCCCTCGGAGACACATTTCATACCAAGTCTTGTCAGAATATGACGAGGTAAAGCTTTTAAAGCTCTCAGGACTAACTCTGATATTAAACATTTTTTCCCTAAATTTGAAATCCTCTTAAAATATTTATTTGCGTTCGAAAAGCGCCAGCATTTCATTAGCATCACTTACGAATTCGAAAATATGGTTGTTGTTACCTGACGTTAGTCATTACCACGACATAGAATATAAATTTTAGTAATCAAAAGACCTTAAGCTAAAACAACAGTTTTCATATCATTAATTCAAAAACTTTGTGCATTTTTATTTAATGAAAAAGAATATATGTATTGAAAATTCCCAACATACATACACATTGAGACCAGTCCATTTTTCTTTTCATTTTAGATTTCTTATTTTTAATTTTATTTTCTTTGACAAAAACTACAAAATTCTACACTTCTTAATTATATAAATTTTTCATACAAAATATTCCCCAGTGTGTATTCGAGTACGACAAAATCGCTTATATAGCTTTTTGCAATTAAACATTTTCTTTAACACCTGCTTCTCAAATCTCTAATGAAAACTTGCTATAATCTCTTTGTGTATTTTCATATCATCATGCTTTCTAACACTAGAGAGTCCCTTTTCTGGCTATAATTAAAATAAAGAAGCTTAAAATGGGATTACCACACGTACCCATATTATGCACACACACTCACACACTGATACTTTTGTGATTAAAAGAGATTTTGAAAGACAGCAACAGCAACAATGAGCCCCAAACAACATGACAATATGACAAACATACTCGTAATAGCAGGCAAGAGCACTAGAGTTACTAACAACGGCAATCGACTTTTCAAAAACCATATGTAAAGGTCTTTCCCATAAAGAAAATGGCTTTGAGCCATATTAGGGCAAATATTGTCGGTGGGTAGTTTGATAATGAAGCAGTCGTTGATGTAACATTCATCCATCTCATATATTTTGTCCTACCTACAGACGATTTTCTCTTCTTTTTTAATCTTATATTAGTACAATCCTGCTGAAATATTAAGACATGTGTGTAATACGGTCCTTTGCTTGTTTGCAACAGGTAAAAAAGTCAGAAGTATATGGTGTAGTCGGTAAATTTTTTAAGTCGAAAACAAATGCATCATAGAAGTTTTGCATAAAAGATGAAAATTAACGCTCTAAGACACTTGAAAAGTTGATAATGGCATACTGTGTGTCTACTGTTAAAATAAAAAATGTGAAGGGAACGACCTGTTCGAAAAAGGATAAGAACAGTTGTCCTCTGGCTGCTTTAGCATATCAAAAACGTTGAACTGGAGAGTTCCCTTCAGAGAAATTGATGATAATATCAGTATTAGAGGTGCAATTTGTCGCAAAATTTAATAAGGACCACAATTTCATTTCTTCTTTTCTAAGAAAACTTTTGCGATTAGGGAAGGCTCATTGAATTAGTTTTGTAAGTACAGATGCCGAATATATGCAGGATCACGGGAGGCACTTTAATTAATGAAAATAAAGTCGGCAGAGACTGCAAATCGACTGTTAGCTATATTAATTGGACCTCCGGTCATTATACCAGTAAAATAGTGCCTTGCAATTCTTAGGGATAATGTAAACATGAAACGTTTATCAGCAGACTTTTTTTAAAGCTGCTATATTTGGGTCTGGCATGGGGCACATCTGACAAAACTTGTTGCTTTTGGTGTCGGTAATGTCCTCACTCGGTTTATATCGAGCTTCCTCAGGGACGGAATTACGAGTATACGAGTTGTCATATATGGAAGGAAGGAGTTCAAGATAAATTCAGGGGTCCCAAAGGCTCCATTCTCTCTCCTACCCTGTTTTTTATTTTTCTTAATGACCTTTTATGCAGTACTTTCAACGCTACTCCTCCTTTGCAGATGGCAGCAAAGTAAGCCATTCCAACTCGTTTGACCATAGGCAAAGTCCGTTGGAAATTAGGGCGATGAGACAAAATACGGATATAATGCTTAATCAAGATCTTGTAACAATACGCATAAACATATGACCGTAATTGCTGCTCTATCTGTATTTATAGATGATATAAATATTGAGAAATAAAAAAATGTTGATGTTTTTGATATGAAAATTCAGTGATGTTCGATGGACTGAAGATATTTTTCATGTCGCTGAAGAAGCATTCAAGTGCCTCTGTTTTTTAAGACGGTATAGGAAATACCACCTACATCCGACCAAAAATGGAATACAAGTAGAGGGCGAAAATACTCATTGGTGACAACATTGTAGCCAACTCTATTGACTCAATGGAGCATTGCCGCCCCATGGGATGTTTTACGCTGTTTTATCGTTACTACAATGGAATGTGCATGAAATAATGTTCCCGAGAGCCACTTTTTCTTCGCTAAGACCGCATTTATTTGTGGTCGCTATTTCAGCGAATCGCACTATGCATTATAGAAACAATTCGTTCGTTGATGGAACGGATCGTTTGTGGAACGAGCTCCAATGGGGGTGGTTCAAATCAAATGTCCACAAGCACTACTCCCTTCATCCGCCATATCATATCCTGTTTTACTAGATCCAGCACAATGCAATGCACAAATAGGGTTCATCCCCTGAGTACTAGTTCAATCGAAAAAAAAGTTTTGTCTAGAACAACTGTGGATTCCTTGTCCAACATAGTCCCTTGAATCATTTTGATATGTGGGAAGTGGCACAAATTCAAGAAAGAACGTAGATTTGAATGGATTAAATAGATAAGGACTGCATTAATGAAAGAGATCAAGTCTGTGTTTGTCAAAAGGACTTCGAGAAACAAAAGCAGTAGCATAAATAAATTTTTTTTCATTTTGAATAAATAATAAATATATTTTGGGAGAGATAAAATTATTGTAAGTACAAATATCTTTTGAACAAACCCTTCGTATATGAAAGTATTTGGAAATTAACATTACAATAAAATTTTTTTTGGGAACTTTAATATTTCTTTTAAGCCTTAAGCAACTGAAACAAAGTCATTTCCAATACCACTACCTAGTCTGTAGTTCCTATTATCATAACATCAAACTCGGTAAAAATTAAAAATAAGACTAAAAATATACAACAACCAAGTGATGGAAAATGAACATGACAAGCTTTATTTACCATGTGGGCAACTGAAGCACTAACTAAGATTTTCCTGTAGAAGTCATAAAAAAGAGGGAAAATTATTATAAAATTTTTGCTAAGTTGAAATCGAAAAGTATGTTAGAAGAAATGACATCCCTACAAAACAATTACAAAAAGGAAATATTTGAAAACAGGTAGAATTGAAGAAAATGAATTTTGTTAAAAAATCGTCTCATTCCGCTCTCTTCATTAACAGGCTTTTGATGAAGTATGACACAAAGGAATAATTAAATTGCAACAAAAATCGACCAGCAAACATCAAAAGTAAATTGAAAAAATAATACATTGTAGTTCATAGACCAACTAATAATCTAGATGTTTAAATCAATTAAAAATTTTAAAGTCAAAGCATTTGAAATGTAAAAATTATTTTTTATTTATTTAATCACTTAAACATTATGTTATTATATATAAAATTTGCAACAGAGTTCCGAAACTTTGTACGTTTAACGTAAGAACTTTTACGAAATAAATAAATTTAAGCAGTATTTAGCAAATTTCCCAAGTACATTACGTTATTAGAACGATGTTAGCGAATTGTGTACAAAGCTCAGATCCACCCACACACACATATAGAAAGTTGATCCATATAAAATTGAAAACTTATGAAATTGATTGACTAATTGAGAGAAATTCAACAATACTTAATCTAGATTGAAAACTTGCTCTATGTAAATAGATTCTAAGATGAATATAGTGTTGTCGTATTCTGTTGGGGGATACCACCGCATCAGCATCAAATAGAGAAAAACTTTATAGATGATCCACATAAAATCCATGATGATTTACTGGTAGATAAAAATTATTGCAATTACAAACATCTAAACGTTGTGTCAACGTAACGCATTAATATCATCTATACCCTCTACCTTGCAACATACTAAATAGTAGACTGACAGGGGAAAAACTCTCGCTCTTAGCCAAAAATGAGTGATGTGAACGCAATCCCAGAAGAAACTGTTCAACATTATTAAGCATGGAGGCCATTAAAATGAAATTTCTCTTAGAACTCACTGCATGTGCCCGTGCCTTATTTGCATTACATTTAATGAAAACATCCGCTAATCGCCTTTCGTAGCTATAGGTTGGCAAAAATTCAGGGCTCTCCCCCTGGAATATGCATGGTACTTTACAGGATTTTCAGAACATTGCATTTTGCTGATAGCCCACAAGAGTTCTATGCTATTCCCTAATACCTGAGATAATGGTGAAGAGGACAGTCATAAAATGAGTCTAAAGAATGAAGTAGATTTATATCTGCTCGTCTAGGAGTTAAATGCAATCAATATCTAAGGTTGTATGAAGCCTAAGACTATGGAAACTCTGATTCTCCAGTTAATATTCGTAGTTCTCAATGTAATCAGACCAGAGGACTGCCTGACACTAAGAGGATTAGTACCCTCAGGACATTTCCTGAACGGATATCCTTTGGGTATCACATAGTGGCTGTTAAAAACTTTTATCGAAAAAATTTCTTCGTTAAAGGCAGGGTATTGCTATCGGTGCTTGTGGCTGCTTTTCGAACTGGCATGCTGTTGTTAAAAAACAAAAAATATTTTGTGGGTCGTACTGTAATATACAGCTTCCATATGTTATTAGATAGCTCCAGCTCCTCAGCAAGAGAAGTGTACATAGACCATAACAAACATGGGAGAAATTGTCACATGTGTATTAAAGTGCCGTTCGGTATACAAAAGAGGTCGAAAACAATTTAACTTTATAAAATTTTAAGACTTAAGTCTTGTTTGGCTATAACGGCAGGCAGCGCAGTTAGTTTTAAGCACATCTCTCTACACCCAAAGAAAAAACATGGACATAAAGTTATCGTAATTATATTTTTCTTTATATATAGCATTGACAGAGGATCATTATTTAGCCTTACGCAAGAGACCAGGTGATGATGAAGCTCCATACAAATTTTTTCTTGTCAACTTTCATATAAAGAGTAACTCCTGTGAGCTTGTCGTTGAACATACCCTATTAGTTCGCCTTCAGTGATATTACGCTGATTGTATAAATTGACTACAATCATGTAATTCAATAATGTATAATGTAATACTCTTAGCTTATGGTCAATTTAATTATGTTTTTCCTGGGCTTGAAGTCGTACTACCTCATATTGCTGTACCATTCCATGGTGTAAGTTATAGTGGCAAAGTTATAGAATATTTAATATTTCCCTTGAGTTAAGATATGAGTTCTTGTATTACCATTTTCTCATAAATTTTTTTTCTCCTAATTTTCTGAACTTGTGTTTTTACGTGTAATAAAATACAGCACATGAGCATGAACACTGATATTGTATTAACAGGAAACTTTTTCAAGTGAACTGTTGATGTGTGTGAAGGAAAATATATTTGCATATAAATATCACCCAATAGTTCGCAGAAGAATATTTGACTATTTGACATGTTGAATATTTGACATGTTTATATATTATTAAAAATTTTAAGCTTATAAAATTTGTAGTTATTGGCTCTTTACTGCGTTATTTCCGGAAAGAATATTGATTTTCTAATAGTTTAACATTTTGTTGTTTGTTGTTGGCTTAGCAGAGTATATGCCTGCATTTCATTGGTAATGAATTGTGTAAAGATGTAAAAAAGGCGCAAGTCGATTACAATTGTTTGCTGTGTGTAGAAAAATATTATTGAGTTCTATGTTGGATTCTGATATAGTATTTGTTGCTTTTTTATAAGTATATGATTTTAAATGCTTTTCAAACATGATTTGGCTAAAGGGTACTTATTATTTGGTTAGCGCCACGGACATGCAGGCATATACGAGTACTCAGCTCAGCCAATAACAAACAATACAATGTTAAATAGTAGTTTTGGAGAATGAATTTGATAAATAATAATAATAATACAATATATTTATTTTTTATTTTTCAAATAAAAAATAAATATATTGTTTTTAGACCTCAAACTCGATAAATTAACACAATTAATTAAGAAAGGTCGAATAATATTATCAATTTAATAATAATAATACTTTATAAAAATTTAAATCAAGTTTATAAAGTTTTATTTTTGGCAGCACTTCATTTGATAAAACCGTAGTATTTTTGCAATTTCATTAAAATAAACGAATTTAGTAGTGAAAATAAATTCTAACCTTTAAGAATCCATTACTTCTAGCAACAGGTCAGGTTAACTATTTTTTTTTTCATAAAACAACAGATGAGGAATTATATTTAAATAATACTGTCTGCAGCTTAACAGCAGATGGCGGTAAAGTAGCCTGAGTATATGGTGTGAAAATCTTTAAGCACCTCGAGATTTTCGTAGATCATAACTGACTTTGTAATAAAATTTATAAAAAAGCATTAGAAACAGTGCCAACCACAACAAGTTGACGATGCTGTTAAATTCATAAACCACAGGGCATAAGAGAACAGTGAAGGTCTCAATGCGTATATATGAGGCTTTTTTGTATGTGAGTGTTTTGTAAAACTTTGCCTACATCTTGGCGCTTACACATGTTGACCTCTTGTTAATAATAATGTAAACGATGATTTACTGTGGCAAAATTGTTGATGGAAATTTATTTAGGTCCTACTTCAGTCGAATGTTTGTGTAAAAATATATGTGTGTCTGTCTTCTGTTCAGTGGAAATACATGTAAATTAAAGTGTATTTGTATTCGTTGAAACCATATACATGCATACGTATGTATGGGCACGCACATACAAACAAGATTGATAATAATGATGTAGTACACACATTATTAAATTTCAAAGTATTATGTTCATTTTACAAACATGTTTATATAAATTTACGAATACACTTACAATAAATGTAGAATGTTACAGTAAGAACGATAATTATCCGATGAACAAAATTTCCAAACAAATATTTCAAAGCAACCAATTTTCTTTTAAAATATTTTTTTTTCAAAGAGTAGCCACTACTATACCATACAAAAAGTCTGACAGACGCAGGTTCCATTCCTGCCATAAGTTCTGGGTGTTTCTACAGACAAGCCAAATACTTGTGTATGTTTTACACAAGGTGGCGTAAAAGTAATGTTATAATTTGAACTCGTTGCTAACTATCACTATGGTTTGGTATTTATTATGTAGATATATAGGGAATTAATAGCCAATAAGCCATGGAGCGACACACACTTCAAGAAAATGGAATTATCGCTACTGCTTATTTGAAGAATTTTCAGTCTACTGTTTTAACGCAGCGTGAATTTCGTCGTCCGTTTCCCTCGTCCCCCATTTCTTGTAATGTTCTTATGTTAACAAGGAAAATTTTCAGTTTTAATGCACACGGAATCCACATGAAATATGAGAATTTTTGGTGTAGTGAAAAAGTGATTGGCTCCTTTTTGGTGAAGACGCCGATGGCATCATCGTAACCGTAAATGGTGAGCTTTACAGATGCTAAGGGTTTTTTTTTCGCCGCAAGTTGCGGTTGGTTTCAATTGGACAGAGCAACCTCTCACACCCCTCGGAGATTCTGAGATGCCATTTTCGAAACTGAGTGATCTGCCGCTTTGGAGATTTCAACTCGCCATCCAAATCGCCAGATCTAACAGCACCAGACTTCTTCCTTTGATGCTTTTATAAGTCTCGCATTTGACACTTGTTCGCATTTGAACCTTGCAAGTTTTAAAATCTAAAACTCAAGAAGAAATCTCGAATTTTCAGCAAGATATTTTGTGAGCAACAATTTAAAATGCAGTAAAACGAGCGCAATTATGCATCAACTCGGAAGGTGGCTATTTGAGCGATATGATTTTTTCCAATTAATGTCATCAATTTTACATTTTGAGGGTGCTGTTGGCTGAAGTAGTTAGCGCGTTGACTACAAAGCAATTTATGACTGACGAACAGGGTTCAATACAAGTCATAAAATAAAAAAAAAATTAACATCATAAGTTTTTCTGATCTACTTAGTGTGGAGTTGTGTTAATTGTTGTTGGACTGTTGTTTAAGTGATGAAGGCATAACACTGGTCACTTAGCAGCAATTTCATACTCTCTATGCTAATGTTTACTGTATCAAGCGCCCTCCTTCGTCGTATTGTTAGCAAGAACCGTCGGCGAAGTAAAACAATTAATAAAATGGCTACACAAATACACCATAAGAGACTAAAAAAATGCGTCTACTTAATAAACATCAGAGACGCTGCAACTCTGCTATAAAAAAAAAAAAAAATATATATATATATATATATATATATATATATATATATATATATATATATATATATATATATATATATATATATAATATGTAATAATAGTAAATCAACGCGGAATAGCTGAGTTGTAACACAGAAATTAAAAAGCCCTCTCTCTCTCTCTCGCTCTCTCTGTCTTCTAATTTCACCACCTGTCCTCTCTACTCTATCCCTTTCACAAAAGAAGTAACACCTTAATTTAAGTAGTAGGCATTAATTGCCTGAGTGTAACTTAAAAAAAAAAAAAAAAAAAAAATTACATTTCAGGTAAACTTTTTATGAAAACAAATTTTAATTTTTTCTTTTACAACAAAATGGCGGTCAGTTAAAATTACGAAATCATTTTTTTCACCACCTTGTATATAAAAAATTGAGAATACATATACAAAGAAAAACATTATTTTTATATACTTATGTATACTTTCAACAAATTCAAGAAAATTTTTCTTTATACAATTTTAAAACAAAAATTTAATGCAGATATAAAGAAATTTTTTTTTACAAGATAAGTATTTTCAAATTCAATTTCAACAGATTAAATAGTTAATAATTTTTACCAACATTGTCAATTTCACGTCTTCGGAAATTGAAAAAGATACACAATTGGATTTTTGTAAGCAACGAACTTGGGTTATCATGTTAAAAAGAGTTTCTCTGCCTCAACATTAATAAAGTAAATGATTTTCTTTTTATCCTCCACTGTAAGCATTAAATTTTGTAAAAAGAATTTTTCTCCCTCTACATTAATAAAGTAAATGATATCTTTTTATCCTCCACTGTAAGCATTAAATTTTTGTATATCTCTGTATGTATGTGTGTGAGAAATAACATGTATACAGGTAAGATATTAAATTCTATTTAAACTCATGCACCCGATTCTTAACACACTCATGCACACAAACGATTATATACTCTTAAGCTCGACAACGTATTCACACATGCACATTTACACTCAACGTTATATAACTGTTTGTTTAAATTATTAAAGTTAGTGTCTTGGAATTTATGGTTACTTTTACTTGTATATGAATTACTTGTTCTTTTATTCAAGTAATATAAAAATCTAATTTATAACTTAAATTTACAACTACACAAACAAACATTGCAACACCTTCACATGAACACAAACACAAACATTAAGAGAATGCGGTACTTGTATTTATATATAACTTTCAAGTTGAAAATTTTAATGACCATTCGGATTTGATATTTACTGTTTTATAGTTAATTTCAAAATAATATTTCAAACATCTTGTTCTTCAACAACTCTTGAAATTTTTTTTTTTGCATTGGCAGGGGTAATTGTACGTATATTTGATTACAAAACACTCCATTACATAATGAAATTGGAAGATGAGGTGTGTTAAGGGTTTACATTTGTTTTTCAATATATTGTGGTTTGTGTGTTCTTTTGAATTTAATCAAACAAATTTAATTAAAACTATGCTTTTGACAGGTATTTAAGTTTATGAACACTAATCGAGTGGCTTAAGGCTTATAAGAAAAAAATTTAACACGCACTTTAACGATACTTTTCAATTTTAATGACAGTTGTTATATTATTTTCTGCTTAATTCGTTTCAAATAGATTTAATGGAGAAATGGAGACAAGTAATTATTACTGAACAAAAAATCAAATTGAGTTTCTGGGCAGTCTCATTCCATTATATTGAAACTAAACTCTAAAATGAAGGACATTATATCGGTTTTGCACAATTATATCATATCAATAACTGCATGATTTTGACTTGATTTTTTTATATTAAATGCGAATTTTAGGGTGGTCTGACCTATGATTTGCTATTGCGATTTCTAGAGTTTGATTCCCATCGAAAATTCCAGCTCACTGTTCCATTTTGAGTTAATGATAATTTAATATTCTTAAGAACAATTTCAGTCCGATTTCTAAGTGCATTTGTAATATTGAAAAATTAGGAAATTAATAAAAGTGAGAAAATAAATTCCACTTGTCAAATAAATGGTTAGTTTTGTTGAGGATTATTTATTTCAAATTTCAATATGAAATAATAAAAGGATTTTTTTTAATAACTTTAGGTTTTTTTATAAAAAATTTAATGTATTTCAACCCTTCGATGCCTCTTTTGGCGTCTTCTTCAGGAATGATTTTTTTAGCAAACATTTATTTAAAAAATTTTCGTGAAGAGGACGTCCAAAGGAGCGTCGAAATATTAAAATAAAATAAATTTGTTTTTTATAATAGCACCTAAAGCTCGTTTATGAAATAAAAAAGGAATTAAAAAAAATTTGCATTTGAATATCAGCAACTTGGTATCATTCGAACAGACCTTGAATTGTTTTAAAAAAATATTTTCATTTGTTTTTTAATTTAAAATTACAAAATGAATATACATATACAAACGAATATACATATACGTTTGAATGGCTCATACACAACACTCATAACAAAAAAATCCCAAAAAGTATGCAACGGCATTCACACAGCTAATGCGCTGTGTATGATGATTGAGTAGATTTAAAATTACTCATTCGCCTCAAGTACCGGTACCCCACTCATTAAATACCCAAATAAGTGTGCAATAGTTTTTAATCAAATTGGTACGTATAATTTCTATTGACATGAGTGAACAATCACATTGGGGCGAATATTGTTCATACGTTAATGGTTGGACAAATACACAATTTGCAATTATTAATTGTTATTGTTACTAAAACCATTAGTGCTGGGATTTGATTTTGTTCATTTGCAGGAAAATCAACACAAATGTGTGTAGTGAGAATTGCGATCATTTCCCAACTAAAGTCGGCATCTCGAATGCTTTTAACTGGTAACAAAGTGATTAAATTTTAAGTGGAAGATGCACAATTTTAATATTTGCTTGTCACTACAAATCATCTCAATAAAAATGGATTTTTTTTTCAAATACGAATAAATGAATTTTTGAGGAGCTAAACATTATTATTTTAAACTCTTTCTGGAAAAGCATTTAAGATGTATTCGTCTAGAAACCATGTTAATGACGTTTCCGTATGGATTTGTCTCTATTAGTATGTAAACGTCTCTAATAAGACGCCGCAATCAGATGTAAGACAATTTGAATTATTTTTCTTTTTATTTTGTGAACCGGATGGGCAATTTCGCATAACTACTCCATCTATGGATCGATTTTCGAAATTATTTTTTGGTTTAAAGGGTTTACTTGTGGTCTGATCCCATTATATTTAAATCGAAAATCGGACGGGCAAAGGGTAAATAAAATAAATTGATTATCGCATAAATCCTCCATTTATGGACCGATTTTTTAAATTATTTTTTCTTTGAAAGAGTTCGATCCGATAATTTTTATGCCGTAAAATGTGACAGGTAGTTTTCTCTCTACTCCAAAAAAAATTATTATCTAATAACTCCTCCATATGTAGACCGATTTTGAAAAAACCTATTCCTTAATTGAAAGTGTAGCTTAGCAGTTTGGTTTCACAGAAATTTGACTGAAAATCAGGCAAGTAAAGCGGCCGCCGGAAATTTTTATTATAACTTAACTCCGCCATTCGTGGAGCTATTTAAAAAAAATACTTAAGGAGTAAAATATAAATTAGAAATGGAGTCTATCGGGTTTTAAACTAATCCATACCTGTTTCGGTTTTGTAATCTGCTTTATTGGCTCTTTCTATTGAAGTTGGTTTTTTCCCGAATTATTAAGTGTATGATGTAAGAGAATTTCATATGGATTTCGCTTTGATTTATAACCCAGACACATCACTAACAAGCTGTATTGATAGGTACATTTAAAGTGACTGTGTCTTTTACTACCAAATGTGTATGTATCAAAGCGAGGGCTTGGCATAACACCAACCTTATTAATACAACACTAAGTAATATGGTAATGGAACCCAAGCTGAAAGTTTCATTCTGTTGATTTGTTCTCATCCTACTACGCTGCACTTAATCATGAGATTTCCTTTCTGATCTGGTTTCAATTTTCGTAGAACGGAACGAAATTTCGCAAACCTACTATCGCATGTTCGGTACGTTAATACATCCTACCTAAATAAAATGTCCTAAATAATATCTTAAATACTTTTAATTTTCTTCACGCATATTGATAATTTCTTAAAATAGAAATAATATGTTCACAAAAATAGAAAATGTCTTCCGCGTTCAATTTTGTTCTTAGTTTCACTGAAAAATGTGCGTAACAAAAAACAAACTTTGCAATTTCTATTAGTTTTTGTGTAATTTTCTTCAATATTAAAATAATATTAATAATCGGTTCTATGCAAACGTCTATTGATTTCCAACACATACAAATTAAATTATTCAAAGGAATAAATTTATATGCGACAAAAAATATTTGGGCTTTATTTATTTATTCATGAAGTAGACTTATTCCGAAGTATCAAAATAATATTAAATTTATGTTTTATTTAAGAAACCTTAAAATACTTAAAATATTTTATCACTTCTTTTTCGTGAATAATTTTTTATATTTTTCTTTAGCATATTTCAGCTTTAACAGAAATGCAGCAATTCATTTTTGAAGTACTTTGCGCTGGTTTTCGTGTTGACAAAATACAATTTTATTGGCTGTTCATTTCTCAAAAATAAAATTGAAAAAAATCTAATAGTATTTACAAGTTTTTTATTTATTAAAAGTTTTACGTTGCTTTTAAACGTGTATTGCCCATAAAACAAACAAGAAAACTGTTGTCTCGTGTCTACAAGCCCTCACCACAGTTTTCTAATTTTTTTTTTATTTACGTGAAAAAAATTAGCAAAACAGAATTGTTTGCAAAAAAAACTAGTTTTAAAAATTTTCATTAAATTGTCAATTTAAGCATGAACTCAATATCCTCTACACAGGCCTCCACTAACTCATGCACACAAACAAGCAAATACATAAAAATACACATACACATACACTCAAACGTAACACTTTTTAGTACAATTTTGAATTCAGGTGGAATCTGCGTATAAAATTTATCAGTTTTTCTATAGAGGATTCTTTTAATGGCCATGTTGTGTAGTCTAGTGTTATGGCAATGAAGCAGGTAACAGAAAATTTTAATAATTGCTGTATGAGAGAGTGTTCTTTATGTACGAGTACATGTGTATGTGTTGGATGAAAGTGGAAAGAAGTGTTGCTACTCGCATAGTGTTGTTGGGGATTTATTTGTTTTTTAGATTTTATGGCGTTGCTGGATAAATATTTGAGTAGATCCTTTGCTCAAGTTTTTTATTGCTAAAGTATTCGTGTGCTGCCATAATGCCTTTCTTCTATTTGTGTGTGATGGAAGTTTGGGATTTTTGTAAATTGATGGTTGAAATATTTCGTAGTTTTGTGTGCTTTAAGCCCAGCAATATCCTGTTATATGCATGTGAGGACAACCAATAGACTTTAGCGTATTTAAAATGCTATTAATGTGAATACAAATAATATATTTTTTTTTAATTTTAAAGAAATATATTTTAATTTAAATTAAAAAAAGTTTTATTGGGAATATTTGATTCACAATTCAGCTTGTATGTGTAATTTGCTTACTTTTAAATTAATAATTTGGTGATTCAGTAAATTGTATACAAAAATACATTAAAATTAGAAATGTTGTATTAAATGCAATAATCTTTCAAGCGATTTTAACGATGTTAAAAAGGGATAGAAAGTACCTAAATTTAATTAAAGATGACCTCTGTTATAGACGGCATTAAGTCACCTGCCATATTCACCATTTATAGGGATATATTAATGGCGTTGTAAGCATCACAGTTATACAAACGGCTTACGGTAAAGCCATATAAAGTGTGATTTTTAGCAATATTTTTGCAACACTGTTTTCGGCAGCTCAACTGTTTTCGTGTAAAATCTTACTGTTAAACATGTTCTGTTTGGCCTATAATTTAGCCATGAATCGACTAACAAACGAACAATGCTTGCAGATTATTGAATTTTACAACCAAAATTCCACACCGGTTAAGAAAGTCCATTGTCCACTCTTTTCCGGTTGAATGGATTTGTGAACAAGCAAAATTGCCGTTTGTGGTATGAAGAGCAGCCAGAAAAATGCACTGTTTAGCCGGTGGCATCATTGGACCGTAATTTTTCAAAGACGACGAAGACAGGAACGTTACCGTGCGATGATTACAAATTGTTTTGCCCAAAATAGAAGAGCTGGACTTAGTTGACATGTGGTTTCAACAAGACGGTGAGACATGCCACACAGCACGCTAAGCATTAGTCAAATTGAGACGCGAGTTCGGTGTGGACAGTTTACTTCACGTTTGGCGCCGGTTATTTGTCCGCCTAGGTCGTGCGATTTAACGCGTTTAGACTATTTTTTGTGGGCTAAGCTAAGGCTAATGTCTATAGGGACAAGCCCGCAATGGTTCACACACTGTAAGCCAATATTGAAGAAATTGGAGAGTACACAAAAATTGGACATTGAATTATATAGATCGTTCTATCGACTTGAAAGAGATTTCATAAATTTCTCAAAATTTTAGGGTTTTTTTGTATAAAGTCCGAAAGCTCTTAAAAATCACCTTTTGTCAAGCCCAACTTTAATGGAATTTTAGAGTATAAACTATATTTTTTTAACTCGAACATAAAATGGCGTTGAACATTTTTTTGGGTAACTTTCAATAAATCAGAGCGTTGATTGGCTGAAACCTTTAAGCCTGAGATTAACTAGAAAAATATATTTATTTTTTTTGTGCATAAAAATTCCATTTAAGTCTATGGCGCTCAAGCAGACTCTTAAAATTTTTTTAGATCTTGGAGACGATCTAGATCGTTTGTATTAAAATATACATATGATTCAAAATCGCAACTTATTTTCATTTGAAACATTTTATTATTAAAAATTTTATTATATGTTTAAACAATAACTATGTTGAACTATATAATTCTATTATTATTTTCAATTTTAGGCAACTTTTTGAAGTATTTCAGTTAAAATGAAATTCTAATATGTCATGCTCGAGTTCGAGTCCTAAAATCGTCCTTTAAAACATGTGCCTTTTTCAAATAATTTTTCTTTAGAAAGAGTTAATGAGAACCAAATTACACTAGCAGAATGAAACAGGTCGCTACACTATCATCATCTGCTTTCAAGTGTCTAATTTTTACCACATGTATAGAAGATGCAATAGAATAATTATATGAAAATTTCAGAGACTTGCATCTCTAAGGCCAACTCTCACTATATAATCCATATTAAATTATTACATTAAATTATTACATGAGGAATAAAATACTTACAGCTTAATATTAAAAGCAATAGTTTTAGAATTGGATTGCAAAAAAATTACCTGGAAAGAGAAAAGACGAAATAACCTTTAAATGCAAGTATCAATTATTTTATTTATACAAACTTATAAAATATTAAATTTATTAAAATTATATATTAACACCACGACTATAAATTTGAATTTAGAATTGTACTCCAAGTTAAAAAAACACATTGCAAAAAATATTAATTTTCATTCAGGAAATTTTTAACTGGAACGTATGATGAATGTAAAACTTATAAGAACTATTATTAAAAGCCATTTTTGGACTGAATTTTTTTATAATTTTGGACTTAAGGAAATTTGATTCTTGTCTGAATATTTTATGATGCAGAAACCAGTCGGTTACCATGTGTGGTTCCAAAGTTATAACGCTTCAAAGTTGGGCATGTTTGTGAAAAACAGTAGCATTAGACATTTCCTTACTACAAGGATCTCTAAAGTTATACTCAAATATCCAGAAATATTATCAAATAACTTTACATAAAAAACAGACAACTAACCGTATCATACATTTATTTGCCCAAAAATTTCAAATTGTGTTTCTTACATTTAGTTAACAATTTTTCTAAAAAACTACTAAATTCAATACCTTTAAAATCTCGAATACAGTATATGATTCAGTTTCAAAAAATATTTTGCTGCCACTTTTCCCATATTGACATTCGATATGGGAAGAGGATTATTTCGAAATCTGCAATATTAATTACAATCGTTATCAAAATAAAAGCCTCAACTTTTGATCTAAACTGAAATTTGACGACGCCTTTCAGCTGTACTCAGCATTATATTTTACTAATTCATATTGGTGGTGGCGTGGTGTAGTGCTTAAGGTGCTTGCCTACAAAACCAATTACCCCAGGTTCGCTCCCTGGCAGAGGACAACAATTATTCAGCGTGGTTTTTCAAGTTTTAGAAATGAAGTGGCTTCAACCCCCTCTTAAAAATCCATTCAATGAGCCCCTTGACCACGCGTTGTTTCTAGACAACGACAGATGGCAGCCCCATTATCCTGGACCTGCTACAGCAGACCAATCACCAAACACTAGGTGGAACAAGAACCGATTATCGAAACTGATACAAGGCAAAAAACAAATAATAACAATGCGAAAAACAACTGCAACAACAACACGTGTAAAAGATGGATATGCTTTGTAGAAGCCCTATGCTCCCTCCGAGAGTAGAAAAAACATATATATAATTCATATGCGAGGAAATGGCCCATGAGAGCCATAAATGCTATATCGTATGAGTTTATTCTGATAACAAAAAATATATTTAATCCTACGAAAATGAAAGGGTGTCAAAATCCAGCCCAGGTCAAAAGTATTTAGAGCTACCCAAAGGTTGAAATTCGAGGGATTGACTAGGGGGTATAATGATAAAGCAAAACTTCTGATTGGTTTTACTTTGTCAATCTAGGGTGATGCCTATCAATTACACTTTAAGTCGACTCACAAACCTCCATGTGGTGATCCCACGCGGACATCTGTTCTTATATTAAGCGGTTCGCTGTAGGCTAGTAGGATAATCACCTGCTTATCTGAAAATATCCGATTAACGATAATATGAATGAACAATCGGATAAAACGTTGACGACCTTTAGCATGAAAAATAGGCCACTATTTGAATAATGGAATGAGAGGCCACATGCTTCTGAAAGGAACAACGGGAAAAGTTGAAATTCGATATTTAGCTTAAAAGTCTTTTATAATTTTATAACTGGTTATACATTAAATTTGCCATTTTATCTCGGCCCTGGAAACTTCAGAGTTCATCTGTTTTACAAAAAAGTTCTGCTGTAACCTCCATAGGAGATAAATCAAGGCATATGTTGTGTGCCACGGGGACACGACCTGCTGAAACTGTATATAGAACACGTTTGCTCATTTTTGTTGAGCCATTTTATAAATAAAGTCTTGGTTGATAGCAAAGTCATTTGTTCAAATGTGTGGAAGAGCTAATAGAGCTAATACTAATACAACTAAAATATTGGAGCCCTTTTAAATGTCCCAGTCTAAAGTCAGCTAACAAGGAGTATTTTGAAATTTTTATCTCATTTAGTTGTAGCATTTCCCACTTCTCTCAAAGAACACTTCATTAATATTAAAACCTTTAACAAATTCCTTTGGTCTCCCATTTTAATTACATAAATGTTTTACAATTTGCTTTATTCTATTTGTCTCCCACATACGCATTTGAATAATTTAGTGAAGCTTAAGCAAACTTTTAGTTGTTTCAGTTTTGTGGCCATTTTATTTGCAGAGACTTTTGCTAATATGTATTTGAGTTCTAGTTAAATTTGACACTCTTTTATTAAATAAACACAAGCAGATTGTTTCAATACTTCTTTCTATTTATTTTTTCATGGCGGAATTTCAAAAAAATAAAAATATAATTAAAAGGGATAAAGTTTTATACATTTTTTTGCATTGCAATAGGAAATCTAACACCATCAAATAGCTGGCCAACTAAATATTTCAATTTAGTTCATTTAATTGAAATAAAGGATGAAAAAAGGATTATCATGATTTGCAAATCAAATATACAGCCATATCTACACATGCTGATGGGAATACAACAAACAATAGGGAAGATATTATTATTTTTCAATATTCTATTATCAAATATTGATTATTGGTGCCACGGCATAAAGAACATGGCTTCGTGTCACCACAGGATGGTTGGCCTGCGTGGTGCCCCGAAAAAATTATGTGGACCGCTGACCGGTATTGGACGACCAACATTGGTGTGGTTTGCATCGGCGTCCACGAGCTTATGGGACTATGAATAGAAGCCACTTGCAGCCGAATAGAAGCCACTTACAGCCATAGTGTGAAAAGTTAAAGTTTTGTTTTATATGTATAAAATAGAAAATTAAAAAAAATTATATAAAATAAAAATAAATTAATGGAACAGGCGATTGTTACTCCTATCAGGAGAAGCGAGCCCTCAAAGACGTAAGCATTGATAATATCTGTAGTGTTGCCCATTTAGAAAAAGCGTTTCAACAGAGAAATATAAACAATGAGTTGATTGCTTTTGGTACAAGAAATTCTTTTTTGTAACCGAATTTGTGGCCATTTCATTTTTGTTAGTTGGACAAATTATTGTAAAGAGTTGATTGCAAATATTAAATGAATTTGGTAATAAGAAGCGAATAAACGTGAGCAGTAGTGTGAACAATTTAATCACATTTGAATATTTAATCAATTTAATTTTTCTAAGACACATACCAAATAGCACAATAATATAAATGTGAAAATAAGGCCAAGTTCTTGTCGAACAATTTCGGCCGATAAATGTACTGAGATTCAATATAAGAACCAAGTTTTTGATAGTTAAGTTACCATCTCATTTCTGGACAACCTACTAGCAATATTGGGAAAGCAAAACGTACCCATAATTATTTTCCCATATTAGAAAGAATAAATATTGCAAAGTAAGCAGCTTGCCGAGTAATTAAATAGATTTTATCCATCAAAAACTTGGTTCAATTTGTGATCCCAGTATTTTTAATGGGCAAAATATTTGGATCGGAGCTTGGCCTTGTTTCCGCATTTATGGTTTATGGATGTAAACCCTTTTTCCAACTTATTATTATTATTATTTTTTTTTTACTATATATTTGCATGAATGTATAAAACTTTTTCTAACATGAAAATAAAAAACTGTTGGGCATATCTGTACGTAAAGAAGGTAAAAAGCGAGTACTTCCTGAAATCCTCCAGGGAAAAAATTCTAAACAAAATTTGCCCTTACAAATAGCATTTACTCTGCATACGAGGTCTGTTTAATAAAAAGGGTGAATTTTAATTTTTCTCAAAATATATTCATTTATTCATCAATTTCTATTTTGTCCCCTTTAAAGTATTACCCCATAGATATAATACAACTATCCCAGAATTTTTTTCGAATCCTTGAAGCATTTCTGATATTCAGCTTTTGGTATGTTCTTGAGCTCTTTCAGCGATTCGATTTTTATCTCCTCAATCGTCGCAAAACGCCGTCCTTTCATAGGTCTCTTCAAATTTGGGAACAAAAAAAGTAGTGGGAGTCGAGTCTGGTGAATAAGGTGTTCAAGACGTGATTAAGGTATTATTTTCGCCCAAAAAATTACGAACAATCAATGGCGAGTGAGCATATACATTATCGTGATGCAAGAACTTTGAACAATTTTTCCACAATTCTAGACGTGTTCTTCGTATTGCTTCTCGCAAGCAGATCATAAATTCAAGACAATACTCCTTATTAACCGTACGACCACCTGGCAAGACCTTTTTAAGTAAATCTGGATCGTCGTTACCGTCATTTAACATTTCATGAACGACTCCTATGCGATAGTTTTTTTTTCAAAATTCAGCCATTTTGGAAAGAGCTTCACTGCCACACGCCCAAAATTTGCAAAAAAAAAAAATTTTGTATGGCATGAGCCAACCGATATGCCGACATCGTCTCCCACTTTTCTAATAGTGGTTCGACGATTCTATATAATAATTTTTCTCACTTTCTCAAAATTTTTTTCCACAGCAGAAAATCGTCGAACGAGTAAAACACGTCTAACTTTCCGGCCTCTCACAAACAAACTAAACTAAACATAAACAGACTAAACTAAAAACATATGTTCGAGACAAGTGTGTCAACATAAAAAAATCGCTTTTTGAATGCACGCAGCCCGAGAAATTTTAAAATTCAGCCTTTCTAGTAAACAGACCTTGTAGATTTTTGACAGTATAGTATGTGTACTTGTGTGTTAACAGAATTATAGGCCCTAATTATGTATTTAATTTAGGTGAGAAGTTGCATAATTATAGTTGTTTTTGATAAATAAAAATCGAAAGCAATTTTATTAGAAGAACCCAACGCTTCACTTCCGTGAAATATAAAAATACGCTCAGAATTAAGAAAAAAAAAACCGTGTAATATCGCAAACGTATAAAACGGGGGAGAGGTGTTCTTACAAAACTTCAAAAAATATTTCAAAATTTGCACATGCACCCGTTTATATTCATAAATTTCTCATGCTAAATTTTTTCAGCAATAAATTTTTTCATTAGGATTGTTTTAAACAGTTTTCAAATAACGACGAATAAAATAAAATCCTTTGAGTATTTTCTGCATCATAGTTTTTCATCGGATGGGAGCAACCGGATTGCTTTTTTGATTACTGACTATCACTGAAATTTATGATAGTGGCAACTAAAAGCGTGGTAAAGTTCAAGTGTTGGCTGATACAAACAAATTATAAGTTGCTGTTAACATTAGCCAGTATCGATAAGTGAATTTGGTTGGTTCTGTCTTTCAAAATATTTTCAAATAAGTTAAAAATTGATTGTCGCGAACAACATGAAAGTCTCAAAATTCAACTGCCATTATGATCCTAAGACTACAAATAAAAGAATTATTTTCTAATACACAATTTTCAATCAATTTTGGCATATGAAACTTTATGATGGTAAGTGTTTTCAAATAAATTTTTTTCCGTATGTGTTTTACTTCAATGTAAGTAGAACTGAAATTAGTACTTCTTATATTTAAAAAAATGTATTCAATTATTAAACTAAGCACTTTAGTGAGCTTAAGTGAACATTTAATTTAATTTAATGCTAGGGAAAACTTTTCCCAACTTTTACTAAACTTACATTTAACTAAAATCCATATAAATTTCCTTTAATTTGCTGTATTTAGAAGCATTTTAAACTAAAGTCTAGTATATTCTAAATTTCTTGTCCCCTTTCTTATGCTGCTTGTGGCATTGACTTAATTATATGCTGTTCCTAGTTTCAGCCACTACTGACTTAATTCCGAACAGAATTACAAAACTTTATCCTGCTCCAATAGGTCTCCTAAAAATAAAGCAAAGACTCTTATCATTGGCTTGTGTAAGCAAAACTTCAAAAAAATAAAATATTATCAGAAATGTGCGAATGCGTATAATGAAAGTCTTTATAAGGAATTTTATTTTTGCAGCTTTTTTTCTATTTTCCTGTATACAAGAATAATGCTCGAATCTATAGATGGAGTGTAATGTATATTGAAAAGTTTGTTGACTGATGTTCATGATGATGATGATGATGATGATAAAAATGGGTGAAGAAAAAAAACGAGAGAATAGAGATAAAAACTAAAACTGCTTAGAACTTATCTTTCAAATTAGGCAGCGTTCATTTTTTATATGAAGGCTGTATAAGCCGATAACAGTATGATAGTTGAAAACAATCTTGAATTGTTGGCAAAAACTTTGTTGTTAAAAATTTTATGGGATATATTTTAAGGCAAAGTTTATTTTAGTATTTAAAGCCTATTTTTAGGCTGCATGGTAGTTGTTTTTCAATTTATAAATAATCCTAAGAGGTCGGTTTCTTTGAAAACTATGCCTCCAGAAAAAAAAACCATTTGCATTTGCATTTGAATTACAAGGGATTATATTCGTTTAGTATGAAGAAAAATAAAATTAATTTTTTCCAACAGATTTTAAATTTTTATAGATTCTAATAGAAAGTTTAGATTTACTAGGAATAGTTAATTGCATTATTAAGAAGAAAATTAAAAAAACTTCAGAAAGGTGGAAGTGAAAGATAATAGAGGAACTTAAAAAAGAAGTCCTTTAAGTCATTTAACTTATAAATCAATACAATTCTATTTTCTTCGTGCAGGTTTATAATATATATATATATCAATAAATTCTTAAATCTAAATATGTTTTCTATTCATAAATGGGATCATAGCTTATATTAAATCTGCATAAATAAAATTTTTCTTTAATTGACATTCTTGAGCATAATTGATAAAACACAGAATATATTCTAGGAACCAGAAAACAATGTCATTCAATAGGTTTTAGTTCAGTTATTAAAGAAGTTGTCTATATGTTGCGTATTATTATAATTATTAAAATTTAAATGGTCTTACAATACAATACAGAAATGGAATAAGGCAAGTTGTGTGTGATATATTAATGAAATTGTGTTCGGTTTTAAAATCTATATATTTGACAATTGACACTTGTGCAGCGCTGAAGTACGAGTGGCAATAGTTTAAATTTTATAGCCTCTACCGCTCACAACAAACTGAACTAGAGCAATGGGGTAATTAACGTAGACTTTTTAGGACATCAACTAATTACAGCTCATTATCAAATACCAATAGATAATAATACTATTTTATTTCAAATTACAATATCAAAATATATAAATATAAATTTCAAAATAATGACTTTTATGTTCTCCTAATTCTCCCGATTTATTTATTATTGAAATTTATGAAGCGGGATATTCTCCCCTAAAAGCTTATTTCAAGAATTAGAGTTCCAAAAATGTATATACTTCTTTTATATGCATAAGAAATATTTATCTCTTTATACAATAGATTTCAATTTAATGCTGTGGAATTATTGTAGCAGCAAATTAATTTAAATAGAATTATAGGACAAACTTAATTACAAAATAGTTGAATGCAGTTGTTTCAAGGCATATTTTCTGCTACTTTAAGATTAAAATCTCTTAAATATATGTAATGTATTTAATATAAATATTAATATTATATTAGAAAGAATAAATAAGATATACGAAATTAATAGATAAGTTTCATAAGGAATAGTACAAAATCAACTTGTGACTAAAAATATTTGCACTGACATAAAAATTAATACTTATTGTCACACCAACATAAAAAGTTGCTTAATATTATATCTGCGGCAAAAAGGAATAAGTGCTTAAGTCAACTTAAGCTCAAAACAAGTTAACAACACTATTGTGATTTGCCTCTTGAACCCAAAAGAACCCTTCGGAAAAATTTCACTCAACCTGCTCAATTCAACTTCCTGCAATGTAACGAATTTCCGCTCATGGAATTTCGTATGGTAGTTTGTAAAATGTGGAATGAGATTTCGTTAATCATTCTATGTCCGATGAGCATCCTAGTCTGGTGATGGGGACTGGCTGAGTTTAAAACACATTAATATAAGAACAGACGTTCGCTTGGGAGTCTACTTGCAGTGTAATTTATAATTATCACTTTAGATTCACCAAGTAGAACAAATCAGAAGTTTTGCCTTACCATTATACCCCCTGGTCAGTCTATGCTCCTTATAGGATCAATGAGAACATATATAAGAGAGCCTGCAGAGGGTATATAATACGTCACATTCAAAATTTAAAACGCTCTCGTGTTAAATAAGAATTGAGTACTTTTTTTCTTATTAACAGAAATATGATATTTTACTTATTAAAACAGAAAAATTTTCAAGCATCAAAATACATCGAATTGTTTCGTGTGCTCTATCGATATTTTAAGTCCTCTAGCAACGTTCTATTTATTGCTGTTAATAATCTGATGAAATTTTATATTCTATTTATTGGAAATTTTCGAATCGCACGTAAAATCATACCAAGAAAATACTTTTTGGCATATCGGAATCCAAAAATCGTTTGTATACCAAAGTTTGTTATAGTTGATTATTCTACATCAAGCTGCTCTGGAGAATGATGTTTAGTAAATTTCAATGTGTTTCAGGATTAGTAATGGCTGGAGAAATAAGCTTGACTACAAGCATGTTTTCGGTTCCGCCCCTCACCCCATCATCAGCTGAGACTACTCAAGAGTAGTTTCAAAGTTTTCGGCTCAGGATAGATTTTTACACCCTTCCAATGCTTTTAAGAATAAATTCACACATTTTTGTCCATCATGCATCACTTGATACATGCGCCAGTTAAATAGCAGGTGTGATTACTAAATTATAAACCTTCGAAATTGTACCTGGTCGTAATTTTTTTTTAAGATTTAGTAATATCGACTAGGATTATTCAGGATACTGTCCCAATTAATTTTTTCATATTTTATTTGTTATAGAACAAAAAGTGTATGTGCCTCTATTTAATAGGCGCTAGCAAAATCATCAGAACACTTCAGCCAACATGTTTGAAAAGTATTCGAAACTCACGTGGTCATAAAAAAAACCTTCATACACAAAACAGACAATTCAATCATTTATGAAAATCGCAGCAGCTTTAGAAAGCTTTAGTGCTCACAACACAACAAGTAATTATATTCGACTTGCGTTTCTTTGGTTTTCTTTCACATTGGTATAATTAATCACGTTTTAGGTGATAACGAAAGTGATATTTTTCGCCACTTTACCAATATAGACTTTCTTTATATTAAGAAAATATAGTCACCACTTTCAAGTCCATTGAAAACCTAATTTGAAATAAATATGCGATACGATTAATTGTCTAATTGGTGTAAAAAAAACAAAACGATAGTTTTTGAGATTATTTGAGAGCAAGGAACTATTTTTCATGTTAGAGGTGCATGAAACATGAAGTTAAGTTACGTTACTTAGTTAAAGAAATGATGTCTAACACTTTTTAAATTCTCACTTTCATTTGAATATAATGACGCGTTTTTTAAAGCTATGTACTAATTTTGCACGAAATTCCCGAAATATCCAACTTTGGAGGTCTGCATTTTATACGTAATGCGCCAACAAGAACAATATGTGTAGCCTAAGATTGCAGGCAGGTGCTCTGCCATTACTATCGAAATAAGTTTAATTCCGTATTTTCGATTCTGATGGACAGTTATAGTTTCTTCAGAATTCGATCGATTTTATTTATTTTCAAAAAGATTTTTAATTCAAAGTATGGCATAATTTATAATAAATGCAATATAATTTTTTTTTTTGTTACAAAATTTTTGTTTCACAAATTAATCGTGGTGTAGCAAAACAACGAGAAACTTTCAACTATTTTCAAAAATTACAATATTTATATACTCGTATAAATATTAGTCAATAAACTATGAAACCATTTATTTGATCCATTAATTTTAGCTTGATTTTATTAAAATTTGTCTTTATTAAATCATTGGAAATACTCATATTGCAAATCGAAAATAATTTCATTCCCAAGAAAATTTTTTTTTTATTTCTGAAGCACCGATTGACGGAATCAAACCACTTTGAAACTGAGTCCTGTAACAATTCTGTAAATAAAATCGAGATTATAATCAAATCAATGTCACATTATTATTTTGGGTCGAAAAAATTTACAATCACCCATCACTAATTCTTGTGAATATAATAAGTTGGAACACATTTTATAGTACAATACATTAATAATATCGGGCCTTAACCCCGAAAAAAAACGTAAGTGACAAACACATACAATAATTTTACGGAGAAGCTTTTTTATTAACTGCTTTTTCAATGTAAATTTAATTTTGCCTCAAGTTTTTAATTCCATTTTTAGAAGTTAAACAATTTTTCAGTATTTAATTTTATTGAAGGAAAATTATCGATTGCGACGGAAAATTGAAAATTGAAATTTTTTTGGAGGTAAAGGCCCTATATTATCAGACTATGTGTTTGTTGGGTAAGTCTTAGTTCTGTGTATGCAGTTTCCTGCATAATCTTGTTTATTCATGTATATTAAATTTTATACCATAAATTTAATTTCATTTCTAAATACACAAACACATTAGCATTCACACATGAACTTTCACACATACATACATAAGTACATACACATCCTGTCTATTTATTTAATTACCAGTACATATACATGTGCGAATCCACAAACATACTTTTGTATTGAAGCATTCAAATTATGACTCCTGCACATACAACTAGTGCCGGCTTCGTAAAGAGTAGTAAGTGATCATATTTCTTTTCAACTTCTTAATTTCCTGCATCTTGTTATTATTATTCTGACAAATTTTGCCAGATACAAGTTATAAAATTTAAATTTTTCTTCTTATATATTTTATGTAGAATATTGTGTATGTACTTATTTATTTTAGGGAAAACTTAATATGTTTGGATAAAGCTCTTTAATAAGTAAATGAATTTTAAAATGTTAAATAAATATGTATGTAAATACATATATATATATATATATATATATATATATATATATATATATATATATATATATATATAGAAAAATCTTAAGGCATAAGAAGATGAAACTTCTTTTCTGTAAATATTTCTTAAAAAAAAATAATTTTCTTTAAAAATTTATTGAAATAAATATAGTTTTTCAATTAAAATAACACAAAGGGATTTACTGCTAAGAATACTAAATTATAGTAATTGAATTTACGCAGCTTAAATATATTAATAATTATTAGAATATTTAGTTGAATTGGAAAGTTTTTGGTTGAAAAGTTTAATAAAATATTTATTTTAGTTTTGCTTCAGTATTCAATTGAATCATAAGATTTTCCTTTCTAAAGGGCTCAGCACATTGTGGTTATCAATTTCGTATGGAATTATAGCCAATAGCTGAAGAATATGGATTGAGATAAATTTAAAATATCGAGTTTAAAATTCCTGTAACAGGATATGATTTTTTTTAGATATAAACTATTTTATTTAGCTTTTTATCTATTTATGTATAATTTCTGTATAAATAAAATCATGCAAATACAATTTAATTTTGTTATTTAAAGTAGTAGTTTATTTTTGTGATATTTTTGTGATATTCTTCCGACGGGGTTTGTTTGAATTTGGAACGATTTTCCGTCATCCCACGTCAAATTTGGTTTATGAACAGACCGGTTTCGGCTTTGTGCCATCTTCAGTGTTCTCGAATACTAGTAGTTTATATTAAAGTATAATTAATTTTTGAAATCAATATTGACTTCTTATTTTGCAATATCTATGTTCTTTTAATTAAGGGGGAATAATATCTGCATGACATCATTAATAAATGAAAAAAAAAAAAAAAAAAAAAAAAAAAAAAAAACATATAACCTGTGCCAAAAAGTTCGAGTCTCTGACAAACAAAATGAAAAACTAACAAAAAAGTAAAAAAAAACAGAAATCCCTCCCATTACAAATAATACTACTAAATATTACAAACTGGATAGATGTACAATATATTGGAAAACAACAATATACCACATGTATAGAAAAGCTCCACGGGTGTAATTTTGTGCTGTATCTGTAAATATTACAAAGATTTTCTTTTTTGTCTTCGCACTTTTAATTCGTTTGGCCATAAATATTTGCGTGGCGGTTTTAATCCCGCCTGGGAGGACTTTAAATAAGAGTCTGATGAAAAAAAAAACAATGATACCTGCAGCACATCTGTGTATTTGCATTCATTCAGATGAATTAAAACAACAATATACGAGTATGACCAGCAGCCTCATCATGACCTGCAGCAACATCAACAGCATGAAAAGGTGTAATCGAGAGTGTTCAGGAAATGCCAAATAGTTGTATGAGTCTACCTTAATTTTTTGCTTTGTTTATTTGGCATATGGGACATTCCATATAAAGTATGCAATAATTTATGATGATTTTCTTTAGATGGATATATTTAAAATTTAAAGTAAAAGCAGAAGTATTTGAGATTAAATCATAACGCTACCAAAAAAGTCGTTGTATCAAGAAATCTTTTGCTGTTTAAATTAAATTATTGGCAAATTTATTCAATTATTGGAGTATAATTTAAGATTGAAATTTTTACCATTTAAGTTACATTTATGTGAGCAATTTCATATTCAATCCGTAGCTGCCGCTGACATTATTAGTAACGGCTGCCACCCTCGTAAAATCTTGAATATTTGACTAGCATTAGACTCAAGCAATAGAATCCGTTAACAAGTGATAGACTCCCTTGTATATTTGACAAGCAATAGACTCAATTGTGTTGATAGCATAGAGAATTTTGATATTTTTTCTCCATCGAATAGACATAACAAATGTCTGGTGTATCGCGAACAGAAAGAAACTAAATTAATGCGAAATTGAAAAAGTCACAAAAAAGAGTCCTGTAAAATTGGAAGTAATAAATGCCAAAAACTTTCCTACAATTAAAGTAACCTAAAGCTTTTTTTGTTAAATATTAAGAAATTTGTTAAATATTAATATTAAGACTACATCTTTTCAGGTGGCGCCAAATGTCATTGTGCTTTGTGAAGATACATATCTTCAGATCAAATTTATAGCAAAATGGCAGCCAGTTCGAATTATGGCATTATTTTTGTCCATGACATTACTTTTCTGCCACCTTGTATTTAAAATAGGTCCAAGAAATGTGCAATAATTAATGCAAATTTATTAGGAACCAATTTAAAAAATTTATTTTTTGTTAAGGGTTTAGCTGTTCATAGTTGGGTGTTTTATTGGTATTAACGAGATCACAAATGAACTTTAACCGATAAAATATCAATCGCCCATGTTCTGAAAAACGCATATCGCTTAAAATTTGCGTTTTCGATTTGAAAACGTCAAACAGGTGTTGTGGCAAACGAAAACGATAGAAATCTGGCGTTTTCAAACCGCTAGTGTATGCTGAAGCGATCTGGTCATTTTTATTTAAACTGCATTTGAAAGAGAAAATAAAATTATGTAAAATTTAAATTTAGTATGTTTTGTTTTTATTTGAAGAAAAACTTTTAACATTTTTTTCACAATTTTAATTAAAAATATGGAATTTAAAATTTTATATATATAAATTTTAAAAAAAATTTCGTTATAAATTAACGTTAATTATTGCAAATAACTTAGAACTTTTTTCATATGCAGGGTGGCAGAAACGTAAAATCAAGGCAAAAAAGTAATGAAATAATTCGGACTGGCCGCCATTATGCTATAAAAGTGAAGAAAGAACTTTGAAAATATCCCAAATAAAAAATCTCAATTATATATAAAAAAAAGTATATTTCAATGTTTTAGTAATACTGAAAATAAAACGTAAATCCAGATGTCTTCTAAATAACATTCGTTTCAAAAAAAGCTTATAATTGAAAAAGGAATCAAAATCGGTAGACATATTTGGGAGCTACAAACATATAAACGTTCAATCTAAAATGTAACATCTTTCTTCTCGAAGCCATTTGTTTTAACAACTTACTTTTCCAAGATTATTTTTGAAGTGTTTTGCTTGGATAATGGCAATTACTTCTGACCTTTTATTTTTGGCGTGATAAATATTAATTATTTGTAATTTAATTTATCAAATAACAGTTTAGGTACGGACTCTTCATATGAATTTGACTCGAAATCTGTTAGTATTAGAACAATTTAAAATAATGAAACTTGAAAAAGAATTATCATTTTTCAACTAAAAAGAAAAAATTTTTCAAGAAAGAAATAATAATCAGAAAATTGTTTTCAAAGCAAATTTGTATAATAATAATAAATCAATGCAATCAAAGGTAGCAAACGTAACAATCACTATGAGGGCGTACTTCTCAATCTTGCAGCATCTCTCTCATTACGATTTTTTTTTTGCTTAAATTTGACAAATAATCATTATTTGCAGCATCTACTTTTTTCAGCACTAGGTGTAAATATGACATAGTATTTCGCAACAGTGAAATTAAATTGAGAATATCAAATGGCTAAAAATACTATAACGATACATTTGTTAAATAAAATATATGAAAATATAAATTTTTCCATCCCTGATTGCTACTGCAGATGTACAGAAAACCTACATGCCATGAGTTTTAGTCTGAGGAATTCCTCAACTGTAAGAAATCGAAAATTTGTATGTTTGATGACAATGCTCTAAAAGACTGTAGCATATATTCTAGATTTAACAGATCACGAAGGGAAGTTTACAACTTCGACGTATTTCCGCCGATGTTTTATAAATATTTGATTATAACATTCGACAACAAAATAATAATTCTCTAAGTAGTCTGTTAGTAATACTTTCAGAAACCCTTCATTACACTACAAAGCAATTTGTACCTGGATCAGAGACACCATAGCATCAGCATTTTTACTTCCTTCATTTTATGTGGAATGTCCCATTGATGCATTGGACTTTAAACTACCCACCCACATGTTGTTATTATATTACGATTTATCTTTATTTTATATTTTTACACACACTTTTATATACATTTCTCATTCACTATCCTCATCTAAGTACTTTATCATTTTCAATATACACTTCTTCCGTAGACACATGGCCAGTCAAATTAATAAAATCCGCATTAAGCATCCTGTATGCCGCTAAGGCAACAACTGCTTTATTGGATCATTTTTCTTTTTCTTACAAGTACGAATTGCTTGCTACTAACAGCTGGTGAACAAGTCTTAAAGAAAATATTTTCTCTTACTGGTTTCTTCATTATTTCATATTTCATCGTGATAGATGTTGTGTAGGCCTACACTTTTTACATTGAAAAGATGAAGAAGGCATTTCATATAATTTAGCAAAGAATATAATTTCTTGCGTCATCTGTTGATTGCTTTCCCCCCAACTAAAACTTACTATATAAATCAAAGGATCACAAGAATCTGAAGTCATAAAATTATAAATTTCTCTTCTCGCTTAGACCAAATGCAATTTTGTAGGCCGCGGCGGTCTAGAAGAAATGAAAATATTTTTAGTACTGACACATTTTGCCAATTCATATATTCTAGATTTAAAACTGTTCCCATTATTCCGCTTTTACACACATGAGTTTCTCTTGAGGAAAGTCTCTTCAGTTCGCTTTTAAACCCCGTTTGCCCGTTTGTTTATACTCAGACAGTCTGTGTTCAATTTTTTGTTGAAAGTCTTATATGCCACTATAATGAGAATGATGAGATGAGATTACGAAAAATCTCTGGAAACCGCGATCCAAAATTTTTAAGTCACAGATCTCGATGCTTAGAAGGACCAGTCTCATTAGTACGAGTATGTACGTAAGTTTTTGTTATAACTTTTTAATGACCGACAAGATCGGAGGAAATTTGCAAACATTATGAGGATTTTGGCTTCACTTGTGAATATAAATTGATTTCAGGTGGTACATTTTAAAATAAGTTTTGCAATAAATCACATTCAATTATCATTTATCAAATCTTTCACGTCAACTACGGCGAACTCCAATAAAATCGTTTCATTTGTCCTAAAGATATCGTTGTCGAATAATAATAATTTTGAAAAATGTCAGGAGTTTTAGAAGTTTTGTAAAACTCTTGTGCGACAAATTTTAAAGGAATCGATTCATTCGTCCAAGAAATACGTTCTCGAAAATATTCAAAAACAGTGTATTATTTCCCAATTATTGCGAAAATTCCCCTCATGTCAGCTTTTTATATCCGATCATTTTTAGACTTTCAAAACTGCGACGTATGACATAAATATTCGCCTATGTTCTGTAAATCAAATCGATTTAAAACGATTTAATATTGCATTGTTTTTGAAATTATGCAAAATTTAAAATTATACGAGTACATTTTAATTCAAATGTAATACCTTAAGATCTGGAAAAGAAAAATCTTTTAAAGTTCTAGGGGTTGACGGAATCTGCTATTAGTTGAATTAATTTTTCTAAATCGCATCGAATCAAATTGACCAGATTAGAAAACGAAGTCTGGATTAAAATTGCGATATTTCGATATCAATCGCAATAGTAGTATATTTCGAAACATTTTATTTAAAACTTCGATCAAAATTTGCCGCCTGACTTTTTAAATTGGCTTATTGGTTCGAGAGAAATACTCGTAGTTGTCAAGGAAGTTTATAAAATAGTATAAAAAAATTCTGAAATTTTTGTTCTGTCTTGAGATAAAGAAACTATTAATCTACACGAATTTCGTTTTGTAAGAATTTGGCATTAACATTTGAAAATGGCTGTACTTTCTTTCTTTAGAACTCGCTGACACTTAATATGGTTTACCATTTCCTTATTAATTTATTTAAGAAAAATGCTAGTGGCATCATTTGTCCAAAGTTTACAAACTCTAAAATATCGGATGCACATACATATATGTATATGGGGTGGCCCAAGTACAAGTAATTCATTATATGAGCTGTATGCCATTCTGCTGAGACTAACGATTTTCCAAGTCCTATAATCCATTTCAGACCATAAAAAGTCCGCATTCATGGCTCTGTAGCACTAGCTGTTGACTGAAATGGCGTTTGTAGCATTTTTGAAAGAAAAAATGCACCAATGATGCCACCTTTCGAAACTCACACTAAACTGTCACCACAAAGCAGACCAGAGATGTCACGACACGGAAGATATTGTATTTGCCACCCATCTCCTTCTTAAGCGGCATCGATTTTTTTGTTTTGTTTTGATGTTCTTTTCCATCGATCAAAAAACTCAATGTATCTGACAAGCAAGAAGCAAAATTAATATATTTGTCTCTTTCTGCGACGACATCGAAAGAAGTCCTGAGTGTTTTGTTTTTTAAACGTCAATACAATCACTTTTAGTCTATTTTTTGATTTCGCTCCCTGTGGATGCATTGGCTTCCCGATAATGATGCGTGGGTCTTCCGCTCCCCAGATATGGCGATTTTATTTCTTCACTTAGCCGCCGAGATGAGAACGCGCCTCGCCAGAATAGTTTACTTTTCGGCCAAATTCTATGTCCGATTACGAGTATTTTGTAATATTGCCCAACGTTGTTCAAGCAATAAGCGACTGATTTTGGTCCGAGCAGGTGTGATACTGATTGCTACTAAAAATTCCAGAGAAAAAATTTATCAGTGTCCAAATTATATGTGATTTAAAAAGACACTTGTATTTAGACCGCCCTATACACGCACCTTTTGATGCAATATAATATTTTTCTTTAATTTTATATGAAAGCAAAATGTATGTGTGAGAAATTATGTATGTATATTGGAGTAAGTTTATATGTATGGTTGTTTTACGTACGTCTGTGTATTTGTGGTTTCGTATTTTGATGTGAAAGCTATTTCTAGTAACAATAACATGGTTTAAATGACCAGATAACCGACACGTGCAAAACGCATCATTTTAGTACGCCATTGTTGTAGCTCTCCTTGTTGTGTTGTTTTCCTCATGTTGAAAGCTAAAACACCCTAAAGTAGATTAGATGATATCCTGTGATTTACTCTTTATCTCTATATAAATGTGAATATACTACAAAACATAGAAAGAGATTGTAGTTTCAACGTGCTTGTAGTCAAATTTAGTCTATTTGCAATATGAACTAGAACGAAGTTCATTCAAACTGCCAAACTTAGTGTCGGGTGGAAAGGAGAATTATTATATATAAATATATATTTTTTCGTTTCATTATTATGGTAGACCTTAACATCTTGTGTAATAGAGTTTTACAGGTAGTAGTTGATTCTGATATGAATATAAATTCTCTTTTCAGTTATTAGTCGGTTTAGTTTGTGTGATTTCTGTCGGTCATAAGTTCATCTATTCATTTGTCTGTTTTCTCAAGTTGGTAAATGTAAATGTCAGTACTTTTGCTGCCATTATTCTTGACCTGCAGCAATTCCATTTCGGTTTCATAGCACTTGAATATGCCACTTGTATGCATTACGTGTATGTTGAACTCTTACAATAGACTTTCATTAACAACTTGTTGCCTTATTTTAAATGACTGTCTTAGGCCTAGGGACTTGTCAAGAAGACAGCTTAGTGTTGAGTTTATAAACATGCGGAATGAATTTTTGATATTGCTTGCCTAAAACAACTTTGATGTACATATGTATTTATACATATGTGTAGCATAGGATGGTATAAACTACAGCTGAAAAAATGACAGATACCATAAGTTTTTCATTTAAATACGTTACGTTGAATATTAAAGTTTAAAAAATTTAATAAAATTAAAAAAAATTAAATACAATAAATACATTACAAAAATATTCTTTAAGTATATTAAGTTTTCGTTTAGTTTAATCACGTATCTTCGTGCTACCAATTGCTTAATACACATACATTTGAATATTGTATAAAATATTCCATTTTCATAAATTCAATAATATACCAAACAAATACATAATTGAAACTTAAATTAAGGCATTCAATACACAAATTGTTTTATTCAGTTTGATGATCTTATGAGTATTTGTCAGAAATCAATCCAATTCTACAAACGGTCTGAAATGTCATCGGATTATTTAACCCATTTGGATGTATTATTATTGATGAGAAATTGATGGACTTGCATCACAGGTGCAAGCTCAGACAATGTACTCCCATTAAGCTTAAGAAATATTGAATTATATATTTGCAGTTAGCTTGTTCTGAATTCTATTCTGTTTCAAACTCCATTTATGTATAATTGGGTAGACACAGAAAAAAAATATATATATGTCAAAATTATAGTGCAGTTTCTGACTTAGTTCGTGGACTAAAGGATCATAACATAACAATGTTATATGAACTTGGTTAGAAGCTGTTATTTCAAGAGTTAAAAATGTTTGCCACAGTGAGCAAAAGTGAAAGACACATTGAGCTAAAAACGTTGCAATTAACATTTGCACTTGCCTCAAATACAGCATTTGTATCATACATCGAAAGAAAAGACAAGTACGAGGTACTGCAAAGTACAATGAATGTATAGTCTGATGGAAAATTGTGCCAATATTAATTCAATATTACAATAATATAAAAAATTTGTTTCAATAATTTCATTTTCATTTAACTCATCATTAGCTATTAAATATCTTATCCTATAGGACACGTGGATACAGTTTTAATAGATAGAGGAGTCGAAAACTGTTAGCAGTTTTTGAAAAAAATTATCATTGCCATAAGTAGGAGTATAAGCTCGTTGAATATGTTCAAATATGAGAATGCAAACTGTCCTTGTCTTAACTTGGAATATTTCTTGCCAAACTTTACATGACAACGAATCGAATCAGCGCCATGGTGTTCTCTCATTAGCATAAATTCATTAAATAAGTCAGTGGTGAAGATCAGCAATGTTCAATAAATCATTGGAATATCGGGACAGTTCATAGCGGCCTTTTGACTTCCTAGGAGAAGATTCGATAGATGTTACATTTATTACAGCGAAAAGCCAAAGTTTTTAAGCCACATACATCAAATAATGTACTATATGTTCGAAAAGCCAAACTTGAGAGGAAGCTAATGTAAGTAAATGATGGTGGGATGAGGGTCAACTTTTCGCCCAAGAAGTTGTAACAATCACTAATGGATACAATAAAAATGCAGTTCCTTAAGAATGACTTATACTATATTTCTATAGGATGCGGATATCAGGTGCTAAAAACGTGGTATTTAAGAGTCCAGAATTTCAAGCTTAAATATAAAAATGCGAGAAACAAATAATATGATCAACTTGGTATTGCATAGTAAAATTAGAAAGACATTAGTAATAACAAACTTGAATCATATAATTATAAATTATAGCAATTGCAAGAGCTAGACAAAAGGATTTTCACGAAAAAGGCATCAAAAGACGTGCCAGCAATTTTTAACCATACAATAAGAAAAGTCAAGTTGACGTCACTGATTTTGACTATATATTTTAAATTTGCATGTACAGGTATGACGCACACTTAAACATTTGTATGTGTGTATGTAGGTGATGCTAAAACCAGGTTAAGTATGCAATTATGGCATATGAAATCAAATGTAGAATGTGAGTTTTCCCAGTTTCCCATTTTCCGCTTGTTTTTTTTTTTTTGTATATCTTCCTTAATTTTATTCATGAATAAAAGCAATTTCTTTAAGGACAGGAAAAATGTCACAACTTATACCACTTTCAGTATTATTATACTAAAAGGAGTGGAGTTCTCTTAATGATGCCTGCTCATAACATATTATAATAGGAAAGAAATTGCTAGGATTCAGTTGTATCTTCGTAAAGTTCATGTAAATTAATAGTCGTTATAGCAATTCCTGAAACTGACAGCATTGGTGATTTTTATAAAAGAGTGTAAAAAGCAGCACACTGTTTCTTGCACGTTACAGTCTGTTAATAAATAAAAGGGTAGGGAAGATGCAGTGCAAATATATTTAGAAAGATATTAGTCGATATATGCAAATTACAGTCGAACACAATTGCCTATTTCACAAGCAGATTGTATTGATGTATATGTTGTATTATTTCATTGCTTTTAAGTTGCATATACATAAAAAAGGAGATGGAGAGACGATTCCACGGAATTAGGGATATCAACATGATGAGTATTTCATAGAGAAGATCAAAATGCAACCCACCAGAGAAAAAGCAATACAAGAAACTACAAAGAAGAAGAGAGCAGAAAAACAACAAAAACAAAAAGTAGAGACTAAGTTTTGTCCTGAGTGCAACTTCATTTAAAACACCTGATAGGAATTTAGGCAGTTGCGAAAATCGATTTTTTTTTTTGGCCGAAACCAAGTCGTAAATTCTTTTACAGCAAATTTACATATGAAGTATTATTTTTTCCTTCGAAATGTATACTAAGATATTTTCATATAAGAGAGCAATTAGATTTGATATGTCCAGACTTAAAGTAAATTCATTTAATTTAATATAAACAACAGATTAAAAAAAATGTATGTGGTCTGTTTTTTTTTTGCACACTTGCCTCGAACGTACTTATGTTCTTAGTGGAGTTTGCTTGTGAGAGGCATAACAGTTAGACATGTTTTGAGATTTTGGTATTGGCTCTCCTTGGCTCTTCCATTGGGATGATTGGATTTTGGTTTCGATGTCATAACCATATACCCATGACTCTTCACCAGTTATGACCCATGCGACATTTTTTTTTCTTAATTCGGGTTTCGCTGCCACACGCTTCATGTACAAAATTTGCGAAAAAATTTATTTCGTGATCAAACCGATTTGCGGACATCCTCTCCAACTTTCCTACTAGTGACTCGACGATTCTTCATAACCATTTTCCTCTCTTTATCAACATTTTCATCTGTTTTTGATGAGATGGAGCTTCCAGGACAAGCGTCGTCATTCACATCTTCTCGACCTTCTTTGCAAAAGTTGATCCACTTATAAACATGTTTCTAACTCAGAATACAATCACCATATGCCAATCTGAATATTTCAGGTGTTTTTGAGCACTTAATTCCGTTTTATATACATAATTTGATGCAAATTCTTTGATCCATTTTCATCACAATTTATGCCTTTCACAAACAAAATAAACTAAACACAAACAAACTCAACCAAGAACATATATATGTTCGAAACAAGTGTGCCAACATAAAGAAAAATCGCTAATCGAATGCATGTAGCCCGAGAAATTTCAAAATTCACCTTTCCTTTTGAACAAGCCATGTTGTTGAAATAAAGGATTAAGACCAAAATAATATAAATTTTGTGCATACAAGTTTATTTTAAATATGTATGCAGAAAATTAGCAGATATTAAATTTCTTTTCCAAATATATTATGATCCTTTTAATAGACTTCCAGTTTTTTACAATTTCTTAAAATGCGAAAATAAATGTTAGGAAAATTTCAGTGTTTTGAAATCAAACCTACAAATACCTCTTGCCACCTGTAACATACAGCGCCATGACTATGAAATCAAAATGATTTTTTTTTTAGATTAGCAATTGATAAAATACTCGTATTATATTATTTGGAGTACCACTTATGATATAAATATTTAGCCAAGAATAGAAAAAATACTGATATTCTGCATTAATGAAATGACACTATATCTTTAATACTAAAGATGCTAGAAAATAACCACTAGGATTTCTGTAACCATTACATAAAAATACATAAAGATTAGCAATTTATATTTAAATATTAATTTTAAAAGGTTCCATTTCGTAGGGCTTTATTATTATGTGAAGGATTAAATTTAAAATAAAGTTTAAATTATTAAATATCAAAACATCAGATCATTTTAATTTAAAGAAATATTTTTAATTTAATGTTTTCAATATTACGCCAGAATTATTTTTTTTTAATTAAAAATTTTATCCTGACGATGCCAGCCGAAGTTCTGGCGAAATAATGAAAACAATAAATTAAAAATATTTCTTTAAATTAAAAGACCTGCTGTAAATTAAAGCACATTTTATTAAATAAGAAGGATCGAAATTAACACACGAGTATATATTTAAAATTATTTTTAAAAGAAATAACAGAGGTTTACATATTTTTAAAAATTTTGTGAATTTGACTTTAATAGGATGTTGGAAAAAGAAATGCAATAATGGTTTTTGGAAAACAATGAATTTTTCGATCATTTGGAATGACTTAGATTTTCTCTACCGGGTAACAATAGAAATTAATTCCATATATTTTGGAGAAGCTGAACTGATTCCAGACATGGGACCATTTTATTTGTTTCACCAGAAACACGATATATATTCAACATATGCTCATCAGTATTCCAAATTGAGGTCTACTCCATGCTTGTTTAGAGTTTCAAATGAAGGCTTTAGCCAATTTTTGTGCTAAATTATTTTATTTTTTGATTATTATCAATAAAAGAAATAACAGATATAATATAAATATATTACAAATAAAATGCAATACCTGACACAAGGAGGCTTGTTAAATTAGCAATATATATGTGACGGCCCGACGTAGCCGTGAACTAAAAATGGTGAGGCGGCCAAAAATATTTTAGTATTTATATATTATTTCAATATGTTAAAAGACAGTGGGATCTATTAAATGAAAAACCCAATAGATTTTATTATATTTTGAAGCAAAACCAGCAAATTTGATTCTTCTTGTACTTGATTGCAAAATTAATTGTAAAAGAAGCCAAGAAGTCCCCAAGTTCATCTACCAACTACAGTTCTATTAATTCTTAACCATTTCTTTAGCTTTTTTACACAAAATTTAGGCATGTATTTTTATTTTTATTGTCTTTATTTTGTAAATCAAGTTGTTAAAGTGTATTACGATTTTCATTTTGCTAAATGAAAAAAAACTGCTTGTGGCACCACACAAAATTAATTAAAGTATGTAAATTTTCTTTATCAAAGGTAAAAAGCAAAACGGCTTATACCACCAAGAAAAAGTAAAAGTTGGCCCACGTTAAAGTAATTGAAGGTGGATTTATTTAAAAATAAGCTGGTGGATTTAAGGGAATAACTTTAAATCAAATGAACAGTGGGATTAATATAATACTATGTATAAGAAAAACACGTTGAAGACAAGACCCTGAGGATTTTAAAAATATAAAAACATAATGTGTGCAAAAAAAATCACCCAAAATAAACTTTCACTGGCCTCTTATGAGAAAAATAGTGTCCTTTCATGAAAGGAAAAATTACGCTTTAACAATTCTTATTAAATAAATTTGCATTTTCATATGAAAGAGAAAAGAATTTTTGGAAAAAAAATCAAAAATTTTTAAATTTTTTAATGTCTTGGTTAAATTTGTAATAAAGTACACTTTAAATTGTTATAGACTGCAAAAGTCTAAACTTGGACAAAGACCTTCAAGTACGTGATAGAAGAAAAAAAAACAAAGTTTCTTCAACGAATCCTGGCAAATGGGATTATGTTTCAAAAATTTGCATATAAATTTTATTTCGACTAAGACAATGTTTTGCTTTTGCACAGCCTTTTCACAAAAAGGCAGTGGAAACTCTTCCTCTAAATTTCGCTAGATTTTCATTCTATTGCATATTAATCCACCAACCAGTTTGTAAAGAGTATGTACCGAGAAGAATATTGCAGCTGTATCGGCCAGTGTCAGCGAAGATCGTGATATTTCAATTCGTCGCCGTTGTCAGCAATTGGGCTTGTGTTATTCGACCCCTTGGAAGGTTTTACATGAGGACGTCGAAATCAAACCATACCTGCATACAGGATGCTGCAAGAACTGACGCCAAGTGACGTACCACAACGTCATTTGTTTGGTCAATGAGCCTAAGGAATGTGGGATGAAAATGCATTTTTCTATTGAAAAATTTTCTTTAGCGGCGAAGCTCATTTTTCGCTCAATGGATACGGCAACAATAATAGAATTGTCGTATTTGGTGTAAAGAGCAGCAAGACACAGTTCAAGAGCTACAAGAGCACTCTGAATAATGTGGCATCATTGAACGGGCCGAACTTCTCCAAGAACGATGAAAATCGCATTTTTGGCTACAAAGAAAACTTTGTTCAAAGAACAGCCAGAAACGGTTCAAAAGCTGCCAATGCAACCTGAATGATGCACTGTTCCGTCCTTCCATAACGATGAAAGGCGAGTTTGGTGAGCAGGTAATTTCACGTTTCTGTGCTGTCCATTGGCCGCCATGCCCATGCGATTTGACCCCACTATACAATTTTTTGGGAGGATAAGTGAGGGGCAAGCTAGCTGCAATTCGAATCCTAGAAGACAACATTGCTACTGCCATTGGTGAGATATTGGCTAAAATACTGCAGCAATTACATGGAATATCTGTATATTTCATTACTTTTGCGAAACTCAAATATCAGAGATAAGCAAAGCTTTAAATGCTTTCGAGGGGTAACTTCGTACTTGCTCACAATTGGCACTAAAATGTCTCACGCACGATAGACGACTACGATATTTTTTGGTCCCCTCAGCCGGAATCCTTTATTTGAGGAAAAGTTTTGTTGTACAATGTCATAAAGCGTGAAAAGCGACCGCTTTATTAAAAAAAAGGCAGCGCTGTCTTTGTTGGCTTGGAAATTCCATGGGAATACATATCCCACCTTAGAATGGCTGTTGCTCCTCCTAGAATTTTGCAAACATGCATTGTTTTATTGATATTTCTATTCATAATATAAACATAAAGTCAACTGTTGCCACCATCACTTCGTTGGACTAATGCTTAAAAATTCATCATTTTCTACTGTTGAAATATCAGGTGGAATTATAAGTTATGAATAAACTTGTGTGTAATTTTATATGTTTTATTTAGGAAAGTGAAATTAACTCGTTTGTAGATTTTTTGCCTTTTTCTTGTTATTAACCCACTGTCCCTTCAAAATTATTCATAAATTATGCCAGTTTAATTTTCTCATGTAACAGGGTTATAAGAAAATGTTTTTGTCATTTCCTCAATACAAATACACAACCAAAAGAAAATTATCTGGAAATATTCCATCTAAGATATACAAGTTTCTAAATTTTAAGGACTCCTAACAAAGTCATCAATGTTCTTTAGCAGCCGTAAAAAATTGCTGAAATTATCAAGGAGAAGGAGAAGATAATTTATGCTGTAATTGTAAAATTCATGTTTTCTGTTGTTAATATCTGATGTCCTTGGCTGTTGATGCCAGAAAAAAGGGGAAAAGGAGTATCACTGACTGCCTGACTACCATGTAGTTTAACGCAATTTATTTCAACTCTTGGATAATAGGATCAATGGAGCAACAAATACACACACATATACATACAAATAAAATAAATTAACTAGTTAATCAGGGATTTAATTAAAGGATTGTAAAAGTGGTTTATCTTTTGCTGTTTTTATGTTTTCAAACATAAACTTACGTTTAAAATTCAATGTTCTTAAGTATTTGCAAATGTGTTTGACGTAGAAAATTACCTGGAAATAAAGAAGAAAAGATAATGAAATTAGTATAAAAAAAATAAGAATATTTGCCTTAGGAATAGGAACTATTTAAATAACTGCCGGAGTAATTAAAATAAATAGTTAAATAATTACGTAAGACAATAAAATCGCTTCTTGTTAATACAATAAAAATAATAAGTCTCTAAAGAGGCATAAAGGGAAACATTTACTTTCAGAAGCTTGAATGTGATTGAGCAATTTTTGTAATTTTCGTTAATATTGTAGACTTGAGTAGAAAAACAGTTGGAGAAGTCTTAGTGATATTTTAGTTAATAAAATATTTTTTCTAGTGTTGCCAATAGTCTATTGAAATTTTTAATTATATCCCTGACATGAAATCATATCAAGCTACACTTTTGGTATCATCACGACTATTGAAACTATGATTCATTGAAAGAAGAATACGAGAATTGCTCAGCTAAAACTTTCTTTACTTATTCTGTTCTTTCTTTCATTCTCATTTATTATCACATTAACACATCTCTTATGAACCAGTTATAGTGCTCTCTTTGTTTCATGCGAATTGTGTTGCAATTTCAAGTCAATGGTTTACCTGTAGACCGACTTTAGTTTTGAAAGGCATTGCAAGCGGACGTCTAGATCCAATATGAGCTTCTTGTAATTCACCTTCATCGCCTTATTAGTTTCAATTATATTTTATACGAAAAATATGTATTTCTAAAATCAAAATACTAAAGGCTAGAACTACAAATTTTTGAGCGTTTTTTTTTTCTTTTAAAATATTTAAATATTAAAACGAAGGACCCGAAATACCCCATGAGAGAACTACAATTCAAAGTCGAATTAAAAAATCATCAAAAACTGAAATCAACGCAAAGTCGAACCATTAACAACACTTTCGTATATTTCGAAATGGCCATGAAAAAATGTTCATTAATATTTATTCCCTTCACCGATCATTCAAAAATTTCGAATTCATTGTTGTGTTGTATACTATTTTGTTGGCTTCTTCACTATTTCTTATTCACCGGAAATAATCAATGGGAAAAATATGTTTCCCTGATGAGGGGAATAGTATAAAGAAATATATTTTTTTATATAATTGTGGAAACATGGTGTATTTAATGAGGTTACTGCTGTATTTTTTATAAGGATTAAACCATTTGAATACGAAACCATGAAAATCTTTAAAGGAGCGCTAGCGGATACATGACGACTTTATAGAAAATTTGTCAAGGATATGTGGTTTTCTGATACCAAATGAGATTTTGGTAAATTTTAATTAAATATTTCTCATTGATAGTAGAATTTTATCTCCAAATCTAACAACATCAAAGTGTATGGATGGGATAAGATGTATCCCCACGGAGAATGGACCGAAAATATTACAGGTATTTGTATCCCAGCTGTGAGGTATATTCAGGTATTATTATACCGAATAATAAACTTTAACGTAAAAAGTGTGCAAATTGTATAAGCAAACAAAAGCTTTCATTTTAAGACAATCGAAAGAAAACTAATTGATCACTAACAGAAACAACTCCTTAAAAACATTCATTATCATGGATCCCCTGAATGTGGATGGAAGAGAGACCGAGATTACCATATTTGGTCGCACATTTGTTTATATCAGCGACCCTTAAACAGTTTTCGATTGACATCATAGCAAAAGCAAAGGAAACTCCTGAAAATTAAGATGAATAAGACTTCACTGCAAAAAAAAAAAAAGAAAGAGAGTGGGATACTCATAAGACGACAAGTATTGAAATCAGATCTTTTATCGTGTTCCCGTTTTTGGCCAACTTAAATAAATAAAACATATTTGGCTATATTCATATATATTTTCTATCAAAATGGCACTAGGTCACACCCTGGTGGCGGCTTCTTTATATTAAATTTATTTTCTGAAGTTAAGCACATGATAGACCATGTGTCATGTCAATATTGAAATAAAGGAAAGCTGTCTGAAAGTTTTTGTACATTTATTGCCTGACCCACAATGTCGAAAGAATTCTTTTTTTCGTGGAATTACATATAAAACAAACAAAAAAATTATTTTTATTTTGTTTTTGTTTTATGATGATTTTTTTTTTCACCAAATGTCAAGGAGAATAAGCTTGTTAATCCCTCAAACCCTTATTATTCTTAAAAACCAGCTATTTACTTTATGCGCATTCTCCTGAAGTAGTAATTCTCAAAACCTATGGCCAAACGCTGAAGCGATTTATATAGGACTTCCTTACTCATCATATTTGGGCTACTGAAGAGTATCAAGTGTTGACGCAGGTCTAATGACTTGAAATATGTAAATATATGATAGGTGGTCCAAACGCAAGTATCTCTTTCAAATCATATGATATTTTGACACTGATAGATTGGTTTTCGACCTAAAGTATCATACCTCTGCGATACCCAAAATTACTCGCTTTACCCATGATCAATGCTGGTGATTACTGTAAAACAATCGGATATTGAAGTTGGTCGAAAAGTCAGCTCTTCTGACGGGGCTCATTTTCATTATGTCGACTATGTCAGCAAACAATATTATCGCATATGTGGATCGAAAAACCCTCACGTTATTGCCGAAAAGCAAATGCATCCACATGGAGTGATAGTTTGGTGAAGATTTTGCAGTAGAATCACATTTGCCCATTTTTTTAATGTTGAAAGCGACATTTTAATTAACGATGAGCTGAATAGAAATGGAAGGTATGAACCTTTGGTTTCAGCAGGATTGCGTACCATCTGATCACAGCTCATTTAGTTTTTAATAACTTCTATTTGGAACACTCCGTGCAAATACACTCAAATAAACATTAAACGATTCTTATTCAGTCAGTGCTTTAACTACTCAGTAAAGTTTCATTTCCGGACGCAGACGCGTGCTAGTTAAATATATTATTCTTTACTTAATTGCAAGCAGCTTTGAACATTTACACAACATTCTTTACTTATTCAACTATCTTAAAATAAAACATCCAGTATGTATGCCTTGAGTCCTTGAACAGTGCGTCATTATAATGGCACTCCATTACCAACTTTATACTGGGAATATTTTCATCATATAAAGTTTCATTATCACAGTTATGCAAGTATTTTTGTATGAATATATGCTAGACTTCAATTTCATTATTAAAAACAGGAAATGAAAGTGAGTAAATAAAAATGTATTCTAGCAGGTACGAGTTGCTTTAGCACTATGGGCATAAGAAATTAAATGAAAAAAGAACCAAAAAAAAAAAACATGAAGCAAGAAGCAAGAAAACAATGTAAACTTTATTAGACCGAAAAACATGTTGCTGCAACAATATTATAAAAAGCAGTCATCAAGGCAAAAAATTGCTGGGCATATATTATTCAACTTAATTTGAATTAATTTTTTATCAGACATCAAAAGACGCGAGTGTTGTAGGGAAAATTTGTTTTACTCCCTCAACATTCAATTCATTCAGATTTTTATTTCCATTTCCACATTTCTGTCGGTTGCAAGTTATGTTCAAGTTGCTCATGATAATGATGGCTGCAACTGCAGTATTTTCTCCTTAATATGACAATAAAAGTACTTGTTTGTGCAACAAAAATTGCAGTTCTTTTTTTTAACATATATTTTTCTCAAGAAGCAACAAAAAAATTACAAAAATCTGTTAATAAACTGTAGCAACAGTCTTTACACTGTAACATTTTACAATGAGGTGATAGATATGAAGTTTTATTCCATATAATTTTGCAGAAACTATAAGTAAAAGCAAAGAGACTTTAAATGTGTTTTTCTCTTCTGGAAGTGAAAATGTAAAATTTTACGTCATTTTATTAATAATTTTTTTTTGTACATAAAAAACTATATTCAGTAATTTTTGAAACAGCAAAAAGTTTGTCATGGAAAATCTGGGATAATAAATTATTAAATTCAACTTTATAGATATGAAAAGAAATTTATATGAAAAAAAAAATTGTTTTTATATCCCAGAACTTTAAATTTTTCTCTGCGTATGGGATGATCTGGTGAAATGATCTCGTATCATGACCTCCTAAACGTATGCGTACATTGCATCAATACAGTATTAATACCGTATTGACACGAGGACAGGTCGACAAGTGTGTACTTTTTATATTTCCCTCCTCTTAACTGAAAGAGCAACAAGCATCTATCAGTTGACTCTCATCAACATTTAAACAAGCTGCGCCATTTTTTTTTTTTTGTGTTTGAGAGGCATTGATAGCAAACAACCGGCTGATTTGAACTTAACTTCTTTAATAATAGCCACTAAGATAAAAAAATTAGTTCTAAGAACAAATCAACCTGTGATAAATTCGGTGATATTTAATGGAGTGGAATATAAAAACAACAAACAGATAGCTGATAAATAGCTGATATTGAAGGGATAAAACAATCAACAATCGGAACCAAATTCAGATAACAAATAAAGTTTTTAAATTCCAATCTATAATTAACTTGAAGCTCAAAAATATTGTTAAAGAACTAAAGAATAAAATAATACTTGATAACGGGAATACGGCAGGTGAAGTTTTACACAAAATTATTGAAAAGTCACTTAAAACGGGAGTTTTTGCTGAAAACTGGAAAGAAGAAATTGTTATACCAACAGAAAAGGTCGAAAAAACCAACAAGTGTGATGAATTTAGACCAATCAATACGTTGAAAACATTTGAAAAAGTTTTAGAAAAAGTGGTAAAGAATCAATTAGAGAAATATATAGAAGGTAACTCTGTATTATCCAAATATCAATCTGGATTTCGGAAAAATTACTCGTGTGAAACAGCAGTAAATTTTGTGATAAATCAGTGGAAATATAACAAGAAAGATAAAAAAATCATGGCAATATTTTTAGACTTTAAACGTGCATTTGAGACAATTGATAGGGATATATTGACAAAAAAAAATTTTATGTATGGCATACGCGGCATAGAATTAGAGTGGTTCAAGACATATCTAGAAAATAGAAAACAGATTACTAAACTAAATATGATAAAATCAGAATATATAAGAAACGATTTCGGTATGCCCCAAGGATCAATTTTGGGTGCATTATTATTTATAATATATATAAATGACTTACCAAATATTGTGAAGGAATGTAAGATAATGATGTATGCAGATGACACTTTAATATACTCGGAAGGAAATACGGAAGATGAATGTAGGAGCAAAATGAATATTGACATAAACAACATTAATATATATGGTTAAAAATTAACAAATTAAAATTAAATGAGAACAAAACAAAATTATTGGAAATTAATATGAACAATACCGTGCCATTTAAAATTAATAATAAAACAATAGAAAAAGTAACATATATAAAATATCTCGGAATTATAATTGACAAAGAAATTAATCTAAAAGAACATATTGAATATTTGTGCAAAAAACTAGGCAAAAAAATTGGTTTCTTTAAAAGAATAAGAAGTAAAATATCGATAATGACAGCAATAAATATTTATAATACAATAATTAAACCTCATTTTGGGTATGGTTCAACAATTTTATATACATGCTGTGTAGATTCACAATTGCAAAGAATGCAAAAATTACAAAATAAAGCAATGCGATGTATACTGGGGGGTTACTCTCAATTGCGATGCGTAAGCTAGTTCGATGCGTTTGATGTTTTGTTAGCGCAAGATATTTGGTTTTAACGAACAATTTCGACAATTACAGAGTACATTGATGCCAGATTTGCGAAAGTGAAAAAATCAGATGCGCTTAAACTCAATAAAGGGTACCAATTATCCGATTATGTACCATTTTTCTTACGCATCGCATACGCATCGCAATAGAGAGTAACCCCCTTGAAATGTAATCGATACACATCTATTTCTGCTATGCTTGACTCACTTAAATGGCTTAACATTAAACATAGGTTGGAACTAAATACATTAATATTTATACAAAAAATAAAAAAAATGGAAGTGCACCTGAGTACCTAACAGAAAACGGAAGGAATGTGGGAGAAGTACAACCTTATGACCTAAGGAATTCCGACAACTTCAGGATACAGAGAACTACGTCATCAGCGATGCAGCAGTCTTTGTTTTATAAAGGATTTAAATTATATAACCGAATTCCAAATTGTTTAAAAAATGAAAGAAATAATTGTGTCCTTAGAAAAGAATGTGTTAAATTTGTTAAAAACAATGTTTTAACATGGAATTTGTAAATTTTAATTAAATGTAATTTATAAAGTATACCTTATACTAACAATTATATTAAAAAAAATAAAAAAAAATCGTTAGAAAACTTTTCAGCAATAACAACAACTTTCGGCTGCAAAATTTCATTATCTAACGCGGTGTCAAAATTTTATATTCCAATTAAAAATGTATGGACGCCGTGCGTGCTATTTGGGTTTTCTTCTTACATTTTCTATGAGCATATGAATTTGCAAATGGTCAGTGCCCGATTTCTTTAACTTGTGGAAAGTTCTCGCATAGGAAAAAACTTTAAGAAACCTTAGTTATTACCATATTTCTTGAAGAATGATTCAAAAAATATTTATATCAGTTGAATGGAAGATCTCAAGAACTATATGTACGAGTAATTATTTTTTCGGTTCGAAAAATACAATATTTTTTTCGATTCGAAAAATGTTCACATGAGTTACAGAAACCAGGTAAAAGTTCGACAGTAGACTCCCTTTTCCTCGCTGTACGACCAAAAGTTATTTGAAATCTTGTGAAAGTCCATTTCTGTTAATGGAGTTTGCAGGAATTAAAATTAAAGTATTTTAAAAGCTCTTTCCATGTTAAAAAAAAAGCTGGATCAGTTTGGTTTTTCTCTCTTAGCGCAAGGCTGTAAATTAGTATTTTATTCGGTATTCTTTTTGGAAATTTAGACGTATAGTATATATGAAAGGATATATTCAATATCCATGTCAAGTCTAGGCGGGATTTTCCTGGGTTGCAAATATTTCTTTAACTACAATTTTTACAATCATGCCATAAATTTACTATCAATTGATAGGACTACTTCAAATGACTGCATAATTTTAGGGTTCACGTTATCAGGGTTCATGTCATATCCTTATTTATATCTTTTCCAACAGCAGTTATGCTGTTGGCAAGATTTCATACACTTAATTGACAATGCGCACATTGTCAATTTAGTTCTAAAGTAACTAAACTTTGTTTGTTGAATTAACTTTAATCTTGTAGATTTATTTATATTTGGCTCAAAATATTTGGATATGAAATAGTTTTGTTTTTCTGTCTGATTATTAAAAGGTTTTTCCTACATGAATTTGCAAATAATAGTGATAGAAAATAAATTTAATTGTGACTTTAGTTTTAATTTAGTTGTAAGTAATGTGAAAAACTTGAATTATTTTCTGCTGATCTTATTATTTTTAAACTTGCAACACTGAAGCATAAACAGATTTCTATCGTGTAAAGGAAAATAATTTTGTTAAATCAAGGATGCATGCTACACTACAATTTAATCAGACAATAGCTTTTGTTAGAAACCATTCCTAAGCAGTTATTTATCTATTGAATTAGACTGGAAATCTTTAAATTTGTTCTCGTTTTTCAAACACTTTCCTACTAAATTTTTGCTTACTCTGTTGAAGTTTTCTTAAAACTTTTCCTTTAAAACTTGTTTTCGTGCTTTTTCTTAATTACCGATGCAGTCGTAAAATAATAAAATTATAACTCTTTTGGGCTTGAACTTGGCAAATAAAATGAAGTAACAAATGAACGAAAATTCGCAATACTGTTTTGATAATCAACAGACAGACTCCCCAAAGACTATCTACAGCTAAGGGGTCGAATGTATGAATGAACCAGCGAAGGAACAAATAACAAGAATACTATATGCCTGAATTCACCACTTGCATACTAAAAGTTTTGCTGGCTTTTCATGTTCAATACAGACAGCAAATAAATTTCAAGAAATGCTCTTATACTCCAATAAAGATACAAATTATGTGGCCATGAAATGGCTGCTTTTTCATAGGCAAAGGCCAAGTTAAACAGCAGCTGCAGCAGCAGCAATAATGAAATTGTGAAAATGCCTTTAACAAATAGTCAAAGTGGCAGCAGCGGTAGCAACGGCAAAGAAAATTATTGAAAAAATTTTGCCCTTGTATTATTCTTAGTTGAAACTAAACAATAGACTGTTGAAGGCACAGTGCTGGTGTTAGTGCCAAAAATATTGCAGACGAATTCAATAACACTGTAACAAGATTAACAAACAACACGAACAACAAGAGGAAAACAATCATAGTCTTTTTTTACAATTGTTTTCCAAAATGATTGAAAAATATTGCATGTTCAATGCAAGAAGTTTAAAGGCATGCAGCGAGACTCTAAAGGAATTCTCTGGAGCCCCAGAAACAATCATAGGAAATTAATGCCCAAAATGCAAGGAATAAATATTTACAAGAATAAAAAGGATTTTCATTTCTTTTTTAATTCGATTGTCTGGTTCTAAGGAGAAGGCAGCAAGGAAAATGATGTTTAACCGAATTCATTAATTTATCTTGAACAGGAATTGAGATTATGTCTGGTTGCAAGTACAAACAGATGGACAGACATGCATACAATATGTAAGTGCAATTGATAAATTGTTGGTTAAGTCATTTACACACAGCAGCAACAACAGCAGAAAAACTATAACTTCTTTAGAAAAAAAGGAAGCGGCTTCAATTTGTTTGATTTTTTGTTTCAATGCAAACAAAGGAATTTCATTGTTTGAAGAGTAAGAAATATGAGTGGATGGATTTAAAAGGATCATTGAAGTGGAAGTTTTCTTTAAAAAAACAAAAAAATTAAAATTAATTGATTGTGATAAACCTCGTTTAAGGGAATTATATATGTATATTCTATTACACTGTAGGGTACAGTGGGACACAGTGAAAATATTTTTTGATATTAATCGTAAGTTCTAAATAAGTGGTTTCTTATTTAATTATTAGGTGTACTGTTTTATTGAATTTTTTTCATTTACACAATATTATTCATTGCAAATCTTAACATTTGATAATTAGCAGAGTAAGTCGAATAAAAGTTATCTTCTAGGCCCTAAACCTAATTGATATAATACGCAACCAAATTGACTAAAAAAATCCCAGACCTTAAAAAAATAATAAAAAATTAGGGCCGTGCTACACAGTGCTAAAAAAATAGTTTCTATAGTTTCAAGCGACTAGTCCGATTAGGGCGGAACTTAAGTTTATTATTCAAAAATATTACAAAGAAGGTTTCTATTCGGAAATATTTTGAAACGTACATACATACATATGTATGGGTATAAGAGTATGTATGTATTGAAAAATATTCCAGCCTCATATTTTTTTATAAATTGTTTTATACAATATTCTATAAATTTTAGAAGAAAAAAGAACATATTGACACTAATTATGGAATAGATATAAGTTTATAAGGAAGTTATAAGTTTATAAGGAAAATTTTTAAGAGGTAAACATTTCTATCAGACTCCTATTCCTTTAAAGACAAAACAATTTAGTGAGTATTCTTATCAGTCTAATCAAAGAATGAGTCTTTTATGTTTCATAGCAAAAAGGATGGTATTCATTAGAATGAACAACTACACTTGACTATATTGCAGTGGCTATTTTCAGTAATAGTAAAGCAATTTAGGCCGTACACAGATAGGGGTAATTGCTGAAACTTGGATCTGAGGTCGGCTAAATTCAGACTTAAGGAAACTCTCGGTTGTATAGTACCTCAACTAGACATTAATAATGAAGATTTTTTTAGTTCTACTTCTAACCGGGAAAAAATAGTGTAAACTAAAATGAGAAATATTGGCTAAAAAGGAAGCGGGTGGGATAATGGCGGGCAGTAAAGCTAGAGGTTGAATCGCTGTATTTATCGGTATAGAACTTCCATGTGATCCAATGCGAAGATGTTCTACTCAGATAAGTACATCAGCCTAACTTTTACTTGGATTCCTGCACATTGTGACTGCCTTAAAAAACAGTAAGCGGATTAACTAATTAAGGACAGATATGCTTATGATACAGTGCATGCGGAAACAGTTCAATGAAACTAGAAACAATTTATAGATCTTCTTCTTCGCATAATAAATACTATAATATGAATGCTTTTAATGTTGCAAGGAAAGCGTTGCCAATAGGAATGGTATCCATATCCATGAGCTCATTACAGTGATAGCGGCGGTTGGCTGAATGGTATATAGATATATCTGTAGCCTAGGATATTCCTTCAATTTATTATGTTGCAGCTACCGAATGCAAAATAGTAAAGGGCTGGTTTTCCATCTTTTCTGCCATTACCCTCCATATCATATATCACGAAAAATATTCTTGGCGCAGTATATACCAAATGACCTTGCGCAGTTTTTAGAGATTAGTTTAGGGAGCAAATGATCTCTGACATATTGACTTGGACGGGAAGTGGGGTTTTGTCAAAGAAGACTCATTTGATTCAAGTGATGCAAGTTCACTTGATGCAAGTGATTAATACAGTTTTATTTCAACTTATAATTAAATTGCAATATTTAATTTATAAAATAGAGACATAAAACATTCTTCCATAATTAAAACCTTTTAAACTTTATTATTGATTGATTAATATCTTTTTATCCTCTCCAATCTTCAGAGAAAACATTTTCATCATTTAGTTATTAAATTGATGAACATTAATTCATAAAAATTTGCGTTATATATCAAAAGAAAATTTCTTTAGTACAATAAAAATCAAATTTCGCATTAATTCCAAATGAATTCAGTAAATATATAAATAAGTAAATATATATTCACACAATTAATAAATCCACTTTATACATTTATGTAAGATAAATCTAGCACGTGCGTGCCTTGATGCTCTTAAATACTTTGTATAAAATTGCAAAAAAAAATAAGATTTTAACATAAAACTAATACTAACATGAACTTAAGCCACTTAAGACTACAAAATACTGTAATTATTTTTTCATTTGGCTGTTTCTATAATGATGTGGAATAAGAAAACATTATAAACGAATTATGTATGAGTATGTATGTGGCACAGATATAAAATTACAATAAAAGAAAGTACACAATTTCAAGAGGAAAAAGGCAGCAAATTTTCTTAATTGTTTTTAATAATAAGGGCATTCATTTTATGTCCATTTAAATAGTATACGAAAGTGGGTTTTTTACTACAATACCACCAGTACGAATTCCAGAGATGTTAATGCCACATCCAGGAATAGTCAAAAGCTTTTGGGAGACGTTGAATTAAAATTTAAATGAAAGCAAAAATTATTGATTTTCCAAATTACAATAATGAGTGCCTTTTTATTTGTTCATTTATTTAAAAACTATAGACGTCTGGGCCAGCAAATTGATCTTACTGAAGTTGACGCGCTTTTTATTATATGTCTGGGAGTCGCAAAGGTCTATTTTATAAAAATAATTTTTTTTAACTGCACTTACACTGAGCGTTATTCCCGAAATTTGTTTAAAATGCAAAATTTATGATATTGATTAGAGAAAATTATACTTCCCAAGTTGATGCATAATTGTGCTCGTTTTACAGCACATCTGGCTCTATGTGGCGATATCTTCATCAATGTTAACTTTTACGACTTGCGAGATTTGTGATTTGGAAGCCTGGTGCTGTTAGTTTTGGCGACCTAGACAGCCAGTTCAAATCTTCCAGATGGAAGATCATTCTATCTGCAAATCGATGTCTCAAAATCTCTATTTGTGTATGAGCGGTTGCTCAATCCTGTTGAAACCAACAATGGTCGAGACTAAGTGCAGCAACTTGCGGAAAAAAAAACTGGCTTAGCATCTGCCTGTAACGCTCACCACGTTTAAGGTTGCGGTGGTGCCATCGGAGCCTTCAAAAAAAGGGTCCAATCATTTTCTCTCTGAAAATTTCGAATCAAACAGTCATGAAAATACTCTTCATGTCTTTTATGTGGATTCTCCGAACCCCAGTAAAGTAAAATTTACTTGTTAACATAAGCAATTAAGTGGAAATAATCCCCATAATTTAGCTGTGTATGGCGGTAAGTTAAACTTGTCCAATGATCACCAGGCAGCAATTTGCCTAACGAACATTCTAATTGATTAGAAATCTTTGTGGAATTAATTTTTACATAGCTTTATTATTAAAGTAGTAGCGATGATCACCGTATTGCAAATTAGACAATTGTTTCCCCTAATGAATACCCTTAATAATTCTCGTACATAATTAGCGTGGCAAAACTGTTTGTAACATGCAATTCAGAAATTATTTTATTTACATTAGAGCTCCTCTACACAATGTTTCATCGTAATGTCTCTACATTTTGTTCTCTTTATATTTCCACCAAATGACACAAACGAGTGCAGGTACACCAATTTCTAATGCACTAATGCATCCTAATGATGCATTTTTTTGTCGTGTGGTGTGGTGTTGTGTGCTTTGAAAGCCGCAAAAGAGAATCACAAGCAAATTGTAAGACAACATATTAAGGGCATTTAAGCATTTTAAACACTTAAAATTTTGTTGCACGTCGGAGACCATCATTAGTTGTGCATGTGTGCAACAATGAACAAATATTTATTTAGGCTATTCTAACAAACATTCATTTAATTATTTTTATTGATTTTGTTTTGTTTTTCTTTTCTGTTATTTGTTTGCTTTATAGAATTGTTTTGCTCTTTAGATTAATTAAAGGAAACATTTTTCAATCGCTCATAGAAATAATTGATCGTTGCTAGAATAAGATAGAGGATTTTCACACAAACAAGGCAATAAATTATTCGTTATTTTTAGGTGCTCTTAGCAAAATATCTAGGTAAAAGTTGGCTGCCGAGTGGATTAAATGATTTTGAAGAGGAATGTGTTCCAATTATAATTTTTTTTTCATAATAAATAGTTCTATAATTTATATTTGCTTTCTATGATATTTGATTTTGAAGAGATTCGATTTCACGTTTAGTAGACTTGGTCATTACGACGTGCTTGCGAAAAGTAAAGAAACTAAAATATTTACTTAATTATCCGTGTTCATGTTGTCGACGCCAAAAGTAGTTCCCCAAGTACTTTTTTTAATTTCCAATAAATGATGAGAACTTTTTAGTAAAGCCTTAAGCTTTTACATTCTATATAGACACAATCGCGGAAAGTCTATATTCTTTCATGTCTCTTCTTAGTTTTAGCAAGAGGGAAAAGGTAGAGAATCAAATATGGTGAATGAGACGTGATTCGGCTGTTTTTATTGCTAAGAAAATCACTCACAAGCCACAATGCAAGAGTAGATGCGTTATCGTAATGTGCAAAAAAGGAACCACTTAGCATCCAAAATCCTTTCTAACCTGATTGTAAAAATTAAACAAAGAATATTATTTAATTGAAATTGTGAACATATTCACAGAAAAAATCGCAAAAAAAGACGTTTGTTTTTGATTTTTTTGTTTGAATTTGATTTTGTTGTGAAATTTTCGGATTACGTTTTATCGATTATAAGTTGTCTCCTGTCATGTGAATAACTTAAATTATATCGCTTAAGTCTTCTTGGCGGTATGGGGACGATACATATGGGTTGATCATACAAACATGAGGCGGATAATCCGTTTGTAGATATCCCTCGTATGCCATAAAAATTGCATTACCTTTTGTACACACCTCGTATATTCTGAACTATACTTTATATCGTTTTTAATACTTTTCTAATATTTAAAAGAAATTTTTTTCCTCCTTTTTAGTTAGTAGTTCCCTTACAATTGTGCCATTTAGGATATATGTCGAATCCGGTTTCATACTCATTTGAAAGACAACAATACTGCCTGTTCATACCTTTTTTGGCTCTATAGGCTTCCCCTACCACCGATCAGCAAAAATAGTCTCTTGGTATTGTCATGATTTGAACGGGCTACCATTTCATTACAAATGAAAGAAGAGATCTGTTTCCATAAAGAGTTTATTCTTGAGATGTGTATCGCTCCATGGCTTCCCGACTACTAATTCTCTATACATCTACGTCATAAATGTCAAATAAAAAATAAAGCCAATTCGGAAAGTGGCATTTGTTTTGCGCCACTCGTTATATCTAGTGTGCCATAAAGGAGCTTTGACCTATTCTCGGAACGGAAAATGCGCTTCCGGTGCGATTTATCTACATTTATAAAATTAAAGCTCTTAGCCCAATTGGAAATCTTGTGCTTTTGAGATATCAAACTCGTGGAAATACTTTTCAGTAATTGTGAGCGATGCTTTTCGGATCGTTTGGAATGTAATTTTTATTTTAGCCGGTTTTTTGCCTTCATTTTCAAAGCTTCTCAAACAAAATTTAATACATCTGTTATTATTTTATTTGATATATCCGTTGAGTATCGAACAACATAAAAAATTTATTTTTTTGTTTTTATTGTTATTGTTTTCAATCTTATAAAAAAGTTCTATCTGAAAACAGAGTAATATTTTCGCCTATTCAAAGAGATAAAATGGGAGTCAGTGTTATTTGATAGGAAAGGGAGTTAATCTATGTTAGTTTGATCGATAAATAGATAATTTTTTTAGTTCGGGCAACAAAATGTTACACCTTTTTTCAGAAAAGAAAAGGCACCATGTGTTGCATACGCAGAGTAAATAATAACTAAGGATCTTAGTCGCACTTTAGTGGAATTTGCAATTGCGTATATTTCGATGCTGACTGAAAATTTCCACAAGTGTAAATGTAAACTTTTTTGTGCATATTCACGTATTCACGTTTTAGATAATTATTATTTATGTTCGAATTACCAAAAAAAATGTATGCCGAAAAAAATCGTAACAATCCGGCGATAGAAATTTATATTGAATCTTAGAGGCCTGCAATAGGGCAACTAAAAGTCTTGGACCCAAAAACAAAATTCTCTTGATATATATTTTTATTAATCATGAATATATACTCGTACACACAAATTTGTAACCAACGGAATCAGAGAAACTAAATCGTTCAATTGAACTTTGCTACATCTTTCTTTCATGGTTATAAGACTTTGCAATCGATAATAATGATTTATGTTTTATATCCTTTTCAATAGTATTTTTTACAATACTATTTACACGCATTGCAGGATGGATTTTGTTCCAAATACAAATTCATAAATATGAGAGATTATATATATAATTTTTGTAATCAAGCGTTAGGTCTTTTTTTTAAAAAATAATAATAATTTTATTCAATATTTCGACGCCTCTTTGGGCGAAAAAATAGTGTTATTTAATATGAGAGATTATTTTTGTACTTATTGAATTTTTATCCCCTTTTTTGTTTTCTTGTTCAGGGCCATCAATTGGATACAAGTTTTGTATTGAACAACTTTAGTAATAATAATTGAAATTGATAGATTTATTGGCATGTTGTTAAGAAATGACAGCGAGAAACTTTTTGTTACAAAATAATAAAAAATAAATATTATAAAATGTCACATTCAAGTTAAAAGTTTTGAAACGATATATAAAGTTTGTCAATAAAATAAATTATTTACTTACACCAGAGAACTTAAGAGTTATTGCGAAAAAGTTCCTTACCTGAAAATAAAAAAAATATAGATATAATATATATGTATATTAAAAGTATTTGAAATAAAAAATTTTGAACTATTTAATAATATTATTTAATAAAAATAATGTTCGTCATTCCCTTGACTGTAAGTGGAAGGCATATATAAAATGTATAGTCTTTGTTAATTTTTAACAATCGTTATAAAGAATCCTTATAGAGGATCTCAAAAAGATTTTTTATGGACAAACATTCTTTTCGTGTTATATATATTTCTTTTGAAATTCAATTAAAAATGTTTTCCAATGGCAGAACTTTTTGCCAATAAATTGCTGGTTTTAAGTCCATAACTTCGATAAGTTGATGGTCATTCTACTCTGAGCAAAACAAAATTTTAACAGGTTAATAGCTGTTCAAGAAGACTAAGAAGAGCTGGATGATGGACCTTTCTCCAGGGGGTTTTTCACACTTGTTTTTACACCGTACCGTATCAGGGGTTCATACAAGGAGTATTGGCTTGTCGTTACATTCCATTTGCGAAAAGGACTATGAACCATTTTCTGGACTGGTGGAAAAATAATTCATGAGTTTCGCATTGCAATAATACACCAGCTGTCTGTCATGATAGCAAAAATAACAACAAAATCAAACCTGAGGCACCAAATTCACAGGATTTGGCTGATTACAACTTCCTTCTCGTTATAAAACTAAAAAAATTAGTGAAAAGATCGGAGATACTTGAAAGATTGCATTGCCGAAAGAGTTCAATTCTGCTTATTAGAAGTCCCTCGATGATTAAAGGAGGCCTTGGTGCAAGTGTAGTATATATGAGGAGTATTTCCTTCACGGAATAATATGAATTTTAATTAATTAGGTAATAGTGTTTTTGCTATTTGTAAACAACGTTATGCCCCATTATTTCCAAAATGTTTATTATTTTCAGGATTCTCTCTGAGTTTTGATACTGTGGAAATGATTCTCAAGAATTGTGCATTTTAGAAATACATAGTTTGATTTCTAAAAATTTTAAATTTTAAGAGCCATCCAGAAAGTATTCTTATGTGTGATTCAAGCGGCTATAAATATTAATACATCGAATTTTTATTTTTATTTTTTTTTTTTTGATAATACAGTGGGACTTTAAAATCCATGAAACTCGAAAAGAAAATGAAAAATCTGCTTAGGAATAGAGGAAGGAATAGTTCCGAACTATTTTTTGTCTTTTGAAGGAGAAAGTCTTATATATTGATTTTTAATATGCTTAAAACTATTGGGAAAATGCACACATACCCGAAGGAAGTTAAGTTTCATACAAATAATAGCAATAAATATATATATTTTTTTGTAAATGATCACCCAAATGTTATACTTTTTTCCATTACAAAAAAAGGTCTTCAACCTCTTCCCATTTAAATGCCATATTTAATTTAAGTGCCAAAACTTTATTTCAATTCTTAAATATCTCGTTTTTATTCTTGGCTTTATATATCGCAAATAAATTTAAGCCCTATTATAAATCCTTTTTTGGAATTTTCTTTTGTTCCTATTACAGATTTTTTATATTCTCATTTTGTCTACTGTTCTATAAAATTTAATGCTTGTAATATGACCTAAAAATGCATTGAACATTAAATATCAGTTCGCATTCCTTATTCAAAAAAATATTGATGACATTAATTCCCTTAACTGGTGCATTCCTCTTTCTCTCAGTCTCTGCCTCTTTGCCATTCAGCTTTTGATTCTATCCTTTGCATTTGTAAGTACTTTATCAACAAATATGTATATTTGTTAAAGAAATGTAAAAGCAATGTTACCTTCATCTCATCTTTTCGATATAAACATTAGTTTTGTCTGCTCATGAGTGAGTCCTTAATATCCTGTTTGCTATAAATACTCGCATGTTGTCGAAATGAAAATTCCTGATTTTTATTATATATTCAAGAACATTTATTTGTAATTCCGATGCCACTGACACGGAACGAAATAATAAGTGCAGTGAAAGATCCCATAAGGAGACACTTATCGTCTGCGAAGATTGCTTCCCTTAAAATAATTTGGTTCTTAGATTTTATTATAGAATTTAACTTAAACAGCCAAAAGATAAAATAAGTTCATGGATATAAGTG